>CM048043.1:8851766-10051766 GCA_026259375.1 Verasper variegatus
AGGGACCCCCATCCCCCACCACTCCTTAATCCTCATCGCCAACAGATATTTCACTCTCACTTCTCTGGCATTTTGTGGGCATACACATAAACCATCAAATTAAAAACAGTAGAAAATGTTCAGAGTAGATGCTGAAGTCATATTCTATTCAAATCAGAGGCAGATCATAGCTAAAGTTGTCTAGATTAATTGTATATCTGTTTCTATATTTATATCTACACATCTATATCTATATGTGACTAGGGGATTTGACATAGCTGGGTGTTATGGTTATTGTTAATATATTAAGCAGTACAATAATTGATTTTAGATGTGTATATTTGATGATGCATGCATATATATATATATATATATATATATATATATATTTTTTTTTTTTTACGAATTATGAAGTTTAGTAGACAGAGCCTTCTGTGTCGCAGCCCCCACCCTCTGGAACTCCCCATGGTGAACTACACAACGCTGAATCTCTTGACATTTTCCAAAAACTCCTCAAGCACCACCAACTCTTCACTAAGGCTTTTGGCCTCTGTTAATTATCCACCCTGCTGCTAAATTCTATCCTGTTCTGTACTTGTATTATTACTTTTTTCTTTTCTCTACTGTTTTGTCCTCACAAACATATGTCCTTGGGTCTCGTGAAAGGCGCTATATAAATATAAGCCATTATTATTATTATTATTATTATTTATATATATATGAAATTGTTCTTATGTTTGCTTCAATCATTCATTCATATGACGGTGCAACTTCTGAGGGAGAGTATGAGATGTGGCTATGGACGACTTTCTCTCTATTTTCCTCTGCAGTTGTATGTGTATGATGTATGTCAGTGTGTGATAAACAATTTCTATAATTTAGTGTCCACCATGTTGGTCATGGCTGAGCCTGTACTAAGCAGGGACACAGCTGCCTATCCTCTGCTGCCCAGTGGAATCCCACCATGGCTTGGCATGGCTCATCTAAAGTGAACCGTCATGGGCCCATGCACAAACCCCAGCTACCATTCATCCAGGGCAGAACTATTTTACAATTTACTCAGTGATCAGTTGTTTTCTCCACCAGCCACCAAAGGCAAAACATCTTCTCTCACTCCACTGACTGGGGTTGAGCCAGAATTCCAATATGTTTAAAATAAAAAAATCCTCAGCACACACTGCAGCATGGTTTGTCTGTCATACATGACTCAATGTTGAATGACTCTCTTAAACAGTTGAAGAGAACAAAAGAGAAGTTATTAACGTGACCAAACAGGTCAGCTGAAGCAGACCTGTCCAGAGAGAAGTGTCATGTCGTCACTCAAGTGGGATCTGCTTCGCTACAAGGACATGTCTTGGTTCAACTTTATTGAATATATACAGTATTTGTGCTGAAAGCAGGGTTTCTGCTGGATCTTCAAAATTAAATTCAAATTTAACTTGCATACGACTTGGCTGTGGGAATCACTATGGTTACTGTCTCTACCTGCAGTTTGCAAGATAACTTAGTATTTTGAGGGTTATTCTCTACTAGGCTACTTTACCTTATGTTGAATTAAGTAGAAGTGTAATTACATATTATATACATTATATATATTATTTCCAATATTCCTTATCTATTGTACTTACATTCATTATGGTCTTAAAAGGTCCTAAAATGTCTTAAATTGTACTTGTTGAAACCTGCAGAAACTGTGTGGTGTGTTCCTGTAGTCTTGTTACTCTGTGTGGGCCAGTATTTGCAAATCTTTTTGCACAAAAGTACATATGTGTTGCTGATTAATGGTGGGCGGCGGAGATGCCGTCTTCTTGCCAGCTCACCCAGCAAGACTGGCAGACATTACTGCCTCTCGGTGAAACAGGCTCAGCCCTCGGCTTCTCAATGTAAACACTTGGCATTAGATAATTACATCTTCTCTGTCTATATCATATGCATATACATATATATATATATATATATACAGTATATATTTATAGATTTTCTTCCCATATAAATCTTTTGACACATCCTTTTTTCGTGAAATATGATATTTAAACATCCTGGAGTTAGCCATGATATCGACATCCTGGTTCATTTGGGCTCAGAGACTGAGCTGTTAATGGGGATTTAAGCCACAGATATCCAAGCATGTGCATTATACGTCCTCACCACAAGTCCTACTATTGACAAGTGGAATGAACACCAAATTATCAGAGAGAGGGAGAGAAGGAGAGAGGCAGAGAGGCAGAGAGGCAGAGAGAGAGAGAGAGAGAGTGAGAGAGAGAGGCAGAGAGAGAGAGGTGGATGTACTGGATAAAAGCAACAACAGTGGTGTGAAGCGCAGAGACAACAATCACCCAGCGATAGAGATTAAAGATATGATGCGCAAGTACAAAGCACAAGAAAGCTTCAGCCGGAGGGAGAGAGAAAGCGATGTCGCACAGGAGATAAGACCAGGAGATAGCAGAACAGAGAGCCATGAGATAAACTGAGAATTGGAGTGTAATGTGTGGAAGAGGAGAGGAGACGGTGTGATGTGGGAGAGAGAGAAATAAAGATGAGAGAGAAGGAGCCCAGATCTGAAAGGAAGCTTGGTGTGTGTAAAAACAGACACACACAAAGAATGTTGGATCGATTATAATTAATAATGCTAAAGTGCTGCCCATAGATGCTCTGTATGAATGTGTGTGTGAATGGGTGAGTAACTGTACTGTAAAGCGTTCTGAGTGGTCATCAAGACGAGAAAAGCTCTATATAAATACAAACTACTTACATTTTACCATTATCCATCAGCTGATCGGACCAAGTTGAGTGTGATTAAGCCCAGGCTACTTACTGCTGACATTTACGAGATGATGTTTTGCACCATGTTATGTTTTGTTAAAGTGAAATAGCTTCCTGCTCCAGTCAATTCCCATTATTACAATAAAAACTAGAATAGCACTTAGAGTGCAGACCTCCGCCTAGGCCCAACAGTCCCTTTAGATTTAATGAAGCTGTACCAAATTCTGCAAACTTATATGTGTCAGTTCCCCATCTTTGTTTCAAGATCCATGAATTATTCCCTCGGAAATTGGTTAAAAAACTCTTTCATCCATCCCCTTATCCAGATCTGTATTCAAATGTAATGGTTTCTTCCCTGGCCCAGTCCGCATGGTTCCACCAGTTTTGTGGTAATCTGTCCAGTGGATTTATTTTAATCTTGTTTACAGACAAACCAACCAACAAACAAGCAGATGACTGAATCAACTGTACAACTAGAATTAGGCTTGTCGTAGGTGGGAACTTGGTAAATTATTTTAAAAAAAAATCTGAAGATGGTGAATGTTTTTAGAAATTATTGCTTGGAAGAAAATATTCAAACCAGTGTACTTCAATAATTCAACAATAAATAACAGTTTCAGTGTTGTCTCCCCACCACCGGGGCCAGGGACGACCACACTGCTGTCATACATTCCTCTGCTTTCAAATGTATCCTGTGCATCGCCAGGTGCTTCATTGAGTTTGTAGTGTTCCTACCTCCCTTCCTTCTTCTTCTTCTTACTTCTTCTTCTTCTTCTTCTTCTTCTTAGACTCTTCAAGCTGTCACTCTCTCAGCTACCCACTAAGCTTTGACATTTGCTGCACGTCTCAATGTCAGAATTATTTGCCAGAAACACAGCCACACTTTTGGCTGTTTAGATCTATGCATTTTGTTGTCGTGTTGACTCAAGTTTGAGGTTGCTTCTCAAACTGTATAAAGATATACAGGTGATTCTAACAAAGTTCTTGCCATATGTGTAGTAGGAGTACAGACAATAGGATGGCCCAGATACAGTAATACTGCAGTTTTCAGCTTCAGCAGACTACACAGAAGCCTGCTGCATCCATGCATCCAAACCTCTGAGGACTTCTCTGCAGGGAGCTTGATGTTTTGCCCCCTTTTTTTTTTTTTACTGTGTTCATTTTATAATCTGTCTTCTCCCTTCGCCCATTTACTCTTTCTTCATCTTCTGTACTCTCACTCTCCCATCACATGCTCCATGTCAAGGCCATTTCTTTGTGTGGGGGTGTTACTCGTATGCATATGTCGAGGAGGAAACCGCTCTCACAAACCTTCATGTTTTCTCAGCAGAGCAAATTGCTTTCCTCAAATATCAGACCAGTAAATCACGCCATCCGACCAATATGATCAGGGCGGTGATATTGATTGGTTCCTGGACCTGGGCTTGTGGCAGTCAAGCCTGCAGGATATTACAGCCGCTCCTGTTTTGACAAGAACAGACATCGTAGACTGCATCTTTTCCATATTCTGTTTTCATCTCGCTGTTTACCACTGATATATATTTCAATGTAATATCAAAACATTATGACACACACCAGTCCTGGGTTTTTATCAGATATTCTGCAGATATCTCTTCTACACACATTCTCTTCTTTCGACAGGCAGTGATCCAAGTTCTCATTAATGTTCTCTCAGGCTCTGTCCGTTTATAGTATCCCTATAAGTCTAGTGTACTGTATGTTCCAGCTCCTATCTTGGTTGGTGGAGGGGGGGTGTTGGTGCAGGAGAGGATGATGCAGGATGGTGGACTGGAGGCAAAAATGTTTTTCCCCACCCAGCTGTTTACCAAGTGTTGTCTGCTGTACTGTAGCAGGACAGGGGGAGAATGCATTTATGCTGCAGAGGCTTCATGAATATTGGATGTGGCCCCTGCCGGCCTCTCGCTGCCTGCCTGATTGCCCTGCCTGCATGCTAACAGAGGTGAGTGCTGGTTGTCTCTGGCTCGTCCGCTCCCTGTTACGTAATGCCTGACTTCATCCACTGCAGTGAGGAAAGACTTGGGATTCCCTCCCGCACATGGAAACGAGGAGGGAGACGAATGGAAGGAAGGGAGGGAGGGAGAACAGCAAGAGAATAAATGGGTGGTTGATAACAATGAGATTGGAGATGGGCAGGATGGAAGGGAAATAATGCATTTCGGCTGCAAATGACAAAGATGATGCTAAAAAGTGGTTGAGTGGCTGATGATGAGAAATGGGAATGGGTGATTCATGATGCCGGAGATGATATAGTGAGTATATTTTTCAGGCACAGGCAAAATGAGTAGTACACCAAGTGTTGTCTCTTGTCCTGAGGGAATGACTTTGCTTTGCAGGGCTGAGATTTGAATAAGTTGAGGTTTAAAGTACTGAAGCAAATCCAGTTGGAACGGGTAAAGAGGTAGGAAAACCAAAAAATGGAAGCGTTTTGTGAAATGCTCTGCAGTTGCATAACACTCCATGCTGGTGGTTTGGGCATCTCTTGAATGAATCTCATTTCAAATGGATAGCAAAATGAATTGTTAATGTCCCTGGCTGTAAGATTATTTTAATGACATTTAAATGTCGTACTATACTGTAGAGAATACACACAATGATGAGTATAGAAATCTGGTTGGTGGGTCTGACACGAGACAAGTTAATAGTATCTAACGGGAAAAAAAGGACAAAAGCATCTGAAAAGAAAGGACTCAAACGGGGCCGTAACAAATTAAATGGTTAAATAAAGAAAACGAGACAATTATGTAACATCTCTCTCTCGATTGGCGTGGAGGAGGAGAGGGAGGGTGTGACCTCAGACTGTAGCTGCTACTTGAACCCACAATCAGAAAGCAGATGAATTGGGTCTGATGCTATTCTCTTACGTAAGACTCACAGCCATAAAGTCCCAGACTCAGTGTACCGATGCATAATTGTTTTCTCCAAGTGATATGACAGTTTCATACTGAATATGGAGGACACAGTCTAAAAACAACCTTACGTCAAAGATAAAAAGCGCATGAAAGGACTAAAGCAAAGCTGATCTTATTTCTGTTTTATCACATATTACTATATGCAAAATGAATGGAAAACATAGCTTAGATTTATCTTTCTGTACCAATTAACAGGTTGTTGTTGTTGTAGACCAAAGTATTTGCCACACATTTCAGTTCTGTGTCATTGGAGTATATGCAGCATATTTCACATTCCCATCACAATATAATTTTACCACTTTAAAATACTTTAAAAGAGTAACAATTTAAATTCTTTGGCACTAAAGAAAAAGGGTTATCTAACGTCTCTGCAGTAAACATCCGGCTTTGGTGTCAGTGCCTCAGATTCAAAGTGGAAGAGCTTCTTCACAGATAAAAATCTTTCACTGACATTTAATAATCCTCCAGGGAGAACTGCATCATTAATGAATCGGAGATGCTACTCTCTCCAGACATAAATGTCAATAGATCAGAATACTATACAGCCACTAGGTAATACTTTAATTTATTGTGCAAAATTAACATGTACCTTTTCCTGATCACCACTTTGCAAAGTCTAGTAAAAGGAAAACGACTTCAGTTTCGAGAAGAAGAGCAGCAGCACACTTTTAAACTGCATGCAAACGGCCCGATAATTACAATGAGTCCCAAAGCAAGAGATAAAATGGACAAACTTGTTGAGTTCTTTGTTTTAAACTCTCTGATGGTATTGGAACATCTCTATTTATAATCATATTGGAGTGAATTGGACTGTGGACTTCACTGCACCTTGAGCCGACTACATCAAGATCCCAGTAGTTGGATAAAACATGTAAGGTTAGATACTTAAGTTACTGTAACATCCCACATGGATAACTCCTGAGCTTGTCCAGGGTTTACATGAAAATATGATTGCAGCTGGTGTCCTTTTTTTTACCCCAGGGCCACATGAAGGTTAGGAGGGAATAATACAAATCAATGGTGAAAGCAGCTGCCATACACAACAGAGAAAACATTCATCCTTTCCTCCTTACATTATCCATAATTCACATTCAAAGCTGCTCTTATATGTTATTAACTGGGAATTATTCATTAAAGTAATGGGTTGCTCTCGTTGTCTGGATTATAAAAATGTTAATCTGACTTTCCTGGCTGAGACAGGGATATGTGCTCAGTCATTGGTTGGTCAAAACCCTTTTCAGGCTTTTGTGGTGCTGCATCAACCAGTTATTGTTCTCCTTCAGTCTAATTACTTTCCCGCTGTTTATAAGATATAGTGGTAAACAATCTGAAATGACAGGTGTGAGAATTCAATTAACACTTTCTGTGTAATTGGTTTAAACATATGGTCTAAGTCTTTTTTAAACAAAGGCTATATTGGAGTTAATTACTATCAAACTGTGGAATGTTTTTGACTGACCAAGTGCATCATCTTACCTCAATCCACTTAATCATGACTTTACTTGGCTGAAAACCAGACTGGGGTCAAGAAGTCCCAGAAACAAACAAGAAGTGACAATGGAGACTACTTCACAGGCGTCCACTGATGTCTCAGGTCCTGTTTATACTTGACATTAACATGCATCACGCACTGTGATCAGATCACCCTAGATACAGTACATGTTAATTATCAGACCATAAGTGTCCAGTGCCAAGTGCGTCATTTCACACCTGTCAGAATGTGTCTCCACATACGTCACGAGTGACCACTTGTGATCTGATCTCACTTCCCCGTTCGACTTGCAAATAAACACATACGTCATTTGTTTTTGACCAAACGCCCTGTTGTTCTTAGCCAGTCTGACAGACGGCTCTGGCGTCGATGTGTGTGAGTGAGCGTGTCCGTGAGTGAGTAACAGAGAGAGAATCCGTGCACTGTGCTGTACAAACGCAGACAGCACGGAGTGGCGGTGATTAGCACTATTACCTCACAGCAACAAGGTTCTCTGCCACCACCACAATAACAACACTTACATTGACAGTTTCCCAGTTACGCTGACGACCTGTCCAGAGTGTACCCTCAAAGGACAAGCAGTATATAGATAATGGATGGAGGAAATTGGAAACCAAAACTAAAAACAAACATGGTATTGTGGCGGTACAGTCACAACTAAAACAATGTAATTAAATAATAATTTTGGTTCATTTTCGCTTGGTCCAGGGTTCACTTACGTCAACACTACTAAAAGAATTACGCTGAGGTGCCTGATGGCTCACCTGGTTAAGCGGGGGTCACATGTACGGAGGCTTGAGTTTTTGTTTCATCTCATCCCTGCACTCTTTCCCCCTTTCCTACTGAAACTCTGTCCTATTAATAAATGCCATAGTACCCAAAGTGCCCAGACCACAGGGTACAGCCACAGATTGTGGTCTGATTGATCCGATCTCAAATGCTTCCTGTCTTCTTGTGATCAGATCACCTGAGACCAATGTTAATTGCTTATAGGTTACAGACCTCAATAAATCAATGGTCATTATTATGCATGGCAAGGGCAACACTTACTTTTCTGTTTATGTGATGTGAATGTAAATACTCTCAAATCAAGGCTTAGAGTCAGTTCTGTAACTGTGTACATTTCAAATACAGTGTGATGTTCTGCGGTACTGAGCCAACACACACAAAAAAATGGAATTTTTGAATGTGAATTGTTACCTTTTTAGTTTATTTCCTGTAATCACTAGTAGGTCAAGCTCCCTCCTCTGATAAACAATACACATGAAATCCAACTATAGCCTGAACAATAAGCATAGGTGGCCCCCCCAGCTGTACTGCACCTCTAATGGGGTACGCAGCAACATCTGATGCTATTTGTGGTGGATGTTATCAATGTGCATTCTCTGGGTGTGTGTCTCCCATCTTTTCTGCCTGTCCCTGGTGCTGTGACGTGCTGGTAGCGCTGACAAGCAGAGGTGCGAGACACTCTCTGCTCAGGGTAATCTGTTGAGAATGAAGCCACCGCCTTTTCGGTGCCAACTGGGGCCACAGGGGGAGGATGAGGGGAATGGAGGTTGTTACAGGGACAAAGTAAACTCTGTCTGGATTCTCGGCTTGCAGAGAGCACTTGGGCGTACAACAGGGTGCAGCGGGGTTAGCAGCGCCGCATTTCATTCAATTTCATCAGTTTTTTTCAACTGTCAGCTTTTGTCTTTGCCTGCAGTCACCTGATGACAGAGTAAAAGATTGCAAAATTGTCTACAACAAACGGACACGATAGCCCGAGAAGGAGCAGAGGCAGATGAGTAAATGAGAGCTGCAGCTGCTCCTCGTGGGAGGTTTCTGCATCAGCCATTCAATTAAATTCAGTTGTCTTTGTCTTCTCCGTCAGGTTCTAAAAGCATCAATACTTCTTGGGAGCTGCACTTAACTTGCTGTACAATAAATGCAAAATGCAGCAAATCATTCCAGCTGGTTTCTTAATTAGTGTAATTTCATGCAATGACTTCTTGACTGGCAGGAGGAAAATTGTTTTCTGAACAACACAACGCTTGTGACAGCACAAAGCGAAGAATCATGAAAGGCAACAAGACGCATTTGTAACATCTGCATTTTAAATGAGTGCAATACCTGGAAAGAGTATTTAGTTAGTATTTAGTCTAGTTTTCAGCTTTACCTTTGTGTCAGTCTAATATTTATAATCACAGCAGGGGTTGTAAACTGTTATTTATTACTTTCTCAATGTCCATAAATTATTTATAATATTATTTTATGGTTATGTTTTATTTAATTACTGATATGTTGAGTGTTAATGAATCAATTATGTTAATAGGATTATAGATAAATAATACAAATTGTGCAGTTGTGTCAAAAGTGAAAAGATCATTCTGCGAGCCTTGATATTCAGTTTGCCATGTGAAGCTGATGCCATTTCTGTGCATGAAAAGAATGTGGCACAGTAAATTGAATTTGTGAAGGAGATGGAGTGACAGGAAGGCAGACCGGGTGGGAGAAAGAAATGAAGCTAGTCAGGGTGATGAAGGGTAATGAGTTACAGCATTCACAGGTACACAGCGCTCACATATATCACAGCTCCAGCCGCTCTGTATGATTCGTGACAGATTATAGCGCAATGCTCTCACTCTCAAATCTCAAAATCACTATAGCCCTACTTGATGTGTGTGTGTGTGTGTGTGTGTGTGTGTGTGAGACGCCCCATCCTCGGGTTTTGCCTCTGCTCTTTTCCGGGGGCCCCGCAAAAACTCATTAAACCGTCCAAGCGAGGGGCAGAATAACTGATTGGTCAGTGAGTGAAGGAAAGTGAGAGGGAAAGAGACCGAAAGAGAGAAAGAGACCCTACCGAGGGAGCGAAGCTGCTCCTCGCATCACCATCACCAGGCAGCCGCAGCTAATATATTGGACTGATCCATGCTAATGAATGGAGTCCAGAGATGAGCAAGAGGAAATGAAGGGACCAGGGGGATGTCAAACTACATGAACGATGAAGTAGCTTATATCAGGGCCTATATTACAGAGGGCTATTAGTTCTCCTGTCTCTGCTGGCAATAGGCGTAATGAGGCAGTCTCCGAAGACCAAATGGAAGCCTTCTCTATCTCACGCTCCACGGATTAGAAGCGAGTTTATTGTAGAGTTGTACAGCGGCAGTGACCAGCAAACATCTCTTGTGCTGTATAATGGCATGACTCATTTCTGTGGAAGATTAAAAAAATGAATTCATTCCACATTTGAGTTTGTCAAATAACATTCAGGACAACTCTCTCTTTCTCTTTCATGTTCCTTACTGGTGCTTTAAGCAGCAGGTGATAACTACTGTACATTGGCAGCACTCTGAACAAAAAGATTCTAGTTCTCCAAAGAGAATTTGCAGTCGCAGTCTTTTGCTGTTGATGAGAGAAGACGAGTCAGTCTGAGCTGAATGCGGCTCACAGACTTCTTGGATCATTTACGCAGATCAGGAAATGCATATGGACTCGCGGCTTATTTTCATCATTTCTGTTAATTGTACTGGCCCTATCCCGAGCTTCATTAATTAGAATGTGCCAGTCTGGCTGAAGGACTATAGGCTGGTAAAAAATGTAAAGCTAAAAAAATAAATAAAAAACAGTTGTCACCAGTTTTATGCCGATAAAAGTTAAGGTATCTTGTTATTACCCTAATGAATATATTTAAGTATATTTATATCTTTTTCTCTGCATCACATTTCGACACCCTGCAGCAGAATCCTTTCTGACATGCACTGTGGGCTATACAATCGGGGGTGCAAAGTGATCATCAGCAAAGTCCCTCATTAAAGATGATGCTTCTTTGTGAGATGACGGAGAAGGTGAGGAAGAGGGCTGACCTTATTAACAAAGCCTGATAGGTTAACACAATGTCATGTCATCATTCAGATCACTTTCTCCCAGCTTCTTTTAGCTGTGACAGACTGGCCAGGTAATTACCACCTCCTGTCATGTCCTCCCCGCACACATGAAGACCCCATAGCGCAGAACGGTTCCGATTGAACCCATCACATAGGAGTGTTGTTTTTTTTTTCGTCCTTTGCTAATTAGGTAAAGACATGTTTGATGTTGTAGCATGCAGCCTGCAGTTCTCCTCACTGGGAACAAAGCCAACATTTTCCGGGTCTGGGTTTGTGATCTTGTGCTTTGGCCCAAACACAATTTCTTCTTTGGGAAGAGAATATTTAAAATATCTTTACTATATCCAATCTCAAGGTCAACCTCTCGAAAAAAAAAGTCCAATTGATCTTCCTCACTTTGAGATGTTACTGAGCCAAGGTGACCATCATACGGATGCAGGTGAGAACCACAGCAGCTGATGCAATTTCCAGGCATCTACCCTTTAGCTTTTCAAATCCAGAAGAGATTGATTTATTAGATGGAATGAGCCCTGTAAGCCTGTGCACCAGCCTCAACTCTGAGGCAATTAAGGCTATATCCCACCTCGATATGTTGGCATCCACAGATCGAAAAAGATGCCGGGGATGAGTGTATGTTCAGGAGTTTCCTCTAGAGAGAAACTAGAATGCAGCATAGATGATTCATCGCTCTACACCACCAATTATTGCAGATCTTACCGACTAACATCTACTTCCCAAAACCCAGTCTCCTATTTAATTGTGATGGCTGTGGTGCATCTGAAAGGCCAAAGAAGACACTCTGACACATTTTAAAAGTATATCTTAATATAAACATTTTATTCAGTGCATTTTTGTGTATACAACAAATAATAAACAACTGGAAGTTATCAGACAGCCACAATGCCCGTCTGTATATGTTGTTTCATCAGATTTAGCCTGGTAGCTTGGAACACATGATCCAACATGGGTTAATACACATAGCCTACATCATGCAGCTCTAGACCAGAATTTCCCTGCCTTCTCCCATGCAACAGATAGGTTCACCTAATACAAACCACCTCCGGAGGAAACCAAGAAAAGAAAACCTCCCAGAAGCATGTACCAGAAAGAAGTTATGTAGCTGAAGGGAAGAGTACATAGCCCATAAAAAGGGTCCTTTTTGTACATAATTGTGTTTGTACATGCCCTGTGCAAGAAAGGGAAGATGTTCATTCTAGTTTTTAGTTTTTTTATCTTCATTTTTTCACTTTTACAAATATGACGTGTCCTATAAAATGTTAAGCCACCTAAAAGTCCACAGTATTCTTTTTTTTTAATATAGAAAATATTGTCACCACAATAAGTTACTCAAACACATAACAAGCATCCTGGGAAGGGGCTTGTTGCACCATATTCCTATGGTGAACTGTATCAGTCAAGAGAAGTCGACAAAAAAGGATGGCGGGGCGGGTTGAAGCATGACACAAGCACAGAGGGTGGGGGGGAGAAACAGATCACGAGGACAAAAGACGGAGACATTGTGAACACAGAGGTAACAGAGGGAATGGGGACACAGATTAATTGTTTCAGACCGCGGCCATTGAGCACATCAGCAAAAAGCACGACATCAAGCACGCTGCCAACTTTTAAGTGTTTAAAATCACTTCCTTTTTTTTTTTTTTTTTTTACCATTGTTCCTTTTTGCCCCATAAAATCTTTGCTTTCTTTCATTAAAAATGTACAATGAAAATAAAATTCCAGCTTTGCCTTTATTCTGACTCGGTTTTCAGTGGCTTAAAGGGACACTCTTACGTTCTGTCTTTGGTTTGCTGGAATTTCTTTCATTGATCAAACGGTGACAAAAAATACAAATACTGAACAATGGTAAGGGGAGAGAACAACAGGGGACAAAAACAAAAACCAGTTATCAAATAAAAAGCTCTCGGCTAATTCAGAAAATTAGCAAAAAACAAGGTGCAGCTGTGGTGTCTCTGGAAAAAGAAAACTGCAAGAGAGCCACACTGCCCCTTTTATATTTCAGGTCAGCTGAACATAGGCTTCGTTTTCCCATGCTAGAGAGCTCAGTCTCGGAGCGTGTGCACTAGGATGCAGGAGAGCTACCGTCTGGCTGGCCACAGTCCCAGCAACTCCAGGCTGTGCCGCGCCAGGGAGTTTATAGGCTTTGTATTCACAGAAGCAGGGAAGAGACAGAGATCAGGGCTTGTACTGTACCACCGCAGCCTTTGTACACCAGCACCATTACTGGTTGCCCTGAATGCCTACACGTCTAACTTCCTGTCCCTGTCTGACAGATGCACGAGTGCTTGGTGTCTAAATGACCTAAGAATAGTTATTGTCCACGTGAGAAATTAAGACAAAACAACGTGAGATAAACATGAGCTAACTGGTATGCAATCATCACCAAAAGAGTGATCAAGATAATAAATGATCTCAAGGCCCAAAAAAAAAGTTTATTATTGTTTTCAAAGTCCAGAATGGTTCATGTGCCTTTAAGTTTCATAAATATTGATACTATTTTTGAGACAGAAACAATGATTGACAGTTTTTTTAATTAATATATAGATGGTGTGTGGGTCTTTGTGTGTTGTTTGTTGTAGCTAGTCCTGAACAGCTGATCGGTTAGAGAGAAGTCTGCTTGGAGTCACGCTCTGCTGGAGGTAAGGTTTCATGGTTCGGCCACTGGCCTGGATTCGGCGACCGGGCTACGTCGACTCGTTCTGGCTCACGGCCTTGCCCCCGTTGAGTACGGCCGAGGCGCTCCGACTCTTAGTGGGCGTGCCACTGCCAGAGCGGGAGAACTCTGTCAAGTCATGGAGGGATGGTTCTCTGTACATTGCCACTGTGGAAACACAAGAGAAGTGTGAATCAGACAGATTGAAATCGGGCAAATCATAACAATAACAAGAACTGTGGTAATGAAGTGGTAGTCTACTTTGGTTATTAGAGAAGGTCCTGCCATGGTATAATTAAGTTGTACCTATAGTTCCCTTCAATCTGCTGAATCAAGAGATCCCAGCAGATCTACTTGGTGTTGAAGTAAAAAAAAAAAAAGTCCTACATTTTACAGCACGGCATTATAAATTCAGGAGTTGCTAGTGCTTTGCTGTGTATGCAGCACTGGTCCAATCTCAGCATCTCAGCAGTTGCTTTTCAGAAGAAATATCAGTAATCTGAGGTTCAGAGTCTTTGGTTTCAGGATGTTGTCAACATCCTTCTGCCTAGAACGCTATTTGATGTTCCTTCCTCAGGGAATCTGGGGCTGAAACAGCAAACAGAGTCTTTTAGACACTTCACTTAGCCCAGCATTTTCTCCTGAGCTGCAACCCAGAGACCGTCCTTGTGTTTACACATCAATCAATGGCAGGGTGCATTGGGAGACTGCTGGTGATTGGTAACAGTCTTGTTAGTGAGAGTATTGCAAAGTTGGGATGGTTGGTGACTGAGCCCAGGGTCAAGGTATCACCTCGAACAACAACACAGCAACTACTATTCATTTTTATACGTAATCCCCAGCAACAACCAGTCATCTAGTCTTTTCTTCACATTGTGTGCTGTCTGAGAAAGACACCACTTAACAGGATGCATACTTCCCCTGAGCCCTTTGTGTCTTGCATCAAGACTTTCTGGAAGAATCGTAAGAGGATTTTCATGTTTTTGTTTGACTGACGTGAGCTGAACTTGCTCCGTCCAGAGGAAGACAGGACGAGAGGCTGTGGGCTCAGACTCACAGACTGGAACCAGAAGAGCAGTGAGTAATGCCTGCAGGCAACGCCACTGCCGATGCAGAGACAGCTTCTTAATTGGTGCCCTGTAACACCAGTGCCTCTGAATCTTTATGAGCTGCTGGAACAAATTCTCCTTTATTTCTCATCCTCTCTCTCTTTGCCTCACAAAGTGCATTGCAAACAACTTGTTTGCAACATCTGGAATTTGAATCACGTAGAAGTGTGAGGAAATACTTTGCAGCTCTGGCTCATTTAAAGTATGTGCAAAAGATGACTTACATCTTTGAGTGTTACAGCAAACACATCTATTTAATATAATGTTGTCTTTTGCAGTTGGACCTCAAATACTATATTTCTGCTTTTGGATGAAATGCATACAAGGAAGCTGAGGGCAAGGTTTTTTGCTGTCTGTTAGAATGAATGTGTCATCAAGCCTATATCTATCCTTGTCATTCTCTTTCTCAGTTTGCTCTCAGCATAAAGTGAGGCAATTACTCTTTAGCTGTTGCTCTTAAGTGTGTTTGAGATCCCCTGGACTGCCTGTTAAATGAACGTGAAAAGCTATTATAGTGCTCTCGCAGGGCAGACGTGGATTCTTAATAAGATGCTGGCTGGAGGGGCTCCACCGAAGATGCAAGAAGGGGCCGCGTTACGTTGACAAATAGAAGAAATTGAGAATTGAATTCACTACTGAAATCGATATGGATCATATCTAAGTGAAGCTGCTCATACGGAGTATTACTAAGATAGTTAGAGATGTATTGAATCTACAACCTCTACTGTCTTTGCTGTGAGGATGTATCTGGCAAGTCTTTTAATAGAGGTTTTGTGGAATGTTATCCATTTGAAATGAGAAAAAAATCTGCCCGTCTTTTCAGAGGAGCCAAAATTCAACCTTACCACAAAGTTATATAATACTGTCCTGTTTTGTAAGTCATACGAATATCCAGATGCATTTCTGTGTTAATTCAAGTCAAAATTCATTCATTCCTTTTCAGACATCTAAAAAGGAGATTAATTAAATTGTCTATTCAACATATTCAATTGTGGTAAGAATACCTTTAAAACACAAAATGATTCAAACTTTGACCATTTGACCTAATTGAGTATATTCTGTATCAGATTTTTCATAAAACTAATAGGTTTAAGTATGCAACCAGGATTTCTAGTCGGCATGTCATTGTGTGCACAGCACAAAAGAACACGGAGACGCTATAAAAAGAGCCTCATGTCACAGATCCAAACTGTATTGAACAATCAGCTATCTAAAAAAATGCCCTATTTTTGTCATGGAGTATTTTGCACTTCAAGCTTTTCATTTCTTACTTAGAGACAGAAGGAAAAAAGTCGATTTCTTTTTGAGGATGAAAGTCGTCTTTAGAACCATTTCTTCGTCTCTCCTCCCTGTTTTCTTTCCAGCGGTACTACTACACACAGGGTTTCGGTGGAAAGGGTTCTCTTTGGCTTCACTGATTAGAAAATAAATCCTGCTACTAATCACAGCATTTAAATATATTGTTCCGGCTGCTTCTGGTCACACATGATGGCCCGGCCTGATTCTGCTCTGTATCTGCTGCGGAGTGTGATCAGCTAGAGGAAGCCACTGATTACATATCTGTAAGGAGTCTGCTCAATGAGAGTCATCTAGAAAACAGCTCATTTAGCCTTTACTTTAAGAATGTCCACTTGAAAATTTGGACTTTTAAGCATAAAAAAGCTGGTCCTCAGAAACTGGCTCTTATTGGGGAAAAATACCCTTTTGCCAGAAAGACAAGTGACATTGCTGATTAATCCAAAAAAACATTCCCAATAGATAATGTAGCTGCAGCAACTTTATCCCTGATGCCTTGGATATCACTCTTCTCAAGTTGCCAGTATTCCTGCATATCTGGTTTCTGGATGGTCGGATAGCTTCAGCAACACAATCCCGCTACAATTTTTCCATAAAATGACAAGTCACACCCCCTTAACACTTTGATCGGTCAGCTGTTCAAAGCTGAAACATGAGCCAGAATGTGAGCCTCTCTCTTTAGCTATATTTTTTCTTCATGCACCACAGTAAAGAAAAAAGAATACACATATCTCAGGATGATTGAGAGGCAGCGTTTCATTTCCCACGTGGAACGGACAACACATTGTACATATACTGACCCATGATGTTGAACAGTAAAGTGTGCATGAGGATCTGGACAGGCTTACCCTTTAGAGGTTTGGGAAGGAAGTGGGCTGCTGGCTTGTTTTTCTTGACATGGTTCCCCTTCATGATTTCTCCTTCCTTGTTCAGACCGAGGTACCAGCCCCTGCCCGACTGCTGCTGCCGGTATATCATGGAGGAGTATGTCACATAATAGTTCTCGAACACCGACTCCTTGAATTTGCACTCTGGCGTAAAGTGTTCCTGGGGGAAAAGGGAGAAGCAGATCCAGTGTATAGTAATTGTTGAACAGCAATTCACGAGATATCACGGGTCTCTGACATCCTGTTATGAAGGGAAACAGCAGTTCATTACTTGAGAGGGCAACTTAATAACGGTACATTGCTCTGCATGTCCAGCGCACGATCGCGCACATAAAGGGCAAAGGGCCCATCTCAAGATGCAATTCCTGCTATAAGAGTTTAGTCTCTTGAGAATTTTCCAAATCTATTCATTCCATTTACCATATTGAATAATGCAGCACTTTATAACATAGATAACAGCAATATGACAGATACAGAGGAGCATTAATAAAACATACAGGCCAGATGAGTACATTCTCATTTTGTTCCTAGCTGTTAATTATGCATGGGCAGTTCATCATCTTTCAGAGTGTTATCCACAGTATTTATGAATATGTTGGATGTGATAATTTATTGTGGGCATTTTACTGACTGTAATACGCAATAAAGTACGGACCTTTTAAAATCACATTATCGGAATGCTGTCACTAAGTGGCTTTAATAGTTTTATATATATATATGTGATCTGTGTGCACCCTGGTGGTGCACAGAAGTTTCTCCACCTGTGTTTGGATGTTATTAGGGTACTTGCTATTCTTTTTTTGTTCATGAACAAAATTATGAAAAACGTTTTAGAGAGGTGACTTTGCTGTTCATTTTCCAGACTCTGTGCTGTGCAAGAATTCAAAGCTTCTCTCTGTTTGGTTTAGAATCCCATATAGGAGTTTTGCTATTAATTCTACAATAGTGTGGCTGGGGTTTATTTCCCCCGAGGCATGGTTTTGTGTGTGTGTGCGTGCACAGCCCCAAGTGTATATGTGTACGTCCTTGGGTGTGCAAGTGTGTGTGTGTGTGTTTGTCCAATTTGCAGAGCTGCTTGGGCAGCGAGTCTACATAACAGTCTAATCCGTAAGAATACAATTCCCTTGGAGAGAGACAGGGACCGAGGGACAGTGTATAAGGGAGCGGCAACTAGAAACAGGTGAGGTTGGGGAGCACTCAGTTGTTTTTTTTGCCATAACTTTCTTCTAAAGACGCAAATAAAAAAACACAGTATATGCAGACACCATCATGACAAACCATTTCACACAGTTGGAATAACCAGTGGGTCTAACGCCTACAACGTGAGCTTTCTTACAAGACGGATGAATGTCTCTTTCAGATTTGAACGTGTATCCAGGATCAGTCCTACCACAGCAAAAATAACACATCACTTCGGTGGGTGTCAAAGGTGAGTGATGATGTGTCCACGGGCCAAACACTCCCTGTGAGTGCATGACAAACAACATGCCACCAACAGACTGGGAGTCATCCATAACGGCCACTCTTTTTTTCTTTTTTCATTTACGCGTCACTTCATGTGCAGCGCTATCAAAAGGCTGAATGAGGTTCATGTCTGGTCCTGATCTGTTGTCGAAATACACAATACAGTGCAGCTAAAACCTTCAAAAGCCATGTGATGTCAAACAGTGAACAAAAATGGCCCAGACAATGTTCACTTGGTTTAAAGGGCAACCTTGTATACACACCTATTGACACACCCAATCCCAAAGCCCATTCAAAACGCAAACCCGAGACCTAGCTACTGCAGTAACAGACGAGTCGACCATCATTCATCATCCTCTCTCACTGATCCAGCCTTTACAGACCACACCAGCTTGCTGCTTGTTGCCTTGAGGAATAGGTTTTTATTGTGTTATATATATATATGTTAAAATAATACTTGATATGATTGTTCTGTTCTGGCTGTTGTAACTGCAGTCCATTAAAGTGTAAGAGGACAAAATCCAAAGTCCTTTCTCTGCAAAATGCCTTCTTTGGTCAACTAAAGCTAATAGACAACAAAATGCGACAACATTAAATCAGTTGACTGGTTTTGATGTAGTGGCTGAACCAGTGTAAGGTGGCATCGATGTGATTAAGACAAACCAAGCTTGAAATGTTATCTCTTCTATCTAACACTTTATTGTAATGTGATGAACACTGAGGACATAAATCATAGTTTATGATCTGTAGTCTTTTGCAGGTATTGGTATGGGACCTATTTAAGAGGTTATGCAAATCCCTTAAGCCATTACTGAAAGATTTCTTCTGTTTTACTACTAAATCTTGGAGGGGATTCAAGATCTTTTCCACGACAGACTGTTAACAGCTCCAGAGCAGTTCCAGCACAGCCCCAGTGTTTTTTTTTATTATCAGCATATTCAGATTGCTTGCTTTAGCAGGTCTGGTGATTCTGCCCCAGCAGACTGCAACAATATTGCTGTCACAACAACCAAGTTGTTAAAGTTATGCAAAGCTTTGCTGTGTTAATTAAAAGAAGAAAGCTTCCTTAAGAAATAAAGACTGCTTTGGCCCCTCCCACAGGCACCTTGGCATTGTCCTTCCAGTCCAGTATGAAGGAAATGCAGACCTCAGATCAAATCAGATTAACTATAATCCTAATCTGAGTCTTTTTAGTGTTATGCTGCTTTCAGACATGCACTGAAGTTTGGACATTTTTCCAACCTTTTCTGGAGGGGCGGTGTGTGTCCCTGAGTTATTTGCTCTGCACATTTTCTGGAAATTGTCCTGCCAGACCCTTCGTATGATGTCAGAACAATGGTTGTACAAATATCTCAGGATGAAACAGTGGTGCCATACAAGCAGAACAGGCAGATGAAGATGTCAACTGCCAAAGAATGTTTGGGGATAAGAGCTAACACCAGTGTGGATGTGCTGTAAACAAAAATATAAATAACGTTCTGTCCTGCCCCCTGCATGCTCCACCCAGGCGCCACCTCCCGACTGATTGTTTTGATGACATTTGTTGTGATCCAGACAATCTCATGCCTCCTTATTCATATGTGAATGGCAAACTATGGGAAAAATCAAGTTTAGACATTTTCCCATTCAGGCTGATTAGCAGCAGATTTCGAAAAAAGCTGGGCAGCATCCATCTCAGATATGCAGCAGCCAGAAGCCGTACAACTGCTGCTCAGTTGTTGAGCCAGCTCCCGAGCCAGGAGTTCTGTTTTACCTATAATAATGAGCTTATGTGGATTTGGCTGGTTTCACTCACCTTGGACAAAAAAATAAGAGTCGATTGATAAACAGACACATGCAGATACAGGCACATTCAGAGCCAAAATGGAGGAGAGGCTGCTGGCGAGAAACTGCTGCATTGGACTTGGTCTGTGGACAACATCCGCGCTCAGACTGACACAAGGAGGGGCCAAAATGGCAGGGGATCCCCATTTCTTGTCTAACAGGGCTGTGATAGACAGGAACATTCAGATTCTTTTGAATGGGTTCCAGTTGTGTCTTCTTCAGGCAATAGCATATCTATTGTTCTCTGAGATGAATCTCCCAACGAAAACAACACACATTACTTTAATCATGACTCCAGTGCCAGATGGAGAGAGAGGAAATCACTTTAGAAATAGAAAAAGCAGGAGAGTATCTGCAAAGAAATAATATCAGCGTTGTCATCGCCCTCCCTCATTTCTCTGGGATGGTTTGGCTAAATTGACTTTTAATGATCCCATTACACTACATGGACGTTTCCTTGAAATATGCAACTAAGACATGTTCTCGTTCAAATGATGCACAGCTGGCAGCCTTACTTACATAATGTCCAGGCAAGCGCTTTTTGTAAAAAAAATACAGCAATGTGTACATTAAACATACTGCTGTTATGAGCTGTACAGAACCAATTGGGTTACAAGAAAATGAGATGGAAAGCTCTGGTATGTTCTATGCAATAAAGACTTTGATGAGCTGCATGCATGCCCCTGTTTCTGTAGCTATGAGGAAATTCATAATTGTCTTTCCTTATTCTCTCCTGTTTTCTAAAGCATCCATGCGGAGATTTAGCAGTGTTTCTGTTTAACTTCACAAACTTCTCATAGGAGCAAATAAGTACAGAAGAGGAGGGATTCAAAACTTTAGGGTCTCATTTTCTGTTCCATCTCCATTTTGTAACATGATACAGTCCCAACATGACATTTAGTCTATGCAGTTTCTGCCTGTCTATTACTTATATATTAATGATATGCTTGTATGCATAGTTTTACATATATGCGTATGGGGAGATTTTGTTTCTCAGCCCCATGTTGGACCAGTAATTCAAGAAATCAAGGATTCCCCTGTATACTCTTTATCTTAATGAAAACTATATACAGAGTAGCCTTAATTATTTTTCAAGTTTGGTATCCTGAAATTATCAGGATTTATCTTATACAAATTGCAGTGTTCTAATTTAACTTATAGTAAAAACAAGTACTTTGCCCAAGAATAACTTTCCTTCCTGGACATAATCCCTTTGTTCTTTTGAAAATGTCAGTGTTCAGTGCAGCATATGTTTACTGCACATGTACATACTACAAAAATAATCTTAAGTGTCAGATTAAGTGAATTTCCTCTCATGTGCAAAGACCAAAGAGAGATGGAGGAGGTTATTGTGTTTTACAGCGAGGAGGAATCTACAGTAGTATTTCCTGAGCTCTTTATGATCCAACAACGGCCTTTTAGGGACGAAACATGTAAGGGATGATGTAAGTGATGCACTTAATGTACTTAAGAAGGTTTCTCTGTCATTTGTATTATCCATGGATTTAAAACCGCCAGACACACATGCACAGACACACACTCCCTATACTGACAAACCTTGTTGTACTCTTATCACACAATTACACATTTCAACAGTGATGAGAGAAACCGTAAGACAAACTCATGTCGAGTAAACACTATTGATTAAGATGAATTCTCAACAGCATTCTGAGTAATTGCAGCTGAATAATGTTTTCGTGATCCAATCAACAGGAGGAGAAATACTAGCATAATGGATCTCATCTCCTCTGTGAAGATATTGGACAGATCTTACCTTCGACAAAACCAAATCAATGCTGCACGATGACCTGTGCGTATTCAACGGCCACGTCGAAACTTGCATCACACCAATTATGCCAATTGGATATCAGGGCTGATGGCTGTTCTTGTGTCTTTACAAGCTACATCAATGCTTGGGAGACTTACAAAAGCTAATCCTATGGCTGGGTAGTGAAGAGAAATCAAGCTAAGTCCAGCTTTTCAATGTTTGTCTTTTCAGGAGAGTGGAAGTGGATTAAAAAGCACCTTATTTTTCTTAAGCTAAAGATTAAGTACACTCACGGTATTCATTTGTTTGGGAATAAATTGGAGAGGTGTAAGCTAGTGGAAAAGACCCTCACAAATACAAATACACACACACACAAGCACAAACACCACAAAGTAGTTAATGACACAGCTCAGTGGAGTGAATCCCAACAGCAGTGGTTATTTACCAGAAGCATTGTGCTGGTTGAAAAGCTATGGCCGTGAGCCAACTACACAGTTAACAGTGTTTTTTCCGTCTGTATCATTATTGATCCTTTAAATATACAATAAATTAACATTTAATTGTTAAAATATATTCCAGAAGCCTCCTTCTGAAAGCCTTATTTATGCCAACATCTAGACAAAATTAGCGGGGAAATGCTTAATGTAACTGTGGTTGCTTCTCTAAGCAGCATTTTAACTTTTACTTCATCATCATTCTTTTGTCTACCTATTTGCATTATCCAGATTACCTTTCTTTTCATTGTACTTCTTCAAACAGTACTTAATACATATCCAGAGTTCCTTTGAGGATGTGATGTAATGTAGGAATTGACTATTGCAGGGATTTTAACTGGTGTGGTATTTTAGGTACAAAGAGATTGTAAATCTCATCGCTAGCCTGGTGAATATTTTCACCCGAGGGCCCTGAACTCTCCATTTTACACTACACACACAGCAGTCTAGACGAGACTCAACTGGAGCCTCACTGACTCACACTAATTCAAATATGACCGACTAGGAAATTAATAACACCACTTCAAAGGCACCACGTACGATATGTGGACACTACTTAGCTCAGGACCTAAAAATAAACCTACTGATCTGAAAATATATCAAACTAAAATTATGGCACTGCGGTTGTGTGTCTCCACCAACCAGTGCAGTTTCCATGTAAATATTTCTACATACTTTTATTCCAGATTTATATAAGGTTCACTTTGCTCTTTGACCTTTGACCACTGATACATGATCACTTTATCTTTTAGTCCAAGTAACAAATGATCACAAGTTGAAGAAATTCCCTCAAGTATTAATTCAAGAGGCCAAAAACATGTTTTTGAGGTCACTGTGACCTTGAGTGTTGACCTCCGAGCACCAAAATCAAATCAGTTCATCTTTGAGTCCAACTGAATGTTTGTACTGAATTTGAAGACATTTCCTCAAGCTGATCTTAAGATATCATGTTGAATAAAAACATAAACATACTTTGTGAGTCCGCTTTGACCTTTGACCCTTAGCTGCCAAAATGAAGTCCAACTGATGCACATACACCAGATGCTTATAAGGTGACTCAGTGTTTGCTCTGTAGTGCTCTAAAACACTCTATTCTAGCACAGGAAATGTATGACAGTAGTTTAACTCTGGCTGTGGTAGAGCGGTTGTCCTCCATTCAGAAGGTCGTTGGCTTGAACCCTGAATTGCCTCTCATAGATATTGAATGCACTGATTGGAAGATGCTTTTGATAAAAGCGTCAGCTAAATGACATGCAATGCAATGTAACTCTACACATATGCATATTTATTATTTTGTATGTACAATATTTCTCAAAATATCTAAAGAGATTAGATTAAGCATGTAAATCATATGAATTATATTTATTAAACCCATTCATACATGTACTTATGCAGACACGTGTACAATAATCCAAGACACTCAGATCCCGGCAGCAGCACTCCATCCCCCCCAACCCACAATACGTCATCTGTTGTCTTTCCACTTTAGATTGGGAATCTCTTTCCAACACTGACCTGCTATTGGCTCGTTAAATGTGTGGTTTCACGGCAGCACTCTGCCATAGCAGCAATCCCAGCAAGGCAGCCACTATAAGGCAGCCAGCTACACATTCAATTCAATTCTCTCTCTGATTTAGCTGAAACTAAAGGCTCCGTAACTGATCCCCCCCACTGCACTCCTCCAATTCCACCCCTACAAAATATACGGTATTTCACATGGAGGCTGGTATTCAGCATAGCTGTATGCTAGTATATATTGTATAGTGTATGCCGGCAGTATTCCTCTGGGATTGAAGTTTATATGCTGACTAAAAAACAAACTGAGAATAAATACATAAATTAGAGAAATACATTTTTAGATCAAAAGAGATTAAACTCAAATTTTAATGATTGCAAGAAGTTTCTGATCATGCTTTCTGATTCTATTGCTTTAAATCCAATATAAGAATGCAAAAATATTTGACAGATATTTTTTTATATAAGTAAAATCCACCCACAAACATTGATTTACTATAAAAAGCAAAGAAAATGGGACCTGAAATGGAACCTTGGTGCACACCACACATTGCACATTAGAAGGCAATTTACAAAAGCAGCTGAGAAACTATCACAGAGATGAGCATAAAGAGGTTTTTTCAGTTTAGAATACTGTCATCTCCAATGTGAAAGGGAGCACTCACAAACTCCAACAGTTTCAAAATAGATGACTTTCCTGTTGCACTGTTTATTAAGATGTCACTGAAGACGGCAAACAGCTGTTTCAGTGAAGTGCAACCGACAAAAGCGACACTGAAACCTATTGTATGCTTTGCCATTGGCTTTTCCTCAAACCTTAGTATTAAAAGGGTGTTTAGAAAAAGGCCGGTACTTCTACTGTAGTTTCCTTCTGCTTGTGCAGCCTTTGCCAGCAGGATCCCTCTTTATTAAATTAATCCTACAGCTTGCTGCATGTGCTTAATTACTTGACAGTCAAGCTCATATCGTTAAAATCAGTCACTGGGAGCTGTGGCCTGCCGGGGAGCCATGTTAAATACAGTGCATGCATGTGTGTGTGTTTGATGTACGTTTTATGTCAATTATTCCTGTATATTCCTCCACAGGCCTGCTTAGCTGGGGCAACCCACATGGATATGTTGTCAAACAATTGCTGGCACTCGTTACAATGTAATTATAGGCAGAACTTACAATGATCACAAAAGGCTGCTGTGATTATGTTGTCATACTTTTGGTCACACAAATACCATGTTGAGTGGCATTGTTGTTTCCAAGCATAAATGTTAACTAGAAATTATATATTTATTTTCAGTTGATGAAAATATTTTATATGAATACTGTTACTTCTTCCATGTTATTGAACAGATGTACTTATTTTTGACTGTTTGTTGCAATGCAGTGACATTTACTAATATATATATTATTTATTTTACATTCTGCAAATATCATGCTGCTTGCTGTCACTTATAACAATACTTATCTCCTATTTATTGTCTATTATTTGTTATAACTATGCTTTGCTAATGTCTAATGTTCATGGTTATTTTGCTCATTGAGGGGTTCTTTAGTTCTTTCACCCGAAATCTTGTTCCTGCTCGGGTTGGATTGAGAGCTCCCCAAAGGGCGGAGCTTCTTTTACCAAATAAACCATTTTCAGCTCCTTGACATTAAGTGTATCTGAGTGAGCTCATGCTTGGCGAGAGCTGACACATTAACCCTATTTATTAATGCATTTGTGTGTGTGTACTCGGGGGAGAGAGAGATTTAGACCAGAGGGCCAGTTTTCCTTCAATGTTCATCACATTACTGTCGAAGAATGCAACAGATCATTTGTCAGCAGCAGAAAAGCTACTAGATCATTAGGTTTTCTCACCTTGTTTCTATCAATCACCATCGAGTCTGCCAACTGAAACCTTTACCACACAGAACGATCTTTACAAATTCGACTATGAGGGTTGTCTGTCAACAGTGACTGCGTGTGTGCACGCCCTCTGGGTGCACATCCAACCAGCCTGTCAGTCTTCTCTGCAACAGCTGCCACACAATGCAGCGGTGGCATTTGGGAGGAAGACGAACAGAAACGTTGCTCGGCCTGGAACTGAATAATTCATAAACTTGCACATTCCATCAAAGACTAATAGCCAGCTGCCACGGTCAGATATGCCACTGCTCCACCCGCTTACACAATACTTGAACTTTTTTATTCACAACGAAATATATCAGAAAATGATCAGAAATGATCTGTTTCATCAGGTTTAGGATGACGTGTCTGAGTTTAAAGTCCATTTATTCAAATTAAATAAACCAATAAAATATAAAGACTAACGTCAACATTTCTGCCTTTCCTTTTAAGTACATATGTCTTCTCTCTGTCTTGCATGATTTTCGTTTTTTCTTTGGCTCTTCCAGAAACCAAGAAAAAAATGGATTTCAATGTTATATTTGCAGGTCACACAGGCATTATGCATAGTAGAATGAAATGGGTGTTTAAGCTGTGGCAAGACAGCTCAGCTGTTTCAGGATGATTTGCCAGTTTCCCTTGGCATATTTGGCACCCTAATGTTTGGACATCATCTTTGCAAGTTTGGAAGTTAGCCCAGACATATGATTTAATGTCCAGGTTTGAGTATAAATAATTATAATTAACATTGATGCGTAATGAATAATGTTTGATTTCAATTTCTTATTTCAAGGGCTTCTTGGATTTGTTTGCGGTAATTCATATATCATATTGATATTAAGAAAACACAGCAGCCAAATACTGATCTGTACTTCAACTACCAAGGCAATGGCTAAAGCTTCAGAGCATTCATGTTATACCCTAGTTACTTCCAGTCACTTATGTCAACAAAGTAACTTATATATCTGTCAGAGACCCAACGTTCTGCTGGAGTAGACCGACACCAGGACCTCATCTTATACACACACATGCACACGGACATACATTGTACTTACTGATGTGTACAGGAAGCCCTCACTGTTCATAGCCAGATAGAGTTTGGTCTGCACCCCCTGGATGGCCACCACTCGCAGCCCCACTGGAATAAGGTTGAATGTGGCTGAAAGAGATGGACAGCAGAGAGTTAGTATAAACATGGTTCATCTTCATCTTCAGTCAATACACTTACACTTTTTTTGTAATAGATACTTGATAGATGTAGCATTTGAGCAGTTTGTAACACAGTACACACACTGTCACCGCACAAACAGAACAGGACAAATGTTACTGAAAGAAATTCAAGCTCAAGAGTATTAACTGTTGTAATCACCATGTGAGGGTAAGGTGGAAGTGTCCCTTGTCCCTGTCTGAATGTAAGAGTGAGTCATCAAACCCAAACCACAAATAGAGGTAAGACATACGTAAGCTCAGGGACTCAGCTGCTCTCTCCCGAGGGTGTCAACGAGTGTACGAAATCGGAAAACACACACACTGTTGAGATGCTGCTGTCGCTCACAATTTTATGTATTCACACACACCAACCAACGTCATCAACTCTGTTCAGTTAAGCCTATGTTTTGCAAACACATTATGTAAAACAACTGAAAAGTAAATGAACTAAAATATGAAAACAAATTGTGTAGCATGTATAATAATTAAATTATTGTTATCTGACAACCCTGTTGTCTAAATGACCTACCAGTGGTCACTCTGTAATGCAGCATTACATGTGAGTATGGGAAGAGAAAAACTGTTACAGCTCTGTGTGCACTTCAGCCTCATGCTCTAACACACACACACACACACACACACACACACACACACACACACACACACACACACACACACACGTAAACCAGTCTGTTACCAGCAGAGCCAACAGAAGCCCAGTTGGTCCGTTAAGTACACCTTTATCTAATTAATGTCGGTCTGTACTGTGTGTGTGTGTGTGTTTGTTTATGTGTGTGTGTTTCATGAGATACTGGCAGGCAAGGCACAGGCTGAATAGAGGGGAGCACATGAGCGTCCATCTGAAAATCTGTAGCCTAGCTTCTGTTCCCCCCCAAAAAAGAAAACTTCTGGCCTATTGTTCTGACTGTTGGACACTCCCCCAAATATTGATGCTTCATCCTTTTGACAGAACCAAACAGGGTAAATACCCACAGGACAGGACATCACTGCATTCCTCTCGATTACTAAGACTGTACATTTTCACATTGGAAGAGAGCTTCTGATTTTAGACGCACAAGAGGAGAAACGGAAGTCAATCCTCATATCAGTCAAGCTGTGAATCACTGTGCCTTTACTATTATAGGTCCGCTTGTCGACCACTTAGTAGATTCCTATCTGCAGACCTCTTTGAGCAAAGTGCACTGTAGTGGCTTTTTGATGGGTTATTTCATCTGCCCTTTTAACTTTAACACTGCGGACCAGCTTCTCTCTAGGCTTTCATTGTAAACAACAGCCACAGGAATCCTTAATGTATTTTCTCGGTGGAGTAAACCGGCATTTGCTACAGAGTCTGGGTTCAGCGGAAAGGCAGAACCACTGGCTCTTTGGTTCGCCGAGTTTGTTTTCTCTCTGGCTCTCGCCTCCCCCTCTATCTGTCCATCTTTCTCTGTCCATCGTTACATCTGTTCCTGTTTTTTTTGGTTCCTCACATGCAACGAGAAAGATCTTTCTCAATATACACTCTCGTCTGAGCTCATGTCTCAAATGAGATGTTTGAAATAATGTAATAGTCAGTGAATAATAAACTTTAATGTTAACAATAACAACAGAATATTGTCAAAACAGACAGATATCCCAATAGTCTATCTGCCTGTCCTCTGGGAACAGGCCATGCACTGTAACACCAGAAGCTGCCAGTAAAATGTATATCTCAAACAGATTAGACCTTCTATTTACAACCTCAATATCTGCAGCATTTTTAGATGCACTGTACATCTTGTGCATTTCGTTAAGCTGCCAAACCAATGGATCTGCTTGCCAGATTTGTATTTATTGACAGTGAGCCAGAAACAAATTAAATTCAGATTTCAATATAGTTTTATTTATGGGTTGCACTGTATGAACTATACTTGGTGTAGGGTGTCTAAATGCTGCACTTAACTACTGTAGTACACCACAAATCGCCTCAGACACTTTCTCATCAATAGGTTGGGGGGGGGGGGGGGGGTGTCTCCTAATGTCCAAAAGAAAGCAGTCATTACGACTAGACCATATTGTAGCACTAATTCTCCCGGAGAGGAGGAAAGAACCTGTAATACAATTGATTTGTTTTTATTCATTTTGACGAATGTCTTCTCGAGTTTTGCAGCTTTTTTGGAAGTTTCTTTCCGCGCTGCAGTGCGGAGGCTAATCGATTTCTTGCCAGAAATTCACAGGTTACAGATGGCACTATCTAGCAAACATTCTCCACACCCATTGTTCAGATTGATCCACTCCTGCTTTGCAGCGCTAGAGGGGATGAGGTAGTGTTTTTATAAGAACTCTCTCCTCTCTAGTATGGCAAAGTCATATTTGCAGGCTCATTAAATTATAAATAAAAATCCCTTTGAATTTGTGTGAATATAGGTTTTGATGTATTTTTTCTAATGTATAGTATAGTGTTAGATTTGATGATCAATCTTTATTATTGCACCCTTCTTCCATTGTGTCCCTCACTGAGTTCCCTCCCTTTGTACTCCCATCACGAGGCACACATACACTTCTGCAGACCTCTTCATTTCAGGAGGATTACCAGCCACTATGCTGATGGAGATTTTCAAGAGGGGAAACTCAATTACTTCCTGGCTCTTATAAACACCTGAGCACACTGAAGAGGGTGGCGGGGCTGCCACCCACTCACAGACTTTCCTGCTGCAGAAAAGCACATGGAATCATCAGAAGGGGTTGGGGGGGGGGGGGCCTGATCGACAGTTATCACGATTGCTTGTCCTCTGCCTCTCCGAATGTCACTTCCACCCGCTAGCTAGTCTGGGAATCCTGACCAATTCCGAATGAAAATCAACCTGAATGTTCCCAGTAAGAGCTACTCACTTTTCAAACATGTGTCCTATCTGTTTCCACTGTGGGCACAGCATGCTTGCAATTAGAGAAGCCTGAAGACGACAGCACGACAAAGTTTTGGAGCTAAAAACTAAGCTGCTGCGACATCATTACACAACACTTCTGTGTCCTGATGTTTAATCACATTGGTTCTTTTCTTAGGGAAAGTGGGTTACTTAAAGAAAATGCCAGGCTGAATAGTTAGGTAAATAATGCAAGACTATTCAGCATAAAAGCTTTAAATGTGATTCGACTGCATAGCATAGTATGTCTGATATGATTTATATTACAGAAGAATGTGTCATTTCTTTGCCTAATTGTGTGAACCAACACACTGTAGCTGAAATCTTGCTGCATTAAACTAGAAAAAAACATATTTTATTAAATGTAAATGAAGACTTTTGAGTCTTTTTATAAACCAAACATCTTCAAGCTACAATTTAACCATTGAAACCGTGCCTTCATTTTGAAGGAGAAGGATTTGGAGAAGTCTTCCAACTCAGAGTTTTTTTGTCTCCAGATACACAGTGGGTTTACTTAGTTGTGATGTTATGCAGGAGAATGGCTCACTCTATAATACAATGTACGAGACTTGGATTTGATATTTCTGACATTGTTTGCTCTCCTAATGAAAATGTCACAGAAATATCAAACAACTTTATTACCACAGCCAAACGGCCAGTAGTAAAGATCAAGTCCTGTGTGTGTGTGTGTGTGTGTGTGTGTGTGTGTGTGTGTGTGTGTGTGTGTGTGTGTGTGTGTGTGTGTGTGTGTGTGTGTACGTGCGCATTAGAGTAGGTCCTCTCCCACCATCACAAGACACCAGAAGCTCCAAGAGGACTGTGCTCTGCGTCACCATGGAGACAAGTGCGCCCAGCGCCTAACAACGCTATTTTTGGAGCAGTGCAAAGAGCTTCACTCTTTCTCCTCTTCCTATTCACCAGTACTCTTTAATTTTTCTCTTCCAAAACTATTTTGGTGCCGTTGCGGGTCAGTTGGTTTGTCAGTTGATCCATGATGGGTGGGGGTTGTCATTATGTGATGTGAAGTATAAGTGTGCGAGTATGTGATATTGTCATCGGTTTTGCTCTGTGTCTTATTTAACCGTGCTATCATTTTATTTAGGAAACTAAATGCACACAAAGTATCGTTCTGCATAGACAACGTCCCACTTGCCCAGAGCTGCTATTTATATGTAAGATACACACGCCATCTCGCCCAAGGGGCTAATTGAAAACAGAGGTACTAATTCAGAAGCTCCAAGTGTTTACATCTGCTTAGCGTTGGGATTACACACTAAGTATTACATCAAAGCTGTTTCAGTGTGCCATGCAGACACTGTATTTCCCTCAACAACGTTGTTTTTGGATTGAGGTCAAAGTTAATTTCATGTACCTCACTAACAACTGGTCTAATCTTTAAAAGCATGTGGTGTTCACGGCGCTGTCTAATTATAAGTCGGTTCATTTCTGCTGCATTGATACCAGACGAGTGGCTGTGCTGTTAATCTTCCAGTGATCTCCTCTGTGTTCTGTCTAGTGGCAGTGATAGGGACGCATCAATACATCGTATAAGACCAAACTGGCTCTTTCGCCACAGATGGAGTGTGTAGGAGAGTAAAAGGCCAATTATCATCTGCAGTCAGGTTACTACAGAATGACTTTGATTAGATCAGATTAACCAGCTACTCAGTACAGCAGCGCTTCGTGTTTTTTCTCTTTAATCTGTATAAATCCAGCAATTCAGAGAGGATTCAGTGGACATGATCAAACCCAATCAAAATGAATCTTAAAAAGAATCAGTGGTCATGACTTTGATGTTAACTGTTGATATTGTGTTGATGCTCCATTAGAAGGTTTGAACTAACAAGATAAATCTCATGTGCACGTACTCTTCAAGCAATGGTTCGGTCCTGGTGATAGGGGGATCTGCATATTATCTCAAAATTCACTAAATCAGTCGCCTGTCTTAGATTACATTTTATTAAATAACCATGAAAAGCAGTATTTTTTATAATATTAAATAATTTTAACCCAATTATTAATTAAATGACACTTTCGTTATGTTTTCAGTGACACTCAAAACCTCAGGCATTTAACACCCTAACACAGACTGGGGAGCCTACCAGTTATGCCATGTTAGTTGTTTTGCTGTTTCCAAACTTACACTTGACCTTTTTACTCACTTTCGTTTTAATAAAATGCAGCCACACTGTGACAATTTCTTCGACAAGGTGTTAGTTAATTTGTAACGACCCCTGAGTTAAGTGATGATTGAGTAGGTTAAAGCTTTCATTCTCCATTAGGTTTGATGAGGCCGTTTGAATTTAACCCAATACTTCAATGTATGTAACACCAGCAATGGGCAAACCAATGAGGATATGTTTGGACAAGAGCACATTGACCAACAATTTGACAAGTAAAACCGGACCCTACAGCCCTTAAAGCTAATGCACACCTGTCTGTGTCGTACATGGGATTCTTTGTACTCGGGTGAAAGGTTCCTCCTGATCAGCAGTATAGCATGGCAGTGAATTTATGAACACAAGTGATGGTAAAATTCTTTTATTGGATTTTCACTTACTGTAACCATTGTCTTCCTCCTTCGTTCCATCAATGGTTCCATCTGCCTGCAGCTGCAGGTGGAAACCTTGTCGACTGTACAGCTTCGTCACAATCCCCTTCAGCTGGGGCTCTGGAGATGCCGAGAGGAAACGGAGAGAGGGAAGACACAAGAATGAAACCACACACAGTTGATAACATATCTGTAGCAACGTGACGTTACACTTTGCAAAGGGACATTTTGAAGCTTCAGTTTCAATGTACTGCTTGTCACCATATCCTGGAACCACAAAATCCAATTTAGTCAAAGAGAAGCAGGGCTGAGTAGAGCAAGGGGGGGGGGGTACACAACAACAACAACTAATAGACTGACTGATGGGCTGAGATACCTGTCTCAGTACAGGCTGTGGCCCACGATCATGTCGGACGAATGAAATTCAGCTATCAAGATATGGCCTTTTGGAAAATAATATTAACGGAATCCTGTATTTTTAGATATAGTTTTAAAGGCAGAATCTGGTTAAGACACTTTTCACATTAGCTCGACCACTTCCAGTTATGGGATTTGCTGCTTTATGAAACGAGAGGACTGATAAAGTGTCTGGTTTTGCTGATATCATATTCAGACTCCTGCTGATCTGTAGCCACTTTCCAAGCACCATTTCATTCTCGTTCTCCATGGGAAATACAAACAAATAAAGCAAGACAACAGATGAATTGAAACAATTTACTTTTAAACATTTATTTATATATTTTAATGCAACTGCAAGATCAGACACTGAAGTAAATGTTCATAGAAACTGATATGATGGGAAGACCGGGAACAGAGCTGACTTAAAGCAGTCCGCCCCTGTGGCTCGACAACAAATATGATCACAGATGGACGTGAGTGAATAGTATCAAGTCTGAAATGGCTTTGGGGGGCGTCTGGTTTCGTCAGAGACAAATTTTGCGTGTCAACCGCTCTTTCTGTTTCTCCATTCTTGCCGTGATTCTTTACTGCACATGATCTGTCCAATAAAAAAAGATGGAAATGTCAGAAAAAGCTGCCTTGGTTTCCAGAGAGTCATAACATGCTTGATGTGTGCAGTTTTAAAAAATAAAGCCACATAAACAATCTAAACTAAACGAAGAATTAACAAGGGCAAGACTATGGAGTAATAAAAAGAATAATAGTTTTACCAATGAAAAAGGGAACAAGCTGCACTATTAGGGCAGCACCATTACATCAAGCATCTGTAAGTCTAAGAGACAATAATTTTAAGTGGCAGAGCATTTACTTCTGAGGCGGCCGGGCAGCCTGCCTGTGTTACATCAGTGTAATGTCTGATAAGAGCTAAGTGCTCTCCATTCCCTGGTTACTGTCCCTGGTGGAGTGTCCTTTACTGTGGTTTACCACACCTTTCATCTACCCTTTCATCTCACTACCCTCTCAGCTCTGCCGTTCCTATCCTTACTAACTTTACTTCTGCTGTAGAGACGGTTTATTTTGGCGCATATTTTGTAGTCAAGTCAAGTTAATTTATTATGGTTATGACACTGAGACAAGAAGAACTGTGTTTATTGAGTCGTGCATAAAGAAATGTAGGCCTACATTATGTCAGCATGTACTGTGAACACAGAAGAACATATGATCGTGACATAAGCAGACAGAGGTACATACTAGTCAACACTATTTCGAAAGATCCCAGTTTTTGTTCCTGGTGAGGCCCCATCTGTAAGTAACACTCAGACAACGCCTTCTACTTGGCGCTTATCGCTTCCTCCACAGGATAGAAATGGAAATTGGAAGTGAGAGCGGTGCACAAACTGTTATAGTTCTGCTGTTGCATAAACAGACACCCTAACCTCCAGGTACTGTTATAAAACAACTTGGACGCGAATTGAAGTGGCTGGAGCCGAATAAAGTTTGGGAGAAAAAGCAAATAGCCGAATCTCGTATGGCTGTGCAAGGCTGTCGTCATGTCTACACACATCGTGAAACTGAGACAAAAAGGTGACTTGTGGGCCCTGAGGAAGATGTGATTAGATCAGATATGCAACTGTGCCGACTTCTGCACTGGATTTGTAAGGGAGTGGCTGCTACAGAGACACACTCTTGTCATATGTGGCAGGATACATTAACTCATCCATTTGGTGTTAAGTACAAGTGATCATTTTACAAGTAGTTCTAAAATCTAGTAAAAACTGTTTTCATTTAGATAAATTATAAGAATTTCAGAAAGAAATAACTTTGTGATATATACAAGACACGTGTAGTCTGCTTGACATTGTGAATAAAAGTTTTGACAACATCGAGTTTGCTCTTTCGCGCTCTCTCTTAAATATTACAAAGCAACTATAATGCATTGTCTACTCAAATGAGCTTTACATTGGTCTTGGGAAGCCAATGAATCCATGTAGGAGACTGATGATACAGACATTTTAAATGTCCATAAACATGCTGATTGTCTGTATTTGAACAGTGAGAAATGAGTGGTGAAGTCGTGTATTTAGTCCAGTTTTCTGAATAACAAGACATTGCAGTTAATATTTGCATCAGCACAGCCTGAGGAGCCAAATGTCACTTCTCTGTGGACAAACTTCATGAGGGAGCCTCCTTATTCTCCCACCAAGTTTGGCAGCGTTGATTATCTTATGAAATGTCATATATTAAATGTTGTTTAGATGCATTTTGGAATATACTAGCACCCTATAATAGATAAAGAGTTAGTTATGGTGTTAGCCTGATGAAACTGCACCACAGACCTGGTCGTCTCCTTCGCCTCTTCTTGGAACCAAAGAGTTTGACTCTGGAGAAAACGTTCAGTCGATTGGGCTTTTCACAGCTCCCTTTGGCTTTAGTGGGGCTGCTCACGCAGCGGCAGGCATTCGACTTCTCCCGCTCCCTCGCCTGCCTCTTCTGCCTTATGAGGGAGCTGGCAATCGCTGCAGCCATGGCCAGTTTGGCAGCGCTTTGGAAAAAACAACTTGCGTGGAAATTATCACTCCCTTTGAATCCAGAAAAACTGGATTCTGAAGGGGAAAACGTCCAGGCGCGGTGGTAACAATCTGAGGCAACTAAAGCGATGCGTTTAATGACAAAGTAGATAATGAAGAATTCACAATCAAATACTCCCAGCGGTGCGGTGAGGCCTGTTAGATGATGTCCGGGCGAATCATTTTTCACTCAGGAATTGTCCGTAGCATGTCCGGGAACAAAAGTGAAACTTAAAAAATGAAAACCACACATTCCACCGTGAAGCTGCGCAAAGTCTTTCACCACGACGCGCCGCATGTTCCCCCAACTGCACCATCTCCTCAGCAGCACAACAATTACGCACAAACCCAGACTCTGCTAGTGGCTTTGCATCATGTCTCTAAAGTACAGAGGCAGGCCGTCGTGAAGGAAGCTCAGTGCTCAGCCATAGGATGTAAACACCTGTTTGCAGAGCTCTCGTTTCTGGGTCCCCCCCCCCCCCCCCCCCAATCCCCCACTGCTGCTGCCAGAGAAGAGACTTCCACCGCGTATTAGAACGGCAACGAGGATGTGAGCGACTCACTGAGGAACCTCCATCTGTTCCTCTGTCTTCTGCTGAAGCGAGGCAGCGCAAGGTAAAAGCAGGAGGCGTCTCATCGTGGATGCAGTATCCGAGCGCAGCGCAAAGCACAGACTCAGCGGTTCTGCTGAGAGCATCCCACTTCCAACCTGGGGAATGAGCAGTGGGACGGAGGAGGAGGAGGAGGAGGAGGAGGAGGAGGAGGAGGACAGGGATCCTCACTAGTGACACATAAACCCAGTCAATGTGCACAGTTACATTATCTCCATATAGGCTGTCAAGTGGGATAATTCAAGAACAAATGGGCGTAGTTGGCATCATGGTGGCGCTGGAGAGGCAAAGAGGAGGGAGACGCGAGGAAAGAGGAGAGAATCCCGCAAATTCTGGATATTTTATTAGTTCAAAAAAGATAAGAACTACTGATGCAGCTCATCCGCTTAAACTGTCACCATCTCTATTTTTCACAATAAAATACAAAACCATACCCTTTTAACTAAATATCAAATATAGCTAATAATGAAAATATTTGGTTATTTATTAACTATTTTCCATTGACCTCTTTAACTAACGAGTGTGAGGGATATACCAGCGGGTAGTCACACATGTTATTAATGTAGTTGGAGGCCGGTGGATTTTTCATGTAGCTTAAGAAAAGTACAGTATATGAATGGCTGTTTTTTCCACCTTTAAAATGTATATATCCTCATACAACATTTATACCAGGTTCCTACTGATAAATGATGTATGTACATCAGGTCAACGCTATTTTAGTGCCTATAACTCGCATAGCAAAGTTTATGTTCTGTCTCTCTGTCCTCTATAACCCCCTCTGACTGTCAGATCCACTTCTCCTCTGCTCTCCCTCCGCCCTGGATTGATCACAGTTTACAGCCTAACCAATACTGCCACCTACAGTCCCCATACAAAACTGTCGTGGCAATTTAGTTCATTTCATCTTATTTATACTTGAGCACTGTCGAACGATAAATTGTGATTTGTTGTTTTTTTTATTGTAGAACACACAGACCTGGAAAGAGCATTTATTTAGCAAGAAGCAGGATGTGAGCTCATCATATCTCACAATACAATGACTATGAAGCTGAACTTTTATTATTCTGTTTATTAGTTGTATGAGAAACATTATTATCGTTGTTGTTTGTGGGTTATTTTTGTTTTGTTCTTTTTCTTTTATTTACCTTGTGACTTCTTTATTCCTGATGTAGCTTTGTATCGTGCATATATATTTTAAAATTATAATGAAAAGAAAAACAAAGAATGTGGATTTTGTGTTGGTTAAAATTAGGTGTGGCACAGACGAAGCTGAAAATAAAGGTTGAGAAAATATAGTAAAAAGAGTGAAAAGTTTGAATTACAACTCAAAGGCGCTCAAACAGTTTATCTAAGGCCACCTTCACTTCAGCACCACGGAGAGCTCCACGACAGTTTACTATGCGAAACACTTAGGTCGACATTTCTTAACGAAATAAAACACACACAGACACACACATACACACACACACAACTACCAGCATATCTAAAGACCATAAACACATTAAATCAATATAAGTGAGGAAACTTTGTGTGAGTCACACTTAAAACATCATTTGAAGCCAAACAACAACACAAGAAATGCAAAGTGTAAATATAAATAGAACAGCAACAATACCTGACACTGTTCTTCGCAAGGGAAAAGTCATGATTCGCTTCGGGTGATGGCAAAAAGCAGTGACTTGCAGTGATAGTTGCAGTCCCCGGGTGTAGTGAAGTGTGGGCGAGTATGGTCTAGTTGCAAATCAGCAAAGTTCAGACAACTGTTAGAGGCGCGGTGGAAAAGAGAAAGCATCGAGGCGTGGCCACCAACAGGAAGATCATTAGAGGACATTAGCGACGTGCCATTATGACTCCGAAAAAAAGCTCATTAAAGATTTATCTAGAGGTTTGCTCCCTCCACTGTGCTGCCGCTGCTGCTGCTGTACGCTCCGTGCAACGGGGCCAGATTGAGGGAGAAAGTGATCGAAAACGCAGCCTGGGATTGCACTTCCTTCCCGGGCCAGAGACTTTGCTCTCATGTTACAAAAAAAATGATGTAAAATGATCCGATAATGCGTTGACTAAACCGGTTATACAGGCCTGGTCACTTTGCAGAGAAATATATTGATGTACAATCAGTTGAGACAACAGTGTGCATTAGGCAGACTGTTGTTTTTACTATTTTTATAAAGACAGAGAAAAAACACTGTAAAGGAAGTTTTTATATCATCCAGTTGAGACTGAAATTCACCAAATATGTCGTGTTTTTTTTTTCCAGCTTTAAATCACTGTCAATAAAAAGCATGTTTCTTAATTTGCTTTCCCACCTCTGTTTCATATCACTCTTATAAATAATTAAAGTAAATGCAGATGATGTTTAATGGCTCTTTGCAGATGCACCGTCAATCAGAACAGACTGAACATTGAGCTCTGTGATATAATTAGTCGGCACTCCTGTGGGTCAGGGTACTGGCTGTGCGTGCATGTGAACACTAGATGGAGCAAGTGGACCAACTATCAACAGCGGCGTATGGACCAGAAAACCAAACTCCAGTGATTTTTAAAGTCAACGTAAAACCATCAGAACTTAAAGTTAGTGAATTTTGAACATTGCTCTGTTCACATTCAATTAGCACCTGGCTATTTTTGGCACTTATACTTGAAAATGGGTTTGATTTAACATAGAGATCATTGGGATTCAGAAAATGTGCTCATATAAACATCCATTACCTATCCATATATTATGTATTGTCTGAGCTGACGGACACTGAGCTGTACAATTGAGCTCATACAATGGTGGTATTTAAGATTAGATGATACTGGGTGATAAATCAAAATGCATTTGGCCATGCACAATAAAGTACTTCCCCTCATAAAAGGTTAATTTACTTTTATGGTGACCACTTGTACATCTAAATCACTTGATAGGGATATAAATTGTTAATGGAGCCGGGATCAATATATTGATTTACAAGGGATGTGGCTTCAATAGCAGGAAGTACACTGTGGAGATAAACGTATTTGTTTTCACATTCACTGCCATCGATGTTCTCCATAGATGGAGTCTAACCTTTAACCCCGCACACGCTAAGAAAAGATGGTGGCCAGAGGTTGTTTCAAGGTTGAACTCGACTTTATAGATTCATCATCGTCTTGGAAAATAGCCGGAGCCACAGAGGCAACACTGGCTGTGATAAAGAGTGGAATGTTTATGATATCAGTTTTAGCTTCAGTCGTCCCACCACTGATAAACTGGTGCCATCACTCAAGTAGACAATGTGGCTCTTTAGGAGGATGACTGGGTTTATCACCGACAGTTAAGAGGACAGAGGGAGCTGACGAGAATCAGGCTGAATTGTACAACAGCAACACAAATCAAGCACCTGAGATGCTATCAAAGAAAGTGCCAATGTGTGCAGGCCTGATTACGTCTGTCCCGCTACCAGCACTTTCCTCAGCAGCAGCCAAGCAGTGATGGAGAAGTAAAGATAGAAAATATCATACAATGGCTTGAGTGGAGCTGGTGAGATAAGTAAAGGACTGAGCCATATTTTAAATAAACAAGGTCTCAAAAATAGTACAAATTTGACACATTTTCACAATTTATATTCTAAATTCTTTGAAGCAAATATAGCCCTAGTCCTCTTTTGTCTTTTTTGTCATTTTTGCAAAGTGAAAAAGGACTGTGTATGTATATTTGACAGCTTTGGCTCAATTGTGCTCATTTGCCATTGAACTTTGACCTCGCAGATACAAGATAACAGAATAATAACATAATCTCCTAACCCACAAAAAGTGTCTGTCACAACAAAAACACAAGTGACCTCTGTAACCGACTCCTCAAGTTGATTTAAATAATGTAAATAAGAGAGACAACCAAGAAATACACACACACACACACACACAGGCGCGCGCTTTGGTTGCTTGTATGGCAATGTACCAGCGACGTATTAATTACTGTAATGCTCCACAATGCCAGTCTACTGTGGCCTCCCAGGGGCACCTTCATAGTACTGGAGTCACACACACACACACACACACACACACACACACACACACACACACACACACACACACACAGTTAAGATTTACTTTTCTAAACCATGTGTTTCAGAAACAAGACAGTGAAAAAGTAAACTGTTGCCATAGAAGAGACACAGAGGTAGCACGTAATCATCCATATAAATCCAACAGTTCTATGAAAAACACAAGTCAGTCTGCATTTACACAACCAACAAGGACAGCAAGACTTCCGGCAGAGCCACAGTGTCCCAGCACCCTGCTGCTCGCTCCATCTCCGGTCACTAGAGAGCAGACCTCCAGAGGAAAAGAAAGAGACCAGGCTGTGTGCTGCCAAGGTTGAGCACTGTGACGACCTTTGTACTATTAAACACAGCCAAACAATTAAAGCTATCTCTTCTTACTAACAACCCGAGGCTGTCGAGGCAACACCCAGAGTTTAATGAATATTTTATATTAGCCGGAAAAAAGAGTTTGCCTCCAAGGGCAAACACTGAATAAGTGGGGAGGTCAACCTGCTCATGGTACTTAATAGAGGGCAAATGATTCTGCCACTGATTATATCGAGATATTTAATGTCCAACTAAATTAATGTTTTTCTATACCTTACCTCATGTACTGCAATAATGTTTTTTTATCATTTTATTTTACCCTCTTGGTGCAGAGTGAGGAGATGAAGTGACATATTATCAGAGGAGAGGAGAAGGATCATGATAAGCTGAAACCATTCGGCCTTTTGGCAGCATTCTGCAGGCTGTCTGCTCTCTGTGTGTGTGCTGGTACAGTAAATCCACCACAACAGTCGTTTGCAGCATGCTGGGCCACCAGTGCCACAGTGATACCATGCGTTACCATGGAGACTGCACATACGTAAGAGAGGGTGTGTGTGCAAGATGCAGAGCGAGAGAGAGAGAGAGAGAGAGAGTGAGAGAGAGAGAGAGAGAGAGAGAGAGAGAGAGAGAGAGAGAGAGAGAGAGAGAGAGAGAGAGAGAGATAATGCGTATGTTAAGAATGGGGGTTGGGTATTGCAGAAGAGGAAACCATCAGTCAGTGGAGTTTCCAATAGGGGAGGGGGCTACGATACAGTCATGGCTGACTGGCAGACTCATGGCAATGATTGTGTGATTTATGCTGCAGCTCCGGAGCCAGAGGGCTGTGTTCAGTTCAAGAAAGCAACGAGTCAATTGACTGAAACTGGAGGACACAAGTGCCATTATTTCCCTCAGCGGGCAAAGCAGGATGATCTCCCTCATGGGGACCAACAAGCTGACTGAGTGTGGAGGAAGAGCCCAGAGCTCCTCTGTAGGAGCTACACTTCAGTGAGGAGCTCCTCTCTCTACATTAGATCTGTGAAATATAGACATTACGTGTCGTGATTTGTGCTGCTTCATTATTTGGTTCTTATCCTTTGTTTAAAAAGCCAAAAAGATATTATGCACTTGTCATTTACTGACGGGGCATTTTACTAGCAGTGAAAACAGAACATGTTGTTTCAAAAAGATCAATTCAGGAATATAAATATGAAAATCTGAGCTGTGTGTCAGTATGCGCCTCATTAAAGCACCACCACTCCACCTCACCTTAAAATGCAAAAAATAATAATTAGGAGCAGACAGAATGCCTGGCATTTGTAGTCTAACCTCTAACAACTGGCTTCAAAGTCTTCGTCTGCTGCTGATCAGCGCTGCCATATTCTGTCTCACACAGAAAGTAACGACAGAGCTTTTTTTACTGCCCGAGCCAAAGCAACACAATTCTATTTTACACATCACTAAAAGTTAAATATGGCACTGAAACGCAGAACTGAAGCCATTTCAGGAGCTGAGCGTACGAAAACAGTCACTTTGAAACAGTTTGTCTGATAGTGATACAAATTGTTGAGGAGGCGCGCCACTGAATCACTCTCCTCCGTCAGATCTTTATTTGCAATCTGCTGCTTCACGACTGAATGCAAGAGTCATAAATATAATGTAAATACTACGATTCTTCCCTGAACAATACCACATCCTTCCACCAGGTTTTGTGGAAATCATTTCACTTGTTTTTGTGTATTCTTTCTTTAACAAAGAAACCAAAAAAACAAACAGACAGGGGTGAATACTTTTCCTCTTTGGCTGAGGTAAATAGGGCAAACTATCTGTAACTCATAAGCCATGAAAAATAAATCACAGTTACATGATAACAGAGCTTTTTACATGTTGCCATTCAAACTGTGTGTTATTTAAGAAGTACAACTTGACCTGAGTGTTTCTAATGTGTAGTTAAAATAAGCTGTCCCCTGATATTACTTGGTATAACTTTGACAGAAATTACTGAATGGAACGCAGCAAATACACTGGTGAATATTTTCACACAAGCTTACCTCGACAAGCTGTCACCTCTTAATTTAACTGCATGTGAAGGACATCATTTAGCTTAGAAGCATACTGTCGGATTTCACACGGCATGGCCCCTGCGTTCTTTGTGTCTGTGTATGCGTGTGTATCTTTGTGTGTGTGTGTGTGTGTGAGAGAGACTAGGCCTTAATGACGTGGAGAAATCTCAATCAGAGGCACCAAACGGTGTGTGAAATAGCCAGTGCTCAGACAGCAGCCAGCTCAGAATGACTAATGCCGTGGCAGCGATGTGCTCTCATTACCCCCAAAGAGCGTAAAACGACAGACCACAGTGTCTCTCTCTTTCTCTTGTCCTCTAACTAGCTGACCCTCGCTTCTCCTCTTACTTTGAACAAAGATGGGAATGATTAGTGATATTTTACAAAGACCATATTACAGAATCTCTCTTTTTCTCTTAAAAAAAAACTCGGCCAATGTTCGATTTGCCCCTCAGGTGCCCTATGAGCAAAATATTGAAAAACAAAAAGGTTTATTTTTCTACGCATGTGAGTGATTATGAACCATCAGCGAGATGATGTCAGGAGGCTGCAGATTTGTTTTATGGTTAAGTTAAGTCTCCAGGAAATGATTGTCAGTCGAGTCCCCAAAGGTGAACATGACATCAGGCGTGTTTGTGTGAGTAGTCTAGGTATTACTCCTGTGTGGGGACCTAGACCTGTCACCTTACGGGGGACTTGTTTTAAGGTTAGTCAAGTAATAGTTAAGGTTAGAGTAACCCTTCAGAAAATGTATGTACGTCAATGTAATCTCCTCTGAAGTCACTGAGATGTGACTTTGTGTGGATGTGCGGTGTGTGTGAACGTGTCTGCCAGCCACATGACCCCGCAGCTCTCAGGACCCCCGGGGGATTGTGGGTGAATCATAACCAGTGTTGTTGTGAGCAGGAGGCAGGTGGATAAAAGCCCCGGTGACTGATTACCAGACTTCTCAATAGTGTGAAGACTTTGAACTGCATCAGGTCTTGTGGATGAGAAGCCGCAATATCATTTTGATTCAGTAAAATGAACCAAATAGATCGTTGGTGTGGCTTCATGGTTTTTTGGACCAATCTTATATTGCAGCAGCTCAATTTAGCAGGTCACTTCTGCCATTTCAGAAAGAAAGCTGCAGACAGCATCACCACAGGCCGAATATAGCATTCCAAAAAGGGCATGTTTAGAAGGGGCAGTCGTCTGTGATTCCACCTTACTGTTCCATCAGCCGTCTGAGTCAGGACAAGAGGAAGATAAGATCATACAGCATGATGTATGCACGCAACGACTTGTGTATGATATAATATGCGAGCACACATACATGCATATACAACAGATGCACACACGTACCCACAGGCAGCCAACCTGCCAAAGCTAATGAGTCTCCAAATAGCTGTTATCAGAACAACATCCAGCATAGAGTCAAGTGTGGGAGATGGTCCCTTGCCAAAGACGGTGAGTCAATGGTAGCCCTTTGGCATTTTCCATTATAGTCAGAAAGCTACAGTGAAACGGCATTTAGGAGTTGAATGATTATAAATAACAAAATCACTTTTATGCTCTTTCAAGTTATTCCCCTTCCATTAAGCAGAACGCATCCAGGGAATGGGCTCTCGTCACAGTGAAGAGGGACAGCTGCTATCAAAGAGGGATCAAGGAAATGTGCTGAAGCCAAAATATAGACACTCAGACTTTCTGAAAGTTTGGATTAATAACTCCAATCTAATTATATCCTGTCTAGCAAAAGTGGTCTTAGTCCCAGAATACAGTAAAGTGGTGTGATGTTGTCCTACATATCCCTTCCAGTGTGACACATCAAGGAAAGGAATGGAGTGAGATTAAAGGCATCATTTCAGACACCAGCAGGCTTAAACTGTCAACTTAGTGATGGAGACACAAAGGAAGCTCTCAGACTCCCACAAGAGCACAAGGTCACGTTTGCTTCTTTTTTAGGAGTAGCTAACTTAGGACACATTGACGTCTTATGTGACAGACACTTCCTCGGAAGGATGATGAAAGAACAAACTGTGCTTTTCTTGAAAACCAGACTGTAGCTAACACCTTTTCTTTTTTTAGATTTATAAATGACAAGGAAACAAGGTCCTAACAGATGTGAAAACACATTGTTTCTCTTGTTGGAGGAAATGCTGACATCTGTCGAGGTGTTAGTCCTCTCTGTTTTAGGCAGGTGTTTGTAATAAGCTCTGTTCTTAGCGAATAACCAGATCCCTGTCCTCAGAATAACCCCACCACATCCCTGGCCTCAAGAATAACTGTAAATATTATGCAATGAGGTCAAATGTGCAGTGGAATGAACTGCATGTGAACATTAATGAAGCTCATTTTAGTCCGACCACACTCTGCTGGATTTTCCCTGCCTCTGATACACTTCCTGGAGGAAGGGGTCGGAGCTTTCATTCCCCTACGTGGCACAGTGACATCTCATGATGCCCGACTGCAGATTAGAGAAACAGGGATGTAGATGCAGGACACAGAATGCCTCTTCAGCTGTTGTGTATACAGTCAATGATGGATGCTTATTTACACATTTCAAGCCTGTGGAACTCCTGTTGAGGTTAAATTAATATCTATCTTTGCAAAAATTAAAAATCTGAATGTGTGTACATATGCCAATGTGATTGCATGGTTCAGATTGGCATGGATTATTCCACTATACTTAAAAGCCCAACGTGTGAGGTGGAACAGATCGGCTAAGCTGGAAGTGACACGACAGGAGACATGACTCAACTGACGGGAGTGGGTGGGTAAATAGGTCATGTTCCCTACCCAACACAGAGTATCCCACTTTTCACTTTCATCCCCTGTGCTTGTTAGTGAAGTCGGCACACAGAGAAATCAATGGCCGCGTAATGACAATGGATGGTAGTGGACCAGCGTTTGGAACATAACAGGAGGGAGGAGCTGTGAAGAGCTGATAGAGAACCCGACAGAGAGGTATGAGAAAAGTAGGCCAAATCTCAGCAGTGAAGCAGGGATGGCTCTCTGCGGTTTGTAGCAGCCTTTATAATCTAAAATGCAACACTATTACAGGACAGCATTGGACTTGTAAAATCATGAATAAATCTTCAGTCAAAATATATTGTAATCTAATCCCATTGCCTGCATTACACTACTGTGAGACATTTATACCAGCCACCAGCCAAAATCTTGGTAACTCGTAACTGGTAACCACAGTCCAGAAGGGTGACTTTGACTAAACCAAAATAAACTACTACACAAATAATTTGCTCTTTTCCCCCTGTGCTGGATCCTGTAGTGAATCTGCTGTCCTGCCCTTTTTTTTTTTGAAACGTCACAGATATTAATATAAATCAAAAGCATATTCCAAGATGTCAGACAAAAATTATCAATTGATGCTAACGTCAAGCTAAGGCTACTGAATCATTATCATACCATCCCTTTAAGTGTGAGTTGTGCCATTGAATTCAAACCATTTCTCACTACGAGTGTCTTGAACCAAAGATAAAGCAAAAACACTCTTAGTTGGCAAATGACATGATTCGTTGCCTATTGGGGACTGCAGCATCACTCATCATCTGCAGGGAAGACGAATACGTGACCATTGTGCCTTTTTGTTTGTTGCTTATCATCGTATCGTCATCTCATTGAAAACACATTATTTCGAGAAGCTGATGTGGTTCGGAACACATTCAGAAATTTGAAATCCAAGTATCAGCAGCTGAGCAGCGAAACAAAACTTAAAGGTACAAATGTCAAAGTATCAATTTGTCCAAAATGTTGAACAATGTTACAGTTGTGTATCTTTGTAGACATACAATTTTCTTTTCTTACAGTTACTGTATTTTTAAGGTAACTACCTCCCAATGCAGCCAGCTGATTCTTCACATCAGAAATTCAACTTTTTTCAAAAGCAGCGCAGCATCTTATATTTATGCATCCCTTTGATTTGAGTTGTGAACAGTTAAATAGGAATGATCCATGTGCAATATGCATGCATTCTCCAAATCTGCTGTCTTTATGAAGCCATCAAAAAGGATGGGGAGGACCCAAAAGATCCAAAGGCAACACCACAGACTCCTTCCTGCAGTGCATACTGCGTGTGTGTGTGTGTCCTGATTCTCAGTACTTTCCATGCAGTCATTATTTGTGTCTGAGCCTTTTGCTAGAATCGTGATCAAAGAGAGCCACAGGTATAAATGATAAATGGCTGAATATGGATTTTAAATCTATGATGTAACACTTGAGCTTAAAAAGATTGTAGGATTTTGTATATTTACCTAAAAACTCTGAAGCAGGTTTACAGGACTAATCTGCATTCCAGGTCCTGCCCATTGACAGTAGCAGAGTTCATATGAAATGGATTCTATTACCCACTAACTCAAATGGTACTGTATATTTTGTTTTGTTGTATGTTTGGGCTGAATGTGATCTTCAAATATCTTTTCCTTCCATTATTATATAGACACGGATCGTATGGGGTGTCAGCTGGACTTCAAAATACATACAATTACTCAACAAGCACAAAAAGACATGTTTTCAAGACAAAACAGCTTAGATGAATTTAACACTTGGGAACACAGATGTGATTTAGAGTGGCTGAGGCTAAGCTATCTGACAGGTTTATTCTCTGAACAGCTGCGAAGGGAATAAAAGCAGAATATCCTTTGCTCTCTTTGGGCTCCGTCTCCAATCAGAGCCTGCAGCCAGATCGACCCCTGCGGCATGCAGCAGGTCAGAGGTCAGGCTTTAACACGATTGAATGATTGCACTGAGCCCTCTGCTACCAATTGAAGAATCTGTGTAAATGACCGGAGCCCATATTATGTTAGTAACCGTCAGTGGCCGTCAGAAAACCTCTTCAACAAGTCAGAGCAATCCTCTCTTAGTGCTGCTGCGTCCGATTTGTACCACAAAGAAACATCCCCTGAATCTCTAGACATGACCTCTGATAAACACGGTCATCCACTGCCACTGTGTGTGTGTGTGTTTGCAATTGAGGAGATAACATGAGGAGATTAGGACATATTAACCAAGGCCTTGGCTTTCAGGAGCACAGATTAGAGACGGGAGGCTGCGTGACACTGGCCTGTTGTGATGATGGTTTATGTGCTATCATCAGTGTTGCTGAAGTGCTGCCTCTCTGTCTGTTTGATTGCAACCTATTACATCATTCTGAACATGCATCCGAGGCCTGTGACCTCATACTCACGCACATCGACAGAACAGTGTCAAGAGCACATTCCTGGTATTCACAAGTACATTGAAGAGGCACCGTTTTACTATAACACGCAATCAACATGAAGTCCCCTCTTTTTGATTTGAGCTATCATAACCTTTTGAACTTGTGATTTTTTAAACCACTGGTCGTTCATTTTTGTCCTTCTTTCCTTCTGAGTGTGTGTGAGGGACAGCGAGAGGAACAAAGAGAGACAGCTGTCAATGTATCCCAGCAGGGCTTGATGAGATGTGCAATGTCTAATTATCTCTCCAGCCAGTGGATTAGGGAGCGACACTAATGTCTGCCGTGAGTCCCAGAGTGCATTCAGATAATTCTTCAAATATAAAGTGGATATGTGGGCCTGACACGTTGCACAAACATTGCAAACCAAGTGCAACTGATGATGGAAGCAAGTGCTGACGGACTTCAAGTAAACATGGAAGCGGTGGCAATCAAAACTAAAAAGTACCCCGGAGGTGTTGTCATGAAACCTTGCAGAAGTATCTGGCAGGTCATTGAGGCAACAGCAGAGGGTATGGAGGCCAGGAGGATGCTTTAAGGACTTTTGTCAGGGGAGTCTGGTGAGTTGCATGGGCCGGACAACGCAGCAAGGACCTAAATACATAAGAAAATGTCTTCACTGCTGCAGTCCATATACATTTGCAAGCTTTCTGCTTTGTCTCAGCAACACCTGACAGCTGAGGTTAAGGCAGATGCAACACCTCCGTGCTGTTGTTTATTCAGTCCAATGCACCAGCCTGTCCCGCTCTCCGACGCTCGTATGCTCGCTGTAAAATTAGATTTGAGTCTGCGATAATGACTTACGGGGGCCGCTGTTCCCCGCATACTGATGAAAAACACCCGGCCGAGGGTGTGTGTGTTTGTTTGTGTGTATGGTGTGAGAGATGAGGAGCGCTACACTCTGCTGGAGATTGTTTGAGGCGAAGGGCACATCGCACAGGTCAATTGAGTTACTTACAACAGTGCTCATTTGACAAACACCTGCAGAGGGTAATGTTCACCTCCGCTGACAGGAACACATGCTGGAGGGAGCTGATGTCTGTCGACTGAAAGGGAGTGATTGAGAGGGAGCAGTGTCTGTCAGTTGAAGAGTAACCTTTTCATTAGCAGTGTGCATTATTTACATCCATCCCATCGATTGTCCGGGGAACATGCAGCTACATTGACCTTGAGAGATCACACTGGGCTATTAATGGACACAATATGATATTTGAGAAGATTGTTTTTCTTCTTTTTCTTTGTATTTGATTTACCTTTTATTAAAATGTCTCTAACGACTTGTGTCATTTCATACAAACCTTTATGAAATATGAGTTATGGGTTATTCTGTAATCACACTACAAACTACAACCAAGCGTAGGTCTGCAAGCACTCCGGAAGGTAAATATAGTTGCTAGCATTCATATCAAAATGACTAAATCACGTACTGAGCAGTGTTGCTGACTGACGCAGGAAAACGAGGGTCAAGTTACTCAAGTTAATGGAAGCTAAAACATGGAGAGTGCAGGAAGTGGAGAAGAGGTCATGGCATGTAATGGATTTTATATTTGCTGTCCGCAATTTTGCAGTTTCAAACTTGTCTTGCTGTTTGTGCTGTGAGCTCCCTTGCTTTCTGCGTATTCAAGATCCTCAGTGAGTGACTCTGTGTGCCGTCGGGATGCAATTTGACGGGATCACAACACGGCTTCTGAAGACAGCTAAACCGTCTGGTGACGCAAACAAACTGTGGCATCATCTGTCAAGTCAGAACATCCACTTCTAAACTGCAATAGTTCCCCGTCAGTTCCCAACCCAGCCAATCTTGATAAATCAACTTTTCTCAAAGTTTACGACTCCGAGATCTCACATCACATCAAAGCGCTTCATGATAACATTAGTTGTGACAGCACCCTTTTAAATAGTTGCTGCAAACTTGTTTCAGACCTCCTCCATGGTTTTCTTACGCAATAAGGATGTCGGTTGGTGGATTATGTCAAACTGGGGTGAAACATGAGAAAATCTGTGAGCATGAGTGTAGAAAACCAATTTAAACTGCCCTTATAATACACCACTGTAGTGATTAAATATATAACTCTGATGTTAAGCTGTTTTTAATAGTAGCTGCTGTTGCAAAGTTGGAGAGGTCATTGCACAGCGCCCGGATCACACACTCAGCACTAAATTGGCTCAGGCAACTGTGGAATACCCTGGACACTTTCTTTCTAACATTGAGAAGGCAGTAAATAAACTGTCACTCCCTCTCTGTCTCTAATATGTCTCTAGTGCAGCACACAAAGATATGGCCAAGAGAGGGGAACGGGGTGAGGATAACAGAAAACACTTTCTGGCTGGCGAAGCATTTTTACCCGAGTGGTGGTCGTGATTCTGATCCCATTCTTGGCTAAAAATGTTCCTGAATTTGAGCAAACAAACTTTTCTCCAACTTCTGGCAATATGGCTGTACAGTGTTTATGCGGAGGACAGCGCAACTTTTCTCATCCATAATCTGGGTTTCATCAGACCAAGCTGTCTCTGGGGCTGGCAGGCGACGTGATGGGAGAAATTGGGTGTCTGCATGAATCCTAACCAACATTAGCCCTGGCCGGCAGCCTGGCATATTACTTGGTGACCCCCTGAGATGAAACATGCAAGGACTTTACATAATCGTGTCCAACACCCAAGATGACCCCCCCAACTGTCTGTATGTGTCTGAGCCAAGCTAAACTCCTGGTCTCTTCTACTTTGATGCTTGGGCAGCTCTGGAAATGAGGGGGTCTGAGGAACTTTTAAGGTCATGAAACTTCAAAATGCAATTTTGAGACTTTTTTTGACGATCTTTAATGTCAGGGTGCCACAATTAGGCATGTTTGACAAGTTTAAAGTTCAATCTGTATTTTACTATATACATACAGTATAACATTTTCTAAAGGTTATGTTTTCATCTCCATTTATTTAGTTTTGTGTTTATTTCTCTTTTAGTGAGCAGGATTACACAAAAACTACTGGATAACCACAAAAGAGGAAGGATGCAGAATGGGCGAAGGAAGAACCCATTACTTTTTTCTGTGATGTGGTTGAAATTGAATTCAAGGGCAGTATGCGCTCTACTGAGTGCCATTCTAGTTTAAGAATTGTGACTATGATATGCAGCGAGTGGGACATTTCATGATTAAAAAATAATTTACTAAATCTAAATGGCCTTAATCACATCTTTGGCATTTCCTATTGCATTGATTAACAGCTGACATATAAAACAATATCTAAGAACTGGCATTTCTCTAATAAACAGCATGCAGAGGACTTGCTTGAGAAATAAATGAGTCACACACTCAAATTTGAATTTGGCCAATTAACATCCATATTACCCTGGATATCATAGGCGGTTGGATAAAAGCATCACAAAAGGCTTTAAAGGCACAGAAAGGGGAGAGTGGGAACAGTTGCTACCAGTGAGTGTCTGTGTTTGTGACGGGGAAAAGAGGCAAGCTGATGAATAACGAGCAGAAGCATGCTGCAGTGTTGGCAGGTGACCAGATACTGTACATAGTGTGCACCCTGTTGACTTTGACCAGGATCACGTGGAGCACTCCATAGCTGTGGACTGTATGGGTTAAACCGTTTGCCTGGGTTTGTTATGGGTTCTGGAAAAAATATATAAATAAATAATAATAACTACACAGGAGAAAGGTCGACCCATACAAACGTCTGGATCTTGACCCACCGCTGCGTGACTCAACAAAGATATACTATTATGTTGTGTATTTGAAAAAAATGGCTTTGGACTCATTGACTTGTTGATATATTACAGTACTACTCCCCAATTAGGGACTGGAATTTGCAGGTCTGCAGTCTCTATACCCACAGCTGTCAGGGGACACTCTGCTAGCCTCCCATTAATGTGGTGCTGACTGAGCAGTTTGCCTCATTGCCCCAATTAAATAGCTTAACGCTTGTTTACTCTCGGGGGAACTTGCCCACCGCTTGTGTCACAGTCACTTTAGGCCGACTGCTCTACTGATCGTTCCTGCTCAGCTCGACCTGTAGTTAAAAAGAGGAACATGAACTGAGTGAAACAATAATGGAGCGAGTCCATTAGTTGCATAAGCTGGGATTTTAGTGTCAAGCAGAGGGTAAGGTTTGTCATAGCTGAGGCACTAGGAATGATGGGGACTATCTAAACATTGATTTGACCCCATTATCAATACATAATGGTTGATACATTTCTTAAACGGGGAAAATCTTTCTTCATAGCTGTGCTCATTAATTCATTAATTCAGCTCGTGCTGACTGTTCGTTCTCTTCTCTCTCTCTCTCTCTCTCTCTCTCTCTCTCTCTCACACTGACACACACACTCACACACAAACAGTGTTATTGGACACATGCGTAAACTTAGACTGGGTAAAAACACTATAATTTGTGTAGTTAGGCCATGTTTGCAGAGGAGATGACCGGGTTGCTCGGTTTGGCTCGTGCACTATTATTCAGAATGGTCAAGTTATATACAGTTTCAGGTGTGTTAATATGGACAGGGTTTAAAACCAGTACAGATCCAAAAGGTTTGTTTGGAAAGAGATTGTTTTAGTTCGTAGAATCACTGATACTATTCAATCATAACAAACTAGTGGTCTGTTTGAACAGAAGGCTCTTGTATTCCATTCTGTGTGGCGAGTCTGCTACAAGGAGAGGACCTGGGACACAAAGACGAATGTGAGAGAAGTGCTAATTAAACAGACAAAGATTTAATGTAATAGGCCTGGCAACTTTGCTCAGCTTCACTTCTCCGCCTGTCTCCAGAGTGGTTCCTCGTTAATGTTGTCATGTACACCCACTCCTGCTGTTTGTCTGTGCCTTTAGTTCAAACCCCCGGAGGAGCCACAAATTAACACGATTTCAGGCTAAATCTGAGGAGGTAAGTAGTGAAAATACATGCAGGGGAAGATGACATCAAGCCAATGGAACATGCACGCTCTTTTTCTCTTTTTTTAACCCTCTCTTTCTGCTAAAGACTTAGATATTTAAACTACAATTTAAACTTTAAATGTGAGACTATTTGACACCAGTGTTGTCTTACTTGCTCTTGTTAGAAGGACTTGTTCAAAGGTTCTTCAGGTGCACTCTATCCATCTGGATCTGCTAACACATTCATATGACGCAAATTGGACTTTTAAGCTCTCACACGTGACCAGACCAGTCAGGCTAGTACAGCAGTGCTGATGTGACACTGACACTCTCCTGCTGGCCTCCTCTCTCCAGGCACCGAATCGCATTATCATAAACATTATTTATTCATGCACAGTCTATTTATGTATTGACGTCGACAAACAGAGCTGTGGCTTTCATGCAGAAAGGCAGACGGCAAAGGAGAAGAAAGAAAATTTAAACAAGCCGTTTAATTGGAGCACCGGGTGCGTCCTGAGGCTGCGTGTTTGTCCCCTGTCAACATCGCAGCAGTGTGTGCAGGACTTCTCTGTCATAAGGAGCGACGCTGGCCCCTTAAATGTAATTGCGTCACGTCAACTTTGTGGTGAATCACTGCCATGCATTTCACATCGGGTGTGGGAAATGGATGTGGCTACTCATTCCTCTTGCACTTCTGCTTACACTTACTTGGCTGAGTGAGCAGCAGATGAGTTATTTTGTCAATAAGGCTGAAACAGATTAGTATAGGGGAGTGAACGTTGGGCTGCACACACTCTGGACCTCATTCTGTCTCCAAGAGACAAATGGCATCATTGATTTCATTATATAGCTTGAGATAGCGCATCTTAGAACTCACAGTTGTTTTATACTGTAAAAGGTTAACCAGCGACTGATTAGATCAAGTAGATGGAGCTTTTTAAACAGAGTCGTGTTGGCCCTGTTGACTTTTTATTTACGATATACAGTGTAATTCATGAGAAGACCGTCTCTGTGTTTCAGTCATTCAGCATTTTAAAACTTGTGTAATCTGAACTCCTCATTGAACACACACATGCCGCTGCCTTGTACGTCTGTGTTTACATATCGCTATAGATATCTGTCCGTCTGTGTATGCATTACATAGCCTGAAACCATAAACACAGTCTTGCAGTCATTTGAATTATGGATGGGATATTTACACATCGGCCCTTCAGGCACCGTCTTTTGTTTCCGCTGTGGATCCAAAGACACAGAGGGAGAGAGAGAGAGAGAGAAACGGAGGCAGAGGAGACAGGAGCGAGAGATTTGAGAATGGCGAGGAATTGAGAGGTGATGACACAGAGTTAGCCAAAGAGAGTACAATAGAGAACAAACTGTGTGACAGCGGGCAGCAAACACAGGCCTGAGGTCTCTGTCTGTGGGCTCCTAACACCTCTACAGAGATAAACTGATGTGACTTGAACTCATTCTCTCGGGTGCTGCACTCCAAGCCCATGTGCTGCTGGTATGCTGTTCTGTGAACCATGACTCCAATAAGCCAATGTAATGGTCTCTGCATCAGTCATGTCATTGTATTGTTGGAATGCATGAGGAGTAAGAGACTACGTCGATACTACTACGTTTTTTGTATGAAAATGGCGAACTAAAACAACCTCTGTCCACAGAAGCCTTTTGCTCCATATCAGTTTAATCCCGTCCATAATAACACATCTGAGCAAAGTCAACAGGGTCCGAGTGACACCTAGCCACTCAACAAAATCCCGACTGTTCGCCACCCTGGCTCCCAAATGGTGGAACGAGCTCCCCATTGACATCAAGACAGCAGAACGTCTACACATCTTCCAGGCGTATCCCTAGCAGAGATGATTCCTTTTCAAATGGAAACGTAGTAGTGTGGATGTAGCATCAGAGGAAACTATACTGCAAACTACCGACCCCATCAGAGCCTTGCTAATGTTTGCACCTGTCAGAGAACTGTCAGTGATCCACCTGTAGCAGACAAACTCCAGCATCTAAGCACAAACGCAGATTAAACCTCACAGGGGAAGAACTTATTCAAAGTCTAAAATCCTTTAAATTCAGTATCTTTATCAAAACACCTTATAAATAAAGTCTTGAATTCCATTTACAGAGATGGTTGAAAGTAGCATTAGTCATCATTGTTGGTTTTCATGAGACAGTTGATAAGAGGCTAATCTACTCATAAAGTACTTGAGGTTCAGATCCAGGCATTGGACACATTACTCGGCTCTGAGCACAGATAAGTAAAAGCCCCACTTCCACCCGTCCTATGTAGGCCACATCTCTGAGTGTGCTTATTCTGTGTCTCTTTGGGACAGTTTTGTTTGTGCAGTCTCATCCTCAGTAAACAATCTGTGCTGCAATCATCCACATACTAAGTCAACTGAACATTTAGCCACAGTAAGTGATGATTAAAATCCATGAAAATCATTAATAGGTGCAACATAAAGCAGTAGGGATGGTGTTGCCATGGTAACAATGCGACAAGGCCGACTTTCCTGCTTAGATCCCTCAAAACAAACCTTCTTGTTTTTCTTTCCAAAATAAAAATAGATTTACCAACAAAAGTAGCCTATAAGTGCTAACAGGGGTAGAGTGGTGAAACAGGAAGTCAATGCCTCCATTCACAGGGCATCATCACAGGGGTCCTATGGATTGATGATTATAAAAATGATCAAATCATATGTTGCAGTCACCAGACCGATGGGACATTCTTTAGGATTGAAAACACCAAAGGAGGGAATATCTTAAGAAAGAAAGGCGTCCATTCCTCCAATAGAGTCCAGAGACTTGTAGTATCAATGCTAATAAGCAACGGAGCTGTTTTGGTGGCTCATGGACACTTTATGTTGGTTTTTCCAACAAGTATTAGTGTCACACATGTTTGGGAAAGTAGTAACGTCTTTATCATAGGTTGTGCGTTTCTGTGTCTGTAAACCCTACTCCACACATGGTTTAACACAGTTTCCATCAACATCGTCCATCAACAGTAATGACGTCCTCATCATCAGCTTACGTAAGAGTTATATTCTCCCCTCCTTCCTTTGTAAATTCAGTCACGTCCAACTGGAGCTGCAGCCAAACTGAATAATACATCTGTACGTCTCTAGCCAGACCTCTGCTAGAGATTCCACTTCTTAATCTCTCCCTCTCTCTATCCCTCTCTCTCTCTTTCTCACAAGGATAAGTGCATGAGCTTGAGACCTTCAGCGGCTCCACAGACAGCCTTCAACAGGTTAACCGATGTCCAAGTTTAGAAATACTGTACCAAACACAGCACGCTTCTTTAGAGGCAACACGAGACAGAGCAGTGTTTTGCAGAGGACACATCAGCGGTGAGATAATTCATATCTTACCGAGCTGGAAGTCTGCAAAGAAAAAGCAATTTCTACAATCTTAGCACTCTATTGGGGGTTGGATGATAAATGAGGCATTCAGAGAAGCTGAGTACCAGACAGTGCCGGGTATGGTTGCATGCTTGGAGCACATTTTTTTTATTATTATTGTGTTCTTTACTTTACTGCAAATCCTACAACAGCTGATAACATAAAAAGAGTGCAGACATATCATCATGCTTCGAGGAAGGAAGGCCGGACTGATGATGGAATGGAGTGATGGAAGGAAGAATAGAGGGAAGGAGGATGTAAGGGAGTACGGAAGGAAGGAAGGACGGAGGGAAGGAAAGAACAATAGAGGGGGGGATGGAAGGAAGGAAGGAGGGTAGGAAGGAAGGACTGAACAAGGCTGTAACCACAAGACTACAGGCAGAAGCAAGGAAGCAGAGGAAACAAGGGGGTGGGGGTTAGCTGACTTGAAGTCTGTAGATATGTTTAGTCATGATTATGAAACCTTTCAATCTCACATAGTCTTCAGGAGAGGAAGATGAAAAGAGTTTCACTCTTTTGTTGTGTGAGGTTAGTGGAAGTGGAAGCACATACAGAAATTGCCTTGTCATTGAACTCATTAAGGCGGTAGCTGCCTCCGTCTACAATCCCTTTTCTTTTTGCACTTTGTTTTGGTCTGTGCATGCGCCTCAGGGTAGCAATGACCGAGTTAATGGTTTGGGATAGGGAGGGGTGGGCAGGAGCTACAGATGCTATGCTCCTCAGTCCAACATATGGGGTGTGCAGACACACGTACACACGCACACACGCACACACTCATACAAACAGTGGACGAGGGCAGAGATGGAGAGGTGCCCTCGTACAGGTTCTCTGTGAGCAAACATGCCCCAAGCATTCAGTCTTATACTTTGCTCAAACCTACTCAAACGCAGACCCTCGCACTTGCACCCACACACACACACGTTCCTGCACAAACACATGCATGCTCGAAAGGGGAAGAGGCACACCAGATGCTCTCTAAAAAATGGGACAGCAATGAAAGAGAACTTAGTTTGGAGGGGAGGAGAACTATCAGTTCACACAGAATATGAGAGAGGGGGGAAAACAAGACGGGAGTAGGCAGGGGAGACGAGGAGCATCAGCAAATCAAAACAAAGAGGGGGTGCGAACAAACCTTCGGGCTCTGTGCTCTCTTTGTGGATGGCTTGCTTCAGCGGGCAGCAGAAGATTTCGTGACACTTAGCACGAAAGGGGGACCCTTTACTCCTTATATCCGCAGAGTGGATGGAGTCCTGCCGTAACATAATGTACTCCTGGGTACCTGGGGCAGCGTCATCCTGGACTGCGGTGGTGCCATAACAGAATGAACTGGGGTTAGAACGCTCACCACACACAGAAACCAAAAGAAAACAACAACAAAGTGCAAAGAACACAAGGCTTAAACACAGGCAAACAAAAATACAGCATACATTAGCTACAGCAATGGCTTTAAATAACAGTAGAGAACAAAGGAGAGAGGAAAGGGGGATAGAAGACAATAAGAAAGAAAGATAGAGACAGACTTAGATCAAGAAAACCAAACTCTCAAAATAACTCAATTTAAAGAGAACCATCAAGCAAAGGTGAGGGCTAAATATATCCTCGGTCACTGAAAAAGAAAAATAACACAAAGTAACGATAAAAGGAAACAGTGTGACGTTCAAAATCAGTGTTGTGGCAGGTTTTCAGCAGGCACTGAACCCGGGACCCCGCTGCACTGGAAATGAAGCGACCGTACGGTTGGTAGAGAGGGAAAAGGTCACTTAAAATGAGTTCAGGTGGTGTGTGATGGTGCCCCCCCCCCCCCACCCACCCACCCACCCTGCATCACCTTATGTCTACTGTATGAGCAGGCAAGCAGATGCAAAGGCATGCATGCACAGGCCCCCGGGTCACACTGCGGTGGCCGGGATTTGCTTTCATGAAGTCATGCTTATACTCAAAGTTAGATGAATATGAGCTCCTGCGACGTCCCTCTGCATACGCGTCTGCAGAGATCCTGCACTGGGATCCGGTGGAAAAGCCCTGTGTTTCTGTCTGTGTGTGTCGGGCCTACTGCATCTGTCCTCTTCTGGGCACAGGCCTTGGCTTCGATCATTGACCTATTTTGTGTTGATGGATTAGCTACAAGCGAATCAGCCCAAATATATTGTATCTTCTTTTCCTAATGGATTTTCAGGGCCAGAGTTCTGCTCTGACACATTTACTACTTTGTGAAAAGGACTTGCAGCCACCACCACACCATACACAACCCCATTTACAACCCCACAACATGTAGGACCAAAAAATATTCTTTTCAATTTTGTTTCTTCTAAACTCATAAGAAAAATGGCACTCATGACCCATTTTCCCACACACACAGAGTTGTGCTTGATGACCTGATAGCCACTATTTCCTTTGTGTGAAAATATCAGGATCTTGTGTCAACCTCCTGAACCATCCTGAACAATGCATCACGACTGTATTACAGTGCTGCCTCAGTTTCTACTTCCTGTAAGAATACGCTAAGCTAATAAATACACTGACACAATATCAGACACAGATTCCCATGTGCCGTATTTTGACTGAGAGCGCAAAGTGTTTCCATCACAACAAAAGATCAAGAAACACACACGTCTATCGTTGTGTTTCAAACAAAACCACGAGGGGGAAAAAAACAATTCCACATATATTAGAGGCACATGAGTTCAATATTTTTTTAAATGGGACAGGCAGAATTAGATGATACTGAACTCTGTACACATGCTATATGTGCAGAAAAGGTGAGAACTAATACCTACAATTTGCAGGCAAAGGGATTAAAAACATTAAAACTGATTTATGTGATGAGAATGGTTTATGTAGGCAGAGTTTTTATATTTGACTCTACTAATCTGAGTGGGTGCGATGTTACAAGCAGCAAACTCCATAAAATGTTCTGCTCTCCATTCAGGAACACAACACACTCACTCTTATTGGTGCCAACCAGCTGTAGAGAGCCAAAACCACTTACTGCTGATTATTGGCTGTACAGTAGGTTTACTTTCATTCATAAATCCCCTTTACACAAATAGTATCTCATCTCCGTGACCAGTTCTCCGGGACTGTTATTGGTCTTTGCATCCAAATTTCAAACTGAAATTCAGATACTTTTAATTTGTTTTGCTATGTCGATAATAAGTTGAATGGTTTGTTAAGAGTTTAGGGGTTTGACAAGGCAGCAGGTAAGCTGTAACAATACCTCATTGAAATGTCTAAAACAGGACGTTTCGTTGTGGTCGCTTTTTTAATTGTGTCATATATCAGCTTCACATCTCTGCTATAACTTCCCGGGCAACCTACATATAGCAAAGGACAAAACAAACTGCTCGCCAATCAGCCAGTGAGCTGATTTTTTTTCCCTTCCACTCTTTGTTTTGGTCACTCATGGATCACAATCACTCATTTCAGTTTTGCTGTGCAACTCCCGTGATTCCACGCAGCTTTAAAACCTCATGAAGCTACGTCTTTGTTATTCTTTTTGATTTAGTGACCTTTAATGGCCGAAGTTATCCAGTTAGCTGAAGTTAAAGGCCAGAATGCAACTGATGATTCTGGAGCAGCCATTGCCTGACACTAGACTCTCTTGTGTTTTTACCCCATAAAACACACACACACAAACAGGCAGTAGAAAATCAGGGCCCCACACCCAGTGTAATTAATCAACCACATGCCTCTTCCCCTACAGGACTTATCAGTATCTCAGTGCCTCCTCCGAGCTCCTATATAACCTGCTACGCTAACACCCCCACAGCGGGAGAAGGTTCTGAGAACCCGACTGATACAATCCACTGCAGCATGACACTATAATTGTGCTTTGGAATGACAGAGAGGTGACCTAAGTCTCCTTCCAGGAGTATTTTTTGCTCCTGAGGCACAGAGGTGCTGTTATCGAACCAGTGGACACAGTGAAATCATCTTCCCTTCACAACTGTTCATGCAACACAGATGAGCAGAGGAGAAACTGTCCCTTTAAACCACTTCTATTCTGAGCAATCCGGAGTCCATCGGCTATCATCTGATGACGAATTAGCCTCTGGAGGCCATGGCCAATATTGTAGGGCTTCCGGTGTAGATTGCGGATATCCAGGCCAAGACTCTCTTCTGTTTATCGTACTGCGTTATGAGTCCGCCTGGTTTATTTTATCACAAATGAGTTTGAGTTTCTTTGCCTTCCAAACAAACCAAACAAAGAATGAAGACTTTGTCTCATCTGCACCAGACATGCGTTACTGAGACACCTCCACACGTTATACTTAGTATTCTTCAGGGAACCCATTGCTTAGGTGGGAAATGCAGGTGTGGAAGACAGAGAGAATCGACTTTTGAGAACTTCAATAACTGCCTGTTTCCACTCGCCATTTATTAACGAGCCCGCTAACCGCCGCCTCATCAGAGGTAATAAAACTGAATGACAGTAGGACTGGGAGGACGAGCAGGGGAAGGGTTGGGCACCATCTTTTACAGCCTGTCTCCTTCATCCTTGCCCCAGCCTTGATGTAGAACGTATATCGAGATTGAAGGATTCGTGATGGATGGCACGACAGGGCGTGGAACCTCACTCTCTATCAGAGCAGCAGCCACTCAGAGTGAGCTGTCAGCCAGGTCCATGATAGGCAGTGATCTACAGGCACCTGTGTTGCCACACTGGACCTTCAGAACACTGCAATGGATGTCCTTGCCCCTGTGACAGGAATAAATCTCACAGTAAGGAGAAATGGGTATAAATAGGTGGAGTGGGGGTGTGCGAGATGTATCTTGCTTCAGTTAGTTGCTCATCTATTTAAAGCCTCTTATGAATGACCGGGCAAGTTCAGGTTTAAAGGCAACAGTATGGAAGATGTGCTATCTGCGTGGGCATTATTTACTTGGAGCATAAAGCAGTGATATGCAATGACTGTGCTGTGCGTCTGTTCATGTGTGGATGCATCTGTTGGTTGGATGAGCAGGCTTGATGTGTCAAGACGTCATCAGAGACACCCGGGCTCACAAACGCCAGGTTCAAGGGCGCGTGTAATCAACTGAAGCACCGCGGGGTCTGGAGAAATGAACCACACTTCCATTCATGAGGTGCAATCTGCACAATTTACCCAAGTCATGGCAGATATATCCATCAAGGAAGTGGAACGCTTTCATCATGACTTGACAAATGGCATACTCACTAAATTAGAATCAGAATTAAGCACAGACACAGGTCTGTAGCCCAAGGTTTGTGTTTTCAAAAATAGCTTGGCCTCGATGTGGTTGTGCAAGGAGGAGAATCTAGCACATTGTCTTACGGGATGCCTTTGGTTCAGCATGGCTCCATCTCGAGAAGGAATAGCTTTATTCTGGTTGTAAGTCACCTTGCAGGTAACAGAGAAAGTGAACTTGAGGTTTTCCTTGAAACGCAGAATGAGCTCAGCATTTTTATCCCCGCTCTTACATCTCTCTGAGCTCATTGTTTATCTCTCCCTCTCCTTCTTTCTCTTTCTCCCGTTTTTTGTTATAAACAGAAACCTACAGTGTGACCTGATAGCTTGGGACTAATGTTGTGGCCTTTTGTAAGCAGAGAGATGTTAATTAAAATAAATGTGAAATTTTTAGGGCTATAGTATGCCTCCATTGTTATTTTTAATAATGGCTATTAGCTTTATGGCACTGTAAAACACAGCGCCCTATAGGTTTAGCATAATGTAAAATACCAAGCTTAGTGCATGCTCGGTTACTAATGTATTAAACATATTTGTAGTGTCTTAGTTTCATTAGCATAAAGAAAGTATGATGCATAAAAGACGCATATTTTCATCAATGCTGGCAATAAATCAAATGCAGCAGAATAATGTCATCATGGCTCCAGTCGAGCTCTGTGCACCAAAGCGATTCATTTACGCTGACATGCAATATGTAAAGAAGCTACGAATCTGCCTCAGAGGGCAGTCAAGCATCTTATCTTATTCACAGCATTCAACAACACTAAGTACACCCCCTGGTCAGTATCACTAAAATGTTAAGTAATTACAAACTGTCTCCATTTATTTACCCTTTTTTTTGTTTCAAAGCCCAAGAAGAAAGATTGGGCTTTAATTTGAAAAACAGGAATGTTTGATTATTGAAACTATAGTGAAATGACTATAATGCAGCTAGAAAGGTCAACACACCTTCATTTGTGAGATTTCAGTCTTTGATTTTTGCAGTATTTTGTATGTATCCTAATATTTAATGATATATTTGAATCTGGACATGCTCCATCAGGAGTTAAAATATTGCTCAGGTTTTGTATTGAATTCAAGTTGGACTTACATACAATTTTTTGTAGGATTTCTTTTTTGTCCTTGTGTTTGGAATCAGTGTCATGTTGGTAAATTCCTCTCCTGCCAACCTTATTGGCATCTTCTTATAGTATTTACATAATTTCCCCTACATCACTGGCACTCACACTCCCTGTATCAGCAGATTCCCACCTCCATGTTTCCTAGTCAGCACAATGTTGTGGTCCTGGCCCGGTCAATGCCAAACATGCTGGACCCTCATCTGACCGAGGACTCTGCTGCCAATATTCATCTCCTTTTCTTTGGCAAAGGTTATTCTCGCAGTTTTGTGAGCAACGGATTTCTTCTTTTTACACCATCTGTAGAGGTTGACTTCATGTGCTATCCTTTGCACTGTGAGCTGTGAGCCACCAGCTTCCACAGATGGTCCTTGTTCAAAGTCAGAGGCACTCGTCTGTTTTTTAATGCAGGGTTAGGAACTAATGTGTCGAGTCATTTCTTTGACGAGGACTTCACCCTCTGTTTTTTAAGACATGTTTTATTCCTATACCTCTTTCGGCTCATGTTCAGTAATGTGCTCTCTTCTTCTTTTTTTATGAATTCTGACTTTCTCTCATTCAGGCAGATACTCACCTTGTGGGGTCCATTTTACATAAGAAATACTTTTACTGTAATCCATCTTATCTGTTTTCAACTATGATAAAATAATCAGCGGTTCTATATTTCAACTTAAAGATGTGGGCTGTGCAATATGACGATATTTATCATGTGACGATCGAAAAACCTCAATTGCTTCATATTATGCTCTATTTTTTATTTTCTTGTGTCACAAATCACTCTTTTTATGGCAATATTTTGCAGTCAACGTTCTTGTTCTGTGTGTGTGTGTGTGTGTGTGCGCGCGTTTGCTCGCAGTGGAAGGAAATGAGCAGGTGGAGGGGAGCACGAGTAATGCTGCTGCCTGCCAATACAACACGTCTACATGAGATGAATGTGATGAAACTGTTGTTGAGGGCCCAGTGATCGACACATATAGCGCTCACATGAAAACGTATTGATCCAGCATCAAAGAGTGGCCTTGCAGAGAGCTCATTTTGCCTCATTCTGACAGCTTCCTTAGCCTCAGGGTTAACGGTCTTCGCACTCCCATGTGATGAGTAAGAGATATATGTGATATTCTATCTGTTTACAAGCTTGTTTGTGTGCATATGTGGTGGCTGGGGGCTGAGGGCTGGGGTAGGACTATACAATATCACTCTTAACTTTAAACACCAAAGAGAGGCTCTTCTCTGCCAAAGGCCAACTTTATGAATTGGTTTCCAGTTGGTTCTGTGTTTTCAGGAAGTAGTTAGGCTAGAGGGCCACTCAGATATGAAACTGTGAGATGGGGTCAAAAACAATGAATGGGCACACACGGCCCATTAAACACTCAGAATGGTGTTATAATATCCACAGCCACATCTAAAAACAATGGTTAACATCTTCAAAAGGCGAAAGCCTCTTTCTTGAAACTAGTTTCTGACCTGGGCTTTGTGACAATAGGATTACATGGACAGCAGTATTCTGAATAAAACATTATTCCATTGAATATGATGTTTACATGAGTTGCGAATGAAATACTCCATTTAAATTCCTTTTTACATGTTACAGAGTATAGTCTGATCATCTACATTATGTCCTACCCCTTGTTTACAGTCAAACCTTATAATTGTGTAGACATGTAGTGAATACATGTCTACACAATGTGACTAAGGTCAGAATACTCCACGTCTTAATTCGATGATTGCTTATTCCGCGAATGACCTCATTTGGGTCAAGCGAATCTGACAATGCCAACCCTACATGGCAGCTGCTTATTCGTACTGATATTTATGTCCACATAACGAAGTCTATTGAGAAGTCTGTGTTTGACATTGTAATTGTGATCTAATCCCCTCCTGAGTTCTGCTTCGGCTTTGTGTTGTTTTTTCTTAGAAACTAAGCCTATTAATAAAAACTAATTATAGATTATTTATAAAATAAGAATCCTTTCTTCACATTTCAACCTGAAAACTATTTTTGTACCACCTCGTTTCATTGTGGAGATTCGAAACCCTCATCTTGAAAATAAACCAGACTGAGAAAATCAATACTATTACAGAAATACTGTTTGTGTGTGAACTCATTCACTGGCTCTCTCTGTCTGTTTTATGTTGCTCTGAAATACAACTTTACATCTTAATGGCCGAGTGAAAGCAGATACAACTCAACGACACAGAAACATGCTGATACAAACTCATTTACAAAAAACAATTAAAACACACAACATTTTTTACCGTGTTCACTGAGACGCAACTCTTAAATTATCAAAGCAGAGCTTCCACATGTGCCTTTAGTCTGAGCATTAAATGTTGTGTATTGACATTGTGTTATAATTGTCTGTATTGTAGCCCTGTATGCCCTGATGATAAACCCCATGGAAGAGAGTATGTTGGCATGTCATGCACACGACGTCCGTCCTTATCATTGATTCGAATATTTCATGGCTATCGTGTCAACAGACAGGGATCAAACACAAACTCCTGCTAAGGCGGATTAATGCTAAGGATCCCTTCCACTGGCAATTAACAGCTGACGAGAGCAAATAGGATTGCGAAGCGTATACCACAGCCTGCCGATCAGTAGGCCTCTGAGATCTGAAAGACTGAAACACAGTGGGAAGAGGTTCAAGTGTAATAGGATCAACACAGCCTGAGCAGTAAGTGATGCTGAGTAGCTTATGATATATGTCAAATCCCATTCAAAGGCACATATGATTCCTATGTGTTCTATTCATGTCGATACTGTGCTTGCTGGCAGATGTCAGACGTCACCTGTACATGGCACTGTGGTTCGACACCTACTGAACGTGTCCTTTATGTGCACAGATTACTTCTGTAACACTAACACAGTGAGAGCTGATATAAAAATCATAATGTGTAATTTGCTGGAAATGGCTGCTGATGGTGTTGCCATCATTATGGGTTGTTCTTCCTGGAACGTAAACTTTACAGATGATGAAGTCGCCACAATCCCTCAAGGGGGCCCAGTTTGCTAAAGTCACAAACGCGCATCCTCCAGTGGCCCAGGGGAAGGAGGGGCCTCAAGTGCTCAACAGAAAACGCTGCGTGCCAACAGAACGCTGTCGTGGTGAGTTGCATAACAGGTTGTTGATCTCAGTGTGAGACCTGCAGCTCAGAGCAAGAGAGAGAGACGCAGAGTCCCAGCATATAAGTCAGAGACCAATCTGCTGACACACAACAAGCTGTGGACCGGCATCAGATTTGACGTTAAAGTCGACCAACTGAATGCTGTTGAATCTGAACTCTGCTTTTGTTGGAACGAATGACATTATACTGTAAGATAGGAACAGGAGAATATGATGTGAGCGGCAGCAGTGACCGTCCCTGACCTTCTGTCCTGTCACAACCCACAGTGCACTTACTGATGTCTCAGTGAGCGGCTGACTAAGTGACATTCCTCTCCCATCCATCGCCCACAAGTTAATGTGGTGTGGACAGGTTCTCTGCTCGCTAACACCTCAGCTCTGCCAGACAACAAAAACTTAACTGATCCTTACTTGTTTTCTCCCTTTCTATACTTCATCCAGATTTCAGTCTGATTTGACAACTTCACTAAAACTTCGGTAAAAGAGTGATTAAAAAAAAAAAACTAGGAATGACTCAGAGAGCAAATACCTCCGCAGAGGCCTCTGCCAACCGGATCGCATCCCTCCCAGATGGACATCAAAACCACACACCCCTGCAGGTTATTAATGCACATTTACAGCCTTTCCTGTTCATCACAGGGGGGAGTGTAACAGAGGGAGAGGGGGAGGAGGAGAAGGCATGTGTACAGTTTTATAGAACAGGACTTACAGGTGGAGCAGAGAAAAGGGAGGGTGACCTTAAAACGGCTTTAGTGCGAGTCTCAGCCCTGCAGAGATTTCACTGACAGGAAGGAGGAAACTGAGAGATTCAAAGAGGATAAGGAAAACAACCACTTTTCTACCTGCCTCTTTCCTCACAGATTCTTTTAGAAATGATATTAAGATGCATACTTCTAACTGATTGTGGTTAAAATATTAATACAATAATGTTGTTGAATTTGTGTATATTTCATTTTAAAAACTGGGATCTTAAGTTATTGTAGTTCCTGTGTACTTTTATTCAGGGTTATAATTCTAGTGCATATTTTTCTAGAAATATTCTGGTTTATTTCTACAATTTTCCTGCTTCAACAATACACATATTCTAGTATATTAGTATCTAGTATATTCATATTCTAGCCTATTTTTTATATTCATTCCTTTGTGTGTGTCTGAATTTCTTCCTGTTTGCTCGTGTAAAGATGTTTTCTGTTATTTTTGATGGCTTATTGACTGGGAGATTATCATTTATCTTTGGCGGCAGATGAAGAGGAACTCCAGGGAACAATAAAACCCTTTGATGAACCAACTAATAATCACCAATAAAACACTTCAATAAACTCCCCACACTGGCTATACAGACAATTGGCAAGCAAGGGACCACCGCAGAATTCAAATAATAGTATAATAGTAATTTTACACGAGGCATCACATTAATGACTTAATTTAAAGGAATGAAATCAAATCAGGTGCACATTGTGAGGCCATGGGAACAGAGACGTCTGGCCCCAGGAAAGGATCAGAAAAAGAGCAAGAGGATCAAACAATAGCTCTGCACGACGTTACTTCATAAAATAATTGTCTAAAAAAAAAACATACACTCTCAGACAAAAGGATTATGGCAGTATTATGGCTAACCCTACTGCTATATTACCAAGTCATGAACACACTTTCAATTCCAATTGACCCAAGAGTCCCAACTAGCTTGGCCTTGATGCAAGATTACATAAAGGATTCAAATCCAGGCATTCAGAGGAAGGAGATTTAGGAACAGCTAACGCCAACGCTATCTGAATCATCAAATATACGGGATTAGTGTTTGATGGCTCAGTTTCGTGATGATGCATTTTTAAGAGGGACAGATCCACGCACGCACACGCACATGCACACAGTTGGGATCCAGGCATTTATCACGCTTTGTCCAATCCACAGTAAAATGGCCGTTAGAGGAAAGAAAAGAGAGACAGAAAATAAAGGAGATCTGTTTTCTCTGAGATGACACATTCTGAACCGAAGCGACAGAAGAGTTCATTCATTAACTTTTTAATCGTGTGCTCTTTGCACGTGCTTTGTAATTCAATGCTTTTCACTAATTCTAATTAAATCTCACAACTCACAGGAGCTCGTCTTTTGCCGCTAATCCTTCTTTCATTCACTGTAACATGGAGGAATTGAAGTTAAGACTTGAAAACACCACAGAAATGACTTTAATTTAAGCCAACATTTAAATTTTTCTGGCAATGATCAATTGTGATGGTGGAAATGATAATGGACTATGATAACATCAACACTGCTTGATGTACAATAAGCCTTCTCACATACTCTACTATTACTGACAATAACTCCTCCATTGCAATTGTCATTGCTGCTCCGTTCATCTCTATCAGACATTTGCTTATGTATAAATACTTTGACACACCTTTCCATTATGCAAAAAATAGGTTTCCCCCCATGTTAATAGGGTTTTATAGGTAATTGTTCCTCACTTTTGTTGAGGGACAGAGGATGTTGCACATTGTTAAGCCCTATGAGACAAATTGTGATTTTTGGGATATAAAACTAGAATTTCATTGATCGATATTCTGCAGCTGTTAAAAAAACACAGGTTAAATGTGTGAAGAATTCACTTCCTGTGTCACAGAACAAAACAAACTAAAACAGATGCATCGTCATTGTCACTTCTAAAAGAAAACTTTTGAGTATTGTGTCTGTGTTTGTCTCTGACACTGGACGGGTACGGTTCTCTCGCAGCTGTTCCACAGTCTGAACATTTTCTACCTCAGTAGCCAAGTCATCCCAGCTGTTAACCTATCATGTGCCTGACATGCACTGTCCCAAACACACACACACACACACACACACACACACACACACACACACACACACACACATACTGGAATGTTCACAGGGTTAACAGGGACAATGAAGGGTGGTAATGGCATACGCCAGAATAGTTGTGGTGTCCTCAGAGACAGCAATGCAGACTACAGGTCATGTCAGTCAACATGACGACAAACTGTAGCAGGATCACAACAGAGGCTTTGTCGTGGCTTCTTCAAGATCAACTATGTTCCATGTCAGTAAAAACAATCCGATTTTTTTAATAGTTTGTTTATTTTCTGTCACACTCCAATGTATTTTTGAATATTCTAGTACCACGCAGGAGTTGTCCATATAGGTGACTCTCTCATTTTGCCATCCTGTCCATTGTGTCCACGACCTGTCTGCACGTACCATGCAAACAACAGGCTGTCCTGTTGGATCTGTCACTTTGAAGAGACCAAACCGGAGCGTGGGCATGTAACACTCATGTCACAGCATGACAGCAATGACCATAATATCCAATCTGCTGTTGGCAGCGAGGTCATGATCGCTGGTCATTCGTTCCATGTTTTTCAGAACAGACTCGCAACATTGCACGTGTGTGATTGTGCATGTGTGTGCTTGTGTGTTTCTATGTGTGTGTCTAATATAACAAATATCACAGTGCATATTGAAGTGTGTGTAGGCAGAATCTCCCAGGAAGTCCATCTGCCCAATGGGCCTCAAGGCGGCAGGCGACTGTGCGTGCACACGTGTGCCTCAGTGTGTTTCTGTGTGTATGTATAAAGGTCATACAACGATTTCAGATTTTATTGGGTCAGGATTTGCACAAGCTTGTAAATCATTATAAACAATGAACAATGACATTTCAATAGCTTAAATGTTACTAATGTCAGTGGTTGTAGTGGAGTGAAAGCCACTGCAGGCCAACAGAAGTGACCGACGACATGCAGCTTCATATTGATTTATTCTTTGCCCACCATTGCTCATTCTAAATTAACCACTTTATATCAAAGGATTAACTGTGAGTTTGTTGTTGAGTATTTTGCAGACATGAGTGTGCAGCATTCTTTGGGTAACTCGTACGTAATTGTAAATTAACCCAACTTAACCCCTGCAAAGTGTCGACTGCCCTGGTCTTATCTAAAGTGGCACTCTCTCAGACTTAATGCTAATTCACTACAGCAAAGGCTGTCCACACACGTGCACACACAAGCCTGTAGGTTACCAACTTCAGGGCACGTCTGACTTCCTCTAATAGCTCAAGATGTTAATTGATAATGTGTCCCCCTAGAATGAGTGTGGAACAACAGGACTATAAATTAAACAAATCACCCGAAGGGCACAGAGCAAATCACACCTGATGAGTTCTGCGGACGTCTGCTCGGTGGAGCAGCTTTCTGTGATAATCCCAAAGTAGTAAAAGTAGTAGTAGTAGCAGTAGTTGTGTTAGTAATTAATAAAAACATTGTGGATGATATCAAATCATGTAACCACCTGATTACAAGCAGGCCCCACTCTTGGAACGCAAATATTTATTTAAGACAATGACAATGGCTTAATGGTTTAAGAGGATTCTTAAATTATAATATACCACGTCCTTCCAAGTTATCACAAACAGCATCTTACAGGCAGAATGTAACGTTTGGACCACAGAACAGTGCGATAAATAAAGTGCGATAAATATAGAATGGCTACAAGGAGCTGCAATTCTAAGTTGAGTGCAGTTCTGGTTCTGACTCTGTCCCAGGTTGTTATATTGTGCATGTCTGTGTTTCCTTTTGTGTGTGGAGGGGGTAGGCTGGGCATTAGTTGATGTTACCAGCGTTTTACGACTACACAGAACCCATTACACAGTTGAGGAGTACATGGAGGGAGAGGGGGGAGGGGGGATGTAGGATTTAGCTCTACACCAGGACATGAATTATGAAGTCAGGCCATCCAGACATGTAGCTGTGTATCTTTTATAAATGCCTTACAGAGGCACTGCAAGTTTAGCTAAAGTTTCCTCCCACCGCCACTGAGTGGTACACACCGAGAGAGAGAGTGAATAGGGGGGTGGGGGGGATCTCAGCAGCAGAATCTTCTGGAACCGCCCGTGATAAATACTGACATCCGACCGTCCTTCTTACGCAGGCACTGCACTCGACGGATTTAAAAAAAACGATACACAGAGCAGAGTCATCCCCGCCTCCCTCCCACTCTGACCCTGAGTGAGGGTTTTACAAGATGCATACTGGGTCATGGCCATAAAAAGGGCAAGGTGCACCATTTCTGAGAATTTGGGATGAATGAGGAGGTTCATCGTGTTAAGCAACTCATTTACAAAAACATGTTCAGCCATTATAGCAGTTAACCCTCTAGTTTTTAAGGAGGATTCACATATGAGAGCTCCACTGAGGACTAGGTGTCAGGTGTGTATGCGTGCATGGTTGCGTGTGTGTGTGTTGTCATCTATAAATCCAGGTGTATCGGCATGAAGAAGAGAGCAAGAGAGAAAAGGAGGGGAAAAGTGCGCATGTGTGTGTCCAACGCTCCGGGCTAGGTTTACTATCTGGTGTTTACAGAGCGCCTGATCAGAGGGATTACAATTACACAGGAACTGCTTAAGACAGCTGCTTTACTCAGCATTATCAAACCACCCACACTTGCCGTATGCTGACGACCGACAACACACACACACACACACACACACAACAAGTGGTAAATGGAAATCTACACCCTTGCTATGATTTACGAGCACTTGCTCCGCCAACAGGTGACTAACCAGGGTGATGGTGGTTTTATTGTCAACATTTCTCCAGAGATTACTGGCATCCAGGCATTTCTGGAAGGCGTCCTAAAAAAGCCTTATATTCCAGTCTGATGTGTCAAAAGAACAGTTCACACAGGGATGTGTTTGAGCAGCCTTTTTACAAACTTTAGACACCGATGCATTCTCAATGACAAAACCTATCAACTGGTATCTGAGGTTGAATTTCCTGTATATACTTGACTAAAACTTTAAAGATTTCCGGGACTTTGTGTGTAGATGACATAGGGTTTGATTTATATTTCAGCATATGCCGTGGAATCGCTGCATTTATGTTCTTTCATTCACAGGGAGAGACAATCAGTTGAGCATCTGGTTTTCAGTGGTAATGGCTTTGCCATGGAACGCAGCAAAACGTCCCAGAAGGTGTTTTCACAAACTACCTTTACTGGGAACTCAGGTCTTGCGTGGTCTTTATGCAGAATCATCCCATCCAGCTCTAATATGCATGTCAGCTACATTGCAGATATATACTTCAGGCTTCATAGCTTTTCCCTATCCCTTTTCTCTATAAATCTATATATGCGTCTTAAGTAGGTTAAAACATGCTCAAATATGTATATATATAATTTTTTGGCAGCATCCGCAAAAGTTAATTTCAGTTGCTATTCAGATGCCAAATGCACCAATTCAGTCTAAAATCATATGATGCATGTACTTATTCTACGTAAGACATGACAGTTTTCAGTTTCAACAGACTTGAGTCAGCTCCAGGACTGTCAAGTAAATCAAGTGCACCCATTTTTGGACTTGAACCAAAGTCCTAAACCACTGGAGAAAAGCTGGCGATATAATTTGGCACAAAACCACATCAAGTTGTTCTGACACGACAGCAGGTTGATCCTTCACACCTGGACTCAGACAGCAGCTAAAACCTGTAATATTACTGATATCATGTGATCGTGACTGGCAGCTATGGGGAGGGGGCAGTGTGAGGAGTGGGAAAGTACCAGTTGCTGATGATCCTCGTGTGAAAATGGTTCTGTAACTGAAAACCGCTCGTTACGCCGCCAGGGTTTTCCAGAACAGTCTCTACTGCGAGGCCTGGAGGGGAGCAGCTGGAGAGGCAGACTGAAATCCTCTGTCTCTGGTTCACTCCAGCCTAAAAGTCTTTTTTTAAATATTGATTTTATTCAGTTATTCGCTCATTCATTGTTGAATGGGCTGCTGAACTGAATCCAGCACTTGCGTCTTCCTCCACCTGCACAGAGAGATTATTGTGCTCTTCCCTCCGTTAACGGTCTCACAGCTGTTTGGGTGTTTGTTTGTGTTTGAACAGCCACCTCTGATGAGCACGAGCCGAGGCCACACAACACTCAACTGCTTCACCGTGTTGCAGATAATAACCATGACAACATCCACGGCTTTACAGGGAAAACAGGGTAGAGAGGCTGGTGTACGGATACTACAATGTGACAGAAATCTGTCAGATGAGGCAGTTAATCTCCTGGGATGCTGGCGATATTTTCGATATTTGTTTAATGAGGAACAGTTGTAACAATAACGCCTTTATTGCTTCATCAGAGTTATCAGTTGTGATACCTACGGCGTTGAGTCGAGTTGAGTGGGCTTCACCTGCCGTTTAGTGTCCCACTTGATTCTCGTCAGAAGGCAGCCACAAATAATTCAAAACCAGCAGAGATAAATAAGTGTGCATGTGCATATTTATGCCCTGTCAGTGCTGGATAGGGCTGCATATTCTCGTCTATGCTGCTGCTAACTTGAATTTTGCACAGTCTGATGAAAACAAACCCTAGACGTCGCCTAGGCGAAAGCCCCTGAAATAAAAAGGCGTGTTTTTCGACTGCTCTCCTGCAGCAGGAGTCCTTGTCAACTACACGAAGGTATGTTAAATATTTGATGGCCATGTATGTGCAGCAAAGAGCTATTTGGAGCAAACATCGCTGGCTTTGATTCAATCACTTCCAAGTGCATTTGTGCTGAGGCATATGTGCAACAGATAAGAGAATATTAGTGTGGTGTTTTTAGAATAAAGAAAAGTCCGGCTTTTTCAGTGCTCTAAAAGCAATGCACTTTTATTTAAACTGAAGAAACTGATGTAATGCATCTGTGCAGTGTGCAGCCAATGAATGTGCTCCTCAGTTTTGTCAATTTGTAGATGTCCTGCCCTTTTGTTTTAACACAAAGCCGAGCAGCACACTGGAAGCGGAGGCCACATTACTGCACTAGAAAATGGCATCGATGAGAGAGATTCTTGATACAGCCTCCATTTCTTCATGTTATTACGGTTGTATGGCTAGAGGGCCAGATGTCCCATTCAGCCGAGATGAAGAGATACTAAGAATAAACCCAATATCCTCCGTGCCTCATAATATTACAGCATGCAAATCTATCAGGAGTGCAGCATTAGAAATCATGCGGCATGACTCGCATCACATGGTGATCAATAGCAGTGTTTCTCGTCATGAACCGGAGCCAGAATCTGACCTCTGCATGACACTAGAACATTATGACAATATAAGTCAATATCAGCTCTCGGTCAATTAGTCTCAATGGCAATTTGAATTTGAATTATGGATTATGCTGTTTGGATGTGTATGAAAGTTCATCTTAACCTCAATATACAAAGTAAATGACGTAGCGTACATCCAAGTGATTTTCTACACTGAGAGAAATTTGAACTTCATCTTCTGTGTTTTAGTTGCATTTTGATAACTATAAAAATGTGGCAGTGGCAAAAGGATGGAAGGATTTGTAATTCGGCATTTGGTGTTGTACCATGTTTCTATTAGTGTTCAACCACACTTACTACAAATTGCAATAATATCTTCAGTGTTTAAAGCCTAAATGTTCAATATTTTGGTTGTCAAATGCCAGAACAGGTGCTATTTTGGGTCTTATATCATAAATTAACGTGTTGCCCACACAAAAAAAACGTTTAACTTTTTGGTTGTTCCAAAGACCAAAGAATTAATCAAATAATCTAGAAAATAATCACTCAGATTAATCAATAATAAAAAATATCAGTATTTCAAGTGCTAATTCCCAAAGGTAAGAGGATTCACAAGAAACGGGTATTTAAAAATGGTCATAATTGAACCAAGAGATGCTGAGATATCTTTACTTTTAGTCCTCGTTTCAAGTCAAGCTTCCAAAATGGTCTCTTACTATTCCCATCATGCAGTTGGACACTGTCTGTCTCCTAGATATCCGCTTCTGTCCACCCCCACACCTCCAGTGTGTAAAAGCCTTTCTGTGTGAGTACAGCCTGAGTCACGCTCTTCGTTACAGACCTTCTGTGTAAAATCAGTGGCGTGGCCCTTTATCTAATGTCTTGGTCACAGCCCACCAGTGTTCCAAATAAGATTTTTGATTGTAGAACTAATGATGGAGTTTGTGTCCCACTTTCAAATCACAGGTGTGTGTGTGTGTGTGTGTGTGTGTGTGTGTGTGTGTGTGTGTGTGTGTGTGTGTGTGTGTGTGTGTGTGTGTGCAATCTGGGCTCATGGATCCATTTAAGTGTTTCAGCTGGAGGAGCTTGTGTTTCTGCTGCTTTACACCACGGCCCTTTTTAATATCACAGCTGTAGAAATTAGAAAAGATGAACATGCTACCACAGGCAACATGAAGCAGTTTACAAATGTATAACATCATCGCAGACTTTAAAACTGCTGTTCTCTCCACACTCGATCAGGTTTAAATCTAATGCCGGCTGGATTAGCCTTTGTCCTTCACATGACCCAACCACAAACACTCCATCATGGCTCGAAGCCATAATATCCAGAAGGACCGTAGTAAAGCACATAAAGCACCTCTGGTCCGGTGCAATTCCCTTAACTGAACTTTTCCAGCGAAACTTTGATTAGCAGGGTTTGTCAAAAAGCCATCGGGGTCAAGTTCGCATTCCACATAATGGGCTTTTTTGTGTGCCTCACATTCTGTTCGGTTTGCAATGTCAATCACTGTGGTTTTCACTCAGAAAGCCTGAAAGTGACGAAATAAGGTAAAATGGAGGTGAAATAACAGGGTGGGCTCAACAGCAAGGTTTAATAATGTAGCTTAGCAAAACTAATCAACAAAGCGAGCAGCCGCGGTTTTCCAATGACCTTTGCTGTTACTGGCCGGGCAGTTTGTCCACAGGGGACTGTGGGTAAAGAAGCAGAGATGAAGGGAGGTGTCTTTCAGGATTGCATCGTTCTATGAAGGACAAAGCAGACGCGTATACACAAAGACAAGGAGACCTACAGGAGTGAAGACACATACAGAGAGATAAAAAAAAAAGACAGCAGATCGCTGGCTTGTAGAAAAAACCTTTTTGCAATTTCGCAGTCCAATACCAAATTCAGAATTTTAATTTTGAATATTTCTTCAAAACAAATATTATTTGGCAGTAAAGACGACTATATTAAGCAAAGTGAAGCTATTTAACACCAATGACCTAATTCCTTTTTGTTGTAGAACCCACTTTTTTCAACCCCACCTGTCACTCCCCGGCACCTCAGAGGTCACCTTCAAAAGAAAAGCGCCACAGCCAGAGGATGAGGCAAATACTCCAGGGGCAAAGAGCAGCACATCACTCCGTCCGTCATCTTTCATCTCATCCGCAGCGTGCCTTCTGACCCGTTCTGTGCTCTGCCCACTGACCTTTGCCATAAACAGCAGTAATGACACCACGTTTGGGGTGAAACTGGGAACATGCCACTCCAAGGCTGAGCGCACGATGATGACAGCTTAGCGACCATCAATGCCTTAAATAAATCTGGTCCTGCAACACAAAAACTGACCCAGAGCTTGGGTTTGATGACTAAAGCGGATGGTGGACTTTATCGTTTGGCACCAGGAGTGCAACAAGGTGGTTTTTAGTTTTTCTTACTCCCCCTGCACAGCATCTTTGCCCCATGTTAAGTCCCACGGTTAGACCACGGTGAGGTGTCGACTGCCAAGTATTTCTTCTGATACATATGGACAGCCATTAGATTCCTTTATGGGTTCCCAGCTGAGAACACTGCCAACTGTGTTTAAGAGGGCGTCTGGCCAAGCTAGAAATTACTCTGCTGTGAATTAAACCTCTGCCAGAGGTGAGGGGTTTCTCCGCTGAGCCCCTGAGGCCTTTTACAATATGACTTTAAGATTTTTCTTCATTTTTTTTAAAACTATATTTAATTTACAAAGGTAGGGGAAAAGGTTTTTGAGTTATACATATATAAACAGCTTTCTCAAGTTTCTCAGCGATCAACACCAGTGAGTCGTTACACCGAGATTATGTTTCAAATGTCACTGAATTTCAGTTTTCACTGAACAGAATTAACACCAGTTTATTCTAAATTAAAATGTCAGAGGTTAAGTGTTCTCTAAATTCTGAGGGGAAAATATCTCATATGGTCATTTAAGGTTTTTTCTGAAGAAGAACTGAGAGTCTCAGCTAATATTGTCTCTAATCAACCCAAACATGTCTACTTTGAAATTAACTGGAGAATTATTTACTATTTAAAGCCTCCCTCTCCCTTTTCCATGAGTGGATCAAGAGCAGAGTCTGACTGTATATGGGTCATTAGGATATGAAGATTATTCAATGGTAAATTAGCAATAACCTGTCCAACTGTGGCAGGTTAATGTTGGTGAGAGAAAAAGAAAAAAAGATCATGATTGTTTCCAAATCAATTTAATTAAAGAAGGACACAGCCACAGAATCTCAGGTGGGATTTCGAAAATCTCTCGCAGCAGATACAAACAATTCATTTAACATAACATAATAAGATATCTGTCTCAAACCAGTGAGACAAAAAGCAGGATACAAAACCAGTTTCAGGCAATTACAGCCGCAAACACATTCAAATTCAATACTTTTTAAACCCTTTGAAACGTTGCTGCTCCCGTCTTTCCACACTGTGTGATTTGAATTTGTCAAATAAAGAACAAAAGAGGGGGGAGAAAGACAATACAGTGTTTCGGAGGATTATATTTCTATTCAAATGTGATTTTCCAGAAATAGCTTGTTGTCAGCTCCATCCAGTTTAAGCTCTCGCTGATGAATAATTCAGCGAGAAATTTACAGGTGAAAATCAGCTCATCCACATATCCAGTGCTGCCTCAGCCGCGGCAACCATGCTAAGAAACAACACACACCATACTCAGTCCTGCATATCCAACTCTACATGACATCGTACATGTGCTACATCACATGGTGGCACACAGACCGAGTGGTCCACTTCATGCAAATCCCCCCTTTACTCACACACATGCTGTGTGCTACCCTACCTATAGGTGAGCCTATAGCCTACATTATGACCTAGATGGGAGAAAGAAGGACAGGAAGTAGACTTAAACACTTTTCTCTGTCTGCTGTCGAAGTAGAAGTGCACATCCATATTTCTCTGACATGCTTCGCCACTTAGTGAGGCCGTGTTGGTTTGGTTTTGTGTGTGTGTGTGTGTGTGTGTGTGTGTGTGTGTGTGTGTGTGTGAAAGAGAGGGAGATGCGTTAATCCTACCTCACCTCCCAGCAGCTCTACAACCTCCTCAGCAGCCACTCTAGGCTCAGACAGAGAGCATTATTGTTATAGTCAATTTACCAACAGGTGAGACTCAACAGAAGGCTTTGTGGGAAATTGCCTGGTGCATTCAAGCCTTTATGAAAATGAGGCTGCGCGGTGCAGGTTTGTGAGCAGAGGGGATGAGAAGTGCCACACCAGGCAAATGCTCAGTGTCTCTGGAAGAACTTTTGCTTTGCAAGGTTAAATCGACCAGTTTTGAGCTTAAGTGGGACTGAGTAACTGGGCTAGTCCGATCTCGTCTAATCTGGGCCGGGTTGTTCTGGACCTGTCTGTTGACTGTCCCCTGCTCAGCTCTGCCAGTTTGGACCCAGAGGGCCTGTTATTTTGGGAACTCAGCTGAGAAGAGATGACAACATCACGGGCTGCTTAAGCTGCTTACATTTCCTCAAGCACTCCCATTGCACCCTGGGATCGAGACCCTTGTGTTGCTCCTGTCACTGTTGCTCCACACGCATCTACTGCGTGTGAACTGCCATTGTGTTGGTGTTTGTACATGCCACACATTGGAAATCTGATCGAAGCAAGATGCCAATTAGAAAATACACTTCCTGACAGCATGTGACTGCCTGATAAAGGTGCACAAATCACAGTGCAAAACATCAACGACACTTGAAGATGAGAAGGGTGGGAAGGGGTGAGGCAATGGAGGGATGTTTGTGTGTGTGTGTATGTGTGTGTGTCTGTGTCTGTGTCTGTGTGTATGCCATTTAATGCCATGGGATATACAATTTGTAAAGAGAAAAAAGGGAAACACTACTCAACCACACTACACGTAGCAATTGTAAAAGCTCCCCCTAACCCTGGAATAGGCAGTGTCACTTAGCAGATTCAATTTCATTCATGTGTACTACTGCTCTACCCACGTTTTGGAAAAAAACATTTTAGTTGTTTCCACAGTTTGCAGTATGCTGTGCAGAGTGGAGGCAGAGGAGATCAACGGGGTTCACGGGGTGAACTGTCAGCATAGCCCTGCTCGATTATGCGAGCTGATACTTTAACAGCAGGCTTAATGCGTGCATGACGGGCGCACTCCTCTCCAGTTATTACTGCTCACCCAGCACTCGAGTAGCCAGACCCCCCCGACGCAAACGGCACAGACAGGCCCACAGTAAAACTTCTGGCCCGGGTTATTGCAGGCTCGTTGACCGGCAGAGCAACATCAAATTTGACAACGTGAAATCTAAGTGTCGTCGGGGGAGGAAGAGGAGGAGCCGAGGGGGATGTGTTTTTCTGAGAGTAAAGTGGGGTGGAAGTAACAGAAGGAAAAGTAGACTGGCAGAATGATTTAGACCCTTTAGACCCTTTTAAAAAGGGAGGACTAATGTTCTGCGTGGTCGGCTGAGAAAGGAATGGTGGGGACAAAAAGTCTGTAAAGTTTTCTGAGGGTTGTAGACTTTGTTATTATTGAGGCATTTCTAAAAAAAATATCTATGGAGAGGGTTAAATTAATGATAATAATCTCTCTGTCAATAGACTCTCACTGGAAAACATTTCAATGATGCCTTAAACTCTAATTTCTGATTCTCATTCGCTGATACAGTGCGTTTGTTGGAGTCGTACTAAATGTGTGTAACCCTCAATCACTCTAATGCTGCAAACAAAGATATGTTCCTTTTCTTTTGCACTCTCTGGACGACACAAAGGTTAAATATGAGGCGAGGCAGACGGCGTGAGATCAGTTGCAGGTTATCTGTACAGGCATTCATCAGCGTTCAGACTGCTGCTGGCTCAGACCGCAGAGCACCCTTCTGAGTGGGGGGGGGCAGAGAGAAGCAAGAGGCAGAGAGAAACCCTCCAGCCTGAGGAGTCAGAAGACCACATGCACGGGCCTCAGCCACGCAAACTCTGCTCATACATTCATTAGTATAGCAGCAATACTGTGTTAAGCACTGTGTTAAGTGAGTGGGGGCTACTCTGCATTTTGACCTGTAGTAAAAACTCCTACAGCTTGATCTGTTTACAGTCATCTCAGGTTCAGTGATTATTTTGAGCACATTCACGACAGGAAACCTTTTCTTCAAGGATAAAGTTAAGGGTGTAATATTCTGTGCAATCACAAAATATTTTAGAAACAAATCCTGGAACGATAAAATGATTTGAAATATTTGCAATGAGCACGAGCATATCCTGCCGTCCTGTTTTACCAGACGGAATCTGTAGTAATCTGAGCGATGAAGCTGTGCCTCAGTGAGAACCGAGATGAGCGCGGGTAGATTATTCTGCGTGTTACCACCGGCTGTGACTTCATCCACGCTATGATCGTCACGCCACACCACACGCAACCATCTGCATGCAAATGTACATGAATATCCTCAAGAGCAAATGTGCATCCGGACTAAATCAGACAAGCACGCGCTCGCACTTTGTTTCTAGTAACGTCTCCAGAATGAACTCAAATTACCTGACTGCTCTCCTTCCTTGTTGTGTGTTAGGTGACATGCAGGAGCACTGGGCCCTTCAGCAGCCCAGCACACACACACAGCAGATGGGAAACCCATACGGTCTACACCAGCTCACACAACCCCTGCCCCCTGAGGGCTTCCTTTTTACACAGTCTGAGGTATGGGTTCAAATACTGATCCTTTAAAATAAAAGCTGGGATTTCACTTGACACTGCGGTTAGAACCTGACTCCACACTTTTGAACAGCGGGGATAAGCCACCGAATAGCTGACAAGCGTCTTTCTGCTCTTCCTTCCACTTCTTGTCATATTAAACATCCCCGACACAGTAAACCACAAACACTCATTCTAACAATTTATATGCTAATAACAAAAACTGGGGGGAAAATGGCAGACAGGCCATGTTGGACCCTAACCTATATATTTTGATGAATTCCAACCACCAAGCATATTTAACACTGACTTGTTATAGTATAATAATTGAAGCTTCTACCAGATCTTTTATCTTCTACCGCCAATTTGATGTTGGTGCTTCAAAACATTTCTTCAACTAAAATATGCTCATGTTCATTAAAACAATGATTCTAAGTAGACTTTGAAAGGTTATAACAAAACTTCATGAGAGGAGAGAATATGAGCCGAGAAAGAACCTGTAACATTTTGGGTTGGATCCAGGGATTTATTTTATTGGGTGTTTTTGACATTTTCCCAGATTTCCAGGGGAATATTTCATGCATCTTTATGAGAAAAATATTTAGGGAACTAATCTGCTGGATTTAAATCATTTGTGGTTTCATAAGGAGACTGTTGGTCCTTGATGTAAGTACTGTATGTGCTCTACCGACTAGTTTCCCCTTTTATGTACAAAATGAGGCTGTGGTCAGCTTGAAGTCAAACAATTAGATTCCAATGTTGACAGTTTTCAGGTAGAAAAAGAAGGGTGAAAAGAAGTAAATAGAAAAAGTCCATCTGTGAGAAAATATTAAGGAATAACATTCAAATGGACAACAAAGAAGTGCATGATTTATGAGCATTGCATGATATTTCCTTCACTTTTTACACAGTGAGACTTCCAATCATTTGAATGCTTCTGATTAACATGAATCAACATTGGCCACAGTCCCAGTTCACGAAGAAGTAAACCAAGTAAAAACTAACTTTTTAAGGGCACTTTTCCGAGAGCGGGACAGTTTGATCTTCAAAAGAAAGACTCTGAGTGGAGAACCACTTATACGATTATTATTTTGTACTCATATTTCTATAAACCTACTGAATAAGATTCAAGTGTGCAACAGCGTAACTCCGTTTCTCCTCAAACATCAGTGCTTTTCAATCGAAAGAAGCCTGCGCTGTCTATAACCTCCACAGGAACCTGCAGAGCACCCACACGACTGCCTGTTAACAAGCCCAAGCTGGCGTGATGCGGCTGACGCAAGTGACGTGCCTCAGCACTGCCTCAGAGAAAATCTGCCACCGTCGGGTCATTTGTCTTTCATTTTTCTGCTTTCATCCCCCCTTCAATCAGCAGGCAGGGTGTCGTGACACAACCACTCATTAGTAAGCAGCAGTGGGCAGGCGGAGATCGCTTTGCAAAGACAAACAACTTAATTAGTGGCAGCACAGTTTTAATAGGTTCCGCTGAAAATAGTTTGGAAAAGCGAGAGAGAGAAACATAACATCACCGGCGCTGTAATTATGTCTGGGCTGGATTTGGACTTCACGTTTGAAGGGGGAGGCACCGTTATTGTGGCTGTCGTTTGCTGAAGCTTTCACTGTGTTGTAGTTATTTTCCTGGATGTGGTGTCAACAAGCCAACAAGTGATGCAACTGTTTAAACTGTGATAGTATGAATATATGACATTTAATTGAGCATGTGCAGTACCCCCCCACACACACACACACACACCTCATATGTAAGTTGATCCTTTGAGCAATCATTTGCTTTACATTGTTAATTTGAGGAACTCTGTAGATTTGTGCACCTGTAATAACAATCAGTATCTTCTTTGTGTGTCTGTGTGTGTGTGTGTGTGTGTGTGTGTGTGTGTGTGTGTGTGTGTGTGTGTGTGTGTGTGTGTGTGTGTCTGTCTGTGTGTACCTTTGTGTCTGTGTTTGTGTAAGAGATGATTGAACAGAATCACTTCTGTTCTTCTGCACAACTGCAGGAGGACTTCCATCAAATCCACCATGAGCTGGATATATGAACCTGTTTTTATCGGTCCACCGTCCCCTCGCTGTGCAGTGGACTGTCAATTCTACACAGGGTGAGTTTGAACTGCATCTTTCATTCAATTATTGCTCTTAATCTGCTTGTAATTAGTGCCTGATTATTAAGGTAATTAAGTAACACCAGACTGGGACCGGGCATTAACGCCGTGTACTGGAGGGAATTCATCTGAGAACAGCAAAGTCAGAAGAGAAATAAAGCTTGATAAAGATACGATATAAGATTATCGACTATTTCAAGAGCAACATAAATAAGCATTTAAAAAGTCCATACGCTCTGCTGCTGCACCTACTATAGAGCTCTCATGAGGAGATCTTTAGCTACAGACTCATTTCAGTTTATAAGCTGAGCATACTCAAATCTTTTCTAAGAACACAATGAACTTTAAATACCTGGCAAAATTTCTGAAGTTTTCATCTGCTTGTAAAGTAACGTGGTGCCATTAAGTTTAATGAAAATCTGCTGACCAGTGGCCTGTCGCAGCGATTAGTTTGATTCCAACGTGGGTCAGGTCACTTGCTGCAGCACGGTTAGTGGTTATCACAGAGTAGGCAGCTTGGTTAGCCTGCAGGGTAGAGGGACCTCTTCTATGTGTGTGTGCGTTTGTGTGTGTGTGTGTGTGTGTGTGTGTGTGTATACACTGTATGATGCCACAGCCAAGACAGGATGGAGACCCAGAGCCAAAGACAAGAGACCGGTAGACCAAGTCACAAAGAGACTGAACAGCCATCTGTCCCTCGGAGCTTTGCAACAGAGTGCTGAGCAGCCACCCACAGAAACGCATGCGCACACGTTCGTACTTTATACAATTTAGCTGATGGATAACTGTGCATTTGTAGAGTAGCATGTTATGAGCACCATGCTCAAGAACTGAATCCCCAGAGTCTGTGCCTGCACTGCGTCCTACGTCCTATGAGCATTGCCCGCAATCCAAGAATGAATAAAAAAAAATGAATGGATCCATTTTGCAATCTAAAATCAATGCTCATATATTTGTCTTCATATTCGGCAACCCGCCAAGCGTCTGCTATGTATGATGTACGACAGCCATTTTCATCGACACCAAAAAAAAAAGATGCTCGCTGTTATGAGAGGGTAGAGGGTAGAATTGTTATGGAAATAGCAATTGTTCATATTTTTTTTTTCTTCTCTGCAAGATTAAAACGCAAAAACAAAGAATATATATAACGCAGTGCACAAAGTTTAACAACCCCATAAGAAAAAAATAATCTTTTTAGCTTTCCTATGTCTTACGGCAAGGGAGAGATGCAAGTGTTTTTCAAATATATACATGGGTGTGATGACTGATTTTACAGCAAGTGTGAGGACTGCCTCCACACAGTGTTAACAACACATTCTGTTCATCCGACCAAAATACCCACAGGATCCAAATACAGTTTCGTAGCAGACACACTAGCTTACACATTATGTAAAATTAACCCATAAAACAGGAGGTGTGGAGGTAATGTTCAGTTTGATATTGTCTGAAAGGCTGTTTAACTGAGTGCTCTGTATCAAAAACCATTATGAATTATCCTTCACTGGGATGTGCATATTTTTACTGGGTTTTTTTGCACATGGAGGAAACTACTATACTGTACTTATGTGGAGATGTGAGTGTCTACAGATGTTCACATTCCATAAAGTATTCATGCATCAGTGTGAATGTGTTACAATTTAAGTGCATGAAACCAGATGTGGGTAGATTATTACTCAAAGACTTTGCTGCAGCCGAGCAGACGGTTCAGCATCCATCCTGCTATGTTGTGGTCAGTGAAGGTTCAACTCCATCGTAGAAGAAAGGAAAGTAAGAAGAAGCATCGTGACAAAAAACATCTTTTTTCTAGTGCACTGATTTTTTGGCGACCAAGATGCTTTGTCCTTGATGTCGTCCGTCTTATATACACTCATTTTTTATCAAACTATCATCTTATAATTAAGTAGTCCTAAAACACATCCGGAAAAAAACCCTATCACAGTTTTCCAAATCCAGGGCCAGAAAAATTTGGACGGGCTTATCGTACACATTCTCATATTCATAAATACGTTATGGTAAATTCATATAGACAATCACAGCATGCAAACACAAAAGAAAAAACAAATCTGGGCTCTGAACAAACACCAGATGCCTCCCACTCTGAATTACCAAGTGAAGCCAATTTCAGAGAGAGCCCTGCAAAATCCTGAGATAACACTGGCAAACCAGCCTGAAAACACATGGGCACACATGCACATACAGACACGGATCATCATGTGAACACAGGAGCCGTCTCAGACTCCACTGGCCGGGGTTGCAGTGAATCTCCTTCACTGTCAGTACGCTCTGAAGGTTGCTGCGATACAATAGCGCTATGAATAGCGCAGCGAAGACTTTAAAAGAAGAGGTTTAAAGACCGTCTGTTGAGTAAGAGCGGGGAGAACAGCTGGCCGCATGAATGCACAGCGCACCAAACACAGGCACATGGCACAAGCTTCTCATGACTGTTTTAGGCAGCGTTTTATTTAGACCTGCCGTACATGTCCGCAGAATCGGGTCTGGTTTGCCTGTGACATGTGAAGAACTGATTGTCCGGGTCAGACACTGTTCACAACAACAGGAACATTTCTGGACCATTATAGCAGTAATGTTGTTTTTAGCTTTGACAGTAACACTAACAGAATTTTAACATATTCGACAAAAGAACGAGTCAACAGCACAGTTCCACGTGTTGGAAGCGTCATCGTCATGCCCATTCACTTTCGGAAAATGTCCCTCTGTGATCTCACACGGGCTCACGCTTAAATTCTCCAGACCTGGCAGGAACATTTTCGGATACGCAAGTAGCCCCTCGGGACGTTTCCACGAAAAAAATCCAGAGTTCATTGCGTGTCTGAAAGCAGCTTAAAATAGAAACAAAATGCCTGTAATTAGTATTGAAGGTACAAGTCAAGGAGCCGTGGAAGGTGAAGGAAGTGAAGCAGTTCTACAATGTCCCTGTCCTAATTTTCCACTGTAACCTTTAAGCAAAGCTGAAGCGTTTAGTCATTATTGCATGTAACCTTTTCATGTCGCCTACAGCACTGCTCATCTCCTTTATGGAAGCCACTTCTGCTGTTATGGATTACTGTTAGATCACCGACTACCATCTCCCTCTCTCTCACTCCCTCCTTCTCTTTGTCCCTTTGCTTTCCTGCCATCTTTTTTCTCTCACTCCCTCCCTCTCTTTGTCCCTTCCTGCCATCTTTTTCTTTTCTCTGCCTCCCTCTCTCTCTACTGCAGTGTAGGCAGAGACTTGTCTCTTCTGATTACACTGAAAATGATGTGATCATTCACCGCGGAGAATCTCTGATGACATCTGACAAAACAAAAAGAAAAGTTCGTCATGTCGGAAACTGAATCACACTGTGGTGTAGCGAAAGGTCTTCTGACTGGGAGGTCCACGGTCTGTGTGGAGCTGCAGCACCAACGTATATGTTTTCAACCATTTTCAAACGTAAAATGCCTGACAATTCGCAGCGGGTGAAGGGTTTCACATACATATAAGACGCCAACAAAGGTCTCAGCTGGGAAAGACGATGACCTTCAAGAGCTTTTGATGATTAAGGTCAAACAACATGTGATTTTCTCAGCGGAATTTCAATACGATAGGTCCTGCCCCCCGGGTGCTGTACCTTCATACCACCCCTCACCTAAATGCTGCATTTTCCTATTGTCGTGAACACGTCTGATATGGAAAATCTCCTGCTGCGTTCTTCATACGTGAAAGGCCCCGGAAAATGATCGGACGCAATTTTCCATGTCTGAAAGCGGTTTACGTGTTAACCAACAGAGAGGATCTCATGAAATGCAGAACCCACAGAATAACACACCGCACCACAGTAAAGTTGTAAGACCTCGTAAACAACTGTGCACCAAAACACGCCGACTCCCAACCACAAATATCTCTGTGTAATGTTCACACCACATGTTCACACTTCCCACCGCAAACATTCAATCACACCACACACAACTCCAACCCTTCTGCCAACACCACCCCAGAGGACCACTCGTTTACTGCTGCCTTGCCACCCTTTATTTTCTAATCAAGTGTGTTTCTCCACTCGCTCTGTCCCTTGTGCTCAGAGCGTATGTTTATGAGTGTGTGCGCATGTGACAGTGCACGTGACTGCAGCTCCCAGCACATCAAGAGCGTAATGCTAGGAAGGCACCTTAGTATCCGCCCCCCAGGAATGACGACTCCCATGCTTATTGGGGCTTTGTTGCCGTGGCAGCGTCTCATTATGTAAATGATGTCTCCCTGATGAGAAGGAGGCAGGCGCAGCCGTGATGTTCACTGCTCCAGACTGTGTAAAATTGGCTTCAGGGACCAGTGAAGGACCGCTGCTATATTTAGCATCATCTTCTTAACAATGTTTTTGTCGCCCATTCTTACTCACATGCTGAAGTCCTCCTCACATTTAAGTCGCTTCATCGTTTTTCACACAGCAAGTGCTGAAACGTTACTGAAATTAACACACAAACGCAGGCAAAGGCTCGCTCCCACATTTCATGTGAGAGTTTTGACATCTACGACTTCAGGGTTTCACACAGTGATTTTAACCGTCCACCAATTCATCGGAATTTCTTTTATCTTCTCCCTTTTTAATATTTCACTTCTAATGTATTACCCTTCCATTCGATGTTCTCATCAGTGCTGAATAAATGAGTTTTCTCTGAGGAAGGGTACTAATGGCTTTCTGCTATATGTCATCTATCATACTCCAGCTCAAGAGAAGCCAACACTAAGTGCCCCGGTCACTCTAGACATTAAATGTGGCCTAAAGACATGGATCCATACAGTACATACATATTACTGTAAAGTATCTGTGTTCGGAAGAATAGTCTTTCAGCTGTCTCTGAAGATGTCAGTGATTGTGTCCATTGTCATTAGACACATAATACACAGTGGGTCATGTTAAGCTCGCTCTTGGCTGCATCCTCAGTCTTCACATTACAGATTGTGTCCGTATCTCCGATCTAATGTAAACTGATATTTTGAGTGAGTGACCCAGAGATCAATATGGTCAATAGTATTAACCTCCAGAGTGCACAGTATCCTGCTGAAGGTAAGGGGGTCAGTCAAGGTCTTAATTAATGAGCCACAACTGAAACTGTTTTCTATTCCTAAACACGTACAGTTTTTGCCATATAGCAACTATGCATCTTCTCATACACCCAACACCCAGCTGGCTAAATAGCAATGCCATTTTATATCACTTTCATGTTCAAAGGCAACAACAATTTGTTTAATGTTGCTGCAAAACATTCCCTGCATCTGTTTTACAGTTAGATATTCATGAAAATACAAATATCCACTTTCTTCCACTTATCCTAGATTGCGTTATGCAGGCAGCAGGCTAAGGGGGATGTTCCAGATATCGTTCTCCCCAGCCACACTTTGCAGCTCTTCCTGAGGGATCCCGAAGAGTTCCCAGTCCAGATGGGACATGTAGTCCCTCCAGCAAGTTCTGGGTCTACGCCTGGGTCTCCTCCCAGTTGGGCATGTCCGGTAAACCTCCAATGGAAGGCACCCAGGAGGCATCCAGATTACAAGCCTGAACCACCTCAACTCCCTCCTTTCAACATGAAGGAGCAGATGTTTGGATGTTACGCTTTGGAAAGAATTGTGTTCCTGGTAAATTATTCCACTGCCTCCTAGTGTTTCACCTACTCAGGCTGTGTTGGACATGAGAGACACTCTGGAGAAGGAGTACCAAGATTTAAAAAAACTTATAATCAGTTACATCATAACCTCAAGTCTTGTAAACGCAACAACGGGTGAAGCTCTTGACAAGCGGCTCTCAACACCAATCGCGCCTAGCAAGAAACCGTCATGGAGCAAAGAAAACTTACACGTGGCAATTTTTATGTGATGAAACCAAGCAGGGTTTTAACCACTGCCACAGTCCCAGCACTTTTCCGGTATTTACGGAACATGACAAAGTCTGGTCTGCCAAAAATATGTCCACGCTTCTTACAGCGGAAGCAATGTTGCACCTTCCAGATTTAGGCTTAACAGTGGAGCTCAGGGGCAGAATTAGTAACTCTCTGAGCAGGGCCTCCGAGATGAGTCTGTGAGTTCAGGCAGATGGTTGCCTACAAAAGCAAACTTGTGGGTCACCACAAATTAGTCATATAACCCTGCTTCGAAACGTTTTACTCATGAAAAGGGGTAGCAACAGCTGGCATAAAGCTTTTCTGGGAGACGTTTAAGCTGATCAAGAATCTTCACCCTTTAAAATGAGCACTGTCATTTGAACGAAATCTCTTGAACATTTTAAGTGAGGTTGTCAGGTTCCTTCAGTAGATATTTTCAGGATCTTAGTCGGTCCTTTTACTTATTGAGTATGGGTTACATAATGGAGCAGTATTCCTACTTGAGTACAGCTTTTGGATATGCTACCTACATCTGCTGAACAAACAAAACCCCAAATAGCACTAACAACACAGGAAAATGTGACATCTAAAAATCTCAGTGGTTTTTAACTAGCCACCAAATCATCCACACAAATATTAACCTGAGCAAAAGAAAAATCAAGCAGCAAAACAAAGTGCACACACCACAAAATTACAAAATTTAATTACAAAGCTGCAACAGTGGCTCAAACGATTCCTGCCATGGTGCAAAAGAAGTTTGCATCTCAGCTCTCCTATAGTGTTTCCCCGTATTATTTTGTGCGGTGTCAAAATTGTGCTTTATATAATACCCATGAAGACAGGAGTTGGACAGTTTCTCTTTTTATCTGCAACACAATCAAAATACAAATTCAGTTTACAGCTAACAGCAGCACTTTAGAGACACGCCACACTCGTGCAATGTCATTAAACATTATACGTTAAATAACCTTGAATTCTCTCCCCACTGTCGCCATGGATATCATTAAGGGACACTGGACTTCCATGCCCAATGTTCAGGGTTTTAGAGAAGCTCAGGGAGTTTTTAGATACTTGGACCTGTCACAAAGCCCTTGCCTGTCTCTTAAAAATGCCTGAGCCCTGAGCTGCAGAATTGATGAAGAGGAAGATGGATGTAATCCTGTTAATTATTCTCTGCATGTGTGCAGAGGAGATGCTGGTCTGCTGTGTTGGTTTCGTCCTGGTGAATCACCACCACTGAGACCACAGCTCAAAGCTAAGAAACTGCCAATCTGCATTCTGCTCAAAAAGGAGGCAATCGTTCCCTTATAACCATCAGGGCGATGAGGACCTGCTGGCCAGTACACTGCCTCCCAGTTCCTGCCCTATTCCAGCCTGTAGCTCCTGTTTATTACCACTGGTCTTCGCCTTATCGCCTCCCTTTCTTACCTCACTTTAATCCCCTTCTTAATTTTCACCAACTTTAATTAGTTCATGTCCACAGCAACGATTAATCCTGGGCACGATTTAAAATATAGAATCCAGCCGCTCATAAAAACCTTTTAGCACTACATGATTTTGAGGCCTTGACTTCACACAGAAATATTTCATCAGTGACACTCTGACCAGAAAACAGCCCTTTCTTTAACGCACAATAATTCCACTTGTAGCTGCTCCAATCCCTCAAGGCTCCGTGCATGTTGTCGGCAGCAATCCATGGCTCCTGCGGTAACCTTGGAATACCGTAATTGCTTCTGTGACCTCTTTGTGCGCTAAAAACCTACAGCTCTCCATGTCGTCATTTGTGGTCTGTTGTCGTATAAATTAATTTATTCATGAAAAACCAAAGAGAACAACCAACACTGAAATCTTGTATACCCGCCCTTAAGTATGAGTCTGGGTCTCACTTCTGCATTTGAAATATTAATAATATTGAACTCTCGTCTGACGCAAGCATGATGGAATTTCCTTGAAGGACTTGCTACATTAAGACACATGTGCATTCACATAAAAAAATATACACTTTTCAGCTCTTCAGTCGGGGTTTTATTCTGAGATAAATGAAGATGACATCGGTGGTGTTCGGCTCCTGCGGAACTGCTGGTGGCACAGGCTGCGCACAATCTGAAAGTGAGCTCAGGGTGGTGTGAAAGCTTACAGACAAATGAGTCAGTGCTGCCACATGCTCCGCCGAGCAGACGAGCTCTTCCCTTCATCTCACGTGGGCTAGGAGCATTTGATCTGCGATGAGCTTATTAGCACTCAGAGTCAGTTTGCCACACACCTGGCAAAGGTATACAGGGGGATAAACTGATTCTGTCTGCCAGTTGTCATCTCCTCTATATGATGAATGTAAAAGAAAAATACATACAATGCCATTAAAGTGCTCTATCTTCAGAGCGGCAGAAGAAAGCAGAGCGGATAAAGACACGCTTAAGAACAATTTTCTGCTGATGTCATCTTGGTCCAATTTAGCAGATAAGAAGCCATTGGAAAAATTGCCATGTCCTCCATCGTCCTTGTTCTATTAAGGCTGTGCATCAAGACGATTTCTGCTAACCTCGACTTGGCTTCTATAGGCATTTGCATTTATAGTAAAGGGTTAGTGGGTCCCATATAGCTGATCCCTTATGTCTTGTGTGACATGGTTTTTAAATACGCGGTAAAAAAAAAATCCGTCATCCCCCTCTGTATGAGTATTTCATTGTTCTGGCCCTGTGCGGAGACCTCTTCTATTGTTATTAGGGAAGTTTGACACACAAAACTACAATGATGGAGGATTATCTAGAGATGGGATTAACTCCTGTGGCATGAAGTGCTTTTCTGAAAGTCAAATTGCAGTGATGTGAAGTCCACAGGTTGTTGATAATCCCACACCTATTTATTTCCGAGTTTAGATCTGCGCCATTACTTTGATGAAAGAATTTGGGAGTAGAAATTAGATTACGATCGTGAGCCGTGTTCAACATCAATGGTTCACAAATGTGAAGCGGGCCACAGAAAGAAAAGGGGTTTTATTACAACACTACATCATCATTTGGCTCAGAGAATGTCCGGTTTTATCCTTAACACCATACACTTCTAAAAAATACTCTTAACCTCGTAAAAACAAAACACCTCTGCTTGTTCCTCACAGCTGCAATGTCACTCATACATAAACATTTAGTGTTTTTTTCAGTTCACAATAACGTATAACTGCATGGCTGCTGGGTCTGAGTGTCCCTGTGTTGTGGAACAGCAGCGAGATTTAGCAGAGAGCCAGATGTTTTAACGTTCATGGCCATTTTGTAAACGAGGATTAAAACCTTTGAGTCCTTCTGAGTGACAACATTTAAAGAGGAAGCCAAATGACACGAGCAACTTAGCGTCCAACGAGAGGAGCGTCACTACGTCGAGAAATGGAAGGAAAAAAAGGGAAAAGAGGATGAATGAGAATAATGCAGAGAAACAGAAAGGCCAAGAAGATGAATAGAAGAAAGAAGCTATGCATGGATACCAGTGACATGTCTTCACCGGCTCTGCGGCCCCCCACAAATAACCAGAGGCAGGCATGTTGCAGTGGGAGCCGAGGGGACAGCTCGCAAAGCCATTCACCTTAGGAGACATGCAGCTCTGTGGATTACCAGCAGCAAGCTGACTAATGCACCAGAACAGCCAGGTATTTAGAGATTTTAGGGACAGAGCACATCTGACAGCGATGACGTCAGACAGAGCGTGATTCCAGTTTTTAGTCAGGAGAAATTAATAGGACGAAAAATGTGTTTTTCCTGGACATGCCGCAGATAGATTTCTCCGCTAATTGATAAATAACTAAGCTCTTCGCACTTTGGCAAACTTTCTCCTCAAAGAAACTAATTGTACAAAACTCCCAGAGAACAACAAGAGGACAGAAAAGCAGAAGCCAATCACAGCTCGGGCAGCCCAGTGTCAGAGACCCAGTCTGACAGAGGAACCGAGGAGACGGGCTCGCGACATTAACAAACAGTGATCAGCGCGCTAGTCAGCGAGGGAGAGTGGCAGATCTCTAACGCGAGGCGAGCCGGTTTCCTCGGGGCTGCGTGGCCGGATCTGCGTCAGTACCAGGAAAGCATCTGACAGGGAAAACAACTCCGCCACCCTGACACCTCAGACCCTTCCAGCTGAACATGTCCTCACGAAAACCCAGTTTTTACATGTGACAAACAGTTTTTTTGTTGTGCTGGATATGGAATGTAAAACTGAATGAGCACTTAAGTTTAGTCTATTTTGCTTTTTTGAGGAAAGAAAAAGGAATCTGTGCTGGGCTGACACATCGGCACAGGTTACTATAAGTGTTAAAAAGGTTGGTTTAGATTTCTACATTCTCCAAGAGGGATAGAGAAAAACCCGCCTCAGCTGAATTTTGTATTAGTAACTTAGGAAAAAAAAAAAAATTTAAGCTGACCCCGTCAAATAGCAGAAAATCCTGTGAGCTTGCTGGGTTCAAGATTTATTTTGGAATCATGTCCAAAAACCCTGGGATTAGAATTTGAGGACCCCAAAATGAAAATCTCCTTTCACTACCAGCTGAGCTCGCGCACACCATAGTGTGTCTGCGTGTGAAACCGAACACTCTGTGCTGCTGTGATCTGTCAATGCGTGCGCAGTGGCATGTGTCCGCTGACAGCTGATCACAGCTTCAAAAAAAAAAAAGAAACAGATGTAGTGACTCTTGCACTTGTACTTATCTTTCGAAGTGAGAGGCGACCTAACAGCGCAGATACTGACTTCCTCTAATGTGATTTGATAATAATTCTCCAACAGTCAAATCCTCTCTTGACCACACTCTATTGAGCGAGGCTCCTCAGATTAGATAGAGAGATCTTAATGACGGTGTAGACAGCTCATGGTTTTACAGATGAGATTAGAGCAGGTGTCAGTGTTGAGGAGGACAGAGCGGCCGGTGCTGTGATTAATGAAGCGGCTACAAACTCCTCTCTGGTTATCTATTGATTCCCTTCCAGCGGCGGGCCTCGCGCTGGATTAATCTGCCTGCAAATATGCACGACTTATGCACTCGGCTCCGCTCGGACCTGCAATTTAAGGCGGACATGAATCCACTGTTTGACACTCACGACCCAAGAGGGGGGTGTCTATCAATGCATTGCGCTGAGATGAAATCTGAGGAGTGTGACAGGGGTGCAGTCAAAGTTCTTCACCAGAATGAATGTGGGATTTATGATTTCAAGACATGCAGACAGGAAGAGGGACCTCAAAACTAAAGTTGTTGGGTTTCCTAATCTGAAAATGTGAAATGTGATGGAAACTGTCATGGGCCCAAACAGGGTGGAAATATCTACACATGGTTAAAAACAGTTCATGAAGTTCATTTTCAGGCTTTGTGTGTGTGTGTGTGTGTCTGTGTGTGTCTGTGTGTGTGTGCGCGCGTGCATGTGTGTACGTCATGCTTTGACACTTTGTCTGGACAACTTAGGTTCACAAGGACAGGCGGAAGCTAACACAACGGGATAGTTGATACTGGAGCTCTCATACATACCACTTCCTTTTACACCCCTGCTTTTCTCCCTCTCCCTCTCTCCCTCTCTCTCTCTCTCTCTTTGTTCTCTCTTTCTTTTTCTCTCTCTCTGTGCACTTTTTTCACATGCGCTGCTACAGGATGAACTCTGGCTTTTCCACAAGACACATTACTTTCCAAACTCAAGAAAACACTGTCGTGAAATCACAAAAAATGATTTTATCACTGAGCTGCACAGTTTCAATGGCATGTCGTTTTTAATTATAACTACTGTAATAATTACCCCAGAGAAAAACATAGTGATTCAATATAGAAATGTATTTGGAGGGAAGTTACTCCTAAGAGGGTTTTCTTTCCATCCATCTTATTCTTTTGTGTGGTGTCAAAGGGTTTTCAATTATTTTGAAATCTGTGATTTAATTTCCAAGATTTGATTTTGTTGAATAATGTTGAAACAATGATCAGCTTTGTTGAATGTAACTGACAATGAAAGGTATAAAACTAATAATATAACAATGATAACATGTGTTCCTCTGTCATTTGGCCACCTGGCAAATAAGCATATCTGAGACACCGGATTGAGAGTCCAGCGTTCAAAACAATGAGGGTAGATTGGGGGGGAATGAGGACATCAAAATCAGGGCAGTCCCTAGCTCGCGCAGGCCAGCAGCTTGCATAGAAAAGACTGTGGAGATGGCAGGTGGCTGTGCAGTTAATGGACTGTTTCCCTGAAATAATTTGTGGGACAGGTGGTTGCCAGCATTGGCAGGGTCAGCGCTGATATTCCCCACGCAATTCTCTGCCCCTGTGCCACTCAAGTCTCTGATGGAGGGCAGCTGGCACCAAGTGAACCTCTTAGTGATGCAGATCCGTTTTTTATTTTTTCCTCCTAAAACCGAAAGGCAGCGGAGTCAAGCCGGCTCTTGGCTTTCGCCTCTGCAACCGCAAAACTAGAGTGGGCTTTGTGGAGCGTTCTCGTCTCAGGTGAAGATGTTTTTGTCTCCTCACCCGAGAGTTTTTGGAGATGGAGCTGCCCTGGAGCTTAAATGAGTCAGACGTTCACACATGCCATTGATTTCCAGAGGGAGGTGAGAGGGGAAAGTTGCTGTGGAGGTTAATCTAGAAATCAATTCTTTTGAGCATGTCTTGCTTTTACTGTGTTGTCAGCAAAACATGCGGCGCGAGTACCTCTATTCTGGGCTGCTTTATTTTTAGTTTCACAACTTTGCTGTTATTGTTGATGGTTGTTTTTTTGTTTTTTTTTTGTTATTCACCAGATAGAAAAGCACTGATCCTTCCATTTGAAGTACCATGGCTCTAGATGCAACATAATGCAAAGTAAATGCCTCATTATTAACATATTTTACTTGCGCTATTATTAATGAAAATGATATTTTACACATAAGTGCCCAGTGCACAATATTATTGCACACAAACATCTATATAGTTATACAATATACTGCTATTTAGTGTACTACAGTGAATTCATTTTGATTAAAGTACCTGCCTATATACTTTTAACGGTCTTTATGGATACGTCTATTCCAATATTATTTATTTCTCCCCAAATACAGTAGCCTATACATCCTTGTGCAATGTGCTTTTGCATTTTACTCAAGTATATTGCTCTACAAACACTATTTCCTTAGAGAAAGGTGCATATTATTATAAAGATAGTCTCTTTATTATTTGTATTCTATCCTATTTTATTGTTTTGTCTACATAAGTGATCTTATATTATCTTAAAAAGGAACATAACAAAGAAATTAAATTCATTCCTCAGATTAAGCTATACAATAAGCAAACTCTGACATACATCATAATAATATCATTTGGGTTTTGTGTATTTAATTCTGCTGGAATCCATCAGCAAACTACAGGTGCTCAAAATGATAACTATACATGCTACAGCTGAAATAAATGTAAAGGAAAAAGAACCACTAAAGGTGTCTTGTGTCTAGTGCAGGTCTCTACACTGCCATCATAACTGTGAGCACCACTTATAGTAGCTTACGTCAATGGGCAGCGTCACTTGAAGCAGTGCTTCCAAATATAAGCCAATTAGATTTATCGATTCGTAGCGAGCACCTTAAATAGAGCCAGAACCTGACAACAGGGGGATCCAGCTGAATTATGAATAAACAGGAAGATCGTGGTGGGCAGGCTGCCAGCTTGCTTTGTACAATGGCAGTAAAAAATATTCTTTAAGATATAGAAAGTCACGGATCCTGATTTAACAAAGGATACAAAGACGAACTCAACAACAAGGTTTTTTAAGGTTGAAATCGTCCCGGGTTTCAAACCAATTTACTGACGCAATAAAACCGCATCATGGTCAACAGGCGCACGATTTATTTATTTGTCTTTCCATCACCGAGACAAAGGTGCAGTAATGTGTGTGCCGGTGCGTAAAGAGTCGTGCACATCCCCCTGTGAGGAGATGGAGCGACCACGATTACCAGCACCTCTAGGTTTCTCTGGCAACCCAGCCTCCGCTCTGTCTCCATGGCAATGGACGGGCAGTTTACATTTACCGGTAAATGGCCTGATGTTTTTTTTTTTGTTTTACGGCGGCTGCAGGACCGAAAAAGCCTCCGTGCGTCATGCTCGCACAGATGTGATGAGACTTTGCGGATACGGTGCGAGCGAGAGACACAAAGGGACACTTCAACAGGATGTGTGTCGCTGCATCGCTGCACAGCGTCATGATGTTTATTTACATCATGCAAACTTGAATCATGATTCTGTGCGCAACCTGTGCCCCCGTAGCCCACCGGTCTGCAACACAATCCCCATTCGTCGCTTTGTCTAATTAGTCGATGCAAGTGAAGCATGTGATGTGAAGCCAACACATCGTGCAGCATGGAGGCCTACAGCAGCAAGTGCTCGCATCTCGCACAGCAGTGACCACATGCACCGTGCTGGGAATGGCTCACCATCCTAGTGGCTGCTATTGTTTTCAGTGGAACCTTCGGAGGGTGATTTGAGCTCCATGCAGGGAGATGAATGGGTGTTCATAGAAACCTGTGATTTAAGGAGGGAGGGGGGGGGGTAAAGCAGTCTGTGCAAGGCTCGCCTCTTACCCTTGGAAGCATCCTTGTCTTCTTTAGGCTTCGCCACTTTTCCGCTCATAGATCCCAGTTTGGATGTGTAATTCCCGATTTAGGTAAGAATCGAAATCCCTTTAATTGCCGATTGTCCTCAATGAAATCCTGAGCAGAGGTTCCAGGCGCCGAGATAAGGGTTCTGCGGAGAGAGACATGTTTGAATCAGAATTACATTTTCCTTTCATAACACACACACACACACACACACACACACACACACACACACACACACACACACACACACACACACACACACACACACACAGACAGCAGCAGCGTTTGCTGAGGCTACAACGAGACAATGGAGCATGAGCTGCTCCGGCTGCCTGGTGTTTATCAGCTGGGTATCAATGGAAGCATCCAAGTATTGCTGCTGTCCGCACACACGACAAAGAGCCCATATGGCTCCAATAACCACCAGGAACCAGCCTGCGCGTCTGTGCACGAAGAAACCCACCTTATCTCCTCCACGTTTTCTGCTACATCAATGCACATTGATGAAGGGAAACGCTCCCACCATGAATCCCGTTGTGTTACATAGAAAAAATCACGACCTACTCTACTGTGACAACGAGGAGAAGCTGCGTAATGGAGCCCAGGTTGTTTGGGGGTTTTGTTGTGGTTGTTGGTGTTTTCTCTCTCCTCCGAGGTCTTCAATCAGTGGTTGGAAAACAAAAAGTGCCAGTGGAGCGTCCTATGTGCAAACAAGCCCCGGGAGAAATGCCATCCAGTGCGGCTCCTGCGACCAGGCTGTGGTGTGTGTGAGGCTCCTCTCGCTGACGAGCTGTGCCACAATCAACAGGATCCACAGCGTGAGCGCGCTCCCCCCCCCCCACCACCACCACCCCGTCACACCGAGCACATCTGTCTGTTTTCTCCTCTTTCACTTCGTCGAGCAGAGCCGAGATGAGGACGAGCCGCTCCATCCACACGCGCAGTCAAAGTGCTGAGAGCCGTGCCGTCGACGCGCGGCGGATGAATTCAAGCAGGAGGGCTGCGCTGCTGCGTGCTGCGTCTCACCGTGGATCCCATTCACTCGCCTTTTGCAGAGCCATGCGTTATAAATACAGTCTGTGGTTATAACCCCGTTCACACACAGCCTGCGTGCACGTTTTCTTCTGACGCGATCTGAGGGGTTTTCATTGAGAAACGCAGGACATGCGATCTGCAACCAATGGAAATCAAACAAAGTCTAATTTTGCAGTTCATGTTCATTTTCTGGGAGTTTATGAGGGGCACTTCATTGAATTGCTTTAAAAATAAATATTTCAGGAAAGTAGGCCATCATCTCAATTTGTTGAGCAATCATGTGCAGCCCATAGGTTGATGAGGTATAACAAAACTAGGGCAACTTGGAACAAAGACAAAGACACTCGATTCAGTTTGAGTAGTGTTGAATACGTTATGACACTTTCAGAAAAACCAGGAGAGTTCACATAATACTGACAGGTATTCGTTCCGAGAGATCCAGATCAATGTGTAATGGAAAGCATCGGTTCCTCGCTGCAATAATCGATTATCTTGTTTTGTCCTTAGTCCACCCTATTTACCAGCCGATATTTCAGAGCACTGGGTACTGACATTCTTTGTCTTTCACATGTGAACAACGCAGCAGGAGATTGTCCGGATCCGACGCGTTCACAGGGAAATGTCCAGAGCGTTCCTGTGAGGGTTGGCGCCTAGCTGGAGCTTTCAGGAGGCAGGACATGATGTATGAATTTCATCGGTTTCTTCTGGCACCTCGTTTTCCTCCTGGGTTATCTTTTTTGTTTCTTTTTCTGTTTTGTGTCTGTCCCGTGTTGGAATCGTCATAAACACGCTGCCTGTGAATTTTCCGGACACTTCCCTGCTGTATTCTCACATGGGGTCACTCCTCGGACATTTGACTAACATTTTAGCGCGCTGGCAACATGTCTGAAAACAGCTTTACTCTCCCATGCCAAAAGGTTTGGTTTTATTTGGCTGTGTTTTCAGATATCCATATCCAGGATCACTAATGACTCCAGTCCAACAAGGAGCTGAATCGCATTTCTTTTATGAGCAGTGAATTTCTTGTTTTTTTGTCCAGAAACAAAGTGCCTGTTACTCAGGATTATGCTCTTCACTGTGAACAGCCTTCGTAACTGTCCACCAACGAAAACAGTCTGTTTACCAACGTCTGACCTCAGAGCAACTTGACTCTGCAGCAAAGTTCTCAGAGTAAACAAACACTGTCCCGTCGTGAGACTGTGGAGACATGTTGTCCATCATGATGCAGTCTTATCAGTGTCACAGCTCACATTCACACCCCTACTGATGATTCTTCACAGCGAGCCTCTGTCCAGATGTGTATTGGATTTTAAAGCTCTAAGTGTGTGAGGCACTTACCTTTAAAAACCTGTGAAGAAGTCACACCTCGTCCTTCATGTGGACTCACAGGAAACCGTGCCGTTCCAAATGCCCAGTGATCCACGATGATGAGCAGAAATCCAAATGGCTAAATCCACCGTCGAGGACACTGGTGTTCTTGCAGGTGACGGGTATTGTTTTGATCAGCTTTCATTCAGAAGTCCCAGTCCGATCCTCGTCTGACATCTGCAGAGTTTTTATCACTTCTCTTGATGTCGCAGGTCTGTTCGCACTCAGCGGCAGCAGAGGGGAAAGATCTGCGGGTTGAGGGTTACAAGATCTATATGGATGCTATTTTTAGAGGAAACTGGAGCCCTTTCAAACTTTCTTCACATGCTCAGATCTTCCTGAGACGTTTAAGGCACACTGGTCCGTTCGGCCCGTTTCAGTGAGTGGCTCGGCCGGAAAAAAGGTAAAATCACTGCATTTTTTAAAAACAGCATTCACGCTGAGTTCACTCAGAACTTCTCTCTGCAGTTAGTCAGACAGAGTGAACTCAAACGAGGACGAAAACTAAACACGTTGAAATGTAATCCACAGCATTTGTCAGTATTTCATTGTGTTTATTTGTTTCTGTCCTGAAAGCAGTTGCCTCCATTTGTATCGACACTGACTTAAATATAAATCTTAAACCATAAAAACTGGTTTGATGTCTATTAAAAGTTTGCAGCACTGTAGCCACGTCACACACTCATTTCAATTCATATTCCTTGTTGTGAATCTTCATTTCTTTAAATAACAGATGCAGGCTTTTTTTAATGCTTAGCATTTTTATTTATAGCCACTGACCGTCAGAACTATTCCTGTTAGATGTCCAGCTTGTCTCTGTGCTTATTTCCATAATTCCTTCATGTAGACAGCTGAGTCACTGTCCATGTGCTCTTTTATTCTTATCATATCATAAATGAAAGCCCTTCCATTGAGAGTTGTTGCTCAATCCTTTTGGAGGAAATGCATAAAGTCATTCCCTTTCCTTAAATCAGGGGATGTGACAGTTCATTAGCATTCACTGGCTCTCAGAGGGTCCACGGCTATTCTTTTTTAGAGCAGCTATCTATCTTAGCGCCAGAGTCAAATTGAGAAGACTGTGAATCAATAGGAGCTGACCACGAGGAGCTGGGAGGTCAAGGAGGTTACACTGGGAGAGGGAGGAGGAGTGGGGGGGGGGGTCAACGACTGGATGTCTTCATGAGAGAATCAATCTCTCGTTCGGCCGCGAAAGCACTCAAACTACACATAAACATCACAAGCACCACACATGCATTAAATGAGCAATGATACTCATCTGAAGGAAAATGAATGTTAAGGAATAACATTTCTCATCATTATGTGAATATTTGTTAGTGAGGGGTTTAGTAATAACAATAATACTAAGTGAAATCTTGACAGAACCATTAACCTAAGTTTAACCTATCGACATTTTCCTAATCTTAAATAACCTTCCAGTTCTAAATTTAATCCAGAAATTGTTATGAGTACGTAAACAAACTTAAACCACAAAACCTGAGCCAAAACTTGACTAAACACAGATGCAGCAATGTCATTGTGTTCTGTGCAAATATAATAACTCCACACAGAAAGGCCCTCACCACTGGATACTGTACATTTGCCCACGGATACTGTTGAGCTGGCAAGTTATCATGCCTCTGAATGTAATTTATATTTTAAAGTTTAATTTGAAGTGTTTTTAGGTTGAGATGTTAGGGAATAATGTCATAAGACCCCAAAAGGTGCTTCTGTTTGTACTCCACGAGTGGAAGTGAGGCAGAGCTCTGACTCACCATCTGGACTCTTCCAAGCATGTTGGGAATGTGGCATAAAGACCGGGGGTTAGAGAGATTGTAAATGTCAGTGGGTTGTATCACCACTGTGTCCATGGCCTTTGGCCCCCTTCGACCTTTCCCACAGGGCAGGCACGCGCACAGACATTTTGGGGGGCAGGTGCTAAAACCCCCCAAAAAACAGCACCCATCGCCAAAATTATTTAGGAAATTAAAAATAATAATAATAAATAAATAAAAAACAGTAGGATATTTTCAAGTTATATATTTATTTTTGTTAACAAACTAACTCAAATTATCAACTTGAATAAATAAATGAATAACAGGCAAAAACAGACAAAACAAGGCCATATTGTATTACCAAATAATATGTTAAATAATCAAAAAATATTCTAACTTAAAACTTATCAAAACTCCTGTAAATGAGATAAATCAATGTTGTGCATAACAATCAAGAGTGACTTAATCTCTATAAAGCTGACAACACAGTACACACACATTTTTTGTTACTGTTTTCTGACAGAGTCACCAAACAACGTCGGGGGGGGGGCGGGATTGCACAAACACCGTCATTACCTGTTTGTCTGATGCTGCGGGTCAGAGAAGGAGTAGGCTGCAGCCGTTTGGCCTGGAGCTCAGCACTGCATGAGCACTAAGAGGAGGAGGAAGAGGAGGAGGAGGAGGGGGAGGGAGCGCCGCGGAGCATGTCGGGGCGAAATTCCCACAAGAACTCAAATAAATGCCCCGTCAGATATCAACACACATTGGGGGGGATTGATGACAGAGAGAGTGATTCTTATTCTTAAATATCGATGAATGAAGAAAAAACTTGGGCTCCAGCAGAAGGGGCACTTTTCTAATCCAGGGCAAAAGGGCACCACGAGGGGTCTATCTGTGCACGTGCCTGCCACAGGGCAACACACACAAACCACGGTGCTACGTCCACTTCCGGCCCCTTTAAAGCTGAAGACCCCGCGACATGGCTGCTACTGCACAAACAAACTCCTGTGATCACACCTCTGATGTCACATCGCAGGCTGCGTCCAGCAGTGGCACCGGATAACCCTGACACACGCGTGTTAGTCTGCTGATGGAAGGAATTTCTGCTGGAAAACGCACCACCAGCCCAACCTCACGCTGCCCCACAGCGCGTGACGTCAGCTCATCAAACAGACCTGCTTTACTTCCTGATGTCTGCCATGTGTCTCTGTTTCAAATAATAATGCAGAAGCCAAACAAGATCAGCTGCGAAGGCTCCAAGATGTCTAATCCACAAATGAACCTCTTTCAACTGCCTCTTTTGTTATCATTTCGTGGTTTTTGCCCGAACACCGTGCGAAGTAACATGATGTTTAATTCATGTCTGATGAAACATTTATTAAAATGTCCTGTTGAGAGAGGTAATGATTTTATACCTACTCTGAGCTTCTTGTTCCCCTAAATTACATGAAGTTGACAATTCTCTGCACAAATCCCTTTGAATATGAATCATTTACAAGTGTATTCTGAACATTATGCTTCAGTTGACAATCTTACTTCACTGCAAAAACCCACAGCTGATTCTTTAAATATCAAACGGTCTTGTCTTATATTGCATCAGACTTTACAGATATTCCTGTTGTATTTTGACCCCTTGACACTGTGTACTGTGAAGAACTTACAGTTTTAATCACTAAGCATTTCTTCATTTTCTTGTGCACATACAGCTTAAACATCCACACGTTTTCCAAGAGCTGTTAGAGCTGCAGCCCAGTTCTATTCACTGAAAGTGTGCATTGGTCATGGTCGTCAGGTCAAAATCAATTTCCAATCGCATGGATAACAGCCCCTCCCCCCATCTGCCCACCGAGCTGATTTATAAATCCATTGCATATAATGACAGGGCAACACTGGACCCACTAGAGAAGGAGCTGCTTGATATGTGACTCTGCCGGACTGAAATTCACCCAAGGTGATATTTGTGGAGGAGCCGGTACGGGAGCTCAGAGGGTTCAGTCCCAAACTTCATTTTCTGGGACAGGCAGTGAGGTGTTGGAGGGTGATTAATGTCCCAGCGTTGTGCGGCAGGGTGAACAGTCGGCCTCTGCTTCTGGGTGCGAGCTTGATTCGAGCTCTGTGTGCGGCTGATAAGACGATCAGGCTGCGTCTGATACGGGGACGATGATGACGCTGGATACAAGCTGGAGGAGTGTTTGTAGAGTTTGTGTCTGTATTGTGTTTTATTATGGATTAAATTTATCACAGACAATCATCTGAGTCACACTGACAGTGAGCCCAACGTTTCATGAATCATTAGGTCTTGTAACATTCACTAATATACAACATGGAAAAGTATAGAAAATGAAAACATTTGCTTGAACATACTGAGTAAATCTTTGTTGTCGGGAGAAGAAGATACAACCTAATGCAGGAGAAGTCAGTGTCATATATGTGTTTGGCCAGATTTCCATGTTATTAGTGCAGTAATGAGTCTGAAATTATAAATAATTTGCACAATCTTGTATCATGATGCAACAAAACCTTCATTTTACTTATGTAACATTTTTCATTTTACAATTAACACTATAAGGGCAAGTAAGCACATATATTACACTCATTTTATTGTCGTCTGTGATTGAGACAATGCACCAGTGGTAAATGTTATATTAGTTTATACTAGTTAGCTCAAGATGGATAATAACACTGATATTCCAGGCCCTGATGTGGGAACATTTTCATTATCCTCGCCTCCCCCAAAAAGGGAAAGAATTTATGGTATGAGCCAAACTGCAGCTCAAAAATCAATGATTGAACATAACCGTAGATCCCCTGCCCCCCCCCCCCCCCCTCGCTGTAATCATCAATGTGAAACGTAGCAGAGCAGCAACAGCAGGATAATACAAGCACAGAGCTGGAAAGCAGGACCAGTGTTTGTGTATTTGTGTGTGTGTGTGTGTGTTTTTTTGTGTCTTCAGTCCTGCACATGAAGTGATGGATTCCATCAAACAATACTCACAGCACTCGGGGCACCTGCTCATTTATCTGCGAGCTGAAGCGCTCTGACCTCACAGGTCAGAACGGGGTCAGCAAGTTATTTCAAAACTAAAGAGGTCAGGGTGGAATGGTGTGACGCACGCCCGTATTTCCGTCACGTCTTCCTATAAGCTGCCACATAATTGGCTTGGCCGCTCCCCAGATTGCATTTTTATATCTCTCATGCCAGAGTCAGGGTATATTTCAGCTGTGGGACAGATGGTCTTCGTGTGTTTGGTGCAGCAAACACTCATTTAACGTTTAAGTCGTCATCAGACCAACAGCAGGTGAGTTACTGTATCAGCACCAGAAGTAGGTTTCCCTGTGTAAAGAAGGAAAAAGTCAGAATTCATTCATTATTATGAAAAATTCATCGGATTCGTTTCCACCTCGTCGGCTTATTGCGATGCAGCTTTTTGCAAAACTCCTTTTTGACATTGAGCAGTAAAACAGTGAGCTTCACAGGCACTTTCTGACCGGCAGGGATGGGAGCTCCACTTTTCATTAACGCTGGCTGAACATCCCTGCGCCGCCAGCGTCTGTCAGCTCGGCTGCATCACGGCTCACAGAACCAGGAGTGGATTGGAGCTCTCACTCCTCAGGAACTCACAATAGCACACTGTATTTCTGGGTCATTATTTTCTAGCTGCAGCCTCGTACATGTACTCTGTGCTGGATTATTTTTCTCAATTCAGCTTCATTTGTTCCACATCTATATTTAGGGACTTTGAAGAAAACATGTTGGACAAACAAGCTTAATGCACCTCAATGCATTTAGCTAAACCTATGAACTAATTAGACAAAGTGTTACTGGGTCACCGACCTATTTAGCTTCACCAAGTTTATGGAATCCACACCTGAGAGGAGAAATACTGTATGAGTGCATTTTCCTGGAGTTTTGAACGAGAGCGACATAAATTTAAGTTCAAGGGGCAAAAAAACCTTTTTATGATGTTGATATCTTCAGCAGTTTTCACTACCAGTGCATCATTGGTTTGAAAATCTCTTCTTTTGTATGTTTTTTCATTGGCAGCATTTCGGTTGACGGCCTCCAAACAGTCGATTTCAGACCACTGGACTGTGACTGCTGCTGTAAGCCTGTAAATCCAAACACCACCTCTCCAGCTTCAGCAACATATCAAGCCAACTGTTTAAATGTCAGTGTGTTGGGCCTGCTGGGCGATGCACGTGGGCAGGCGGAGGGGGAATGGGGGACTGAAACGCCGGGCTTTGGAATTACAGAAATGATTAATTAACGAAGCGAGACGCTCTCAAATATCACATTAATGTCAATGACTTTATTTGGAGGCGGGGGTGGGGGGGGGGTGTACTGTACAAGCTCAACACATTAGAGTAGTAAAAGCCCAATAACACAAGTCTCAGGTCATTATTTGAACATATTTCTTTATTTACAGAAGTAGCTTTGAATAACACAAAGCTCAGTTATTTCTATTTCTTCTTCGGGTCGATTTTCCCAGATCTCGCTGCCCTTGTTTGATCTTTGCAAACATTTTGATTCCCACTGACAGAGGCCTCTGCACATTACACCGTGTCCCTGGTGAAAAACTGAAGTCTGAGCTGCCTGATCTCCATCGCAGAACACAAGATTCTGCAGAGTAACAATCAATAGCTCTGAACAAGCATCAGAGTTTTTTTTTACTATTTGTGAGGCTCTGACTCGATCCTCCACCGCGGTGACTAATCTAATCGGAGCCGACACAGACTCCCCGGCTGTGTGTGGTGCTGCCAAAGCGCGAGAGAAGTTGGAGATGTTCAGGAGATCTTCACAAATCAATATTCACTCACAGACAGTTTTGCTTCTATCCATTCATGCGTTCACACCATCCGTCCAACACAGTCTTCTAATTCTCAACCCACAACTAATCACCTCTTAATTGCTAAAATAACTGTTGCTATTTTCTCCTGTACTGTACTCCTATAGTTCGGTTAATGGTCTGTATGTACTCTGCTATTACAGCAGCCTGAGAGACTGGAAACTAGGTGAGGGGGTTATTAAGCCCTCAGTTTCTCAGCAACAGACTTACATTTAGACATTAGAGTCAATGCGAGTACATGTATGGTGCAGTGTGGCTGCTGCCATGTTCTGGACTTTAGTTGAAAAACCTGCAATACATTTCTGTCACCAGTCTTTCTTTCTCTTTGGGCACCAGACAAAATCAACAACACTTAACTTCTGATATTCATCCTGGCTGGAGGTGATGGAGAAGCTCCCGTACTGAGCAGACAGTGTTAATTACTCGAGTATGAATTATTCAGCTTTTGAACAACTCAATGAAATATAAATGCCTCCAGTCAATAGATGGCAACATTGGAGAAGACTTTGGACTCCCTCTGGGGGGATTTCAGAGCCGGTGATGGGCTGCATCTTATATCCCAGATCACACAATGACACCAGAGGTAAATCTGCAGCTGGCGCGCTGAATCAGCACGAGCTGCACATCAACCCTGGCCTCCACATCATCGTCTTGGGGATTGATTAACTATATTAAACAATTATGAAATGGTACGTGGACATGAGTTTGCAAAAATCATTATCTTCTGTTCCAATGATGTGCAAGATTGGAATGTGTTCTGACAAACCAATTCAAAACACTCAATGTAAGAAATGTGATTGAACTATGTTCCTGTCATAAAGACAAATAAAATGAACCATCCCTCCAAAGATAAATTGTAATTTAATTCCTTTCATTCGTCTCAGGTTAAAGATGGGAAGCATTAAGAGAAACACGTTGCCCAAGCTGTTATTTCACAGGTCAATAATAGAGATGAACAAAAACCTACAACCGAGAGTGTTGTTTGTCACTTATTAATCGTTTTGATGTAGAAAGAGTATCTCCAAACTTGTTGTACTCCTTGTTGTGATTTATGGGATGAAACATGTACTCTTCATCTCTTTAAATGCTCCAGCCTCGGGCCCGGTGTGTCTCTCAGGTCCGGCAGCCGACAGCGTTCTGCGGTGGCACAAACGTTTCCTCGGCTCTGTTGGTGATTTGTTCTGTCCACAAACTTCCTCTCAAGATAAATAATGAGGAACATGATCCAATTACCAGTCTCCTACTGTTTTACTGTGGTGATGAATGACTGAGGTGTATGTCCGCCATCTAGTGGTGAAAAGTCCTAAGTGCTTTTCATCCACTGACCTCCTCCTTTTCTGGGCTGAGGTTCAGGAGAGGAAAAGAGAAATTGGGTTTTTGGTTACAGGTTTGACTTGAAAAAAAAATAAAAGTCCAATTATTTGCAGTATTTTCTGATCGTGTTTGGATTTAGAGAAAGGAAAATAAGGACATTTAAAGAAATATCACATTTGTGTAGTGCCTCTGTATTAAGCTCAATGTGTGAAATATAGAATCTCTTTTGGATATATTTAAATATAACATCATAACACATCAAACATTGATTAAATCTATGTGTGTAAACAGGCAGTCCAGTTTTCATATCAAGTAAATATGAATTATTCATGTGTTTGTTTACGGCTGCTTTTATGAGAATGGCACCACTGCCAAGGCCCAACAGTCCATTTCAATTCAATAAATCAGTTCCACAATTATACCAGATTTTTTTCATCAAGATTTATGAATCATACCCTGGGGAACTGGGTCTGAAATTGATGTCCTGCAATGTTAAAAAGCACTAAAACATTTTTGTTTTTACTTCCTGGATCCACCCCTTTGTCCAGAACTAATTTAAATTTAAATAAGAACATTCCATCCTTCCACCCAAGTTTCCAGGAAATGTATTCTGTTGTTTTTGTGTAATCCTGCTGACAAACAACAAACAAACAAATGGACACGGGTGAATCATAACCTCCTCTGGTGTAATGGCGAAGAGCCTCTGGACAGTTTGGACAAGATAAGATATTCATAATCTCTGCTGAGCCTAATGAGTCATGTGTGAAAACCCAACTTGGACCAGGGTTGAGAGTCAGGACGCCAGTTGTTTTAATGCTATTTCAAAAGCCTCTTTCCTGGAATATTTCCTCAGTTTGGTTTTATTCTGTAAAGTTGGTAAAAATACAAATAAACATAGTGTCTCTTTTTTCTCACTGATGTTGACAAGGTGGCTTTGCCAGATGTATTTTTTTCCTCCTGAATAAACACAACTAATTGTGAGTCTGCATGTGCAAACAGAGTTTTGTACTTTGGAGTGTGTGTCTGTGGAGACATCACTGCAGTTTGGAATGGAGCTGGTGTCTTTGCTGCTTTTGTCTCTGCTGGGCTTTCAGCTGGGCTCTGGAGGTATTATAAGTTTATTTATGATGCTCACAAATCATTTCTCTCGTGCTTCAGGTTTATGTCAGGAGTGCAGTCTTACCTGGGGAGTGTTGTTTGTCACATATTTATCGTATTGATGTATAGAAGAATATCTTTTTGTATTCTTTGTTGTGATTTATGGGAGGACACATGTACTCTTCGTCTCTTTTACCAGCCCCAGCTCCAGCCCCGGCTCCAGCCTCGGGCCCGGTGTTTCTCTCAGGTCAGGCGGCCGACAGCGTTCTGCGGCGGCATAAGCGCTACAACACGGGCATGTTAGAGGAGCTGCTGCAAGGTAACCTGGAGAGAGAGTGTATCAAGGAAAAGTGTGACTTGGAGGAGGCCAGGGAGATCTTTGAGAATGATCAGAAGACGGTGGGTGTTCATTCACTTTGTTATTAATTTAGACTTTGATATTTTTACCTATTTCTCAGAGGCTTTACTCTGTATTTCAGATGGAATTCTGGGCAGGATATATAGGTAAGACTGTGTTTAACATCTGATTTCTATCAACACAGACAGAACATGACATCATTTTTGTTTCTGTCTGATCAATAAGAATACAAACTTCATGCTCAGCTTGAAATACACCCCTGTATTTTCCAGCATATGCTTTTATCTAAAGATGATTCTGTTTCTGCTATTTTTAACATATTCCCGTGAAAACCGCTTCAGGCTAAATGACGTCTGCAGATGACTGTGTGCTGATGTGTTGTGTCTGGACGTCCACAGATGGAAATCAGTGTAAGTCAAGTCCGTGTCTGAACCAGGGCTCGTGCAAAGACCTTCTGGGCTCCTTCACCTGCACGTGTGTGGAGGGCTTCACAGGCAGGAGATGTGAGATCGGTAAGTCATGAATCCTGTGGCTGGATTTGAAAATGAAATTAGATATTTGTGCTACATGATACAAATTTGTTGGGGATATGGGATCAGATCTGATCGGATGTCAGTCTCAAAGGATAAACAGCCTGTTGTTCTTTCTAAATTAAATTAAGGGCTCACATCAAGCTTCAGTTTGGTTTTAGGTTCCAAATTTAGATTTGTCTATTTTGGAGATTCTATAAACAGCAGCTCAAGTTCCCTCTCTGACACAACAACACGATTTAACATCCTATGTGGCGACAACATGTCATTGTACGGGTGCATTTAAAATTAGGAGATGACCTTTAATCATTTCCGTATGTTTTTCTGCACAGTTGTTCTGAAAAGATGTGACGTGAACAACGGAGACTGTCAGCATTTCTGTGAGGCGATGGGAACCTTTGGAGCTAAATGTTCCTGTGCCACAGGATACAAGCTGATGGAGGACGGGGTCAACTGTGATCCACAAGGTGATGGGCGAGGCCCGGCAGTCCGCTTCAATCGAATCAGGCTGCACCAAACGTCACACACTCAAATATATCAGTCCTCTAGATATGCCTGACTTTTTCATCTAGATCTATGGATTATTCTCAGAGAAAATTCATTCATTAAGAATTCCAGGATCTGCCCTTTATCCGGATCTTTGCCAGAATGTTGAGTGACCAACAACTGGCGTGGGGTGAAAGTAGCCCCGGGGAAGGTGATGAATTCTGTGCTTGACATTAACTGACTCTTAATTCAACAATGTGACTCCCAGTTTTTTCTTCACATCACCAGCTGAATTCCCGTGTGGCAGAACGGCTCATACGCCTGTGAGGTCAGTATCCAAGAGGTCTCTTCCCCTCCGTGAGAACACGAGCCTGGAGAACAGCACGTCCCTGACCCACAACCTCACCACCACGTCCCCTACCTCATCTCCAGCCAGCACCACAGAGTCTCTTCCAGCTGATTCTGCACAAAACCACAGCATAAAGAGGCTTCCTCTGTGGGTGCAGCTTGAGGCCGAGGGCCCCACTGAGGTGCAGCCTCGTCCTTTTAAACGCATTGTAGGTGGCGAGATGGTCACTCCCGGAGAGATCCCGTGGCAGGTATCGTATGGAAGGATTGATACATGTTAGGCTTTGTTCGAGGGAAAAGAATCAGCAGCTGTAATGTGTCCTGATGTGTATTCACAGCTCGTCTTCTTCTTTTATTCAGGTGGCCTTGGTGTTGCATCCCAGTGGGGAGATATTCTGTGGAGGCTCCATCCTCAGTGAGAGTTGGGTTGTGACTGCTGCTCACTGCCTGGCGGAGGTGGATGGCCCCTTCTTTGTCAGAGTTGGTAAGAGTGAACTAATTTTATAGATCAATTCATTTACTGATTCATCCAGACAAGTACTGACAAAGTAAAATATGACACTCAGTGGACCACACACCTCCACCAAGGCCAGACAGTTCCCTTCAATTCAATCGAACTGGACCAAGTTTCATACACTCATAAATATGTGTCCCATGAATTATTCTCAGAGAAATCAAGGGAAATGTTGAAAAACTCAGATCAGAGGTTCTAATTAATCCATGATGAAAAAGGTTTTGTGTCATAGTCCATGAAACAATTCTTGAAATTGTCTTATTTATTACACGCGTAAGGGGGAAATATTTCCATCCACTGCATGTGCTACTGTAGAATAAATCTACAGAGTGAGTCAGTTATCTCTGTGTCTGACGTCTCTTCCTGCAGGAGAGTACAACATCTACATCAATGACACCACAGAGCAGGATTATGAAGTGTTGACGCAGCACACACACCCGCTCTACAATCCCAGCGTGAGCTTGTACAACCACGACATCGCCCTGCTCTGCCTCAAGTCCCCCATCACCTTCTCCACAACAGTGCGGCCCATCTGCATCGGGCCCATGGCTTTCACCGAGGCCCTCGTGAAGAACTCCTCCCCGGCCACAGTCAGCGGCTGGGGCCGAACGCGCTTCCTCGGGGCCACGGCCGAGACCCTGCAGAAGGTCGAGGTTCCCTTCGTGGATCGGACACAGTGTAAGGGCAGCAGCAGCACCAGGATCACTCCTGTCATGTTCTGTGCAGGCTACTACAACGAGGCCAGAGACGCCTGTCAGGGCGACAGTGGAGGCCCTCATGCAAACAGACGCCATGACACATGGTTCCTGACAGGCATCGTGAGCTGGGGGGAGGAATGTGCCAAGGATGGGAGATATGGAGTGTACACCCGGGTGTCACTTTACTACAGCTGGATAAACCACGTCATGGGATTAACTAATCACAGGATGGCGTTTGATGTGGAAGATCCTGACCTTTAAATTTCAAGATTATATATTTAAAAAATACTGGTTTACAAAAGTGTGTATAAAATGAGTTTCTTCTTGCAGGACGGTCAGATATTGAAGTCGCATTAAACCGCAAATTCTTTGAATAATTTGGTGTCCAACTCTTGCATTTAAGTCTTAAATATTCACACAACTGACAGATCACAGCAAAGACTCAACACTCCCATCTGCTGGTGATCAAGTGCTGTACAAGTTGAGCATCTTTGCAAATTCATGACAAAAACTCACAACGTGAAACGTCTGCATAATTTTATTGTAAAAATTGGCTTCCATTAAAACAAGAAGACTTAACTAATAGATGAAATCAGGGCAGATGACAAAGAGCAGCACGCGTGATAGAATATTTGAATTATTTCAGTGACTAAAGCAAAAACAATTATTGCAATAAATAGTTTATTTTGGATTATTTCATACAGAAGTGAAGCTGTACAAAAAGAAGCCAGGTTAGAACAGTGACAGTCTCACAGTACAAACCTGCTCATTGCTCCGTTGCCATGCATTTTCATTTTAAAGAAACATTCAGCAACATGTTTAGGCTACTAGGCTCATCAGGATACATCATATTTCAATATCTCAAGCAGGTTTTTCTTTTGTTTTCCGAGCTGGAAAAAGAAATGTGCAAAATTTGCAGCATTTTGGATTGAAGTTAACCACAAAAACATCAAATTTTGTCACATGAAGCTAAAAGGCGAAACATAAAAAAGCTAAGGGGCCTGTTTTTTCGTGCAGTCAAGCAGAGCTACTGTAAATATGTGGAAACGTAATTTATTTCGGGGGGCTGCACAGACACTTCACAATATGAAGGAATAATATGACAGCAAAATAAATAAATTAACAACATAGGAATTGTGTAGAGCGAAGCGGCCCCTGCTGCTTTCCACACTCATTTCCATATCAAACACAGCATATCAAAGGCAGGCCTGCGACTGGGGCCTCGATTTGACGTGGTAAATTCATATAAGTCTGCAATCAATATTTAATTAAGCGTTCGACACAGAGGGTATATTTCATGTTGGCTGCATGATCCCTTTTAATGTGGAACTAGAGATTAACAGAGCTGTAATGGTGCTGAGGAAACAATCCGCCTGCGTGATGGAGGGGCACACAGAGCATAATCTCTCCTTCTCTCTCTCGTTTCCCCCTAATCCGACACCGCTCTCCCCTTCTCCAGGCCCTGACTGACAGTCGAGCTCCCAAAAGACCCCGAGGAGAGCGGCGCCGTTTGCTGCTCTGCGGCACACGCCTCACGTTTGTTTACGGCACACACCGAGGAATACTTTGCCATCAATCTTCATCGTGTCCGCCCCTGTGTCTTACATTACGATCACTGACATGTCGGCTGCTGCATGCGTGCAGGGGGTATGTCTCCCCTGCCTCCCTAACACGTCATTCAAGGGTAAACAAAGGAAGTAACAGCAGGAATAAGGGGGAATACACAGCACCAGAGGTAAAGCAGCAAGCAAACAAGACATTCAGGAGACAATAGGTGGCTTCTGTTTTTTCTCTCTTTTGTCCTTCCACATGATTAAAGTGCCTGTTTCGTGAGGTCAGGTTAAAGCATGAGGAGCGTTTGACTTTGCAAACAGTACAAGAGACTCCAAAAGAGCGGGAATAAAAAAGGCAATATGGCATGGCACATTTTGGCATTTCAACCTCACAGTCTGCCTCATGGAATGAAATGTCAGAAATCGACAGTGACGTAGTTGAATGGAAAAACTAACCACGCAAAAAGATGAAACGCCGACGTATATAACAAATGTTAAAAATGATATTGTACATATACAAAAGCCTTTAATAAATGTTTCAGGCAAATCCTTTGTGCGGCTCCGATCCAGCTCACACTGAGACAACAGTGAACACACACACAAATGCTGGAACCTCAAGTTTTTAGCTGGAATGAAAACGGGTTGAAAAATGTCCACAGTTTGCAAAAATGACCCAGTCCTGCAGCAGCATCTTCACACCCTCACTGTGTGTGTGTGTGTGTGTGTGTGTGTGTGTGTTGCAGATTGAGGAAACTCCTCATCAATCAGAAAAGAGGAAGACCAATCAGGATCCCGGGATCGACAATTGATTGTCCGAGAGGGCAAAGTAGTCCCTGTGCTGTCACAACCAGCCAGGAGATTGTCAATCGGGTCTCTACATTCCCACGTGTTTGTCTGTTTTAATGACCGAACTGTGCTGAAGGGAGCAGACGGCTCCAGGGAGGGAGGAGCCGATAGTGCAACAGTTAGGATTCAGGTGTGGCTCCGTCCGGTCCTTCTGTCTGGTCATCGTCCGCAGGTCACTTTGAGATTCACATTCTGTGCTTTCTTCTCTACGGGGAGCTGAGCTTTCTCACCTTCAGGTTCCCGGCTTCTACAAGAAAACGTTTTTGTTAAAAAGAAGTCAGGACATTAGACAGCTTAACGTTATGCAGGTTTTGGTCATTTTTACAGTGCAGGTCTTTTTCTTTACCTCCGAGTCTGGAGGAGTGTCCTCGGCTACTGTCTCCTACAATCAGCTGCAGGCTGGCGGCTGCCATGAAGCCCTCCTGTCGCCGACTCAGATTTTTCACCAGCCTGAATAGCGAGGAAAGAAATGAGAGAGTATGAATCAGTTGAAAACACTTTGAATGTGTCGTCCAGGTTTAAAAAGCTGAAAACTCACCAGCGTCCCTTGTTGTTCTCAGAGTGCAGTTGGATGACGTCCCCACATTTGACGGTGACGCTGTCTGGTCCGTTCTGAGGACAGTTGGCCAAAGCCTTGTATCTGCCGGGAGACTAACACAGACAGAAACTGTCAGGCACAAAGTCTGTGAGGATTTATTATCACTGGTGCAGAGGCCGTTCTAAACATGCACGTTTGGAATGTTGTGTTCGCTCGACCTCGTCCTCCAGAGCAACTGCAGAATTATCCCTCGTCATTAGTGAGTCCTCCTCAAACAGATCTACAATACACTGTCACGTTTGAATTCTTCGTGTGCTGGACATTGTCTACAGATCTTTTTATAAACAGTCTATGGTGCAGAGTGAAGTTGGAAAACTTTGAGTTCATCCCACCTGGTTTATCTGCAGTGAAGATTTTTTAGTCAATGTTTCTCATTAAAAAAAGAAACTGAATCGGTGTCAGTCAGATATGGTGAAATAAAAATAATCAGAATATCAAAATTATCTATCCGTAGAAGAAGACATGTTCCTCTCTGTCCGCAGACTGAAGGCTCACTGCCTGTTTCTTACATTTTTTGAACATTGAACATGGTCGATTTAACTGTGTCTGGTGTGTTCAGTCTCACCAGTGGCACCAGAACCTCCTCGTCTGTGTCAAACGGGCGGCAAGCGTCCCGACCTCCAGGCCACTCCTCCAGACCCTCGCAGTTGTCTACCGAGTGATGAGCTCCGGGCCAACCTGACACACACACACACACACACACACACACACACGTGACAGGTACTGATGAACACACTGAACAGGACACCACCACATTAAAGGCATCATGTAGATACTTAGTAACTATGACGACCCCTCTGTCACTTACTGGGAAAACAATAAGAATGTAGAATCAAAAGCTAATCCCTTCTCTATCTTTTTCCCCCAAAATCCTCCATGTGTGTGGTTCTTCAGGTCAAAGTACACCTGAACTGCTGGGGGGGGGGGGTCGAATATCTGAGTCAGCAACAGTGTGAAAAACAAATGTGACATTATTTTCTGGGATTTAGTTACTAGGTATCTACTTGATTACAGCGTGAATGTGAGTAGTTGCACTCACTCCTGCGGTTGTGCTGGTGTTTGGGGGAGTGAGGCTGGGGGTCTGGACTGCTCCTCCCCGACTCCGTGTCCTCCGAGCTCACTGACGCCCTCTGCTGCTTGCTAGGAGGACAACACAGGACAAAGGAATTATCACCAAATACTGTAAGTCAGCAGACGCACTCAGGATAGAGGTTATCCTCAGTCACACAATCTGGGGACAGCTCTCGCTCTCTGGATCTGATCCACATCTATAAGAGGACGATTCAGTGTAGCTGGTCCCAGATCAGTGCCGAAGAACAACTCTCTCCTGTCGTTTCCCTCACAGCCGAGACCATTCAGGCACCAGCCAGACAGCAGGACAGAGCACAGAGCAGCGCGAGCAAGCTTCTCTGCAACAGGTGGAAACAAGGACTCAGACTGTTTGCATGTGTCAAACACAAGGGAAGATCTGGTCTCGATTTATCGAGATCAAAATATAGAGATTTGGTTCTGTTATATTAAATTAAAATACTGAGAAATAATGTATCTTGAAGCAAATTCCTCTGACGTTGATTAGATCTCAAGAAACGAGCCCCATCTTAAGAAGCAGCTGTCATGAGGAAATCAAGAAAATTCATGAAATGAAGCCAAAACTCTTTTCTTGTCGTTTGCCCTTTGCGTTTCATGCAAAATAGCAAATCTGAGATGCAGAGCTGAGAGTGTTTGATACGGTGTTAGAAATACCATGGCAGAGGTGCTGAGACACAGGCCTCTCAACGTGACAAGGGAGTGACGGGGCAGGTATGAACCACAATGAGGTTACAAATAAAGGTTGCAGGTGACAAATCATTATGCAAACACAGTAGCTCTGGATTGGTGGTCCCCGAGCTGGGCCAGATGGGTCATGCCAGGGCGAGGCGAGCTAGGCAGGGTTTACCACTGAGCGTTAGGGCAGGTCAGTGGCGCTGGGGGCGGTGGCGGGGGCGCGGCCGGGGCCGTTGCCGGGGGCTCCGGGGACGGGGGCTCCGGGAGCGTAGGCACAGAAACACGTCGGCCGACAGCGAGACAAAGTCCAGCCCCGGCAGACAGCCCCTGGGGACCCCTCTGGACGGCCGCATGCCCCTGCAGGTGGGGGATGGCAGGAATGGGGATAGGCAACCAGACAGCTGTGGACAGAGAGGGGCCTGCCCCACGTTCTCACACACCGCCACACCCACACAAAGCCTTCTACCACAGCAACGTGAGATGATGCTTTCACTGTCACTTGAGCTGTGATCGTGGGTGAACTTCAAACTTAGATGTAGATTGTGGTGCTGTGGCTGCACGTGTGTGTGTGTGTGTGTGTGTGTGTGTGTGTGTGTTTTCTCTGCCTCTTTTGTTTGTATGTTTGTGCAACTGTAGCCTAAAGTCATGCAATTAGCTCCCTACTGTAAAGTATGTGTGAACACTGACCTCTCAGAGAGCGGTGGGGACAGCGGCATGTGCTCAGCCATTTGGCCTTGTTGATACGCTTCATCTGGGAGGAGAAACAATTCTCAATCAATTCTCGTGATTCTGATTTGAATATTAACATCAGTTTTAAGCGTGTATGTTCATTATATTCTGTGCATGTTGAAGAAAATCGGAGCACAAAGGTCCACTGGCGAGCTTCAGAGCTTTTGACCACATCTCGTGTTGAAAGGCAGTAAAGTAAGTGAAGCTTTGTGTTTGGACTCTCTTTATCACAGACCTCTGAGCAGCTTCTGTTGGTTGGTCAGGATTCTGCGCAGCTCGTTGAGCCAGGCCATCTTCACTTCCACTGTAGGAGCCTGAGAAACAACAGTAACACGGCAACAGGACAAATTAGACCAAGACTTTTTATAGAACTTTTCTTTTTCCAAAAATCATATGTGAGAGAATGGATTCTTTCTATGCGGAAGGTTTTCTGCATAATAACTTGGCAAAAGATCAATTAATGAATTGTTTTTCCGATGATTGAAACGTTAAATGATCAACTCCTCGTGCTGAATTATCAGTCAGGCATTCATTTACTTTCCTTACCTGAACCACATACACTTCCTCCCTGCCACTGTACCAGATCTCAAACTTTTTCACATCTCCTTTGACGTTCTCTGTGATCCCCACAGCTGTCATCTGCCAAGAGACGTACACGGTTTACACACACACACACACACACACACACACACACACACACACACACACACACACACACACACACACACACACACACACACACACACACACACACTCACACCACACACACACACTCACACACACTCACATGCAGGATTAGGGCAGGCAGCACAAACAGCAGCTCATACATCAGACTTACATCATGTAACACATCTGTCAGAACACAAACACTCACGCTCACAGACACACCTCCGCTGTGTGACGGCTTCCTCCCACATCCTCAATAATAAATCAAGAGCAGCAGCTGTTGCTGACACCGGCATCAACCACTGGTAGATCCTTCACTTTTTCAATGTCGTGGAAGTGTTTAGACTCTAACTTTGTTTGTGTTACGCCTGTCTCCCTTGGCTGATGTAGGGGTCAGGGGGACCGTTGCAGTGACATCATCAATGTTTTCCTCTTAATTATCCTTTGTTGTTCACTTTTATTCTCGTTTCCCTGGAGGACGTCCATGTCTGCTGCGTCCTTTTGTCTGACACTCCAGGTTGAGTTGGGATTGATACGACTTTTGTCTTAAATTCCTTCAACTCAGCAGAGGGGGGGGGGGGCATCAGGAAGGAAACCACCGTCAGCATTTTGTTCACATCGGCTGTGCTCAAATTTCTAAACCCCTTGTATTCTCTGTGTGTATATTGCACATTCACTGTTCCCTAGATAATTAACTCGTAATAACTTAGTGAACTGGACATTTTGACAGAGGCAGTGCTACATTACTTTATTACTACATGCATACATTTACACTTTGGCCTTCTGACAAGCAGATCAACCGCAGGAAGCTGTGTTTTGTTTTTAGACTTTTATAGATTATATTACAAACCTCTCTATATAAAATCACAGGATGTCATATTCTCACATTAGAGACACCAGTGGTACATGTATGTTAACCAGTGGACACAAACACCTTCCTCTGAGCTGCAGACCAACCTTGAGACAGTGCTTGAAGCTGTAGGAGGGCGTCTTGTCGCAGCCGTCTCCGTGCTCCTCCCTCCTCTTACAGAACAGCAGCGCTCTCTCGTACAGGAACAGGTGTCGCTGCATCGGTTTGAAGCGAGCCAGCTCCTTCATGCGCGTGGGACCTTTCTTATGGCTGATCCACACGCTGAAGGAGCCCTGCATCAGCACCCGGCCCAGCTCACACATGTCACCCTGCGTAGAACGGAAGGAGACATTTATGTGTAAAGTGTTGTAACATATTTGTTATAGCGCATTAATCACAGGTTTATTATTAAGTAGAAATGTGGTTCACCTCATATCCTGTGATGGCTATCTGATGCATGGAGTCATTGACTGATTTCAGCAGGTCCAGCATGGCTGTTAGCGCCCCCTGCAGTTCAGAAGTCCCCTCACAGTCCGGACTGTATTTTAGCAGCTCCTGAGAGCGCGCACACACACACACACACACACACACAATAAACAGCCATGTAGGAAAATACACAAACACACACAAGCGCCCTCTAGTGGCATGAACTAATAATGAAGCTCTCTGGTGAACATGTTAATGAGACAGAATGAATGATAAGAAATGACTCACATCAAAGCATTAGACCCATTGTCAGTGACAAATTGTCAAAAAATCGGAACTATACATTTAAGATCAAGTATAAAAGAACCTCCACAATAAAGGCGTCAGCTCTGTGTGCGATACGACTGCCTCTCACCTTGAGCAGCAGCTGGTATTTGGTGAGACGTTGCACCGGCTTCAACAGGTACGAATCCAGGCCCAGTTTGTGCTCCAGCTTCTTCTGACATTCCTTCAGAGGAAAAACAGATCAAATTGAAATTATTTTTCTTTAACATTGCAAGATAAGGTGTTTTTTTTTTTTTATATCTATGAATGTGTGTAATTTGGTGCAGCTTGATTTATTGTGATGGGACTGTTTGGCCTATACGATCGCCATTTTGGTCGTTAACTGTAATTTGAAATGCCGATTGTTCTGACTCAGTGATATTAATCAGTTCAAAACTGTAGAAGTACAAACACATATTAAAATATTTACAGTACTTGAACATATACTGCATATATTGACAACAAACACATAGAAATTTGCTGCTGGAAAGTGAAATCCTGGTAAAACTGACCTGAAAGAAGGCACAGTCAGAGAACTGTCTCCACAGCGCATCCGAGCGCAGCTTATTCTGACAGTAGCACTCGTACATTTCAAAACTCTCTTTCTGGAGGAGACGGAGAAGATTCTTGATTTGTTTGAAAAATATTAATCAACAATGATGATCAAAATATAAATCGATTTCTTTTATCTCACCCTCTTCAGAAAACAAGCTCCCACGCCTTCAGGAGCCTCCAGGCATCCTTCCAGGTCCTGAAGGAAGACCCTGGATTCACAGAAAGGTCAAAAGTTGCACATCAACGTCAGTGTATCGTGGTGTGTACAGTATGTTGAAGTGCACGTTAGTTTAACATAACTAGAGTAGTGACAGAAGTACTGGAGACAACATCAAAAAAACTGGAGATTAGGATTAAATGAATGAATCACTCATTTCTCACATCGTACTATTACTTTGTTATTATCTTTTTATTTTAATCATTTATTGAACTAAGTGCTAATGTTTTTTTAAATGCTTCTTTTTTCTATCATCTTACATTCCTTTTACTATTTGTTATGATGCTTTTTGGTCTTATGTATCTTTTTGTTTATCTTAACTTATCTCATCTCATCTTATGCACTTTGAATTTCTTTACAAACAAACGTCTCTTGCCTAAAGATATGTGGAGAGCTATAGGGCTAAGTATTGATGCTAACTTTATTATTCCAATTCAAGCACAATATCAGCTTTGAGTCTTAATTTGAAATGATTCTGTTAATTTACACTTTCTCTCACACACACATCATCAACAACAACAGTCGCTGACATAGATAAAACTCTGTGTCTACTTCTGTGTGACGATCGATGTGTGTTATCATACATGCTCATCTTCGTATGTTCAAATAGATTTACAGTGCGTTTGATGCGTGTCATTAATCACTTGCCTGCTGTGAAAATTGTAGATCTCGGGCATGTTTCCAAACAGGACGTCTCTCTTGCTGCGCAGGATCGGAGGCAGAAGCGCTGACAGAACTGGGTTCTCCATCTGAGCCCTGTAACCCTACATTATTTAATCACAGCAACACATTAAAGGAAGTGTAATGTTTGCGTATATAGAGAAAAATATGGATCATCGGGAATAATTTAACATAAAAACATCAGTGCAGACCATACAGAGCACATGCACATGGGAGGGTTTACAATATTTATAGTTGTGTGACATGCTTAAAAGAAAAGAAAGTGTGTTTTCTCACCAGCAGCACTGACAGCAGCTCTTCAGCGTAGATCCTCTCAGTCTCTATGAGCTCCCTCATCACATGTCTGTGTCACAAACACACAGGAGAGGGCAGAGAGAGAGAAGCCAGAGGGCATCGTTAGCTCTGAACAAAGAGAATCACACAGTCAACAACATCAAGAGCAGTGCCGAGGACAAACAGATGGACGGACGCCCTGTCCTCACCGTTTCAAGAGATCCGGGCTGTCCTCTCCCTCCAGGCTGTACGACGCGCAGCCCCGGCTCTCCTGGTAGTCGTGGATCACCTCGATCTGAACACACCGTTTTGATTCAGAAGTCAAATATAGTATTATACTGAACAGAGAGATAGATAAGATAAGTATTATTCAATGAAGATGTGATAGAGGAAAGAAATACATTCATAAACAATAATTCATATATAGATGTACTTTGGTTTTCCCTTACTTTTCTGGTGTTGGGGCTCTTTCGTGACGCTCTCTTCCCAGGCAGAGAGAGGTCGAATGTGAACTTCAAACCATCACCTGTGTGAAGCAGATCACAAGCAGCAGCAGCAGCTCATCAAAGAGGATCATTCACACGCACCGTATATCTCCACATGCTCTGATGAGGACTGCTGAGGAGGACATAGTTCATTTAAGCGCCCATATTAAATCAAATGCAATTATTTTTTTATGACCATGTGCACAGTGCGAGCACAAAGGGATTCGCTTGCCCTGCCGATGACCCTTTCTTCTTAATTCTTCAATAATGAAAAAAACATAAATCGCTGATGATGAACATGTGAGGTGATCAATGATAATAGGCTGCTTCCTATGAAGGAGACAGTGCAGATCTACACAGCAGCGTTTGGCACTACGCTCATTCTCCTTTTGATCCTATTGCAGCCGAATCCTTACATGATAGTCCAACTAAGTGTCGTGCCACGTTACAGTCACACATGTATGTGCGCGCACGTGTCACTGTGTGCATGTACCAGATCAAATCAGTCAAAGCTAACTGTTTCCTTCACCTCGTCTCTTAAATAGCTGCTGCGCGGAGCATGAAGGGAGCCTCAGTGGGCTTCATGATCATCTCCCTCTCATTGTTATGACTCTCATTAGTTTTGCTTCCTAACGTGAAGAACAAAGCCTTAAAGACGTGAATGGACATAGAAGGAAATCCTGTTTATCCTTTCACACTCACGGGATAGAGACGTGTTCGATCACACGACAGATTCAAATACAAACTCACCAGATGTAACACATACAGTAGTAATTGGGTACTATACGGCCCAGCTATGTGCAACTTCCCATGAGACGCAGAGGGAGATGAACGGTTCTTTAATGTATATGAACCACATATGGTTCTATAGCAGCTATCCAGACTAATAGAGCAGTCACATGTATCCCAGTGGACTGATTATACCATCTACTCTTGTTCCAGCTTGAATGTAAAGGTGGCCTGCTAACCCCACAGCCGGTTCAGGAACACCTTGGGCCTGCTCAGTGGGACCCTGTGATGTGTTAATTCAGGCACTGTGTCTAAAGGAAAGATACAAGAGGGAGAGGGATCGGTGCCAGGCCCTACGGGGCTGGGATGAGACCCCATACTGGGCCTGGGAAACAGGGGAGGGTGGGTATAGGGAGTTGGTTCATTTGTGAAAAGTAATGTGCTGAAAACTGTATCTTACACAATGCTGCCAAATCACGATTAAGATAATTATTTATAAGTGTACATGAGCTAAATGACAAAGTGTGTGTGTGTGTGTTGGGTACCATGCTTGGGGGAGAAGAGCGGGGACTTGGCGCGTGGGGGGTTTTCAGGCCTGGGGGCCACCAGTTGGACCGGTCGGACGTGTTTATCAGCCAGCTTCCTCAGACAAGCCTGTCGGTTCTGGATCATCTGCTGCACCGCTGCATGCTTCTCAAATGTTTTACCGATCTGGGCCTGACAGAGAGGGGGGGGGGGGAGATTATCCGGAATCTGACAGCAGCTGTACTTTATACTTGATGCCTTTAGTTCTATCAACATAAAGCCTCATGTGTGGAGGGGGTCTGACCTGCAGATGAGGTGTGATGACAGACTCGTATTCAATGGCCACGATGTCAGGTCCTGAGCTGAGAATAGACGGCGCCCTCTCCAGTAGCTTCTCAATGTCCTTTAAAGCAGCCTGAGCCCCCTCCTTCGACTGGAAGTTTTCTACCAGCTGATTGGCCAGCAGGTACGCTCCGTCATCACACCAGGTCTGGGCCTGAGGGTGGAGAGCAGACGTGCAATCACGGCACAGTGAAATGTGAACGCACGTCCTGACGGGCGTGTACAGAGATGTCTCAGTACCTGATCCAGACAGAGCAGCAGCTGGTGTGTGTGCAGGAGATGAGAGTGTTTGGTCTTCAGAGCAGCGTTCAGTGTGTCACAGTGGTGGCGAAGCTCGTTGCAGCGCTGCATAATCAGAGCCACGGCGAAGTGGTGACCGGCTGAGAGCTGGTGTCCGTGAAGGATGATGATCTGAGCTCGAGACACCACCTCCTGGCAGAGCCGACGAAGCACAGAGACAGTTTTAATTCAAACGTAATTAATATAAATTACATTATTTCCAGACGTTTGCAGCCGGATTGAGAAAACACCGACCTGTGCATTAGACTCCAGCTCGTCCAGCCGTTTGAGAGCCTGTTCTGTCTGAGCCGGAGTGTCGACAGAAACAGACAGCTCCCTCTCCTCAGCCGTCAGATGCTCCAGACACAGCTCCATCTGAACAGGGAACACACACCATCAGATACACGTGGGGGGGGGGGGAAGAAAAACCGGAGAGTTCGGATCTCACTTCTATTCTCGTTATGGAAATAAACACACAGATCACTCCTGTTCGCAACAACCAAATGCCAGTGTGACCATGATGGACAGGTCTCTTGTGTGTGTGTGTGTGTGTGTGTGTGTGTGTGTGTGTGTGTGTGTGTGTGTGTGTGTGTGTGTGTGTGTGTGTGTGTAACAGGAAGACTACTACTACTCATTTGAAATAGTAAGAAACAAATATGAATATTTGTCTGTGTGTTAAACCAGTAAATGTATCTCATGGTGCTTGAAAAGATCCTTTGGGGAGACACAAACACACATACACTCCCATATGAAACATGTCCATCTGAAATCCTTACCTCCTGGAAGCTTTGCTCGTATTTGAGCAGCTGCAGGTACTGGTGCAGTTTCAGATGATGCTTCTCAAAGAAGCCGTCAAACGCCGACTCCATGTCTCTGAGCTGAGCCAGAAGCCTACAAAGAACGGGACTTTGCCATAGCCATGTGTAAAGTAATCAGTTAAACATTTACACGCCAACCTCGAGAATATAAAGCTAAACAATTTAATTGAAACAAAGAAGCAGCCGCAGCATTGGTAGTTTGCTATTGGTCTTAAAAATACACTTATGAACTTATGAAATAGAAGAAAGACAAAGGTGCTTGAAGGTGTTTTACCTCTGTACGGTCTCCCAGTCCAGCTTCACATCCCACTGAGAGTCATCCTCCCTCCCAGATGTCTCCAGGCTGGAGAGAAGATGACGACCTTCCTTTGACACTGACCTGATTGCATCCTGTCAAAAAGACAAGAGACAAATTATATTATAAAATGAGCCGTGTTCGAAACAGTGCTTCATAAAATATCACTGTGGTCCCTTTAACGTCTCAAACCTTGAGTTTCCTGTACTTGTCGGTTTGAGACTCGAGAAGATACTCGATGGCCTTCCCCTTGTCGGGCAGCTCCGTCTCTGCCAGCTCGGTCCCAAAGCCCTGCAGCATCTGAGCAATGTCTTTGACTGTCACTGCAAAACTCTCAATAGCCTGAAGTGGAGGAAAAAAACACAGAGACACCACAGACGTGATTACATGGAAGGTGAAAGGAGGTGAACAAGCTGCTGCTCAATGTCTTTAAGATACAGAGCTTTGTGGATTTCCGACGACGAGGTGGATCAGTGTCCAAGAACATAAACACAACGCAACATTTATGTGTCATGTCCACATACGCACAACTCCTTGCAGCAGCTTTATCAAAGTGATAAAAATAAAGCACACTGGCTCATTCGTAGGTCTGAGCGTCAGAAAACAAAAGAAAGACACACACAGAAGACGAAGGATGACAGAAGTAGCTTTGATGTTTGGTCTCTTAGTGCCTCAGAACAGATCTGCAGCGTTTACCGTTCGTAAAACAATCCAGTCACTGTGACAATAATCCAAAGTGCCTCCAAACTCTGACGTCAGCTGGTTCTCACTGATGTAGCGCAGCAGGTCTGTCACAGAGCTCAGCATCACCACCTGGAGGTGCAGACAACATCCAAGAGTGAAAAAAGCATTCTTACAAGAATTAAAATTAGATTCTACTTACATAATAACCTGGTGATTTAAAGATAGGCTAAAGTACTTTTCTTTGCAAGCAAAAAACAGTTTAGCAAGTGTCTGTAATATACTGGAGGAGACATGACTGCTCAATAAAAGACATATTAACTCATTAGCTTATACAAAGTCGATTGTTTCATTCATTTCAGTGGCATATTTTTGTAAAAGTGGCAGATGTGATTTTCAACTGCAGCTCTTTGGCGAGATGTTCTTATTCAAGAACACAGGACAAGATGGTGAATATCCCTTGTATGTTTGAAGGTCTTCCTGTGAGATGTGAGCAACCCGAGCGGATCACCACCAGGTGATCAGGAGTTACATAAAAAAAATGTCCCTCTTGATATTAACAATAGAAGCACTAAGATCAATACAAATATTTGCTTCTTATCTGATAAACACATGCAAACTAAAATGTATATCCTACTATTGAAACAAGAAAAAAAATGGCTAGGCAATAAAACTATTTTAACAAACATTTTTATCGTTGTTTCAATAGTTTTATCTTGAATCTACATGCGTCCACCACTGAACACTTCACTTGTGCAGATGAGGGTCGTGATGCAGCTTGTTGTGATGTGGGACATGTTTGGTGACCGAGCTGCCTTACTGGCATTTTGAGCATGAAGTCATCTTGGCTGAAGCGGAAGCCGATGTCTGTCACGGTGCGGTGGAAGAAGCTGGTGGGTCGGAGCACCAAGACCAGGTGGAGGTTCCCAGGAAAAGACGCCTGCAGGAGGGAGAAGATGCTCACTGTCAGATTAATGATGAAGGAGGATTCGGGATGAAGCAAAAAACTTTGGATTTAAGCTCACTGGTGTGCGCCCAACACATATTTTCTAACATCTTCACCTTCAAACAGCAGCACAACACGGGAGGATGTGAGAGCACTGAATGGTTTAAGGCCACAATACATTTCTGATAAGTTCGTCTGGTACAGGTCTGTCCTCTGTCCCCAGAATAAAAACTAAACGTGGAGAAGCAGCGTTCAGTTGTTATTCTCCACAAGCTCCAACTCTTAGTTCTTTAAAATTCTGAAGACTCCTGTCTTCAGGGGTCTTTTACTAAATCAAATAATCACTAATTCTTTATACTACACGATTTTATTTATTTGATTTTTATTCTCTAGTTTCTATTCTTTTTAAATGCTTCTTTTTTAGATTGTCTTGTGTTGCTTTTACAATTGCCTCAATACACAGAAAAAGAAAAAGGCACCAGCGAGGTTTCACCCCCCATCTCTGACAGGGGGGACGTGAGGTCTCAGCTCCTCTGTCACTCTGAAGATCAGACTAATGGTTCAAAGGTTCACAACATTCACACGCGTCATATGCTGCATTTAGACTTCAGGTGGCTTGAGGTCATGATTGTGCAGAAATTTCTGTTCAGCTTTTGCTTTATAGTCAAGACACACAGGTTCCATTGCAAGAGTAAAGATGTGATTCAACTGCATCGGTAAATGAGTGTAAATATGCTCACAACAGAAGACAATAAGGATTTTGATAAATAAAGTAAGAAGGCCTACATTTCATTTGATTTATTTTGGTACCCTTGCGTCATACAGGTATAATAAATACAAAAAGACGCTGTGGAGCAATGTTCACACCTCACAACCTGCAGCAGATCATGACCCATCTTTGCTCTGCCCCTGGCACCAACTGTCTATTTGCATGTGACGCAACTACTGACATTCATTCGTCCTGACTCCGCCGCAGAGGTCGATTCGTCAGGATTCTGGGGCGTCAGGATGTAATCACGCATTGAAATACCTCGGGTCTCACGCACAGCGGATTGCATGACTAAGCAGCGGTGCACCGCAGTGCATCAGTCGGGCAGCAGCAGCAGACTCTGCCGCATTCACCCTGTGCCCGCCCCCCAAAAAACTTCAGCCTAAACTCTTCACCCGGAGGATTCTATCTAACCCATCGGCGGATCGTTACCGGGCTCCTCCGGATCCTCGGCACCCCGCGCCGGTAGAAACAATCGGCCATGGTGCTGGAAGTCATCCCGGTGAAATGCTCAGCTGCTCCGCTGGATGAATCGCTGCCTGCGGCTGGAAGGTGTGCAGCTCCCCGGCTGCCGGAGCTCAGCCGCAGCTGCTGCTGCTGCCTCTCATACGGAGGGTGGCAGCGCTCACTGCAATGTTTCCCTCCCTCCCTCCTGACCTGCCTCCTCTTCCTCCTCCTCATCCTCAGCTCCCCGCGTCATCACTCCGTTTTTGCTTACTCATTCATTTGCAGCAATAAGCAATGAGACGTTCAAGTACATACACAGTGTTTAGGCCACTCCTGAAACTGGGCATCGCGTGGAAGTATCCTGTACGTCAGGCTGAAAATACTCTTATGCATGTGTGCAAAGTAAAAGATGGACTCAGGGTTCAGCACCATGGACAGCAGCTTATTAATCAAACGTTCAGCACAGTCACAGCTCTCAAGCAGTGAAGGTGAATCAGGATCATATATCATGGATCGTGACCTTGATGGTGGATCGTGGATCATGGGTTATGAATCATGATGGTGGATCTTGTGGATTGTAACTGTGATGGTGGATCCTGATGGGAGAGCGTAGATTTTAGATGGTGGATTGTGATCGTGGATCGTGATTACAACTAGATTTTTTAGATGTACAATATGCTTACTCGCACCATTACTGGCAACCCTGCTATTATTATGAGTGTCATTACTGCTCCCTCCACCTCTGCCAGGCTTTTGCTTTTTTATAAACACTTTAAACATTGATTTATGTGAGATAGTGTTATTTTGTTGATGTGCTCTCTAACACACAACATCTATCGCTCTTCTGTCCATCCTGGGAGACGCTCTCAGGTCTCTAAGCTACATTTTCTTCCCTGTGAAAAGTAGGTGGGTGACGTGTTTGAGTCTGATTGAAGCAGCGAAGAATATTTTCCTTGTTCGTGATGTCTAAACTGTCCAGTAGGTATTTCTATCAAATACAAATCCCCTAGATGAAAAATAAAACTCACTGCTATCCTGGCGAGTGCAGTTTTGATCGAGGCCCATGTGTCCAGTCTTCTGTCTAAAATGATGATAAATTTCACTCCAGGTTGTCTCGTTCTGCAAGAGAAATGAGGCAGTTGTGTGTAAATGTGATGTTATTCATTGCACCCATTAAGGAAATGGCGATTTAAGGCTGTAAGGCAGGAAAATGAGAAAGGATTTGCGAGTTAAAAGCCGGTGGATGGGTAAAATCATTTCCTACAGCTTTAAATTCATATAATTTCAAGAAGCTTTACAACTACATACACTTGTTCTTAAAACATAATTTATCACAAAAAGTTGAGAAAAAAAGGTTTGATATGATTAAATATATTTCACTATATTTTTCCTAATCTCTGAGGTGAGGTGTGGACATAGAGGGCGTCGGGAGGACATTTGACCGTCAGCTGGAGCAGCGGAGGCCGGCTGTGCTTAGAATACAGGCGTTTGGTGCACTGCAGAGAGGGAGAGACTCAGACAGGAATAAATGAAGCAGGACACACCGAGGGATGAGAGTGAGGTACGTAAACACTTTGGCTAAAGCGTCCTCTGGAATGTCGCTGAAAGCCGAGTATTCAGGGAGGGTGATGATGACACTGGAGTCGTCCCCACGACCTCCTGGAAATAGAATTCAAAACAAAAGAAATTACTTTTAAAATAATGTGCAAATAGTTTAAATTAACAACATAAACAAAAAGGCCTTACCTGAGAGGTATGCCACCTGTTTCTCTATGTAGCCTCCCACCTCCTTCATGCTCACGGGGACAGTAACCTCTGGAAGATGATAAACACGTTTTAACAACTATGGTAGAGGGAGGTGATGTGCACAGCAGGAGAGTTAATAAACCAAACGTTTCAATCAAAGGATCTGTGGGTGTAAAATGATGTATAAACATGGATGCTGGTGTCGTTACATGACCTCAAATGTTGTGTTTTTGCAACTTGTCAGCAGGACAACGTGAAAACTATGGAACGGATTTGTACAAAACTTGATGGGGCCAAAAAAACAAACATTTGAATTAAATGCAGATTCAGACAAAAGGACATATCCAGGAAATAGCTTTCTTTAACATTGTGAGAGGGTGTTTTTAGAATTTTAATTAATTCATTGATTAAAGATAAAATCACACTCTTCTTTTTCCTTTTGGTTAAATAATCGCTTTTTATTTGATTCTACCTTGTTTATTGATACAAATTTTATACATTTCTTCAATGGTTGCTGCACTTTAATGGTTTTTAATTGATGGTCTGAATGTCGTTTCCGCCGCAGCAACAACAGTGAATCATTTTTCACTGAAGATTTGACATGAAAGTGACAAAACATCAACATTTATCCAAAAATAAAACCATCACAGCTGCAATCTCACCAATGTAAATCTATTCTCAACTTACTGTCATATAATATTACTGCGTGTACTTCTAAGATCATAACACAAGTAAGACAGTGACATCATTCCTATTTATCGTCTGTAGTGATGTTGGTGTAGTGTTAAGTTTACTGGCAGATGTTCCACATCTCCTGCCTGGTGCCATTAGTGTTTGAGCGTGAGACGCCAATAAATGCATGTGAGTCTCTTATGGAGCCGTCAGTGAAGTTCTAAAGAGGCTTACATCCGTCCTCTGCTGAGCCATTCAGCCACATGAGACTGCAGACACACTGACTAATGCATCGTCCTGTGCCTGTTTACATGTGCTCACGTTACATTTACAGTAAATTCAAGGGGCTAGATGGGCATGTTTGTTGATGTAACACCACGGGGACAATGTCTCTTTGATACAAGCTCCCGAAAAGAGATGTAGAAATAGTTGACACAGCAGGAACAGAGATTGTTGAGGCTCAAACGTGTTAAAACCGCACTTAACTAAATGTTGCGGGCCCCGTTCAGTGGTTTGTGCAACAGATTAACGGGGCAGTAAATTTGCTCACACTTCATCGTTGCCTCGTACATAATGGATTCGACATTAAATATGAATTTGAGCAGAGAAAAATGACAGAAAGCAGAAGAAAGAGTGAAAGAGAGGAAGAGCGGAGGAGGTGTTTTTTTCCATGAGTCGACTGCAGTAATAGTGTCGCTCAGGTTGACAGAATGAGCTCTGCTAGTACCTGCTAAATATTTGATCTGCGTCTGTAACAGAGAGGAGCTGAGCCAGGCCGGGCCGGGCCACTGAGGGGCCGACGGCTGCATTGGGCTGTGCACACACAGGTGGAGGGTAAAGTTACCGTCACACCGGAGGAGTTATATAACCGTTTGTACCCTGAGCCACACCACGCTCAGGAAGGTGAGACAAGACGTGTTAATGCACATTTTCCATTGTACAGTGGGAAAGGTATTTATATAAAACATTGTGTGTTTAGATATAGAACAGTGCAGGATTCTTCAAGATGACACGGAGCCAACGACAACATCTGAAGAACAAATTCTTAAAAAGACTGAACTGAAATTCATGTTGTTAGAAAAAGCAAACGCAGGCACAAGCACTGCTGCAGTCCTCTGCCTGATCAGTGCTGCAAACGCTTTGGACGTTTTCTTCTTGAAACAGAGATGCATGTCCTCACTGACGCTCCACACTATAACCAGCAGGTGTGACAACTGCTGAGGTTATAAATGTTCACTGTTGTTTTATAACTGCAGTGTTTCTCCCAGTCGTGCTTCACGCATGTCCCCTGAGTCTTCTCCTCCTTTTCTTCAGCGCATGTATTACTTATTGTGCAGCTATAAAGATCAATTTGCAATTTATTGGCATATTTTTCAGGGCAAAAGATCTTTTAAAAATGAAACGGGACATAAAATATTATGAGAATTTTTGAAGATGAAGTCCATCCACATCATACATTTTATCCAACAATGTATAACTAAATGAAATAAGGACAGAATATGTCAGCTTCTTAACCCTGGGCTCATTTCTGAATCTCTGTTCTGTACATGTAAAGTCAAAACTGTGGTATTTTCATACGGGTAAATCCTGATTAACGTCTTTATCACAAATCAGCGTGTTCGCCTCCTGACTTTTCCCTGGGACACGCAGGATGTCGTGCACAGGTCAAAGTCAAATAACCTGTGTTCGCTCTTCCGTTCTTATGGCCACAGAGAAAGGGCAATGTTTGCCAGAGTGGATGGAAACTGAGATTCGCTGCCAGTCCAACAGACTCCGACTCAGACCAATCCTTTCAATCTACATGAGCTCAAGGTACAGGAGCTTATCTGTGTTGTCCAAACACTGATTTCATCACAGCTCCTACAAAAAGCATTAACTCCCCTGAAGGTTTACATGTTTAATATTTTTCCACATTGAGACACAGGGTTTTTTATTAGACTCTATTTTAATAGTCAAGCCTCATGTCAAAGTTTTACATTTTACAGGCGACACACCATGTCGGTATTATGAGGTTGGTGAAAAAATGAAACTCTGCCTGCTTTCTGTGTACAATAAAGTGCAATAAATAATATTATATTTTACAGGCTTGCCAATTGCCACCTTCTCATAAAATAAAATCCTGGTGAAGGGTACAGGCCGACAGCAGTGACTGTGGAGAGTGCACACAGCCCGGATGCTACATTCAGTCTGATTTGGGAGAGACTCAAAAAGCGGACACATGTAATCCCTCGCAGAGCAAGAAATCCGCTCTTACACATACAAACATGTTCACAGTACACACAGGTCTGGCCTCATGCTGCTTTTAGGTCACAGGATATTTTGCTAAACAAAGCTTTCAGTGCTAAGGGGATTAGACCGGTGGGAGGATGCATCCTGATAGAAAAGGGTGGAAGGAAATTGCAAATTGTTCTAGCTGTATATGTGGAGACTAGAACTCGGTGGTAAAACCCGGAAGCAACACCAGGTTTGACTCTGTAAGTCCCAGCAATGACGGTAATGTTCAGACCTTTGCACTGTTTGGTCTGATGATGATATTTGGCATTTGTCACACTGTCATTTATTTGATGAGGTAGTTTTGAAATATGCTTCTTTATAATAAAATTGTAAGAGTAAACAACGGTGTCCGAGAGAGCTCAACGCACTGCAAATTAACAAAACAACTGGAAATGTTTTAACACGTGCAAATACAGAAACGTGCTGATGGAACTTCACAAAGCATTGAACTACAGCCAGGTCCGTCACTTTGTTGGGTCCCCTGGAAACATTTCAGCTGAACCTGAAACACTGAAAGGGTTTTAAGGGTTGTGTGACTTTAGGGTATTGAAAAGGGTTGAGGTGTCATTCCTGAAGGAATTTGATATTTCAATTTCACAGTGAGGCCCTTGAGTTGAACGATAACTTTGTATGGAGCGAAAGTAGTCAGTTATTGAAAGCATTTAAACTGTCAGTTCAGGTGTAAGAGACAGAAACACTTGAGCTGCCAATGAAAGAAGTTAAATGTTCAGTTAAAGATGAAGTTTCAGAGATTGAAGTGTGCGTCCTGCGAATAACTGAAGTGTTAGTTTGGTACGTAAACGCTGACAGAAATCTGAAGTGTCTGTTGAAAAGCACTGACGGCTGTGGACACATGGAGCAGCAGTGAAAGGAGGAAAATTCTGTCTTTACTGCTCGATCAACTGTCATTGATGAGTGATTGATCGTGTATCCTGTGGTTTTCTGTCCTATAATCTTATCAGACTGTGTTCTATCTACACATGGTTACACAGAGCTCTGACAAACAAGCAGGAACACATCTCCCAGAAGATTTAGACCGTGAAGGTAATTTAATACGATGTGGGGACTGATACAGGGAACGAGCGGAGCTATGTAAGTGATAGGATGTATCATAGCTCGGGGAGTAAACGATGAATCTGTGGCTCCTGGTTCAGACACCAGCGGCATCCTCTGTAAACAGATTAGGACAAACCCAGAGAGCAACGTTCACATTTCACATTGAGGAAAAAAACCCTTCACCCTGTATTAATAGAAAGTTAGTGTGGCCTTTTCCTGGCTGTTGGCTCCACATCCCGACGCAGGTACATTGAACCCACAGGAGGCGTTAAGAGGCCGAGGTCCATAAATTAAACAATGACTCGACGCTGCGAAGATCCCAGATTAATCACATTAACCTCTGGAGGAAGCTGCTCGGAGCTGTCACTCACATCAGGAACTATTTCTGTTCATCATCTTACCTTCACTGTTTGCCAGACAAGCCCTCAGAGTGGTGACTGTCAAATGACCAGGGGGAATATATGACCCAATCTCAATTTTCTGTATTAAATTCTGTTGCTATTTTAAGTAAAAAAAAAAAATGTTTAGCTCATAATTCTATACGTGACACAACAACGTTCTCTAAATAGTAGAAGCTGCATCATGTACTTCCTGAACATCCTGTGTTTTTCTTCCCAACTGGTCAATTGACGTCAACAAAGCATTTTTCCTCCATCGCAGTCTCGTACTAATCTACAACCGACACATAACCGGGCAACAAATCATTACTATGGATAAATATCTATCCATCTGCGATGGCTTAAAATAGCTGACATAATCCCTGCAAAGGCCCACACAGTTGTAGCAAAGCTGCAGGACCAGGCATCGAACACACGCTGACAAAGCAGCGATGTAGTGTGCAGCTCTCCGGTTACCTCACGTAATGGTTCTGTAAATCAAACTAAATGGACTTCTGCCACAGTGCGTCTCAGTCTGCTGCACCGTGCTGAGAGGAGCAAGGTGAACTGTCGCATAGTGTCAGAGCAGATACAGTACTATATGCTAAAAGCCTGAATGGAAACTCAGAGGTATCATGTGTACTCACGCTGCAGAGTACTCTCGAGCTGGGAGCCAGCCTGCAGGAGGCAGCGGTAGCTCTCCATCTCCTCCTTGGACTTTTTCTCCGGCTCGCTCTCCTCCTGCAGCGAGGCTGGGCCCATTCCCCCTCGACCGAATCAGGACCAGGCTGGGAGAATGGACTCGGTCGTGGGAGGTATTGACAAGTGGTCCAGGCCTCACATCCTCCTCAGAGCCCTATAGTCCCCCCCCATAGTGTCCGCATATACGGGCCGAGAGCCGCAGCGGGGAAAGTTAGTTTCCTCTTGCCTCCGCAGGTCCCAAGATCCGGATGGGACGGTTCCCCGAGGCTGCTGGCTGGATCCTCCTTGACCTTGAGGCCGCATAGAGAGGCTCCTGCAGCTACATCACAAGACCTGGCCGCAGAAGCAGAAAACAGAGGTTTGCTGTCCTGCTGTGGCCCAGACTGGGTGAGATCTGCTTCCTCCCCCCCCCCCCCCCCCGCCCCCCTCACACACACACACACTAGTGCCGACAGACTGTCCTGCTCTCAGCAGCAGTCAGCTACTCCAAAACAAACAGGCTCCATCTGGACACTGCTGTCTGTCTGTCTGTCTCCCTCGGCCCTCCCCTCCCCTCCCCTCCGCGAGCCTCAGTGCGTCAGCTCCGCACAGTGCACAGCTCAAGAGTCCACTCCTGACACGCTGCCAACTCCCTCCCAACTTTTCTCCTCACTTCACACTCGCATGCTCCTTTCCTACGTCAGCGTTGTGCTGACTGTATCATGCAGTCAACTGGGCCGTGGGGGCGTTTGGCTGCTGTGTCCATTACCCCACTTTCTCCAGCTGTATATTAATACTGATGCACACCCAGAGGAGAAGAGATCTGTTGTGAACAAAATGAAAATCTACAGCACCCTCTGCGCCAACAAGCTCGGCCCATGTGAAGTGCAGCCTTTATTACACAACAATCACATTCAGGCGAGAAGAACAAATATGAAAGGGTGTCATTGTGTACATACTGATACACAGAGCCTGTCTCAGCTCCCCACTGCTCGGCCCACAGCTGCTATGAATGGACCAGTCCTCAATGACACCAGAAAATATTCTATATAACTGTATTCAGAGTTCCTCTACGGGGACTCACTGCGTTTGATGTGTTCTTGATGTCGGGCCACACACGGAGCAGTGGAAGAGCAGCAGTGCCCCGTCCTGATACGCAGCCACTCAGCTGATCCAGCTTAGCCTCTCAGCCATCTCATTACTGCACAGCATCTGCTTAGTCTGGTCAAATGCACACACACACACACACACACATCCTTACATCAGACTGCGCCTGCAGACACGACTCTGGGTGTAACAAAGCACTACAAGACATTGTATCTTCAAAACATTCTGCTTTATTACAGAAGAACTTCAGGTTTTCAATACACTAGTTTCAAAGAGGTACATTCAGCTTAGAGGTTTGGAGTGTTGAGGCTGGAGAAAGCTGGAGGGCTGGAGGTGGCGGGGGGGTGTCCCTGCTGTGCGACACGTCGCTGCCGAGGTGCCTGAAGGTGTCCACCTCCCCCCCTCACAGACCGCGTCCACAGCCACAGAGCCTCTCGTGCTTTTTTTTGGGACATTTTGGTTATCGTACAAAAAGTGGCTGGAAAAAGGTTGCATTAAAAATACAGTTCATTCTTTTTATAGTTTTCATTAGACAGGCAAAAAATTAGATAACAAGAAAATAGCATCTCTGATGTCACTTAAAGGTTTTTTCATTAAACAAAGCAGGCAGCCCCTCTCGATGCGTCCCCTTACATCCAGTATATCGCCAACACAGTGCGGCATAGTAAAAACTGCCTCCTCCGCAAACATCAATAAAACAGACTTTAAAGTAGAAAATAAAGCTGAAATGCATGTACATGTTTTCCATTTATAAACAGACCAACATTAACTTTATTTAAATCTCCACTTGGTGGTATGACTGCATGTGCCATTGTGCAGATGCACTGTATCAGATATGTCAGGCTACAATCAGTGGAGCGAAATACAAGACCAGCACTAAAAAGTATTGAGCTGGAGTGTTTTGTTTTTTTTACTTTCAAATCAACATACCGATAGGTTCTGTAACAAAACTACTCAATAATCAGTTTAAACCAAGAGTTACATCACTGAGCACAAGGAGCGGCACTGGTTCAGAGGCCGATTTTTGGATGTTGGGAGTGTGGGATGGGGGGGCTGCCTGTCTTTGTAAACATGACAAAGACAATCATGGGATTGGCACGGGCTGACATCAGGGCTGGAGTAACACAGGCAAAACTCAAACGACCGACAAAGCTGACCACACCTCGCCAATTAAAAAAAAGACTTACATAATAAAATATAACCTTTGTGAGTAAAATTACACTTAACAATAAATATGCCAAATGGACAATGCACGTCCGTGAAGAAAAAAGTATTTCAAAACAGTATCTTGAAGAGTTTGAAACAATGGCAAGTTAGAATGGAATGTATGAAGCACTACACAGAAGACGCTAAAGGCCGAACAGTCCACAAACAAGGAAGAGGACGGAGTGTGTTGCCTCATGCTAAACAGTAACTATGTCGACTCTGCAGGGCTGGAGTTGGTTTTCTTTACATCCCAACTTCAGCGCGGCCGAGAAGAAGTACATGAACTACATGATGGATTAATGAACATACAGTAAATACCTCATTTAGGCTCTAGTGCATGTGTGTATTAAGTGTACAACGTGTGTGGTGACTGTGTGCGTAATGTTCTCAGCCATCAGAAATGTGCGTGTGTATGCTCAGACATACTGAATAAACATGTGCTGTCTACGCAATGAAGAAACGGTCCTCAATAGTGCAGGAACCGTCCGACCGAACTACATCAACGTGGTTCAAGTAATTCCGGTACTCATCGCGCGCGCACACACACACACACAAACATCTCACTTTTCTCAACCAGTACAAGTTGCACAGGACACACGACAAGTGGTCACTTCCAGGTCACAGAATCGAATCATAATAGGTTCATCTTTTTTTGGCTTTGAGCAGATGCTGTCATACATCTCTTAATTATATACACTACAACACATATATTAAATATCTCATCTAAATTGGACTCTCTTAAATTATCTCTGAGGATGGAGGCATAGTTTCATTGCCAGAATAGGCTTGTTGTCTCTAATCTATCTCTCAATCTTGCATACACGCACTCACACGCACACACGCACAGCACGCACACACACACTTTTTGGATTGAGTGGTAATATGGTCTGTTTTAGCTCGTCCTGAAAACCGTTTGCAGCTCTGAGCTGGATTGAAATCATATTCAGTAACTTCTTCATTTTGAACCCGTGGATGAGAATATGTTCTGGAACACAAGATAAGAATAACCATTGAAAGCGTATTAACTGTAAAGTAGAATAACCTTTTTAAAGTGTAACTAGTGAGAAAGGGATCGTCGTGTCTTTATAAAACTTAGAACACAGTGACTGAACATCAGTGGAGTAAAGCTTTCTTTTGAGCCTTCTTTCATGCAGGTGAACCATTCTTGGAGTGGACATCACAACTGCTTGTTAAAACACAGCAGTTAGATAGAGCTACTGACAAGGCAGAAGTGTATGCATTCAATTGGAAGCTAGTATTTAAAAAAAAAAAAAAAAGAAAAAAGGGAGTAAAAAGAAAGAAAACTCATGCCTGACATCTTATTAGATATCTTAAAAAATAATGCAGGGCACTGCTCTGCAGGCATGCATGGGGGGTTTAGGAGATTTGGGGATTGAGCAGAGAAGGACGGAGCAGAAACACACAAGTCAAAAGGCTGCTTAATCCCTTTACATCCCACCCCCCCAGTCAGCATCTCTCTTTTTCTTCAGATTTTTTCTTCCTCCTCTTCCTCTTCTCCTTCTTCTTCTCCTCCTCCTCCTCTTTTCAGGTCAGCTCCGACCCAACTGGCACGACATCCTGAATGTGGCAGATGCCACTGTTGTTGTGAGTCCTTGCTGCCTTTTACTCACACTCCTTCAGATGCTTGTGCGATATTAGAGAGACCGGTGCATTCTGGAAAACAGAGAAGCAGAAAGATTCAACTTCTGTGTTTTCATTAGAAGCTTGTTCCAACAAGAGAAAAGAGGACGAGACAACTTGAAATCACCCCAAATCAAAAAAAATGTACTTTATATTTTTATAATTTATCATCTATATTGATCCGTTGAAGCCAAACATGCACATTGAGCAGATGGTTGGGTTCATCTCTGGTTTACCTGGATGTTTGTAGGAGGCGACCATCTGAGAGCTACAGGGAGGATAGAAATGAAGGTTAACCAGTGAAAGCTGAGGCAAAAAGCTTTGAGCTAATGCTAAGCAACAGATGTCGGTGGCCCTGGACAGTGATGAGAAGACATTGTGAACAATGATCAGACCTATGAACAGGAAGTAGCACAGAAAATGTGAAAACACCTTAAGACGTTCAACACTTCTGCATAGTTTTATCATTTACCCAGGGAGACGTAATATATAAAATAAAGAATCCAGACAAAATATATAATAAACCACAAAACTGCATTATCATATGTATTTTAAAGATTAATTAAGATATACATTTGTTTTTATTGAATCTGTATTTATTCCATGTTGCTTCTATAAGAGTCAAACAGAACAGAGGCAGTGCTGTGATTGGATGTTTGCTCATTCAGACCAAAGAATTGTTGATAAAAGTGGATTTAAAAAAAATTCTAGATTTTACCAGCTAGAATGAACTGAATGAATTTGTTGGAATATTTCATAATGTATCTTTCACATTTTGTTTGTATGATTTATTACATAACACATTAAATTGGCAAACTTTTCCCCATATATACCTGCTGCAGTTTTTAAAGTATTTTGTCTTGGTGTTTCCATTCATTTTGCTGTTTACCCCCTGTAGTTAATGCAGCTGCATTCAGCCTGAGGTTAAGGCAGCATCACATCATGCTCAGCACTCACAAAATGCATCAATCATTTTCCAAGAGATTAAGCAGATGACAAACACCGACACAGGTTTGGACGTGCACACAGGACGAAACGAGCATGAGGAAACCGCCACGTTACAAACAGCACATGAATATCACATTGGGACCTAGTAGCTGAGACCGCCACACACTCAGACGTTTCTTCTTCTTCGAGATGGACTGAATATAAAAACATTCCAAATCGGGTTATTAAAAGCACATGCAGGCGGTAAGCTGGGGTTCAAAGGGAGGCTGAAGGGAGCATGTGTCAAAAAGAAAAGTCTGCAATATTAGACCTAGTTATGCATTCATATTAAAGAAATGCACCATTTGTCTTTTTTTAACCAAAGATATATTAACACAAAACCTGGGACTGACGTTGAAAAAGTGCATCTCTTCAGCCAGCCTATGGCAGCTTACACAACACACAGGAACACAATGGGTCTTGCTGGATGTGACCGGTTTGTCATTATGCCTGATTCTCTTGTTAAAACCCGGAGTTAGGGTCCAGGACTGCAGGAGAGGGTGGTTGGGAGAAAAAGGCTTTGATTGGCTTAAATGGCCTGAAGATGGACTGGTACCTGCTTAAGTGACAGTATTGGACTCATCAGAAAAGGTTCTCATGAGCAGGGGTCTGGCTGAAGACCGGGGAGACTGGAGTCCCCCCACGCTCGACTGAACCAGCTTCTTCTAGAAGGGTGAGGCAAGAGACACCAATGACATCACTACACTGAGAGAACCATACATACTTTGTCTCTCTGTCTCCTGCACACATACAGACACACACAGGGAACAAACATACAAAGACTGGACAGGTGGATGATGAAATTCAGTCTGGCTGCCTTTTCAGGATACCTTCTCCTTGCAATAATAATTTCCAGATTTCTTGATTATGACTATACTTGCAAATTTGGCAGAAGAATGTACAGAAAACAAACAAACACACACACACACTCAACAAAATGCAGTGGCCTGCAGGGATTGTGGTGAGGATCTAGGATGAGGTTAACTTGAGCCTCATGCAGGTAAGTTTGGTTGTTTTAACGTGCTGCATTCACCTAACTGGACATGCGGAGGCAGCAGGCACTGGAGCAGCACAGGCAGCTGGGAGGGGACTGACTGAAACAACTGGACAGACAAGGATGGAAGACTGACTGCACGCTTTCACGGACACATGGTCCTACTCCACACTGCTGTCAGAGCTGGGCACATCCCAACCATCAGTATTGCTCCTAATTTTCATAAACATAGATCTAAAGGAAAGCATTTAAGTCAAGTTTTAAATATCAGAGCCTCCAAGGATGGCATTCCTACGGTAGGTATAATAAAAGCAATGATAATCTGATTAATCTGAGTTAATCCCTCCTACTGAGTGGGGACTGTAAACAACTACAGAACACCAGCCTGAGTTATTTGAGAGGGGAAGGAAGGAGTCTAACAGTGGGAGAGGAAGGACACAACAGGTAGGAAACAAGCAAGACTGGCAGACACAGAAAACTCTGCAGGAACAGACTCAAGTATAAGAGCTGACAGAAAGAGAGAAAGACCTCAGTCACTCCACGAGAAGCTGTGAGTGCTGGCGGTCTGCGACAACATGAAGATAGTGGATGTCCCCGAGGAAGGAAGGCGATGTTTCATCTTTAGGGAGGCAGGTCCAGAGGGGAAGAGAGAAGATAGCAGAGGGTGAGACAGAGTGAGAGGACCAAAGCAGTAGCACTTGTTAGAAAAACAAAGTTAGAAATGATTAAAAAAAAAATAGATTAAAGGGGAGGACGTTCTAAAATACAATAACAACCATCATTTAATCCTGTGGACCGTTGACACGAACAAGATTGTTAAATTTGTATGCATCTTATGATTGATTCTGCCACTTTGCTAACTTACAGATACATTCAAAAAGAAATAAAAACAAACACATATGCATTGTAATAAGTACATATTGGACAAAATGTATTTCTGGTTTCCTTCAAGTTTTTGCAGATAAATCAATTTGTTGTGTGGAACACTCCCAAAAACACATGTATACCCCCAAACATTTCCAGTTGTTTGTTTGGAAATCACATTAGTCTCATGGGGAGCTAATTGAAATGACAAAATACATCTGGGAAAGTATTTACTTCACTTAAATTAAAGCATCCCTGCAAAAAAAAGCCTGCGTGGGATATAAAAGCTTGAACTTAAAGATGCAATGGGATAAAAATCTAAGTCCGTATCATGTGTCCCTGCATCGATAGTTGCATTATGTCTTGGTGTCCATCAGATATTTATATTGTAGTTAGCAGAGTACATTCATGGATCAGAGGTGTGAATTAATTTGTCAGCTGACAAACACTTTGTTTACATCTCAAAAGAATAGCTGGTGTGAAATGTATTCATTTGAGTGGAGTCTTCTACAGTGAGTCACTGCTCTGTAAATACAAAGGCACTTAAGAGTGAATAGGATTTTATTCAAATTCCTCCCATAACTATATCAAGGATGAACTTAGTTATTAAGAACCGATACATTGAGAAAACAAATGCATAAAATGCAGGACAGAGAGTTGGCAGAAAGGAAAAGAGACAGTTAAAGAGGGAGAGAAAGTGAAGAAGGGTGCAATGTGTGTGTACCTGTCGAGTGTGGGGGGTGCGGGCCTTGCGGAAGACCACAAGCAGGATCTCTGGCAGTAGACTGAGCAGGACGAGGAGGATGATCACCAGCCAGGCTGACACTGAACTCAGCATGTTGGCAAACACAAAGTACAAACGCTGCTGGCTCAGGAAAGGCCTGTAGGAAAGAGAACACTCACTCACTGACTTGGCTGAAAGAGCCACAGGGGTCACATAGAAATGAAACACAATAGATGAACTACAATGACTACATAAGATAAGTCATTTTGAATTGTTTTCTAACCATATTGTTCCTCCCCAGAGGAAGCTGAAAAACACATAGAAAGCCAGAGATCCCCAGATCACAAAGTGGTTGATCCACGTCCAGTGTCGGGTGTCCAGAGCAAGCTAAAGCAAAAAGCAGAGAAAAGTCAATAAATGCACATTTCAAATATCTGTCAAGACTTTGCCAAAGTCGGTTTTCTGAAAGTTAACGTGAAATGTAATGATGCACCATTTCATTAGATGAGACAAATAGGGAGGGAAGTTTTTTTTTTTTTACCTTTAGTGTGACGGTGAGGACAAGGACAGTGAAGACGATCGTTCCATATGACCAGTTTCCAAAAACCTGGATTTAAATAAGACAAATGAGCAGATGTACTTCGAAGAAAAGGCTTCAGCAAGTAATTTAATAGCAATACTTTAGAAGGTGTATTACATCAGAGAACAAACCTGGCCATTGTCCTGCAGAGCTGGGTTACTGAACAGAAAGCGAACACCAAAGAAGAAGAGCAAACCATGGAAGACTCCCAGCAATGTCCAGTAGAGGAATGGCCTCCAACGTAACATGGCATTCTTGGCAATCTCTCTAAAAAACAAAAATAAACAAGAAAGCTGAACAAACTTATTTTTATGTCTCTTTGAAAAAACTCTCAACTATGAAAAGCATAAAACGTTTTTTTCTGAGAATATTAAAGACCCCCAAAAAATGAGGTGCACCATCACATAGATAAAGGTGACTGTGGTTTTAATGGGTTTATAGTTTTTAAATACAAGGACATATCTGGTTAACTGTGACAGCAATACAATTGAAATTATAGATGGTGGACAAAAGAGTACAAAAGAGCCCGTTAGTAAAATGTGTTACATAAGCTGAAATGTCCAGCTTCAGCAGAGGGACTGTAAGTTGACCGTTCTCCATTTTCTTTTCTTCATCTTTAAAGACCATATTAACGATTGGCCATTTAAGCATTTTATCCAGTCTTTACTCCATAAACAGCAATCCTAGATCTTAAAGACAACGTCTTAATGAACCATGAAGTGTACTGCAGATAAGTGAGGGTTCCCACGTTCACCTGTAGAGGGTAGCATTGTCCAGCAGATCCTGAATGCAGATGTGCTGCTCCAAGAGGCTGTAAGCCAGGATGGGCATAGAGGTGAAGCAGATGTTGTACATCGTCAGATAGACCGCACCATACAGGGGCTGGGGAGTATGGGAGCAGGAGGGGGGAGTGAAGGACAAGGGAAGGTAAGGAGAAGGAGGAGGAGGAGGAGGAGGAGGAGGAGGAGGAGGAGGAGGAGGAGGATGGGTGGGTGGGGCAACCAAGGGTTAATATTATGGAGAGGACAAAACTCATACACACCATCATACTTACATACAGTATGTCATATAGGCAAGCTTATATACATCTTTCATGTACTTATGAAAGATCTAAGCTGGGGGCCATGTGGCATGAGGGGGAATAACCTATTCACCCACACCTTTTACAAACAGACGTACCAAAACATAAATCAATTACCTTAATAAAGATAGTATTTGTGTTATTAATGTAATTTAATGAACTGATAATATATTTCTATGTCAGGAGCAGTTTTCATATGAGCGAAGTACCATAAAACATTCTTGTGAATTCATCAATGAGCTCCACACACAAAATCAGTGTGTTTTCAACAGTGGGACTGTACACATGCCACCATGATTACATTCTGTTCACATATGAAGTACCACGGTGGCAGAGCTGACATATGTCTGAATTATTTAACAGTGGTATGAAATCTAAGTCACTATATATATATATATAAAAACATATCAGACAGGGCTCAAACATTCCAGGGGCAGAGAGGGAGGGGCAGTCTAACAAGAAGGAGTCTGGCATTCAGGAGCACAAGGACATGTGGATTCAAGGGACACCGCCTCCTTTCATCTTCAGAATATCTTTGAACCTCAAAGGCCTCGGGACATACTCACTTGCTGGGAATAGCCGCAGAAGAACTGGTACAAAAACTGAGGTAAGATGAAGCAAAGGTTCTGCAGGGAAAACGGAGAAAGAGAACAGGCTCACACTGAGAAAAAAAAACATCAAAAGACATCAAATGGATTCCTAAGTAACCACATAATTAAAATGTAGGTACAAAAACGTTATCCTCAGTTCAACCTAAAAATCAGTTCAACATGTTAAGAAGATACATTCTGTCAAATCTGTGTCTCTTCATCACAATGTTTAAATCATGTGAGTTGGTGGGTTTGTTTGTGAGATTCAGGCTTTGCACAAAAACACTAAGACAGTTCATAGCCTGAGGACTGATAAAAGGTTAATGTGACTGAAGCATCTGTTCCTCCTACCTTGTAAAAGAAATACTGCACCAGGTGTGCAATGCGAACATAGTAGAGATGCCCATGAGCCAACAAAAGTTTCTTGAGGTGCATGAGTTTGGGGATGGCATAATCACTGTTCCTCACTGCCTGCCGGCCCTCTTTACCTTTAATGCCTGAAACACCAAGAGCAGTCACACATCACCTTCACTAAAATCTGACACTTTCCTCCATTGAAATTAATGAAAGATATGTCAATCAGAATCAGCTCCATCATGGGATTTCTTACCAATGCCAACATGTGCTTCCAAGATCATGCTGACATCGTTGGCACCATCTCCAATGGAAAGAGTGATTGGGTTGCCTTTTGAGTTCTTCACCATTTTAACTATCTGTATATGGAGCAAGAAATGGGGGCAACATTCAAAAGCTGCCAACTATTCACTGTAAAAATATTCTTTTCAATTATTTAAGGACTAAATATTTTCCACATCTGACCTGTGCCTTTTGTAGAGGAGCCATGCGGCAGCAGAGAACAGCTGTGCAGTTCTGACAGATCTGCAGGAACAGGCTCTTGTAGAGTCTTGCGTTGGACTCAGTGGAGGGGTTGAGCACCATGGACAGAGTAGCTCCATCTATGATAAAACCATAGTCTTGGTTTGATGAAGACCAGCTCCTTTAACACAGAGAAGAGAAACAGGTTTCAAGTTTTTTTTTATCATCAGTAAGATTTAGAACGATTGTGTTAAATAAGAGCATGTCAACAAATCGACAAACCGACCTGGTGACGCCTGCTTTAGCTGGTGGGGCATCCTGCACAGTCTTTTTATGATATTCAGTCAAGAGGTCATGCAGTCGTTCCTCGCGCCTCCTTCCTCCATCGTCCAGAGTGCGCACTGTTAGTTCCAACAGCTCTGTATTTCGCTGGAACAGTCTACAAGCATAACAAGTGGACTTTGCGGTCTCCATCTTGTCCCCCGTTAGGACCCAAACCTTCATGCCTGCCCCCTGCAGGGCCTCCATCGTCTCTGCAGCCTCCTCTTGAAGCCTGGGGGAGACGAGCAACAGAAAGAAGTCAGATACTTGAAAGGTTATTACGATAACTCCAAGAAACAAAGCCTGAGCAAGGCTGTTGATTTTCTAGCAAAAATGCTACTCAAACAAGGTTGAGCCTAACTCAAACAGGAGTCAGAGGGAGCTGTGGGGAATATATTAAAGGGGGTATAATTCAAAATATCTGACTGCCTGTTGGACCACAGAAGGAAAAAGTGGATTTTAATTGTCACCACAAATTACAAATTAGCAATTTCTTAATGGACAAAACACTACCAGGAATGTAGTGAAAGCATCTGATGCAAAACAACTGCAACTGTTGAAGTTACACAAACAGTGTGTCGCAACACAGACACGTCTTTCTTTCCTAAGAATAGTAAGTCAGAACAGGAAGTTTTTCCCAAGTTTATTTCTGTCTTCTGCAAACGTGTGGTCTATTCTGAGATGTCTTTATGTAAAAGCATTTTAACGTCTAAAAATCTTGGCACTGATCTGTAATTAGATGGAGGGGAGAGGAAGGACAACAGCAGCATACAGCATAACAAACAACTTCAGCAGATTCATATGTGTGAGCTGGTGCCTTGTATGAACACCCACCGATCCTCTACAGCAGTGGCTCCTATCAGACTCATCCCAGTCTCCAATTGGTTGTAAACAGCCATGAGCCTCTCTTCTCTGTCCTGCAGAGCCAGTCTAGCTTCCTTCAGTCCTTTATCTGCCTGGTTGTACTCCTCTGCACTGAGACATTTGTAGGCCACACACAGAGTCCGGTAGCCCTCCTAAACAGTTAAAAACATGTTAGCAAAACAAAGATAATAAAAACCTGTCCCAAAATCACTGTAATCTCAAATTAAAACCCACCTGACCCTTGAATAAAAAAGGACATACTTCTAAACTTAAATCTGGAGTCACCCACCTTTGCATTACGCTCCACATGCATGCGGATCTTTTCAACCTCTTCCTGTCTGACACGGGGGAAGATGGACGAGTCCGCTCCCTTACAGAAGAGGACTGTATCACCTAGAGACAAAAAACAAACATAAACATACCGACACACAATGTGGTGAGGGCTGAGGGCCTGTAATCAATCACAGTCCCTGCAATGAAGCAGACAGTAATCTCAAGCTCACCTGATTTGGATCTGACTATTACACTCATTCGCCTTCTCACTGGGTCAAAGTTCAACACATGGAGTAGTTCATACCTTTGGGATGTACACAAATAAAATTGCAGTTATAGTGCATAAGTAGATGGAAAAATATGGCTAAAAAATGTTGCCTATATAATTACAGACTTACATTTCAACATCGTTGTTCCTGTTGCGAATTTTCATGGTTTTACTTTCAAGACCCAGAAATGTGAAGCCGTACCTGCAGATGGAGACAAATCATCAAAAATGTGTCACATCTGTGTTACATTAAATGATGTAGTTAAGAAATTTAAACCCATCTACAATTTTGGGAAATGCATTTGTGATGTTCATATTCTGTTATGTCGTCATTTTTACTCACTTAGTCATAATAACCCAACTCTTACCTCATGGCACCCTTGACCAGAGCAACTTCATCAGGTGAGGAGGCTATTAGGCCTGGTGGTGGATGAATGACCTCTCCATCCTCCCCTAAGCCATCCACCTGGTCTGTCAGTCCGTCTGCTTGGTCTTGACTCTGCTCTGTCGACTCCTTCACCTGGACTGTGTGGCACAGGCACAGGGCACGCAGAAACAGCTCTTCCCTCTCCTGATAACACAACATGAACATGGCTTAATACAGTAAAAATACAGCATATGATGTTTGTTTTTTTTAAATGCATAAATAATAACTATAATAAGTTAATTTTAAACAAATATCAATCATTTAATATATTGATAATACATTTAGAGCCCCACATAGAGCCATAAACAGTAGCTGGAGTTTAGATCTCTGGATTTACAACCATCTTATATCTGACCTCTTGTAAACATACAGGACATGCTAAAGTGCAACAGTCTCAGAAGTGTAATCAGGTGCTCGAGCACAAGAGCACACAGCCTGTTTGCTCCCCCCTCCATATTAAGTGCAAATGTTGACATGTCAAACGGGACTATACATGGGTGACCTGAGAAGGGCCTTCCTGAGCAGCGAGCTATGTAATGAGCATATGTTGCTGCTTGTGTGACTTTTACACCAGATGGAGGGACACCACAACACCCACCCTGCCAGCTTTCTGCTGTAGTTTGCTCACAGGTCCATCTGTGACACAGAAACCATCCAACTCTGAGTTTGTGTCTTGGTACTTGTACTGGAAGCCGTCGATGCAGCACTCGATGAACTCCATGTTATTCTGAGTGAGGGTGCCCGTCTTGTCAGTAAAGACATACTCCACCTGCAGGAAACGTGATAAAAATACATGACAGACTCTTCCAGAGCCATAAACATTCAGGTGCCCATTTAACAGGTTCCAACAATAAGAATAGGAAATTACTTCCAGAGAGAATTGCCGTGCGTTAATCAGTTTAACGAAGCATGAGCTTTGATTGAGGTAATCATTTTGCAGACCAAGTGTGACTGATGTATGGCAGCAGTATAGGTGCCATAAAATAGAGACGTTAGGATAGCACAGCAAGCTAATGTTATCATAAGCAGCTTATGTTTTACAGTTGCACAGTTATGATCAGTGTTGAAACCATATTTTTGCTTGACTCAATCTTACCCAACAATTTAACTTTTTTAACAACTAACAAATAACAAAGTATCAAATTAAAATTACCTTTTTCACTTATTACAGAAACGTTTAAATGGTGCCTTTGAATGTATTATATAAGAGTGATTTAAGTGCAAAAATACTTTTTAAAATAACTTATTTTTAATATATTTATTTATAAATGTCATTACTCTGAATTTTTCAAAGGTTAATTAAAATAATTAGATGTTTTTAATGGGAATGCCGAATCTACAAAAATCTATTTCCTAACAGAAACACATTTCTGCCATTTAAATGAATGATTTTCTTTAGTCCATTCCTGACCTGTCCCAGCTCCTCGTTGAGGTCTGACGTGTTGACCAGTGCCCCTTCCTCGATTTCTGGGTCAAAGAAATCCTGGTCCCATGTGATGAAATAGGATCCCAAAAACTTTTGCATCTCAACCGTTACATACATGGACACTGGAATGATGAAGTTGAAGAGCACCATGAAGGACAGGAAGTCGGTGAACATCTTAAGGTACTGTTGGGGGAAAAAAAGAGAACACAGGCACATGTTTAAATGTTGATGTTTAATTCAAATCTCAGAGAACACAGCACCTTTCTGAAAGGAAAGATGCGCATTGATTCATTAAGCAATAAGACATATTCATAACAAAGATTAAATTAAGTACATATGCATCATGTCTGTGATCTGTGATCAATAAATCACACTGTTAAACAGTACGCTGTCATCAGGTAATGCACCACTTGTATCTACAACTTAAATTAAAGCAAACAGGCAACATTTGCTGGCAGCGTTGACCTTTTGCTACATTACACCCCTTGTGGATAAAATCCACAGTGCCTCAGTTTGGAATCAGTAATCTTACATTACCCGAACAACAAAACATGATGCAATCACAATGTTATATCACCATGTTCGCAGTTCATTGAAGGCCAGGGCACAGGGTTAACAACCATTGAAATGGACCATGTCACAATATAGGCCTGCAGTGGCCATTTTGCTGAGAAGAGTTTTACTGGTGCTGATTAAGAAGCAAGGGCATGTAAAGCGCTTTAACACGGTGGATGGAGCTTCACTCCCAGACGTTAGAACAACAGCTCACCAGAGGATCAGTATTTACCATTATACACATGATAATATCCTGATGCAATGTTAGCAACACCCATTAGCTATTCTTCTCACAGCAGGGGTAATCCCCATGAAGCTCAAGATACACATTATTCCACTTATTTCACTTCCAGCTGCTAGCATCTTAAAAGACAATATATGGTGCTAGAAATAATATATGATATTTTGGACCATGTATACAATACTGGAGCCTCTCAGACACCTGACTTACAAGTCATTGTCTCTAGAAGGACAGGCACGTTGCTAAGTGTGTACTCACTAAATTGGTGTCCTTCTCTTTCTGGGTTTTCTCGTTGTACCAAGGCTCATCTTGTCCGGGTTTGCCCTGCCACACATACTTGAGTGTCGTGCACACTAGCGCCTTGCTCACCAATATGCAAAGGTAAACAAGAAGGAACGCATTGATAGACCTGAAAATATAAGAGATATCATTAGTGACTATGAAAGATGAATCACATATTTTTAAAATTGTTTACACCTTTTCTTGAGGTACTTACTTCTCCACAGCAGAGCGTTTCTGAGACTTTCCCTGGTAGTTGAGAGCCATCTTCGTCTCCATGCCAGTGTAAACTGCAACACCTTGAGAAGGCACGAGAGGAAAGAAAAAAGGACTCGATTTTAGATACTGAGCCATCTTCACAAATTTAATCTAAGTTATTGTAATAACGTCAATATCAGTTGACTCACCACAGATTTTCTGAGTGTTCTTTAAAGTTGCTCCTTTCAGCAGTAGGTTTTCTGGGCCCAAAGACCTGCACAATCACATCGGTACATCAGACAATTCAGTCAAACAGAATCTGTTCAATTCACACACACACACACACACACACACTCTATTTTCTAAATGGAAACCTGGCAGGCAAGTTGGCATCCACTCTAAAATACGCAGTGACAATACACTGTATAACTGCAGTCTGGGCTTACAACAGTCCCAGTGCTCTTGAGAAGGACACTGGCATTTGTTTGTAAGGCCATTACAAAACAGTCATTGATAAATGCCTGTGGGAGTGATTTGGAAGCAGTGGCTGAAGCCATGCCAAGCCTGTTTTAATTTTAATGCTTGTCTGCAATTAATGATCAATGGAATAGTGATTTATTGGTGATGCAAAGGGAAACAAATGAGTGCTTAAGCAACTGTGTTGTGATTTTGCTCTCACTTAAAGTGGTCTGAGACGGTTGTGCATGAGTGCTCTCACCTCACTGCAGGCTCCTGGTTATTTGTGTAGATGTGCATTCGGCCAACAAATCTGGAACAAAAGCCCATACATACTGCTGAACATCACACAAATCAAGTCATTTAAATAAAGTACATGTGACATTTGTTTAGCATATTATTCAATCTGCAAAAACTAGAGTGGAGTGGTGAACTTGAGGAATCGAAATTCATTTAGAGGTCATTTACTTCACAAGACATCAAGACCTAAAAGCAGTTGCAGGGGTTTGGGAGCCAATAATTACAGGTGGTTAGCCTGCAGCCTGCTGTCAGTTTTATTGAGTCTGAATAGTGCACATTTGGCACCATGGCTTACTTAGCACATCTCAAACAGCATTATGAGGTCTGGCCAGATGATAATATTCAAACTCCTTGCCCAAAGTGGGAGCCAAAGGCTGGCGGGTGACTGAGATGAGATTTCTACAAGTGAATAAGAATCAGCTCCCAAAGACTACAGTAAATAATCTGCATATTTTAAAATTGCAACTATGAAACCAACCAAACAAAGAGTACACAGTGGCTTACCAAAACATCTCCACTTAATCTACAAGTTAGTATTAGAGTCACATGGCACATTTTCTTCTCGTATTGAGTTAATCCTCTTCCCAACAAAACGTAGTGTAAATCCTCTGGGACTGTATGATGAGTGCCTACTTGTAAAGGTCAGGCTGTGGCTGTTCACACTCGATGGTGGCATTGAGAGATTCCAGATCCCTCCCTACGTCTGGAACTGTGTAGTGTGTCTGGACAAGGGGGGAAGAGACAGCGTTTGAGTTGTGAGCACGATCTGACTTGGATCAAGTGGAAATTTTAGCTCCCCCCCCCCCAAGATAATTTGACACTAAAAAGGAACCTACACTTTCCCTGTTTTAAATAGTTATGTCTTGTTTCACTGTCTCTAACATCCATATAGATTCACGTCCCTATTATTTAGGAAATAACTTTTTTATATATGGAAACAAGTTCTAAGTTTCTAGCCATGCTGTTATCAAAAAAGGGTAAAAGCAGTACATCTTACTTTATGGTTGGACTCTCCATCCAGACTTGCTGTGGTAACGAAACACGTGTCATCATCGCGACACGACTGCAGCAGTATCAAATCACAGGGAAAGGTCTCATCTTCCTCCACCTCCACAACATCTCCAACCTGATCGCAGAAACAACCAAAGTCAACCAAATATCACTAAATACTTTTCACAAATAGCTTCTTCCTACCTCCTTTAAGCAGATCCCTAACAATTTCTTGTCAATTGTTGTGGCTAATGTGTTTGCAAATAACCATCTACTTAATTATATAGCATCAATAGAGTAATAAGAGCATCTCTGCAGAGCCCTCTGGCTGACAACTAGTCAATATTCACTCACATTTAACCACTGTGCAAAAAATCTGGTTCTCCTTGGATTGCTAAAATAATGTTGGGTTAGCTCTTGACCCTTGAGCACTATAGGAGGTACCCAACAGTTAGTTTATGCGAGTTCCTGCGATGAGAGCAGCTGTCCAAAGCAGGACTGTTTTCGTTTTGACAGCTGCATGCTGATTCTCAGTGGTGTCACTGAGCACGGGTTGCCATTCAACACAACCAGGAGTCGCTTGGTTCATGTTAAATAGGAAATTATTGTTTAAGGCATTTCTAAGCTTTGAAAAAGACACATCTTTGAAAATACTGTTACCTTGGTACACCCTGGATAAATTAATTACTATCACAACCATGTTTGAACGTCTAATCAGTTCAGTAGACAGAGCATTTTTCCCCGGTGCATATATCTCAAACTCGGCCATGCCAAGCTGCACACATCTTATCTCAAGCCAGGTCTCTAAGGAAATAGTCATTCTAGTGGATCTAAGCAAAGATGTGGCAGCTGAAAGGTACCTTGATCTTCTCGCTCTCCTTCCGTATCCTGTGGCCATCCTCTAGCACTGTCACTGGGTACTTATTCACCTCATTATCAGCCTTGTGCCGTAGCCAGTCCTCATAGCCCTATGGCAACATTTCAAAATCAAAAAGTTATTTGCTCAGTACAACAAAAAGTACAAAATCCATGTGACAAACTTACATACCTTCACACTGTCAATCGACAGAAGAGTGTAAGAAATGCTTATGTGTATGATATGATCTTTATTTTGCATTTCATCGCATTGTAAAAAAAATTAAAATAAAAAAAAAGACTGCCTGCAGCAGCAGAATTGGTTCAGCAGTGCACTGGAACAGTATACCATGAAAGAATACTGAGTCGGGTAAAAAAGAAATATAATTCATGGGGCTGCAGCAGCATAGGGCACTAAGCCTAGTGTAGACTTCATAAGTGCTTAAAGATAGTAATGGAGATAGAGGCAATGGTGCAGAGATGCAGAGGGAGACCACAGTGGGTGCCAAGGCGGAGCTTGAGCCAGAATTCAGGATTACCAGCAAAGGTGATAGGAGGAGAAAGTCTGGTTGATTGATGCAGAGAAATTATGCCAGGTGGACGAGAGGGGGGAGAGAAGAGGGGAGGCATTCTGCAGATGGTCTGGTGAACTATACAGTTCACTTCTGCCCGACTACAATAGGTTCAGACTACAGACCACCTTGGTGTCCAACTTCAAAGTCTGGCTGAAGGCAGTCCAGCGCTATCAGCACGCACCATATATTTTCACAAGGAAGTCCGCCCACTATTGTCCTAACTAAAAAGCTGAACCTAAGACAATACATTTAAAGCTGTGTTGTGGGAGCAACAGATTCAAAGAAACAGATACTCCCCTTGATCATTTGTATCGCTGTAATAGACTTGCTCTCCCTCTCTCTCTTTATCTCTCCATTTTCATACCCTCCCAGAGAGCCTACTTCATCTTTTCCCAAATCAGAATCATGCGCCAGCAGAGCACATTAATACAAAACCCAGGAGAGCATTTGTCACATACTTAATACAAAAATCACATCAAGGGGGTTATGAGGGCAGGGAACTTATATTGTGTTCTATTTGGAGAGGAAGGATAAAATGCAATGACAGACAATATGAGGAAATGAGGACAGGGCTAGCCTGAAAACCAAACCAATCATCGAGCTCAAGTTATTTTCTCTTTCAGATGGGTCTCCCCCAGCCCTGTTTAGAAACATTTCCATCCTTCCTGAACCATTTATCCAAAATGGGGCAGGTTTGATACAATGTATGAGAAGGGAGTGCTGCTGAGGCATTTTCATTAGCAACCAAGACGACTGCCACTGGTGTGGCAACGTCTGCTGCATTCACTGTTGTGACAGTATTAAATGAACTACAGTATATCTACAACAGAAAAATATACAACTGCAGGTGAAGTGCTTCCAGGCATTCTTCTTTTACCTTGTGCTATGTCACATGTTTCAGTTTTTTTGCTGTGATTAGTTGGCGGGACTTTTTCTTATGTGTTTTTCCTGTCTTAAGGTCGCTGTGTGGCATTTGTCCAAGCTTCTGGACACAGGTTACACTCACATTTGATTTACTATAAACAATAGTCCATTGCCTGATTCAAGGACAGCTGTGACGCTACAAATAACGTAGATAGTCATAACAAACAGCCAGTGTCTCCATGTCTCACTGGCACTGAGGTAATAGGAATAGACCATGCAAGGCTGTACAGTGTGTGAGGTTTAGATCACACACTGTGACAGTTTGGTCTGTGACTGTTGACTCTACTTGGAAATTGAAAATGAACTGAGAGGGTCCAGACGCATTTGCAAATGCAATTTGGTCTCGAGGTGCCAGGCTAGGACAGAACAGGAAATATCAATTCAATGTTTAATATTATTATTCAGGAGGCAGCGTCTTACCTGCTTGATAGCTGTTACTGTGATCACAAAAAATAAGGGTATGCCACTGGTGACTGGGCTGGTGGGAGTGTCAACTATCACCTAGAGAGGGAGAAAAAAATCCATTTAGAGAAATACAAAGTTAACAGTTTCAAACTGAAAAGCTATGCACTGACGGCTATACACAACAACAAGGTCTCACTGCAGCACATGTGTGTCAGTGGTTTCAGAGGGAGGAGTGTGTGGTGATGGGTTAGAAAATGGTGCAGGCCCTCTGAATGCTGGGTGTAGTCTGTTTCTGTGAGGCCTACAATTCCCCAAATTCCTTCATCAGTAGGATTTCACAATATTTCATTTTGAAGGGAGGGAGCACACTGTGTGTGAGGGAATCTGTGTAGCTGCTTTTGTATGTGTATAGCACGAATAAGTACAGCACCAGTGATCAGGTAAATCCAGAGCAGTTTAGAAGCAGCACATGACCAAGGCTGCCAGCTAAAACCCCACACAAATGGCTTATGAGTGATTGTGTATTCCTTAAAACCATCATGAGATGGATTTAGTCTGGCATTTCTGATCCTGTAGAATGCAAGCTGGTCTCCCCCTGAGCTCGGGTGCGTATTACAGCTCGCACAGACACGTCACATTAAGCTTGTTGTTATTCGGACCAGAAGCACAACAAGCTTCCAGATAGAAATCAGCTGTGTAAGAGCAAGAGATGTGTTTTGAAGAAATCTCTGGTGTTCTCCTCACCTGTGCTCAGAATGAGAATGAACCAAACCCGCTGCTATCTCAGTAACCACATACAAATACAAACACAGCCACATTCCGTACCCGTACAAACACCCACACACACGCAAAATAAAGTACAAGGGCAGTGAGCTGCTAGCCTACCCAAGCTGTACTGTGATTACAATTAACGGCAGGATAAATCAATTACAAGCCTGAGATGGACTAGTGCACATCGGCCATTTGGAGGAGTGCAGATTCAGAGGAGAGTCTGCATTATATTTGTAGTAGTTAGCAATTCCAGTGAGACAGAAGTGAAAGTAATAATACTGCCGCAGTAGCCTCACATGCCAGGAGCCAGAGGTGAGAGAATGTACGTGTGTGTGTGTGTGTGTGTGTGTGTGTGTGTGTGTGTGTGTGTGTGTGTGTGTGTGTGTGTGCGTGTGTACATCAGGGATGCTATAGAAAGGTATGGGCTAAAAACTGCACCTGGCACACCGCTCTAGGCAATAGAGCTACTGTATTATTGAATGTCTCTTGAGAAACACTCATGACCACACCTTTAAAGTACAGCACTTCCTGAAGCACAGATGCGGTGAACTTTGGAGGACACAACATTTTTGTCTCTAATAATATAATGGCAAACTTATTAACATGATTGGATTGAAATCTGCCTACAGAAAGAACAACAGAAGCTACAGGAAGGACTGAGGACAGCGTGTCCCTCTGAAGCAGCAGCCAGATGGCCAAACTTGAGAGAAGGCTTCACAAAGGGAAACTTTCAGCCCAAATGCTATTTGATTTTTATACATCTTTGGCACTTCTATGACAATTATGATGGCAAGTGCTCAATAGAAGACTATAAAAAGAGAGAAATTATGGCAGTGTGTTTTTTTTTGGTATCTAAAATAAAAACACTCTTATCTCACACTACTAGCTTATGAAATCAATGACATATGTCATTTGGGGATAAGGGTAAGGGTTAGATTAAGACAATTAAAGACAACTAAACTTGTAGTTTGTTTCCATACATTCGGTTAGTTTATATTTGCTATTATTTCTGATTCACAACAATCACCACCAAACTTCCAGATGGCAAACTACCTTTTCCTCCTCTGCACCAAATGAAAAGCCGAAAGAAAAAAAAAAATCTCAGCAACGTGAACTGTGTGTGGCTGCTGATGTGCTGGTGTGATATCAGAGCAGCAGAGCGGAGCAGCACAAAGCCCTTCATCTGAGCCGGGAAGTGTGTCAGAATGAGTGACAGAGGCAGGTCCCCGGGCTCCCGGGGCAGCTCTGTGGGCCTTTGCATCCTCCTACCCCTTCAACCTTTCATTCTCCCCCTCCTATACTTTTGCCTTGTGCTCTCTCATCACTGTTTCTCTTGCTCTCTCACAGCACTCTCTTCCCATTCTATCAAATTCAAGCAAAGACATGCAGGGCTATTTATAGGAGAGTGGTGCTTTTTTATCAGCCTGTGTCTATTTGTGGCACTCAGAGCTACAGAGGGCTTCCTGCTGCTGACGTCAGCGGTGCAGCGCTGCAGAGAGATGGGGGGGAATGTGAGACAGAAAGGGGGGAAAAGAAAGACAGAACGAAAGAGAACAAATGACAATGAGGGAGACAAAACGAGGGGAGGACAGAGCTAGATGGTGCATGACATTTGGTTGTTGCAAGAGAATTTGCATGAAGCCTCTCAGGGAAAGTGAGAAGGTTCATTTCTATGTGTGAGATGCAAAATGAGTGCGCGCAGACTCCGTGTACCTGCTTTTTTCCCCTCATCTTCTCTCTATGATATAATAGCAGGCTGCACGGGAAAGACTGAGTGGTTGGGATAAAGAGCCGCTCAAGAGAGGCTGGATTAGTGGAGAAACGCCAACCACACTGCAGCTTGGGTAAACACCATCAGCAAACCCAGGACACCCACTGAGTCATACATCACATGCAGCAGCACATACACATTCATACAATGCAGTCACACACAAACAAACACGCTGCACACATCCCACACTGATAATCCCTGTGCTCACACGCAGAAAAAGGCAGTTAGTGTGAGTGATGCAAACAGGCTCGCTGGTTTACTCCCACATAAGTGTGCTGCATTGGCTCACGATAATTTCACGTGTAAACTCACGACAGTTGCGTAGGTATCGACAATAACTATGATATTTACATATATGAAAAATGAAAATACTAATATCACATTTATAATACAAATGATGACATTCGGTAAATGATCCAGCACCCCTTATATCAATTAAAACAAACAAAGTTAAAGATGATTTTGACAGATTTCCCCCCTAAATTGTTTATGCTCTGATCATATCATTATCATGATTGATCTGCTATTGACCTGAGAATAATGGAATTAATTTGTGGAAGCTGCACGCAGATATGACTCAGTTAGTACAGTGCTGCGCCTCTGGAAGCCCTCACTCTGTGAGTTAATTCAGTCAGTATGTGACTTGAGAGAAGACATCCCTCCTTAGCAGGCCCAACACCAGCACCTGTTTACACTAGTGGGCTATTTGCTTCCATAGTTTAGGTTAGTGCTAAAAAGAGAGGTTATTTTCCATACACATGGATCAGAAGGAGAGGAGAGGAGAGGAGAGGAGAGGAGAGGTCACTTTAGAGCACAGAGCAGGGGAATAAAGATGCCAGTCAATACATTTTAAAAATCACACTATAAGACAAATAAAATCCTCACATACATCTAAGATAAAAACATCAAATTGTGAATAGTGAAAAGTGTGAATAGTCTAAGGTTGGAAGATGTGAATTGCCAATAACCTGATAACATATTAAATTGACATGTATTTAGAAAGATGGACCTATACAACAAAGTGCTTTTTAAATTCAACACAGAGAACAGCTTTGTAAGACAGCAGAATTGAGATATGTTAAACAATCAGTAAACCACTACATCTGTACTTATGTTCCATGTGGTCACTGTGTGTGCTGTGTTCACACGGATGGGTTAAAAGCAGAGGATACATTTCCCCATTGCATGTAGTGCTTGTGCATGATTGCGAGGACAATTAAGTAATCTTAAAGAAAAACATCTGACAAAAAAAAAAAAGCATACACACACAAGCACTGTGCAAGCCTTAAGAAAAGCTCCAGATCAACAGACAAAACAAACATCCATGGATTCCGTATTTGACAATGATAAACAAACAGCTGCCGTTTGTTTAGTTTGAACACTGACAGTTTCTCCTTACCTGCACCAGGAAGATGATAAGGAAGTAGAAATTGGCAATTCTTCTAAACTGCTCGAACAGGTTCTTCGGAAGAAAGTTCCAAACCGTATACTGTGTTAGGCAAAAAGAAAAACATGCATGTAAGTCACAGAAACTGGTTTTACACTTTGATGATTACTTTTTGTTGCATCATTTTCCCAATCAGACCTGATGTTTCTCAGGCACACTTAGGGAGGTTAAAGAAAAGAAGGCGAGGGGAGAGAATTAGAGACATTCAATATTCAAACACTCTTGCTTGTGTAGAGTCTGTCTAAGCTACGGAAGGGGAAGAGGAAAGGCAACTTCAATAGCTCGGAGTCTCTGTTCTTTGTACTGCCCAGGGAGATGGCCCTTGGGGCACCACAGGTATTCCATTGATTCAGATTAGCGATTTATCTCTAATTTGGCTAGCCTTGAATGCAGAGCCAATGAACTTATCAGGCTGGCGACTGTTTGGGGGTTTTTCTCTTCCTTTTTATAGGTGGCTGTGACTGCTGATAACATCACGGCTAAAGCAACACTTTTATCTGCTTAAATCACTGGGAGATGGCTTGACAATACCCTGCAAGGAACTTTGTGCCACAAAACAGTACCAGGGTGACACACACACACACACACACACACACACACACACACACACACACACACACACACACACACACACACACACACACACACACACACACACACACACACACACACACACACACACACACACACACACACACACACACACACACACGGCAGTGTTTATGAAGGGGAATGTCTGCATGGGGAGAGCGTTGAAATGCAGAGGCAGCAGAATGACCCATCTCATTTTGCCAGAGAGAAAAGAGAGAGAGAGAAAGTAATGAGAAAAGGGGGTGCAGCGGTGAGGGTGGCTGAGTGTGGTGATGTAGCAACGAGAGCAAGAGGGAGAGGCGGAGATTGGTCATTGAAGAGTGCAAAAGCAACAAGATGATGGAGGGCAGAGGCATGGAGGAGCGTAAACCCCACAGCCAGGGTAATTAAGGACTGTTTACCCTGACATACTGGCCGGAGCCAATTGATAGGCCCATCCTCACTGGGACCCTCTGCACCACTATAAATCCTCAGTTGTCTTACTCTCACACCGCTTCTTTCCCCTCATCACTTTCACCCTTCATATTCAGAAGCCAGCCAGCCAGCACCTGCCCGAGCCGGCTGCTGACACAGGGCTGAGGGGTGACATTTAGACAAGGGTGGAGTATAATCTATCGGAGCCTAGGGAGAAACAGCCAAATTGCCCACCCTGCCAGTACATTAATAGCACCCATGTATTTCACTGCTACAGCCAGTGACGGACAAATAATCGCCTTCTGTTGAGAGAGCAGGACAAGCATGTGGACAGGCAGTGGGAGGAGGGATACAGGAAGGAAGGCATGGGAATGCACACGCTGAGCTGAGAAAAACAGGTAAAAGGCTCTTGGTGTATGGCCAGACTGGTTGGTACATGCTTCTTACCTTTGCGGACACAATCCTGTTATCACAGAACTTGGGTGGGATGATGAGCTCATTGGAGGAGCCTGACCGATGTCCAACATAGATAGTCCGACTGTCTGCTCTTCTCTCATCCCTGCCGAGCTAGAGAAAGCAGAAGGGGAGAGTGGACATGGGGAAAAGGTCAGGGTGCAGAGAGAAAGGAAAGGGAGGTTAGTAACTCTTGGCTCTTCTCTTAAACAGATATCACACATTGGGTAACCCACAGAATAACAATCGTTTTTTTTTAAATCAAGAATAAAGTATTATTCCGGGTGCAATAGGTGAAGATTTGTGTTTTTAAACCTTGCAATGGTAAAGACAGTGATAAAAAATATATTCTTGGAACTACCCCTTTTTCCAGATCCATGCCAAAACTAAATTGGTTCATTCTTGGCTCATGTCTCTATCTTTCCACCAACCTCTTAAAATGGCTGAGAAAATAAAATGTGCATCATACAAGAAAAAAATGTACTTGAAGTTGAGCCAAAGAAATCAACCACAGTCTGTTGTTGGGGATGTAGAAAAAAATAAAAACCCTTGTTTAATAGTGTATTGTTGTTTCAGATGGAGCAAATACACTTCGGTCACAAAGGACGTCTTGTGGCCACAAAAACTCTCTAGCCTTAAAAAGGTCTAAATTCCACTCAGAGGTCAAGAATTAAAAGATTAGAATTTCTACTGTGGTGCAGAACATTAAAAACAGACTTGAAAAGCACTCTACCAGAAAACTGTTGAGCACAAGCCAATAATTCAGTCAGGGGACAAAGAAAAGTATGGCAGGGGTCAACGGGCCAAAATGGTGATTGTGTGGGGACTGTAACTTAATTTCTTCTCTCCCAGGTGGTCACTTGCCAAAGATAAACAAGTAATAAATGTCAGCAGCCAGGAGGAAAAATGCTGTGCTCAGAATTACAGGGTTGAGCTACCTTCTTGAGATGCAAACACACACACACACCTAGTATATATGCAGGCACACACAAGTATAACGTTTGAAAGAGAGACCACTTCAGCAACCGGATCAGGAGCCAGAGTCACAAAATAGGTCGCCTCAATATTAGACGGCTGGAGAATTCCTCTTCCATAAATGGTAGGTACAGTGAATCACAGAGGAAGGCAAGGGAGCAAGGTTGTTGTCAGAGCTTTACAGGAGTTCTCCTTACACAAATCTCAAAAAGTATAAATGACAACCAAGGAAAGCACAGAGGAAAGCCAGGCAGGAAATCGACAAGTGCTTGCTCATTGTGAGAACTGTTGAGTTTCTCACATCAATACTGTTTACTATGTAAAGTTGAGAATTTAGAATGTGTTTCCTGCACTGTGAGAGACTCGCTGGGTTCATTCTTCTGTGTTCTCCTGAGGCTGTAACTACACATCATGATGTAACTACCGTAAAAGTGCAGAGTGTCGCACATCTACATTCTTTTTAGGCTTGTGAAATGTTTGCTTAGATTTCCCTCCAATTTTGTTCAGCTCCACAATTAAATAAATGAATAGGACACCAACATGTGGCAGTCAGTTTTGATATTGTGGAAGTGACCACAAAAAAATAAATAAATAAATAAATTTATGGGAAACACCTAGAGGTGTAAAATCACTTTCAGTTCATTATAAAACTAAAGCAGACCACAGTTTTCATTTCTGCAATTATTTTCCGCCCTTTGTTTGTATTATCGTTTTCCAAACTTTGTAGAATGGTCTTTGGGACCTTAAAAAAACACTACATGAGAAATGTATTGGAGCCCAGGAGTACCGGATCAGCCTGAGCTACTACATTCTTGTTTGCCTCCAACTCTCTCATCCTCAAGCATGTTATCCATCTAACCCTGAGCAAACAAGCTAATTAAACAATAAAGATGTGACAGAGATAAGCTATTGAACAAATCCAAGTACTTAATAAAGTGTATGTCCTTAGTCCTACTTGAGCTGTTAGAGGTTATATGTTAGATTCTTTGCTCACCCACTCTCACAACTTTTCTTTTACTTTTAACTATCACTAATTTCAACCAAACAGGCGATTATTGGGAGATCGTAGGTGGAGAGCTAGGGTGCATTATTTTGAACAAAGTTGTGAACTCCCAAACAAGCTGCACCTTTTAATGTGGCATCCTGTGATGGTTTCTCATGTTTCAGTTTTCCCCTTTCATCCAGCGTCAAGGGTTAAAGTACCCAGTGAAAACTGAATATATAATTTCATCCGCAAATGAAGATACTCCTGCTTTTAATTTGAGTGACTATTACAGTGTCTGTAAAATATGAAGGTTATGCAACCATGGGAATTTGTTTTATATAATATAAACACCAGCAACATGTGGGTTGTGGGAACAAATTACCATGGACATCTGATCCTGGACAAGTGCCAGGGAAAGTGTGAATTAAGGCCACCTGGACAAAAGGCTGGCCAGTCTGTTGCTGACAAAAGTTAAGATCAAAGAATAGCCTCAAAGCTGAATTTATGCATGTGGGGATGAGAACACACTACATAACTCCAGGTCACTGAATAATGCGTCTCTAGCTAATGGTCCAAATTCCACATTATTGGCCTTTATTCAGAAATATTTACGATCATCTCTCCAACCCAGACCAGGGAGGGGAGGCAACAGGCTTACATAACTGCTCCCTTATGCACAAGTAGCCGTGTTCACACCTCAGTATGGCTATCAAATCTACCATCCCCTACCCACACGGCAAACACTGACACTCCAGAGCGACCAGGACAGACCTGGCAGCCAGAGGATGAAGAGAGAGAGTGGGAGGAAGAAAGAGTATGAGAGAAAAGAAGTACAACAGGATTCAAGGACACAAACGCCATCCAGGTTTTTTTTCCTTTTGAAACAACAATCAGCCCAGAGGAGGAGCTGAAGAACACCCCCACGGACAAACATTGTTGATTTATTCGTATTCAGTGTTTCTAGAGGTTATTCCGCCTCTGTGTAGTCTGAAAAATGCCAAATTACACATGTAAGAACAGCATTCCAGATATACAATACAACAAACTACGCATATAACATTAGGAAAGAATGTATGGACATGAAGAAGAGCTATGCAGACCAAAAAAATAAATGTAAGTAAGGAACAATCCACGCACCAAATTGGCCTTGAGCTACAGGACCTACTAAAGGCTCTGGCTTGAACACCAGAGTTACAGCCCAGAGAGGCAACAGTATTAGTTGGCTGGCTTCCACTAGCATCAATTCACCTGTGCCCATCTCATTAGAATTGATTATGCAAGAGCCACTCTAATGCACGGTTTCAAGGTTGTAGGTCTATCAACCAAGTTGTCATGCTAAGCCAATACTGTTGCTCAAAAGCTGTACCACAACCTGCAAGCTCTATAAGGTCTGGTTATCCATGATGATTCTGCGAAAAATAAATTTGGCATCTACAAAAACATACTTCATCCTGAAAATGAATAAAATTGAATAAGAAGTTCAAATCCTGCAGTCATAAAGATAAGACAAGAACCATTGAACAGTCATTGATTTGAGAGGCAGATTCACTGTAAAATATAATGAGGGTCAGACTAAGGGGCTCACTTAATTTGTGTAGTTACGTGACGGAAATGCTCATCTCCAAAACAGTGAACTAAAGGCCACACTAGAAATGCTAATGCAGGTAAAAATAGAATGATTGCATTATCTTTACATCATTGTCAAAGGTCAAACAAAGCCATTCGATGCCAATGATGTTTGCAAGTAAAGCAAAAGTGGCCAAGAGTCAAGTGCCAGTATGTCAATACCTACAGTAGCTCTGTCCTTAAAGTAAAAGCATCAGCATCAAAACCTACGATGGAGATCAATAAAGCAAACATCCAATGCTCAATTGAGCTAAGATTTAATTGCCAAGTCAGAAATACATGGTGCATTAGATAATTGAGTGTGCCTGAAACTTTTACATTAAATTAGGCTCTAAATTAAATTATGCACACATTGTGATACGAGTCCCGGCTGGGACAAAGGGGGGGGTAAGGTGCTCCACTGAGACTGAGACTGCATTCAGCCGCTGCCAAACTCCAGATGATGACTTGGGTCTGATGACACTGCGTCCTGTCACACCATCTCACTATTCAGTCACTATCCCGCTTTGACACAATCTGCATGCGGTTAGCTGAACAGACATGCTGGGTAACCAGAAAATGACAAGGCCCTGCACACTGTAATACAATCCACCACAGTCAAGAACAATCGGGTTCTATCAGTACAACCTTTGTGAAAGTGTTTATGTTATTTTAAGGAATTCTAAAATATGCGAGTAGGCTGGAGCACATCACAACAACCACAGTTCAAACCAACCTGTCAGTTAATCATACTTAACTCAATGGTGAAAGTTAAAATAAAGCAATATAAACTAGGACTGTGACTAACAATAGTTTTCATCATCAAGGGATCTGCAGCTTTTTTCTTGATTAATCCATAAACTATTTATATAGTCGGGAATAGTAAGAAATCATGTGACATGTCAGAAATTTCATGTAGGTTAGAGCAACAGAGTAAGTAGTTCTGGCTCTTATGACAGCTCTGGACAGCAAAGTTTTGTCTGATGCTGCCATCTTTAGCTTTTCTGTTCGGCGTCAAGGTTTCACCTAAAGCTTGGCCTGTTTGACATCAAGTAAGTTAATGTGACAAGAGTCTCTAAGCAAGCAGAAAATAAAGATGGTACCATGATGTGTAGCAGAAAAATGGTGTGTGACAAGGGCAGAGGCAGTGTTATTTATCCTGACACAAACAGACATTGTGGTAAGAAGATAATCAATGCTGTAACTTTTTCAGATAAACGTGCTGAAGCAAATTGAAAGAAGTAAGCCCAGAAGAATACAGTGGGTTGCCCTTTGTTCTGATTAAGTCTGCTCTTGTGGTTTTGTAAGTTCAGTGCGGAGGAAAAAAAAACACCAGGTTCATTCAGTACAGAAAGCTTTAAAAAATCCACTTAGAAAACCTACTTAAAAAACACATTTAATGAGGTGCGAGGGAGCTGTGCAAAGAAGAGAGAGCACTGGAGGCCTATACTTGTACTTCTTTATGTCTTACATGTGTACTCATACCACTGCACTTCACTGAGAAATACAGATTCATTGTTACATCCAGGTTCCCATTTGACCTTATTATCCAATTCTCTGGGCAAAACCGAAGCAAGCTCTAAACTCTAATTTCTCATTCACAAGTAAATGAGAAGTGAACCAAGTGCTTTATCATCTACAACTACTTTACAATGCATCTTATCTACCCTATCAGGTTTTATGATGTCGCTCCGAGTGTAAGTGGATTCATCCCAGGTCAACCTTATCTGCTATTGAGCGCGTACGCTCTACTGGAGAGTTTGATTACACCACATTCAACTGAAACCATAAGACGAAAGCCTCCCGGTGAAGCTCTACGACTTTTAAGTAAACACAGGCCCTAAACATCAAGTGGCATTCTGAGGGTAATGGAAATAATAAATTCCTAACATCCAGAAAACTGTTTCAAGAAATGTTGATGACCACTGTAAAAAACAGCAACATAAAGTTGCTATTATGACAGGCTGAATGGGGCTGAGTGATGAAAAATACAACGTGAGGGGAAAGTTGCAGGCATTGAGTCGATGCTATTAGTCACTGCAGTACTCCATCAGGAACTCTCTCGCTTTCTCTTTCTTGTCGGACCACTTCTCTGTCCTCTTCCAGCATGCTCACGCTCTATCACTAATTGTAAGTCTCCACGTTTTGATTACAGATCCAAGTGTTCTTCGCCAAAGCACCCGAGAATGTGCTGAGGCAACAATATCTTTTGAATAAAATATAATCACAAAGACACATCAATATCAAACCAAACTTTTGCCACGACAATGTCTCCACATCTTTGTTGCATTTTTTGTGCAACAAATGTGTTCTTAATAAAGCTACATGGCGTGAGCTATTTTAGGTGTGATCCTATTTTTGAATAATGCTCGTCACAGAAAATGTCATTCATTCTAATACAACCAGCTTATTCAATACAGTAGGACTTTGTCTCAGAAGAAAATAATATTGAACATTTTTACCATTATCTTTACTTTATCATGAGGTTATGATCTTTTTGGGAATTTTTTTCAGTCTTCTTTAATCTTTTCCCCCCAAAAAAGTACAAGAAAAGCAAGAACAAAAGGTTCTTTGCTATTCTTGTAGTTCCTGTTATTTTGTTAATGAATGCAATATAGCCAGTTGTTTCTACCACAGCAGTTAACCTGAGAAGTCAACTCCTTTCCTTAAAATGGCTGAGAAAATATGTTAATAATAAAAGGAGCAAGCAAGTGTGGTCAGATGAAGCTCCTTTATTTGAAAGGAGACTAAAATAAAAGATATTTTGTTGAAGACATCGTCCCAGTGGAGACTTTTAAATTGTGTCAGCCTAAAAGAGCACAAAGATAAATGAATGAATTTGAGTACAACGCTACAGACCTAAACAATTTTAGTTAAATAAAACACTGACAAATTAAGAAAAAGAGAGTCATTACTTTAATAGGAGTTTCCTCCATCATGGATTCACTGAAACATGGCTTATGGCATAGTCAAAGGACTCCATATCAGAGGCTACTCTCTCCCTCTGTTCATTGTTTGCACACAGTGATGAAAAGCCCCACAGACTGATAACAGTCCAACTTAAACTGAGGGCTGATCCGAAGGAGCTGTTGTGGACAGGAAAAGGCTCATTGTTCTGCCAGCATCCCTGCAGCTGTACAAGACACAGGGTGTACTGTACGGTGGGCTGGTACTGGCCTACATTGCATTGGGTCCCTCGACAAAAGGGGAGGAGGGGAAACTCATCCAGACCTCGCACTGGGAGTTGCTTCCTCAATCATTTGGCCGCTTCAAAAAGCCACAGACACTTGTGCTAGATACTTTTTTGAAATGACTGTGGTCTACTGACACCATTTCAAATGTCTCTAAAAGCTTAAAATTGACACGGACCATTTGTAACTTGGTAACTAGTGGCCATAAGATGAGAGGATTTCCCCCAAACTAGAACAGCTCATAGGTTTCCGTACGAACTACAACTACTCATTTACAAAGGAAATCTGTGAGCATTGTGGGGACTCCCCCTCAGCTATTGTTTGACACCAGAGTAGAAAAGAATGTGGAAGGACACAAAAAGTGGCCAAACGGAAATGTGTTTGCAAGTCACACAGTGCTGACAGCAGTCTGCGGTCATTCAAATAACTGAGACGTGCTGTTTCTCAAACGCGGGCCTTACTAATGGTTAACAGCTGACATGGAAGTAGCTTAAGAGAAACATTAACTTGGACAGTTATATTTTAAATGAGGCTTTGGCTTGAAGAATAACATGTGACTCCCCCTTCGGCTTGCACTGTGTCTCTTAGCTACATCCCTCTAGACAAGCTTGATAAGTCCTGGAGAGAATGACATTAGAAGAACATTATTTCATAAGGTTCTTATGGAGAAACCCCCCACACTTTGTTTTAAGACCGGCTAAGAGAGCACATTTGGAGCTGCAGCCTAGTCACACTTTCAATCTATAATTAAACAGAATTTAAAGTGGTGTAGCCATAAATGGAGTATGGTTTTTCCAACCAAGTGTACTCTCTGTACTAAGGTTTTGCATGCGTGATTCAGCTTCTGAAGCTGCTTTCAGACATGCACTGAACTATGCAGTTTCTCCATATTCTCTGGAGGAGGTGTATGTGTGAACGCAAATGTCTGAGTGCGACGCTCTGCAGTTTCTTCTGACTTTATCCGAATGGACCTCTAGTATAAAGTACATAGAAATCCAGGAGAAGTCGATGTGTGAACACAGCGGGGGATCCCCCGCTGGATTCACCGTGAGCAAGTGGGGGATTTGATGAGGCTTCTAACACGCGACAGACTGCAAAAATGAAGAAAATTAAAAGAAAACAAATATCTTCAAAAGAGTTTATGGTGACACTAGTGTCAGGGTGCTGTAAACATGATCACGTGATCTCTGCAGAGGAGTTAATACATCACTTCGGGCCTCTGTCTGCTGTACCCGGTTGCTCCACCTCTCGCCTGAATAACGTGGAGGGTTTGTCGCTGCAGTGTGGGTTCGTGAAAGGCAGACTGCGGCTAAAGTCCATGGCCAATTCTCTGTATTTTACCCGGAGGTCGTGTCTGAAAGCGGCTTTAGATGAAGGTGCTTGATGCGGCTGCTTGTTCCCTGTAGCGGGTTGTAACTGCACAACACTACAATTGCATTCATTCCCCCTACTATGCTTGGCAGAGAGCGAAGCAATACCAAGAAAAGGGCATTTACAGTGGACCCTAATGCTGACAAGCTTTAAAAACCTATATCTCAGCTACTGCCCCACTGATGACATTATCTTTAATAATGTACCGGGCTACATTGGCCGTAACTGCTTTTCAATTAATTATCCTTAGACACTGCATATGGGGGCAACAAGACTAATGACAAAAATCAATGTTGCTCTTTCCTTCTTCTGCTAAGAGGGCATGTTTGATTTCAGTTTGTATTTTCCCACCACGCATTTCTTCCCACTGAACTGTGACCACATTAAAAGGAGCCATTTTTCTCCCTGTGACTGAGCAACACTGCCTGCTGACTCGCTAGGAGTTTGCCACGGAGATAATTATTGACTGTTGCTTAACCAGGGTGTTCAGCGAGCGTGGGTGGGGGTGTTTTCGCATGACTTTCAGTGCTTGTTAAATCCTCACATGGACTTTGCTGTTCCTCTTCCTTGTGTCAGCATGTACCCTATCATTTCAGGTGACAATAAACAAACTGGAATGACTGAACATCACAGATGCTGCCATCTCCTTATCCTGCCTCTGTGCTCAGACACCGAGAGTGAGCCACAGACAAAGAAAAAAAAAAAAAACATCTCAGCATTCTCTCCACATCTCACTGCGAATGCTGTAAGAAATCCTAGAGCTGGGGCATGGCAGAGAAAATATGTGGTTGAGCCTTTATACATATATGGATGACAAGGATGCATTTTGAATACCACTAGCCTGGCAAGGATACGCGAGTCAGGAAAGGGTGGAGCGATGTGAGGAGAATTCAAAATAAATGAGGCAACCTGAATTATTTAGAGGTACAAACTGAGAATTCAACTTAGGTTTTAATGGAAGTGGAAAATTGCCACAAAAGGCCATCCTTGGTCCCCCTGTATCCAACCAAGATCCACCCACTCTCATGTTAACCACTACAAGAAGCCTGAGAGAGTGTGCATTAGGTGGAGAAAGCGAAGGAGAGGTGCAAAGAGGCTAAAGGTTCATCCTACTGGTTTCCCTCCAGTGTCTCATGTTTGAGTCACACAGGGCTTTCCGGACTCCCCCACTACATTTCATCACCTCGCACCACATTCCCTTCACACTGCCTCCCTCACAATACTAATATATTTATTACCCTGCTGTGTGTTGCAGATGGGCTTTTTTGGCTGGGTTACCATTCCTGGGCATTTAGTGCAGGAGACCAGACAGAGAGAGGTAGGAAGAGAAAGAAATCAGCGTGAGCGGTTCTGTTGGCCAGCAGTTCAAGGGCAAGACTCATGGTGGCAAAACGGATCACAACTCTGATCAATAGACATCTCTCCTAATCAAACTGGCCTGATAAATCAAATGGACCTACATGCCTTGTATGGTGTGTGGCCTTCAGATTCACTCTAACCCTAATGGCTCACCCAAGGGTAACAACTCTGTTTGAGGGCTCTCAGCAGTTGGTTAAAACGCCTATGTGTTTCCAACAGGTGCCACTAACTGCAGGGGAGATAATACAACAAAGTCAAAATACAGTGACAATAAAAGCAAAAGTGACTGTGACTTTGACAATAAGTGCAAATAATGACACATATTAGACTTATTGCCGTAATACTTGCAGGTGAAAGTACTGTAATGTAATGGAGAGAGTAAAAATAAAAAAAACATTAGTATGCTTTAGAAAGAGTGATCCTAAATAAAGGTTACATCCATACCTAAAATACATTTAAATTTTAGCTTCCTTATTAACACACCTGAAAACGTATATCACCTTGACCTTTACTACTACTACGTACACTGGGCATGTGCATGTAAACAGGAAGCATTGTACAAAAAAAGCATTAAGAGCAAAAGGTGTGTGTGTGTGCGATTGTTTGTGTGCATGTCAACTTTGCCTGTACGCTGGGGTGCACATGCAGGTTTACACAGGTTTGTGTTTTCCTGATTTGTGGCTGCCCTTAGATGACCTGAGAAACAGGTTTACTGATCCCTAGGGTTTCCAAATGCATTTAATGTTCGATCCTTCCAAAACGCTCACACATAACATTTCCTGCCTGGTGGGGGCCCTGTTTATTACTTGTGCTTGGGTCACAGTCAAGTAGAGACAGATCTGAGTCTGGCAAACCTCAGTGCATCAGCCTGCAGCAGGATACATAGATAGAAGAGAGATAAGGGTGAGAGGGACTGCCAGTGGGAATGAGGAGGACCAAAGTGGCGCTGCACCCAGAGCAGAGGCAGAAAACTGAATTTTAACAGAATTACCAGAGAGTTACATTGGGAAACCCCATCACCTTTAGAATAAGGTAATTCAGATGTCACCAGGACACAAGAAAACCAAAGGGCGCGAGAGTTTTTATTGTTACGGTCATAAAACTGTGTCATTGGCACGTGACATCAGCCGACTGTTTAACTGCTTCAAACGAACAACCCTGACATGTTACACTTCAGAGGAAACGGAAATTGCAACCGTCCACAAATATAACTTGACATAAATATTTTTTGGGAAACTCAGTTAAATTAGGTCAAATTAGTAATTATTATTTTCCAAGGCTGCCAGCAACTAATGATTATTTTCAGCACCTATTCATATGCTAATTCCTTCCCAGATTAATCGATCTGTTAATAAATAGTCCAAAAATAAAGTTCAATGAGTTCACCACCACAAAAAAAAAGGCAGCAAATCCTCACAATGTTTGACATCGTTACCTGTAAAGGGGACTAAAAAAAGATCTAAGGTTAAATGATACTGAAAATACTAAATTCATCAAATGACCAATTGTTTTAGAACAATGCTCTATTATCATAAAATCCAAACACAAAGCCACTGTGTCTGTCAGTGACCATTTACTTCCTTTGTTCACACAGACCTGTCGAGCCTCCCTCCTCCAACGGGCCTGTGCAGGGCTGGGTGTACTTGTACTTGTGTACTGAGCAGAAAGGGTTTTTTTTCCGATCAGTTCGAAAAAAGAATCAAAATATGAAGCTGAATTTCCATGTGTGATTTCCACCAAGCCAGTGAGTAGGAGGGGGCTTACCAGTTACCATGGTGCAAAAGAGAAAACCTCACCAACATGCTGCCTGCGCAGAGGTGTTTTCATGCGTTGGTATTTTCCTCCTTGCAGTCAAGGCAGGGCTCCCACAATGAATACAATCCCATTTCCACCAGGCTCCACCTCTCACAGATCACACTGCTGCCTTCAAGGGCTTGAACGAACATCAAAGGCAACTGTGGGATTTTGCATTCCTGTCAGAGCATTACAACCTCTGGAGTACCCCCCCCCCCCCCCTTCCCAAAAGACACACTCAGGATTTAGTGGCACGGTGTACCATAGTGGGGGAGTCAAGCGAAGCCTCTTTGTAGCCTCGCATGTAGCCCTCACAGTCTCTGGTGTTTCTCCCTCACCATGATGCACATGTACCTCCCATGGGCAAGGGGAGGGTGGTGTGAGTCAGGAGGCACGGAGGCAGAGCAAGAGATAACGGCACCGTGTGCATCAATGACAGCTTGGCTGGCTGCTCTGCACAAAAAATTATTTACAGCCCACACCGAGGAGAAATTACAGCAGCAATCCTCTCCACAAGCAGAAAAATCAGCTGACCTGGCAACACGAGAGGGGGGACCGGGAGGAGGGTCAGCTACTGCAATTATTATATTGCTCCTCCTTACTGACTGTCAGTATCTATACTTCTCAGATAGCCTGTGGGGGATTCAGCCCACGGGTGACAACAGGTTACTGGCGCATAAGAGGATGATAAAGAGGCAGTAAAGCCAGTTTAGCAGCTATGAGCCTGGCCGTGCAGAGAGTTACTCCACTTTCAACTAGCTAACCCGTGACTGATTCATGTATGAGGGGCAGTAAAAACCAATGGCTGAACTTTAAAAGGGGTGAGCATTAAACTGACCAATCGTGAAACATGATGTCAAAGCAGTTTGTGTTGGAAAAAGACCAACTTCTTGTGCCGAGGAATTCCATTCGGAATAAAAGGAACAGCAATGGAGTAAGACTGAAAAACTCTTTACTTCATCAGTCAGTCAAACGTGGCAGTTTATAACCAGATCAGAAGCATGTTGAAGGACCGGCACCTGTGTTTTGTGGATGTAAAGTGATGGTTAATGTACGTATCCTATGTTTTATCATGTTAATTGTTGATTTCTTTTTCTGCAAATGGAGCTGGACCCTACTTAGGAATTCCAACCTATTCGTTTTCATTGAAAATTGTCCAGGTGATTGTTTTATTTTCATTCCTTGATGTATCGCTTTGTCTACTAAATGAAAATGTCCATCGCGAGTTCTGAAAACCCAAAGTGGAGCCATGAAAAGTCTTAAATTGTCCCGGTTATATTCCAAAACCTTGAGACACTTAAATAACACACTGAAAAGCAGCAGGTCTTCAACTTTAAAAAGGAACAAGTTGGGCCCCAGAGGAAAAGCAGCCAGCATCTCTGGGGACAGGTAAAGTGGCCTTTGAGAGTAGGTGGGTTCACACCAAACCTGCAACAATGCACCCCCTGTGGAAAGTGTACTTTAATGACTCTGGACTCCAGCTAGCATCTGTCACGACTTCCTGGCTGGTTAAATAAACTTACCTCGTTAGCAGGGAGCTAAAGTGACAGAGTAAAACAAGAGCACTGACGTGAGACAACATCTGTTCCGTGTTGTGTGTCATGGTGAAGTAACAGTTTGTTGGAATCGTAGCTGGTTTTCCCACCGCTGGTTAAAGCGGCAGCTGCGAAGAGGAAACGACAGGAAATACCAGCCGAGGGTTTTTTAAACTGGAGAACAGCGGCGGTATAAACAAAATAAAAAGAAATAAGGAAAAGGAAAAGGTTAGCAAGAGAAGCTGGATGTGACAAGCTAACAGTGGGTTTGTGTTATTGACACATACCAGACGGTTGAGTCTTCTCCGCAGCATCTTCCTCTTCTTCCCCTTCTGTCTTCTTCTATCTCACGGGTGAAACTCCTCTGATTCAACAGACGCTTCCCGGGCTCCGCTTCAGCCTCCCCCGGGGAATAACTTTACATGTACGCGAGTTTGACCTGCTAGCTCCTCGGCTACCTGCTCTCTACTCTAACGTTAGTTCTAGCTATGCGAGATGCCGCAGCAGCGACGCTACATCGTTCCCATTTCGTTTGGCTCCGGTATCTTCGCCCCACTCGCATTTCTCTCGCCGCCGCCGCTGGGTGGTTGTTTTTTTTTTTCCGCGTTGCGGTGTGCGGGGCTACCAGTCGCGCCTCCCTCCGCTCGCGGCTGAATCGCTCCGTGACATGTCGCTCGGCGCCCTGTTGCTGCTGCTGCTGCTGCTGCTGCTGCTGCTGCTGCTCGTCCGGATCATTAGTGTCCGGCTCCCGCGCTGGCCCCCGGAAAACCTGCGCAGCGTTCGACAGCAGCAACACGCCGACAACTCACTTGTGCCTCTCGCTCCCCTCGCCTGTGGGTGGGTGGGTGGTGTGTGTGCGGGTCCTCCTCACCCTCACCTCCGCCTGTCAGACACTCCTCACTCCTCCACCACACCAGCGGCGGCAGCGATCCCACGCTCTCGCTCAGGCTCCACCCGGCGAAGGTGCGGCGCTTTGAGCTCACGCTGCATTGTGGGTAATGTGGTCTTTCCCCCCCCCCCCCACACTGGTCTCGTCCCAGGGGTGGTGGTTTGTGACCTTACTTTAAAGGGCCTGTTGCCAGAGATCGAATATTAAATAACCCTAGTGATGTTTTCACTTGTGTGTAATGATCAAAACTGTATGAATTGTTTTCTGTACCCTTTATATTTAAATACTTTAAAGGTACAGTGTGTTTAGTTTGTCCAGTCTGGGCTACTGTAAAAAAACATGGCGGCCTCCGTAAAAAGGACCCTCTCCAGATGTAAATATAAAGTATGATATAAAGGGCCCATTCTAGGGTAAAGAAAACAACAATTCATAATATTTAGATGAAACACACTGATTAAAACACCGCTAGGATTATTTTGTATTCAATTTCTGCCAATAGATCCCTTTAGCCTAAATCTTACACACTGAACATTTAAGTATGAAGAAGGAATTTTCTATACTGGATATTTTACAACTTTAAGAAGTCGAGTTTAAGGTTTCACGTCTTACCACATGTTAGCAGGAAGAATAACCTCTGGTGTTTGAGTTTTGATTTAGAATAACTTTGAATCTCTACTTAATTACCAAGGTTAATGTTCAGATGTAGTGAAAAGGTTGTGATCAAGCTGGAACATTGACAAATGCAGAAAATAAGGATATAAGGAGTAAGGATCAACATGTTCTTAATGATTTAGATGCTAAATAGGATGCAAAAGCAATTTGCTACAATGAGAATGATTAGTCACATTGGTCAGACATCTACACCCAGCTTTTAATCTTTGCTAAAAACATAACCACAGACATGCAATGTGTGAAATAAATTCTCAAGCTGCATGCTGTGAGTTACAAGGCATAAAGGTGATACATTGAAATCTGATTATCTTGTGGTTTATTTAAGCTCATTTGTATTTTTTGCCTGTCACTGCATTAGTCACTCCAGCAGCATATTTGCATGTGGCACCAGGTTTGCATATTTTCCTCCATGACTTCCTTCCTGAAAATGAAAAAAAGTGAAGAGGAGAGGAGTTGTAGTTGTGGTGCAGCAGGAAATGTTGGTCCAGGTTGTTTTTGTTCTATGTTCAGAGGAAACTTTTACTGATAAACCTGAAACTCTAAAAGTTAACCCCTCCATCGGCATTGTGCTGAGGAGACAATGAGTAAATTTTCATTGTTGGTTGAACTATCCCTTTAAGTCAAGAGGTCTTAATATCAATAGTTTTAAGGGTCCATCCTGTTTGCAATGTGGTTTCAGTTTGTGTTGAACTTAAAAATCCGGAAGTAACACTTTGTGTCCTAGGTACAATGCAGTGAAGAACGCACAACATGTACACATAATCCAACCAAAGACAATTTAGAGTTTTTCTCTAAATTGGACTAGGTTGGACTCTAACGCCATCTTGCGGCTAAAAGAAGAGGTGTTTCATTTTACATCCACGGGTTAAATGAGTCGGTCAGCTGCAGTGCGGACAGACAGACAGACAGAGTGATAGACAGAGTGATAGACAGAGTGATAGACAGACAGAGATACGGAGAGACTGATAGATGACAGAAAGACAGACAGACAGATATATAGATAGTTAAAAAGAAGGATAGATAGAGAGAGAGAGAGAGAGAGAGAGAGAGAGAGAGAGAGAGAGAGAGAGAGAGAGAGAGAGAGAGAGATAGATAGATAAGATAGGAAGTCCTTTATTAGTCCCGCAATGGGGAAATTTGTAATGTTACAGCAGCAGAAAACATCACATCAGTAGCATGCAGTACTTGGGTGAAGGGATATAAAGAAATAGAAATATACAACAATATATAGAAAAAATATAAATGTGATTAAACCGCTATATACAGTGTAAATAAATATGTTATGTGTCAGAATATTGCACAGAATTATTTTACAAATGAATATAGTACAGTAAATATTGCCCAGTTGAGAATGTTAAAGTGACAGTCCATAGTGGTGTTGCATGTCACATTGTCACTTGACGCATTTGAAAGAGTAAAAAACGATTATAGTGATTTATCATCCATTAAAAACAAAGCATGGTTATATTTCTTTAGTCTTCATGTCAGTGTTTCACTTACAGTAGCAGCTGGTTGCGGTAGTTCAATGTGCGCCCACATGGTGGCAGCCCAGTGACATCAATAGATGTCACAAACTTGTTGCACCGAGGAAATGCAAATCAGAGTAAGGCTGCAGAGCTGACTGCAGTTTATCACGATACACTTTAATGGAGTTAATTATGTAATTAAATCTCATATTTATCTATCTATGCATCTGTTACATTTATTACAGTAAGTGCTGTTTAAAACATCTACACATCAACCCGAGCAGCCATGCAGACCAGCCCTTTAAAGATTGTATTGGTTTGAGTTCAGATTTGACTGCAGAGAACACCACACATTCATATCAGGAGAACTTCAGCTAACTGTGTAGATACATGTTCTGGTGTATTTGAGTATGTTCAGATGGAATCAAATGAAAAAGTCTTATTTGATTTCAAATTGAAAGTAAAGCTCAATAAATAACAGGCTCAACAGGAGGTGAGAATTATATTTATTTGTTAGTCAGTGATGATTTTCTTGCTTTTTCCTCCTCATTGTAGGTACTTTTGATGTATCTCAGAAACACACATTTATTCTGTAATATCAGATAAGGTTTTTTTATACATCGTCAAGTGTTTGTGAGTCTTTATGGCTAAAATAATATTTTTCAATACATGAATTTAAATCCATTGATACAACGTCTGGTTCTATGTCTCTGTCCCTGAGTGAAGTTTACAGTAGCTGCTGAATTCAGTGGACATTTCTTCACTGGTTCTGCCCCGTGTGTCTTCTTCGTAGTTCTGAATTCAAACTGACAGCCCCTGTGGAGGAGCTGGGAGACTTCCCCAGCCATCTGTCTTGGAGCAGCCCCCCTTCAACACCCCCTTCCCTCCCTCCACGCATCCCTCATTCCCACACTGGGCCTTTGTCAGCAGTTCCTGTTCCTGGACTAGGCGTGGCGTGTGCAGAGGCTGGGGCGACCGTGGGTGCTTTCAGAGGCACCTGCAGATGGGACAAAGGGCCAAGGGTGCTGGGGCTGAAGACAGATTGATGCTTTGTGCACTGGGGCTGGAGAGAGGGAGAGAGGGAGAGAGAGATAGAGGGAGAGAGTGGGAGAGAGAGGGTGGTGGGGGATAGTTAGCTGAGAAGTTTTCAGGGAGAGGATTTTCTGGGGGGACAGGGGTGGGTTGGAGGGTGAAGGGGGGGAGGTCTGTCACTCCAGTCTGTGTGAGTCCAAGCTTTGGAGGACCCGGAGAGATTGACAGCTTTTGTGGACTGAACCTCCGCACAATGGTTGTGCTTTAATGGGCAGTAAAGCTAGAGTAGAGCTTTGGGGAAGGTTTGGAAGGGGAGGTGGTGCACGGCGGTGGTTGCGATGGTGGCGGTGCGGGGAGGCTCAGGGATGGGGGGGCCAAAGGCTTTACTGCTTTGCTTGGTGGGGACCAATTCATGGGTATTCAGTGCGAGGCTCGTTATTCACTGAATGCATCCAGTGGAGGAATGCAGCAGCATCAATTAGAATGTGTTAGCAGATAGCAATGCAGGGAAGAAAAACCTTTCTCTCCCTTTTGCGAACAGGACAACACAGTCCCACTATAGGAGGTGTCAGAGCCACAATGCCTTTTTTGTGGGTCTCTCTCCATTACATTACCAGTGCAATATGTAAGGTGGGGACTCTTTTGATTTAAATTAAGTGGAAAAAACACTAAATCCTATTTTTATTCAGCAGGGATAATGGTGTTATACTCTATAAAGGTCTTTAACTACTTATCTGTGGCTTAAAATCTTCCCCAGCTCCCTTTTCACTCTACCTCAGTGTCTTACTCTCATTGGGGGCATTATATTTATTCAATGGCGGAGGGTCAAAGACAGACTGTTAAACGGAGTTGCTTGTAGCCTTAACTGCCGCATCACTTCTAATTGTGTATCAGTGGGTCAGTGGTTTGTTGTGTTGTCCCCCCGCAAGAAAGGACGAGCGGATATGAATTTAAACAGTATCTTGTTCCGCATTGTTTGGAGTGGGCTCAGGCCACCACTTCAGACTCAGAGGGCCTTTTAGAAAAAGAGTTTTTTTCCCCTATAACTTTCAAGACAGTGATATAAAAGAAGAGGAAGCCGAGGGAAACACTTTGATGGTGATCACATGTCGGGGTTGACACGCCATTCTATTTTTTGAATGTAGAGAGGCCAGCCGCACATGCCCTTCGAACTAATTAGGCTGTGCTTAATTGAAAGCTTTTCAGGTTGAACACAGCAAACGCAGACTGTATTTGAAAACAATGAAAATAGCTTGCGTTTCAATCAGTCGTGTCCCTCAGTTTTTCTTTTTGTTTTCACTAAAACATTCCTTCTAAATATCCAATACTAATTCATCCATTTCCAATTCACGCTACTTGTGATAAATTTAGAAAACAGGATTCAGGGGGAGGGGGCGTGGGGGGGGGGTGATGCTCTGCACTGACTAACTTGAAAAAACTGTTTTTTTAAGTTTTCCATCCATGCACTCAGCATCCATTTTATCTCCAATTTCCTTGCTTTTAACACAAGATGATACAGATGGCTTGTGTGCTGAAATGGAATTGGGAATTTTTGTTCTCCTTAGGTTTAATGAGAACTAACTGGCAGGAACCTCTTGTAGAAAGGTGTGGATTTCAATATGAGCAATTATGCTTCATTTGAAGCCAAATGAGCCAAATTTGCATCCTCTGAAAAGGCAACCAGAGCTAAACTGTATGAAAAGTGCAGTAAATTGGGGCAAACATCGTAACGTGCAGAAATGCATCTCCGCCGTAATTGTGTAATTGTAGAAGAGCTCTAAATGCACAGCCCAATTAAACTTGCTTCTTCTGCAAGGCAAAGAATTGGCAGGTTATTATGCAGGAAAGTATCAGCACATTTAAATAGCTGCCTCCTTCATGGGTGGGGATGGAGGGTGGGATCATTTGCGGCAAAATGGAATATCTGATCAAATATGGACAGATGTCTTCATACATGTGGAGCGGCTGTGAATTGGATTGGAAGAGGCAAGATGGATGGATGGCCTCCTCTAAGAGATAGAGCTTCCTGCCCTGAGTGCTGAGGGGGCACAAGAGGAAGAGGGTGAGAGAGGGGGAAGGTTAGGCTCTCAGTGGGGGGAGACATTTCCCTGAAACACCAGTTGATGGGTTTCTCCCACAAAGGTTGGAGTGACGCAGTCTGCACTGCTGCAGAACAGCCTGGTCTCTGTCTGGATTAGGCCCTGCAGCACACAAAGGAGAGCTCAAGTAAACGGTTCATGAATGTTGATTAATTGATGCCATTTTTTGCAGTGTGCCATGGAGATTTAGAGGGTAGGGGTGCATGAGGGGAGGTTGTGTGTGAGCAGGGAGAACTGCGATCTGACGCTGGAAATGTGGTTTTTGTGAGTTTATTTTTCCGTTATGCAAATCTGAAATGGTTGCTATAGATCAGAAAACGTGGCACAAGTTTGATTCATAACTTCGGTGCCGATTCCTCAGTCTCCCTGACTTCAAGGAGCTCAACAGTTTGCCAGTAAAAAGTTCCAAGAGCTCAATCAAGCTGGCACGCTGTGACTGTCTTTGGTCGCGGTGTGCTTTGACTCCCGATGGTGTTGTCAGATGTTCCCAGCTGGCACAGCGAGCAGCTCAGGTGGCAGCGGCAGCGAGAAGGTTCCCACGATGGGGTTTTAGGGGTACAGGTGTCCTGGGAGAATGAGGGTGGCCTGGGGCAAGGAGGGGCGAAGCACTGGCCCGTAGCCCACCTCAATGGAGGGATCCCAGGGGCCAACTCAATAGCCCGGGTTCCACTTGATGGAGAGAGAAAAGAGCGTTTCAGCAGGAAAGATCTGGTTGTGGGAGACCTCTTTCAGGACTAGCTGTTTGTCTGAAGGCTGTCACAGCAGATGAGTACTCAGCAAACAGCGTGAACAAGGATTTGAACCAGAAAACCAACAGAGCCTTGACAATATTGTGATTGGGCCTTGTCTCTTTAGAGGGGGCTGAAAGCCGAATTGAGAGCGGTAACAAGTGCACATTCAGAGCGGGACGGGGATGCCTTTGGGTTGTGTTTTATGGTTTTGACGCTTGCATGTGGTGGATAAAGCAAAATCATGTTAATCTCCCCTTTCTCTCATCCAAAAGCAGAATGGGGGTGAACCTGGGGCACTTTAATGGTCCGACCAGACTCGTACAAAGTCATTGTTCGGACTTGTAAAGTCAGATGTGAATGAGACCTCTGTGTTTCTTGGCCCAAAGCAGAAGACAAGTTGAAGCATTCTTTAAAATGTAAATAAAAGCACTGCAACAAACAGTTGCATTGAGTTTATTTATGTCACTTCCACCTTTTCTTCAATGCACTGCCGGTTATCAAAGGAGCCTAATAATGAGCCTTGTAGATGATGCTAGAGATTATTCAGTTCAGTTCAGCCTCTTTCAGTGTTCCTGCTGCAGCTATAAATGTAAGAACACAAAGTACTTTGATCTTTAGTTTAGACTGTAAAAGTTGCTACTACTTGTATCTTTTCCCACATAGTAGACACTCGTGCGTGGACATATCGTCGATTCAGTCCGACCTGCTTGCTTACATATTGCATGCATGAAATCATGTATTACTCATATGCCTACTTTTCGCCTTTTGACTCACACACATGCAACTTTGCTTTGTCACCTGGTTACTGCCCAGAAACAGGATTAGAAGACAAGCCACAGCTCATTCCTGTGACGAACAGGAGAGGAGCGGGGAGCGTCACTAATACCACACACATGCACGCACTGTAAATATGCCGCTGACAAACGTAGTTTCACATTTTGTGTTCATATAATTTACAACAACAAAGAGACAGTTTGGAATTATAGTGCGTTTTTTTTGTTTATCGGATTCTGCTTCGTCAGTTTAATATCTGTCTGAACAGCCACCGACAACAAACAGAATGTGAATCGGAATCAGGGAAATCAGATTACACATAAAACAAACCGATTATATGCTTCAGATTTGTTTCCTCACTGACTTTGTATACATTTATCGACCTATTTATCCATTTGATGGCGAGTGAGCGGGGCACACAAAGAGCAATGTTGTCTTTTGGAGGAGTTGGGCGAACTTTGAAGGTTTCTGAAGAGAGAGGCTTGTGATGGAATGGGCCGGGAAGGACTGTGACTTCTCCATTGAGAGTGGAGGGGCACGCTGGATTAGCTTGATTTGCCTGTGAATGGGCGCCGTCCATTATTCTTGTTAGGGAGCTGTCACATCGAATTGAGAAAGTGAAAACCTCCTTTTATCAACCTTTTCCAAGTGAAACTGAACGGGCAATCAATAACTGAATTCAGGGCCAGGGGAAAGTCAAGCAGAATGATATGGGGCAGTTATAAAGGGGGTATTTGTCAAATCGCTAATGGGAAAAAGCAGATAACTGATCATTTTGGCTCCAAATTCTTGTCAAGTTGGAGAGAAAACTGAAAATGAAGGAATGAAGTCATGGCGGCACAAATAAAATTACATTCTAGGGACTGCTTAGTACTAGTTAGTAATAAAATGGTAATTATAATCACATAAGAATACAAGACAACTACTACGACCAATAATACTAATCATTATTTATCATGATAATAATTTTAAGAAGATTTAAATTTGTGGGAAAAAAGTGCTATAGGATATTAGCTACAATAGATTAATACAATAATTTGATTTGATTTGTTAATTTTCTTTACTGAATCTAACTTGAAAAATAAAAAAGACAGCAAATCATAAAAGCATTTTTTCCCCCATCTTCTCACATTTCAACTAGAAGTGAAAAGAGTTATTTTTTGTTCTAAGGCATGATTGTATATTGTATATAAGTGTAAACATGATGAAGTTGTGACCACAAACTGCATTTTTTTATTCAAGAATATGTTTATCATATTGTGTTAATCCTAATTTTGCACTGAGTTCAATACATCCCAACCACTACTATTACAAAACCAAACCGGGAGTGGCTCACTTTTTATTATACGAATGACACCATATTGTTTTGGAGTTTCATTATATTGACCTTATTGTGCCATTGTGCTTGTTCTGACACCATGATAATGCCTGAATACAGAGGGAATTATGCTCTGTATAAATAGATCCCATAGTCAAGGATCGCTTCAATTACCCCTCTACACATTGACAACATGAACAGAATAAAAACTAAAGCCGTAGTCCAAGCTGGTCTCAAGGCGCTTTTCAAACATTGTTTTGGCCATTGTTAGAGGGGCAGAGGAACATCATCAGCATCAATAGCAATAGAGAAAAGCAATACATTCATGTGATACACGGACCTCTTAAATACAAAGCTTAACTCAGAAAAACAGCTCAAGAGAAAAAAAGGTTCATAAAGTAAAACTGCATTAAAAGCCACATTTTTACTTATAAGGCTGCTGGTGTTGTGTCTTAAATATCTATTTCTTATATTTTGATTACGGCTGCTTATTTAGTTCTAAATATGTTTTTTTTTCACCAAATTTCTATCATATTAAAGTTGCACAAATTATAGAGCCGGCAGCCTCCTGCACATCCAAACCATTAATCAACAAATTTTCTCATATTGCTGTTTCCAATTTTCTACGCTGGATGGAGAAAATGAATCGGATCATTTGGCCTCATCAATCAATTTGGTAATTGATGTCTTCATCATTATACAGTTAATTGAGCACCTTGATTGTTGCCTGTCATTGTTCAAAGTGCTCAGATACATCGACCGTGCAGCAACCAGCCTGCAGCAGTTTTTTTTGGGGGGGGGATTAAAACAAAAGGCATGAATATTGTTGCCATAAACTTTTATTATAAAAATATCACATTTCTAAATATTTAGGAAAGATTGTGAAGGATGACAGATTTTTTTTGTGTATGTGTATGACACATTGCTGCTGTTTTGAAAAGGTAAGTAAAAAATAATGGTTTAATGATTCTGAGGGCTCTATGTGAGGTTTTTATCAGTGTAATTGTCATCCATCCATCTTCTGTGCACAGTGAGTTGATAACAGCGTATGAAAAATGACTCCTGGCTATAATGAGTGTCTCACCTCTGAGTGGTAACCTGGTTCACATCCCACCGTGGAACAGCAATTTCCCATTAATTCCACTCCACTGTCTTTTCCACACCTCATATACCCTCTTATCTTCACATTTTCACAAATCCCTCTTTTTTCAGTGCAACCAGTCCCGGCATTAGTTAAACACTCGAGGCCCCCGGGGGCCATGGGGCTGAGGCTGCAGAGGCCACCGGGCTCTATAGCATAGACGGACTCTGATCTCCTCTAACAGGGGGATAGGTGTAGGATAGCAGTCAGGGCTCGGGGTGGGGGGTGGGGGACTGCGGGGAGGGAAGAGTCCTTAATTGAGTTACAGAATACTTTAATTACGACTGTGTCCCGCATTCCCGCTCTTAGCGCTTCACACGCACAATATGAGCCACCGAGGGGAAAGCAACACCCAGTTCCAGCCCCAGAGTGCAGCTGCGAGGCAATTATCATCAAGCACCCGTGCATCTGTGTACAAACAATTCCACAGCTGCTGGCATTGACACTGTATATGCAGAGAGGATCAGAGAAAGCCCAGGTTGACCCGAGGGCTTCGGTGTCGCCTCTGAGACCATGACCTGTTCGTCGGGGAGGTATTTGTGACACCTTTGAACACTGGACCCGTTTTCCATTTCAAATGAGCTGTCACATGCTGTTTACTGCAGTGCGTGCGCTTTGCCGATACAGAGTGTTGGAAAAGATGTTTGTATCAGTGTGCAAAATGGGAGAAATCATTAGCGGCGTGCTACAGCATGTGTCTAAGGTGTATATTCCCACTTTTCCTAAATATTCTATCCACTCGACGATAATTTGAGTGAAGAACATACAGCATAGCCTACATATAGGCATGGGAACTTGAACGCCTTCTTTTCTCTTCTCTGACAGCCCCCTCCTCCTGTTTTTCCTCCCAAACACACACCCCACACCATTTGACAGAGCATATATTCTTTATCAGTTCATACCACTTCTTCATGCAATACGCATTCACATGCGTGCACATGATTCAGGATAGTTTTCTCCCCGACAAACGTATTTAAATACATTTAATCACAGATAAAAGTGTGCGTCTGCATTCAGTGGGTATGTGTGTCTCCGTGTGGGGTGAATGCGTGTGACCAAAAATGTGAGTGGGCAAGTGAAAGTGAGTGAGTGGGCCTATTTGCGAGAGCAGTGTGACGGAGAGGGCCACTGTGGGACAGAGGGGGAGATGGAGGATGACTTTATGACACAGAGGGGACAGGATCAGGGGCAGGAACAGAGAGGGCCCCGGCGGAGGTGGTGTGGGGAGAGGGGCAGCCCTAGCTGTCAGCTCTGAGGGGCTGCTGGAAGGCCCAGCGGGAGCCCAGCTTGGGCCCGGGGTGCCTTGTCACCAGGGCGAAGCCGTGGAATGCACCGGCACACAATGAGCTCCCGGGGCTCAGAGGGCACTCGATTTGATAACCACATTAAAGTCCTAGCAACATCTGTTGGGGTGCAGGAGAAAGGCTTACTGGCAGGTTTTAACCCCCTGAAACTGGGATCATTAACCCTCAGCCCTGTGAGAGAAGGGGGACAACAGCCCTCTATTTGTCAGCCGCCCTGCACAGGGCTGCGGGGGCTAATATTTTACCAAAAACAGCGTGAGAAGAGAAGCAGCCCTGGGCACCATGGAGAGCGCTCCTTCCCGGTTTAGCCTCACATTAGCAGGAAAGTACAGTCGCTCTCACTTCATGTAAATTCCAAAATATTTGCACAGCCTCCAATGCACAGGCCTTCTGAGCCTGATGCAGATTTACATGATATTCAACACTGTGCACTTGTCTCAGTTACTTCAGTTTGCATCAGGTGCATAATTCAGAATAGCAACATTAAAACAAATCTTAATCTTGTCACTTCGACGCAATGATTGCATAAAAATCACTGAATAGATGGATAATTATGTGATACATTAACACTTGCAAAGATGTGTGGGTTTTATGTCTCTCTCTGATTTGTTAATTTGTGTTCCGAGGCGAGGGGCGAAGTTGATGGAGCACAGAGAAATAACAGGTGTTCTGTCACAAAGACACGTCTCAGGCTCCTGGATCCTCTGGTGCTTTGTGGGTCAGCGCCAAGCCTCATCCACCTCCACAGGTTTCAAAGCGAAGGCCACCTCTCTGTAATGAATAATTAAGAAAACAAAAGGCCCCAAGGGGGTGCGAGGGTGATGGAGGAGTGGAGTGAGGGGGTGGGGGGTCTAATGCAACTAGGCCAGATGCAGCGAGGAGGTTTTTGCCCCGGTGCTTCATAGAAAACATCATCCTAAATGTATTCCCTGGAGATGAGGGGCTGCAGGAGGTGCCCCCGATGCACAGGGTCCTCAAGTGCCTCCACACAAGTAATCCCATTCACTGCAGCTCATTACATGGGCAATTAAGTGCTGGGGTGGAGGAGCGAGGTGGGGTGGGGAGGACGATGGCGAAGAAGTGCGTATGTGTGTGTGTGTGTGTGTGTGGATGTTATTGGGGGGGGGGGGGGGAGGCCCATCATTGGGTTTTAAGGATCGAAGCCCTCAACAATCCAATTCCCCCTCACCCAACTTCTCCTTTGCTCGCTGAGCCGCCTCCTCCCCACTCCTTCACCTGGGCCGGGTCTCTGTGGACACCTGCCTCTCCTAATGAAGATCCATGGCTTCATTTCCATTTCTGGAGTCATATCAGAGACTGCCAAGCACAAAACAGGCCTGTTTCCTCGGAGGCCTGGAGAGCCGGATAGAATGACACAGCTAAGTGCTCTGGCAGAGCTGGGCAGCTGCAGAGCCTGAAAAATGGGATTTGGTCGGGGGTTTCTGAAGTGGGGGGCTCGGATGGAGAGGACCTGATGTTTGGATTGGCCACAATGGCAGCCGTGTGCTACCTCAGCAGCTCCTTGGCACTAATGAGGCTTTCTGCGGCGATGGAGGCGGAGGGGAGAGGGCACAAGGAGATGGGAGAGGAGGAGAACAGAGGAGGGTACCACTACACACCTACCTCACACACCACTCACCTCCTCTGCTGATAACAGCCACGCTAACTCTCGAAGACACAAACTGAATATGTTCTGCAACACACACACACACACGCTCTCTCTTATTTACATGCACAGGTGTCAAGATTCACATAGCCATCATTGGGATACTTGATATTACATTGAAAAAAACATATTACTGCATAGCGCACCTGCTTTGTCTGCTTAGACTTGTTCTAGACATCTACTGTAAATGCTTTTAGTGATAATTCAAATATAATAAATTTGTTGGAAATACATTTTAACTTATGTTTTTACACATTAGATACCAACAATGAAAGAAAACACTAGACAATGAGAGGACAACCTTGAAACCCTGTTTTCAGATCCTATGAGGAACAGATCAGTCCCCCAAAAAACAGTGACATTCATAATTAAATGTTCATACTAAAAATATGACAGGTCTATGCCCGCCCAGAGTTCTCCCCACCCACGCCTTCTGCCCCCCCGTGCAGGGCGGGGGGCACGTGTGTGTCTTTCAGTACAGTGTTTGAGGCTTTGCTTGTTAACATGTTCTAGCTCAGTGACCCCTCACAGCACCCGGGGGGTAGGGCCTCAGAGCAGAGGCAGGTGAGGAAGAGGAAGAGGGAGAGAGAAGGAAAACAAACAAAGTGACACCTCAGCCATATCACAGCTGCCAGCTCCGGTAACACACCTTGAGGAAGAAGAAGAAGAAGCAGCAGCCAGGCACCACGGCTCATTTTATTTGTCAATAAACAAACTGTCAGGTCAGTCATAGGCCACAAAGCCGGGACAATAATAGTTTGAAATATAATTGTTTTACTTGCAGAAAAAAACCAGTTTTATTCCAATCAGTTTTGGGAATCATGAGACGTCGTCAAACCTGAGTGATGTCTATATACATTTGGCACAATGCGAGTAATGCAGAACAAGACTTCTGCAGCAAGCATGTAATGGAAAAGAAGGTCCAGAGTGTGAGGCTTTAAGGTGACCTGTTTGTGAGCATGTCTCTGGGTGGAGCCTCGGGTGAGGGTGGGGGGGGTGCATGGTTGTGTATGGTGTCATTTTGCAGGCCCCTCTGCACTCACCTGGAACAGAGCACTTCCCCTCCCTGGGTCTTATCAGTTCCCAGAGGAAATACCTGCCGCAGGTAAACACGACCCCTCGACCCCTCAGCCATCCACTCCGGCCCTCCCTCAGGTGCCCCGTCCCTGTCCTGGAGACTGTCTCGGCCTAAATCCCAGGATTAGGTCCAGCACAGCCGCTAACACCCAGCTCTGCGCCTCAGCTCCACGCCTCACCTCCAACCAGAGGTCTTCTGACAACCCCCTGGCCCCAAGATGTTGTTCTTCATGCACCAGTGATGAAACCTCTCTCCCCTCCCAGCCCCTCCATCCCTCTGTCTCACATTTAATCTTATCTACATATCACCTGGTGTAACCAAATATGCCTCTTATCAACCGAGGTGTCCTCAGCTCTGTTTTGCATTGTCACAGTCGTGATTTATTCAGCGGGGAAAAGGGAACATAAATAATATGTCATACGTCCCAAGAATCGTGTGGTATTGGCGATGGAAGGTGGCTTCATTAGAAAATATGATGAATTTTCAAAGTGTTCGCATTAAAGAATGATTGTAATTAAAACGGAGACATAGTCTACTTTTAATGACTCTGGAGTGTAATTAATTCTTCGTCAGTATCTATAACAGAGTTTCTAATAAATGTGGGGGTTGGTGATTTATTTTTAATTACTTCCTTAAGAATTTTGAAATAAGAGTTTTTCTATGAAATATGACACAGCCAGTGATCATACTGGAGCGACTGCCACACCCTGCTCATTTTATAAATGATACATATGCACTTGCTCGGGCAACCATGCGAGTGTGGATAGTAAAAATACTTGTCTGACTGGGAAAAGGATGCAACTACTTGTATAAAAGCGTATTGATGAAAATGGCAATACAAAGTTCCAGATATGATTAAAAGACAATCTTCTAAGACAATAAGATAAATGGGAGAATGTCACAACAACAAGTTGCAGCTCTTGTGTGTTTGAACTTGTTCTCCCAGTCCTGCAGCGGTGTTGCAGAGGGGGTGAGGAGGAGGAGGAGGAGGAGGGCGGGGGAGAGCCACCGCTGATACTCCCAGAAAGGGGACCGGGTCTCTGGGGACAACTGGCCCGGTCATAAGGAGGCGAAATTCCCACAATTGCCTGTCTGCCTCCAGGACAGAGGGCCAGGCCACGGGGTGCTGCCGACCCAGCCCGTCATGACCACCCCCCCACCCCTCCACCACTACCTCAGCAGGGTCAGGGTCACTCTCTCACCCCTGGGCTACCCATCAGCTCCCCCTCTCCCAGTTTCCCCCTTGCCCCTCCTCCACTGTCACCTGAGCCACGCAGGTAAATGCTTGACTTTATTTGATGGATGCGGTTTCCCACGGCAACGCCGATGTACACATAGGAGCCACGCAGAAGCCCCTCCTCCTGTCTCCCCCCGCCCACCAGAGTCTGGGGCTAGAGTGGTGATTTGTGGCTGATAACCTCCTCGGTGCACCCCTTGGAAGCTGGAGAGGACGAGACATGTAGTGTGATGCACCTGAGTGTGAGTGTGTGTGTGTGTGTGTGTGTGTGTGTGTGTGTGTGTGTGTGTGTGTGTGTGTGTGTGTGCGCGCCTCATCAGGCTGAAACAAAGAGGGCTCCATTCATGAAGACGTCTTCACAGCTCAAAATCACATGATTAGAGAACGGGGTGTGCACATCTGAAGTCATACAACATCTTTTAGTAAAGTAAGTTTCCTGCTGGCACATGACTCAAGTCCACATTACAGGGGAAGTTAAAGTCTGCTCTAATAAGGCAAAGTGCCCCCAAAACCACACCTTAATTAATCAATGAAAAAAAAAATGTTTTTGTTCTTTATCAGTGACAGCCCCTCCCTCCATCTCCCCCCGTCTCCTCCCCATTATTAGCAGATAGTGCTACATTGGAGATAAGCAGGACAATGGCTGGGGTGAAGGCCTGGATCACAGTTGTTTCTTATCTCTCACCTCATCTGCAGCCTGTGGTGTCTCTGTCAGAGGATGTTGTTAAACCAAGTCAAACACTCAAACATCCTGTGGCATCACCATGCCTGTATAGCCCACAGCACCCCCTCCCCCCCTTCCACCAAACACACACACACACACACCCACACCCCCACACACACACACACACACACACACACACACACACACACACACACACACACACACACACACACACACACACACACACACACACACACACACACACACACACACACACCTCCTTTATGGTAGTTCACACTTGGCTGGGGCCTGACCGCTGTGGACAGTTCACGGGCTAGGGATGCTGTTTGCTGTGAAGAGATCCTTTTTTTTTCCAGAGATTTGGAATATGGGCGATTACACAAGTTGAACCAAGCTTAAATACAGATTACTGTACAGAAAGGCCAGAGATCGGTTGTATGAGGAGACGAGTAATCAAAAGAGCAAGTTTTGCAATTTGACTGTGATTGCTGAAGGTTTTGAAAGGATCTTCAGAATTCAAACAACCCAATGATTAACTTTAACATTCAAATGAATAGTATAAAGATGATCAACAACATAGACAGAACAAATTGTGAGGGAGACTCTTTTGGACCAACTTTCATCAGGGCTAACTCTCAAAATACTAACACAATCGCAGCACCCACACACATCTCCACAGTGAAGGGAGGAAGCCCCGGTCCAGGCAGGTTAATATCAGGAGCACTTGACAACAATGGCGTGTTATGAGGTGCTGCAGCGGTAATAAGGTCTTTGTTGGAACTTTAGAGCTCAGCCACATCACATCATTACTCATCCTGGGAGACCAGTTGCCAGTCGGCATGGCAACTGGGACTTGGCTGAAGCCAGAAGCAAGACCAGAATCTCAATGCCCGGCGAGGGAACACACACACAAAGAACCATCTAGTGGAAGGGAAAAGTTTAGAAGTGGCCACGGTGACCCCAGACCACAGCATCTGATGTGGGATCTGATCTAAAACCCAATGAAATAATGTCCTTACCAGGAAGTCGGCCCTGATGTGAGATGTGTGAAGCAAATCGCTCACTGACTTGGAATTTAAATTTCACAGCATGATTACATTTTAACTGAGTGAGTTTGCATCGATTGTCACATTTTCCTTCAAAATAAACTTCAGATAAACTTCGGGCCGAATGGATTATTCCATCAAACAGGAAATGGATTCAGTTCGCTTGCACCCAGTGTGTGTGTGTGTGTGTGTGTGTGTGTGTGTGAACGGACAGATCAGGACTGGACAGTGCAGTCAGTGGAGGTATGCATCGGTGTGAGAGTGTTATCGTGCAGGTTGCTGGGTGTGTTGGGTCAGTGCGGAGCGGTCAGCAGCTGCTGCCTGGCCTAGGTCCCACAGTTCCCAGGCTGGGGGGATTGACAGGCCAGTAATAAAATCAGGCGCCCTGGTTGGGCTGTGTGCGGCCCATTGTTCCCCCAGCAAGGCCCGCGGCTGCTGTTTACTTTCTCCCATATGCATTATTCAACGGCACAGGAGCTCCCAGAGAAAGGGGCCCCATTCAGGGATCCTCTTGCCCTTGTTTTGTTTTGCTAATTTTCAATTAAAATAAACCATCTCCAGCCAGTGCCATGGCTGAGTGGGGAAAGAGAGAGGGACACTGTCCCTGCATTTGGGGCAGTCTGAGGAGATTAGACCACATGTATAAATGAGAATAAAGTGGGATGTATCATTTATACTGTCACTGATATGTTTTTCTATAGTGGGATTTAAATAGAGACAATGAGACGGGTTGCCGTTTCAGTTGGGAGCATACGCCGGCCGTTTATTGATGTTACCGTTGTCGCCCAGCATGACCTCATTTTTTAATAAGCGGATTAAACATGTAAACAAAAATCAAATATCTCCAGATAATTATTTTCAATCAGTCAACATGTCCACTTTCATGCTAGTGGATTTCACCCCTGAGGCTGCAACAGGAGGATTCCCATATGGTCGGGGAAAGTGTGAACCAATCACAAAGACAATGACTTTTCAATAATGACTCCCAGAGGTCATTAAATGAAGCCAGCCAGGGCAGTCTGGACTAATCAATAAGTTCAGTGATAGCTCTTCTTTTTTTCCTCCAAGTCGCCTCTGTCACACAGGGGGGGGGGGGGCCCAACTGTGTGGACTGCGGGGACAGATGCGGTGACAGTGAGGGACTAGCGGAGTTAAAGATTCACCACACATCTGTTGCTGAAGCCGGGGCGGCAGCTCATAGTCTGCCCCCACTGACAGGCTGCCGGCCTGACGCCGTGCCTACCTGTGGCTGGGGTTTGGTCTGTTACTAAGCTTTACCATCTGCCCCTCTTTCGGGGGTCTCTGTTGGCCTGACTCTCTAATTCTTTACTCTAACCTTTCTAATGTATTTCAAATTAATTATTATGCAAACCCCCATTAACACCACTACAACACACACAGGCAAAAACCTTGATATCTGACATCCTCCTCTACAATTACCTCTTGAAAAAAAGATTCTGAAAAGCCATCCTAATTGGCTGCCTCCCAAAGCCCTCACTCCCGCTCTACCTGTCAAATACGGATAATTACAGAGTTTAGCGGCGGCCTGTTGTGGCCTGTTTTGGGTCGAACATCACACAACATCCATTGAACAAAACCATTTACCACAGCCAATACAGTACATGTATGTCATCGTCTACACCCTGAGCTGAGGATCTGCCTCCGACTGAAAAGAGAGAAACGGTTTCTCTCCGGCGGCAGAGCCACGCTCGCCCGTTCGTGCCTGGAGAGTGGGAATGTGAAAGTGGAGGGCCTCTTGGCTTGGCTGGACACTGTCTGTTTCCCGCTGGGTGCAGGTGAGCTCTCAATGCAGCCCTCAGCACCTGCCCTCTTTGTTCCCTTGTTGATGGCTTTATGGCGTGAAGGGGAACTGTCTGGCTCTCGTAAAGCCAGCGGCGCGAGGCCTAGTAAAAGCCACACTGCTGCCAGGGCATTGTGTGGGGGCCCCGTGGCTCCCAGGGTGACCCCACCAGCTAGTTAGAGAGCCCGGTTTAGTGCCCACAAACAAGTGACACAAATGCTCATGGCGCACACCCACATGGGCGCTTACATTAACACAAACACATGCATTAAAAAAAACAGACATGCGCATATGTGAGCGGACATGCATGGAGACACAGAGTGGTCCCAGATATAACAACAGTGTGTTTGCTGCTGTCTCTCTGTCATCTCTCATTCCTCAGGCTCTTCACACTGCACTGCTGGACTGTGGGAACCATTGATTGACATAATAAAGTAGGTCCAGTAACTCCTGTACTACCTGAGGACTGGTTTTAAAGGCAAACAAAAAATAATAATAATTAGTGCTAGAAAGTGAGTACATTTGAGTACATTTACTCAAGTATCGAAATGATGCACAATTTTAGGCACCTTTTAATGCCTCTGCTACTATAAACTCTTATTTAAACTTTTTTTTATATATGATGGTCAGTTTCTTTGTCGATTAAAAAGGTTTAAAAAAAACAAATACAACATTAAAATGCTGCTTTGATGATAAGGCAGTGCTAATAATGAAATAACAACATTACACACAGATATAAATGTAACTAAAGATTAATTTCAATTCCAGTGATACTTATTTGTTTCACTTACATTACTTATATTAATATGTTGAACTCATTTAGAATTTTGTGAATTTAGTGTTTTTCCAAACTTTGTGGTATTTCTATAAAAAGTGAGTAAAGGATCAAAGTACTTCTGCACCCCTTCCTTTTTAACATTTATCTGTAATCAGGTTAGTGTGTTGTCACAGCATAGCGCCATGTAATTGTGGCTCAACTTATCACTGTAGAGCTACAACATCTATTCTACACAGTTAAGATTTAATAGAACAAAACTTAAGTTGCAAGCACAACAAATATCTTGAATATCCAAAGATATTCCATAAAGTACTTTTCAAGTGTACGGTTGCAGTCTGCGGCCAAGAGGGTTGAAGGAGGCACAAACACAGAGACCCACGTCTGATGAAGCAGCTCAATGGCCGTGGGAGGTCAATGACTGCACAGAAATAAGCCCCATATTAATGTTTAATTTATGTGATTTTCCTGGATATGAAATCTTACTGATAAGCTCAAAGCAAATTAAGTGGCTGAAAGGACGGCCATATAAGCAGGTTGGTATTTGAGATTGGGTCTTCGAGTGGGAGCATCTTAGAAACCAATTACCAGACAAGAAATAGATCATTATTTTTTTTTTGGAGGATTGGGTTGTGGGGATGTGTGTGTGTGTGTCTGTGTGTGTGAGGGAGGTGGGGGTGGTGGTGGGGGGCCAAAGGTGGTTGCTAAAAGGAAGGGAGGGTTATCTAGATTGAGGAGGGAGGGCACAATAAAGACATAATCATCTACCCTCAACTTTTCCTATCCAACTTTCAGATTTTAATTTGCCGTCTGTGAAGTGGTACCTAATTTACTTTCGCCTCATCCCTTCAATGCGCCATTGTTGCCGCTGCCGAGATTCAGAGCTTCCTCTCTTAGCTCACCTCGGCGTGAAATTGGTTTAATGAAGCTGAAAGGTATGGGGCTCTCACAACACTGCGGATTCCAGTGACACTGCTTGGTCCACCCACCCCCTCGTCTCAGCGCCCGCCGCCCCCCCCCCCCCCCCAAACCCAGCGCCCTGCACTCGCATTACGGTGACAGTTTATAACGCACCCCTCAAAAGATCCCTATCTCGCACATTACATCAGTGCATATTACTGTCCCTTTGAGAGGGCCAACTCTCAGGCAAGTGGCGGATGAGTGAAAAAAAAAAAAAAAAGAGTCCCTCACTGATCAGTTATGGCAGACACGAGACACTTCAAATTATCAGCCAGTCTCAAAACGGATCAGATACTTGGCAGGAAAGAGAGAGAGGTTGTTTCAAAGTGAAAGAAACAGACATAAAAAAAAGAAATTAAAGGAAAAGAAAAGAGTGAGATGAAGAGGTGAAACGAAATCAGAAAGCAGCCTGGCCTGTTTTTCCCACCTCTTCCAATCTGACCCTGTGAAAGGTGTTCTCCTGTTACCTGTCCTCCTGGGTGTGGTTTCTAATGGGAATGGGAAGGAAGTCCTGTGGGATTATTGTGTGTGCGCGCGTTACATTAATATGATCCCCTCACGTCAGATCGTTTACTTCTTCTCGTCCCCTTTTAGGACAATCGAATGGAAATGCATCCGTAACCGAAGATCCGTAATCTTCCCACCTGTACCACTCATTTCTGGTTTGAGGCCCAAATCGGAGCTGGTAGATTTCTGAAAAAAAAAAAAAAAAAATAAGAAAAAGGTAAAAAAAACTGACGAAAGAGGAAAAGAAAGTAGGCTATGTGTGTGTGTATGGAAACAGAAGAATGAGAGGGGCTTCCTATTGTGTGGGCTTCACATGCAGAGGTGAGGAGGAAGTGTGGAGAACAGCTGTTTGGTTAAAGGAAAAGTTCAGAGTCTTCAAGTCAGTCAGGTGCCTGTGAGAACACTGAAACAGGTTTGTGCTTTACTCCTTCAGTCCGTCACTTAAACACTTCCACTGTGATGTGTGGGACAAAATCCATGAACTGCGTTCCATGCAAACATAAGTTTATCGAAAGGTTATATGACACTTCCAAAGTTAGTCTCATATTTAAACTGGGTCACTCAAAGAGCGAATAGCTCCGCCGAGGCCCGACAGTCCCCTTTTGAAACCACGTTTAAATTCACTAGATCCAGATTCTTATTTGGATCAGCACCAAAAATTTTCTTTTTATCAAGATCTGCTGAGTTTTCTCTAAGAAATCAATAAAAAAATGTTGAAAAAGGCCCTACTTGCAATGTAAAAGAAAAAATATGGATCCACAACAAAAACGTTCTAATTCTTCCATGAGCCAAGCTGTACTTTGTCCAGTAGTTTTAACTACTAATCCTAACTGGCATATAAACAAACACAAATGCAAACATAACCTCCTAGTGGCAGTAAAAAGTAAAATCCATCACCACATCACAAGTGTCTATGGAGACACAAAGAGGGAAATTAAATCTAAAAGGAGTAATGACCTGACTTTGGTTTTCAGACAATGTTGAACACTCTGGACTGATCCTCTGTTTGAAGTTTGACAAAGAGACGGAGAGAGAGAGAGAGAGAGAGAGAGAGAGAGAGAGAGAGAGAGAGAGAGAGAGAGAGAAGACTGCAAGAAAGAAAGAAAGAGAGAAATAAAATTAAGCAAAAAGCAAGAAAGCAAGGAAGAGAGGAGAAAAGAAATTAAGGAAGCAAGAAATAAGGCAAAAAAACAAGGAGGAAAGGACGAAACTAATTAAGGAAGCAACAAAGTAAGAAAGCAAGGAAGCAAGCAAGGAAGCAAGCAAGGATTCAAGAAAGCAAGAATGCAAGGAAGCGAGAAAGAAAGATAGGTGAATGAAGCAAGGAAATTAAAAAGAAAGGAAGAAAGGGCGAAAGAAAGGAAGTAACCAATAAAGACAAAAAGAAAGAAGGAAAGGAAGCAAGGAAGCGATGAAAGAAATAACGCAAGAAATTAAGGAAGCAAAGAAGCAAGAAAGCAAGCAAGAACAAGTTCAGAAAGCTTGAGGGAGAAAGAGAATAATGTATGAAGACCAGGAAGGGGACGGGGCCGACTCACAAAGGTTTCTTTGCACTGTAATGATACGGCCATTATGCTGAACCTCGGCTGCCGTAATTCAAAAAGAACGACCACTTTCTCTGCTGCCGAGCTCCGGCCAGCAGCACGCACTGCTGTTTGCCTTTTAAATGCCGCTGTGGGTGAGGCCACTCGTGTATGTACAAAGTGCCTGTTACAACTTTCCATTCACCGTGGGATTGTGAAACTCACAAAGGAATGTCAATTTACCGTCCGATGATTTGACGCCGTTTCCAAATGTGCAACCATCATCTCTGCGAAGTTGGCAAATTAGTTTTTAAACACTCGTTTCCTGAGATTTCGAAGTCAGTTTGGCGATGGTAGAGGAAGCAGTTACGTGCATATAGAGTAACTCTCACACTTATAAGTTTAATTTACACGGAGCGCTGCTGCTAAACTGTCGCATTTAGCTTGTTCCGCGAGCTAAAACCTGATCCGCTGTGGATGCAGAGTGGGGCGATTACGGCTGAACAGAACCACAGGAGTGCTATCTTTTACAGGTAATTACTCAATTATCAGTAAACACTGTCGCCAGAGACACAATGCAGAGGAGGGAGTCACACAGGCCGCTGAATGATTCACTTCAACGCCACAACAACATGCATTCACAAAGAGGACGGCCACGTGAGGAGAGGAAAAAAGTCATTACAGCCACTTGTCAGTACTTTCAGGTTTCATGATATGAGATAAGACGTGACTGAAATACAGCGGTGCGCGTGCTTTTGGCTTGGATTCATTCCTTTGCAATAAAACCAGTTGCATGTAGATGCTAAACTACTCTGAACTCATCTACCTCCAACTAATACCGACAAAACAAGACATCCCTCGCTTATTAATTATTAAACAGACAAACTGAGCACTCTCAAATCACCTCAGCAGGCCGGCTCCGACAGTAACGCTCTCCACCACTAGTGGGAGCTGGTAAACAGGGTCGTGAGGATCCCCTGCAGGCTCCAACCATGAAAAAGTTCTTGTTTGAACAGTGTTGGGAACCAACAGTGATTTTTTTATGGGTTTGTTTAAAAACACAGGTTAAGACACAAACAGCCAGGTAGATAAACAGAGAGATGGGTTTGCAGGGGCTGGGTGTTGGGTTTCACTGATGTGGGCTGAAAGGATGAGCAAACCCAGAGTCCTTTCATTAGTCCGCAAACATTTAAGGAGAATTAACAGAGTGGAGAAGATGTGACACTTGCCCCTGAGATACCGAGCTGCGACGGAGCTGTCTGAGATGTGTGGGGGTTGTCTGGATTTTTTAATCTCTCTTCTTCGTATTTTAGGTTGTGGATTTAAAAAAAATAAAGTTAGTCAGAGAGCCGCTTCTTCTCCTCCGGAGCTTAGAACCCACACACACACAACCAAGGATGGAAACCCCATATGGTGTTACCTGCCTGTGGTCCGTGGTCATACACCGCGGCCTTAAGCCATGTCCCACAGTCCTACTCTGTGGTCCGACATACTCACCACAGGTTAACACACACACACACACACACACACACACACACACACACACAGTAAAACACTCTCCTCCGCCGAAGTCGCCCTGCAGGCCTTCTAAATCTCTCCTGGGACAACCTACCGTGAGGTAATGAGGAATTAGGGGGGGAGGAAGGAGGTCTCCTGAAGATTTACAGGTTTTAACTCATGTTACTGTCACCTAGGAAGAGCTACAGGCCTGTGGCTATCAATAACAACTACAACCACCAACACCACCGCCGCCGCCGCCGCCGCCGAACCAACAAACACCACCTCACAACAACTGCTGCTGGGAGATTTGCTTGCCTTCACTCCAAGAGGGAGCAGTGGACATGTCACGCGTTTAAAAAAAGAAGCAGTACGTTAGTCATGGATACTGATCTAATGAAGCTCAGATGACAGACATAACTTTTCTTTCTGAACTGGTAAATCAACAATCCATTGTCTGTCACAAGTGTATCTACAAATCTATAAAAATATTAATAAATGTCAATATATATGTACAATTAATACGATTTAAAAATGAAGACAATGCTTAAGGAAGTTTCCCCATTTGTTTTATTAAACTCTTTATTCTGTATATCTTATATGATTCCATCTGACCAAAAATCAACAAAGTAAATGCAATGCCATAAATATTCTTAATATCTATTTCAAATTTTCAAACTTTTACCAACCATTTCCAAACATCCTTTTAACATTTTCTCATTTTTAGTATATTTTTTAATTAACTAATTGTTTTATTTTTCCATCTTATAATTTGAACGCCGATAACGTTGGTGTTTGAAGAAAATGAATCGAACATCTGTTATTTTATTATCTTGCTGCATGTTCTCTCCCATGTATTCTCTTGAATTATACTATTGTATTGGGACAATGCTGAAGGGTGATTCTGTACTATAAAAAAAGTTATTGAATGAGTGAGAGAGCAAGCAATAATTATATATATATATATAAAATATATATATTCTAAAGAATATATATATATATATATATACTATTCTTTATACTTGTTTGTTGATCGCGAATAAAAAAAGGGCGGTAGATTTATGTAATGCATTAGCGCGCGATGTTCCTTTAGGCTGATGTGGGTCGGGCATGCAAAGTACTGGAATTAAAAAAATGCATAGTAGTACATTGCAACAGTAAAAAAAATGGTGATAATAAAAACTAACAAATCCAAACCAGTATTTTCAGCATTGGTATGTTGCTGTTATTTACCTGTAAATGTAATATGGCTGCATGTGCACTGCCTGCACAGACTGTGTTTTCAGTTTGAGTGACAAACCTCTGTGGCCACTCCTCATTCCAGTTTGCTTCTCCCAGGAACGAGCAGGCAAATACTCAGAAATCAGACTGATCTCTTTGTGATATTAATTTATTATCTCTATCGCTCTACTCCCTTACTTTTAACAACACCAAACTATTATTGTTCTTTGTCTCTGATTAAGAGTTAAAAGAGAGGCTGATATTGGTGAAGACAAACCACCCGAAATAACTACAGCAGAAAAGTGTGATGTTACATTTACGATGCTTTTGTGGTTACAGACAAAACACTGTATGCCACAGCTAATCACATGTATGACTCATTCACGTCACGATAATAACCACAGGTTTAAGGACCGTGTGCTGATTCACATGCCAAATGACTGTTGAAAACCATCATGACTTAACTTTTGACAGGGCGATTCTCGTGCTATCCGAGAGCTTAAGCTTCTCAGCTCAGAGTTACAGGTTTTGTCAGATTCAACTCTCCTAATAAACACAAGTCGACTGAAGCACAGAGTGGAAATCTGAACACGTGCACCTTTCAAACCTGTCTTTGAACTGACTTTCCTCCAACTGTGGGAGACGGAATGGCGGACGCACACTGACAATGACTGATACTCATTTACGACAATAACACGAGCGATCAAACAGAGGGGCCCCATGTTCGGCGGACAGGCTTACACCCTGGACAGGTATGTACAGCGCAATTACCAGACTAGCTCAGAGCATGCAGTAATCAGTAGGTGCTCTGCCATTAAATATGGGGGTGGTGATGCAAACAACTTTGAAAACAGACGACTAGTGTCAGCTGTCAAGATTTACCTCCCCCCGACAAATGTTCCCTTGCACTGCGACTGCACTGGGTGATCTCCGAGATGAGGACAATCTCGCAGCATGACATGGGCCGCAGTGGGTGTGCCTCTGCATGGGAGAATGTGTGTAGGTGTGCTTACAGTTTAAAAATAGGGCATGCCTGAGAGACAACTGACAACTGAACGCATGAATGTGTTTACGTTTGCGTCAAGGAAGACCGTGTGAACATGGCTTGATCTTGTCTCCGTCTGACATGTGGCATGGGAGTGTGTGACGACTCCATCTTCAGAGAGAGGCCGGGAGACAGACAGATAGCAGAGACGGCAAGAATGTGGATGTGCGAACGCTAAAGGGTCTTGACACATATGCGTGGCGGGATGTACGGAAACACGAGGAAATCGAAATCCGCTCGAAAAACATGTATAAGAGTTGTGCCCTGTGAGAGAGTGCGTGTGTGTGCGTGTTTGTGTGTGTGTATGCATGCGTGTGTGTTCAGCCATGTCTGCAGGGTGAGGTGGAGGCTGATGCTTTGGCAGCAGGTCTGGCACGTCTTTCAGGCCCAAACCTGCAGAGGAGCGAGAGAGAGGGAGAGAGAGGGAGGGAGGAGAGAGAGAGAGAGAGAGAGAGAGAGAGAGAGGGAGGAGAGGCAGAAAGCAAATAGGTGTGAGAGTCAACCTGCCCTCATGTGATATGCTTCACTTCTCCCTCGCCATCACTAAAAGCTCCCGACACTGACAAACCACATTCAGAGTCCAGAGTCGACTACACATGTGGTCCGTGCACTGAAAAGGACGGCAAAAAAAAAAGAAAGAAAATGACATCACTCGCAGTTCGTTTCACATGCACACACCCAAATGTGAGTTCCTACGTACGGTATCTCCGCACGCATCTGTTCCTTATTTGCATCCAGCTGGGTGGTTGAAGCGCAGTACCCACAACTTTTATGATTTTCACACCTTTATGTTTCTGTGTCGATCATTTTTAAACACACGCAGCGCACAGGGTGTCTTTGTTTTGCCTTTACATTTCAGCCAGGCACGTCGCCGCTGATGAACACATTGTGTTTCAGCAGTCACGCGTTTTAGGAATGTGAACAAAAAAAGTGTCGGTGGTGCCCTTTTTGAAATTTAAGTTCAATTGTCCGCACACTTTTCTTTTTGATTTAGAGATTTGGGGCTGTCCACATCACCACTTGGGGATCCTCCATCATCAGGTCAGTTTGAGAATAGTTTGATCTAGATTACTGGGTGCATTTCCAAATTAAGTCAAACCTCTGCTGCGGATATTGTCAGATAAAAGGATTTCCTGAATAATATCCAGATAATACCCACACCTACACGGGAACACTTCTAAAGAGAGTGAATGTGTTCCCTAAGGCAGTAAATCACTCCACATTGTGACCACGGCACAAAAATGACATTGGAGTGTATCAACTGCATAACCTCAAAGGAAATCTCTATTCAGTGGCCATAAAAGAACGCCTTAGCGCACTATCCCTGTGGGGCCGGTTACAGAAAGGGAGAATGGATTAAGAGAGAAAACAGAGAGGAGAAAAGTGGAGAGTGTACAGGTGAAGTCCTATGGCTATGGAGGTTTGCTCAGCTGTGCGGTATTCTTTTCTGCGCCCCACCCAGTAACCAAAGGCCTGGATATCTTTCCATTTCACTGTTTTCCTCCCTCCCTCCCTCCCTCTCTCTCTCTCTCGCTCTCATATTTGCACAGGTGAGAGGACAGCAGACCTAATAAATGTGGGTGGGACACTTGAAAGTCAGGTTTGCCTGGCTGGTGGAAGGAGTTCACCTGTGGACTGTGGATGGATGGAGATCTGATGGCAGGGGCCCAGTCAGCCCTTTGTCTGGAGAGACAGACGGCAAACACATGAACACATGAACACATGAACACACACACACACACACACAAACACGCGCAAACAAAACAAAAAATCAGTTGATGACGGAAATGGTTGTGTGTCTCTAAAGAAAGAGCACAACGGTACAAGTTATTGAAATAAGGAGCTGCAGCACGGGGATCGCATGTGGGGTTGAGAAAGATGCAGGCGAGAAAGAGAGAGACCAAATGGAAGGGAAGACAGAGCGCAGGGAGTCTGGGTGGAGCAGTGCAGGAGTCATAAGGGTGGGGAGGTTTTGCTCTAAGGGCCAAAAGTTCAGAGAGAGGCAGAGGGAACAGGTAACCCAAGCCACCATGTGCCAGAGTCTCACGTGTTCCCCTCATTGTCTTATCAGGCTCAAGCTCAGGTTTCTGGAGCACAGAGAGCTTCCTGGGAGCTGAGGTCCGAGCACCACCACCCACCTTCTCACCCAACAACCCCCTCGGACCCCCCTCGCCCCGCCCTGCAAAGGTAAACACCCACACACAATTAGCAAACACATACATAATACATCACCCCATACACGTGTGTGTATTGGGCAAACACTGGACTGCATGCTCGAGCCTGAGAAAGTGGCCTTTATCGTGCAAGCTCGAGCACAAGGGAGAGGACGCCGGCGCACAAAACCACTCCAAACAAGTGGGCAAATAATGCACTAATAATAATAATGCAATGTCGCTCCCAGTCAAAGTGAGGTCTCTCTTAGAACAGAGAATTATGACGAACCTCTCAAAGGCTTGGGAAAAAAAAGACAACACATACAGCTCGTGTATTATAATGGTAACTGGAGGAACGAGTCGTAAATCACCACAATTACCATTACGCCCATGTGAAGAGAATCTCGCTCAGACACATGAAGCATGATTATAAGACGTGGGGATATAAACACTGGAGGCAATTTCTCTCTCTCTCTCTCACTCTCCCCCCCCCTCCCCATCCTGTAGAGTCTCACCTCAGGATCTTTTAGATTCATACCTTCGGTGAGATGTGATGTCAGTCGTAAGCATCCCCTGTCAATGTCGAGATTCCACTTTCCTGCAACATATAGGAATGTCCCATTTTACATGTAACATAGTTTATACAGATTTTCTTTCTTTCTTCTGGAAGCTTTACACTTGCGCTACATTCTTCAACTCAGATTAAAAACACAATCAGGATGACAACCGGCTTAAAAGAAAATGTGATTGACACATTTCCCATTGCCAGTAGCTATTTCTTCCCTCCAGTGCGTCATACTTCATGCATGCATTAAAGCTGTCATGTTTCTATCCGTGCCAATAAAAATTACTAGAGACTCATTTGACCTGGGAGTGAATGCCGAGTGCATCCATTCCCACAGCAGAAAGAACCAGATGTTCACTGGAGTTAGTCGGTCGATGTAATATCTCCTCACTCAGCACATCGTTACAACCTTGTTTGCTTTTTCACCTGTCCAAAATATTGTGCCTGTGGCTTTATTGTGTGACGATGAACATTTTAATTAATTTACTAATACTGCAAGTGCTGTAGAGTTTAACCCTATTTTACCTTCTCCAGTCTCAGAAGTAGCCGAAATCCATAGTTTTTTTTTTTTTTATGCAAACGTCTCTACACACATAAAAACATCTCTACAGGACTAGAATTTATAACTTCCTAAAATCGGGTCCCTGTTTCTATCGCTTCGTCTCTCTCTTTGGCCGCTCTCGCTCTCAGACGTGAGGCCTGTGATCCCCGTGATCGCTGAACACACAGAGGCTGGAATCACTGTGATGTCATCAGGATTCCATGAGGCCTACACAATGACCGTCTCCACGACAACATAACTCAGCCCGTTATGGGTTGGAATTTGTGTGTGTGTGTGTGTGAGAGAGAGAGAGACAGAGAGAGAGAGAGAGAGAGAGAGAGAGAGAGAGAGAGAGAGAGAGAGAGAGAGAGAGAGAGAGAGAGAGAGACAAACTTTAAATCAGATGCATTGTATCAACACAAAACACCTTTGATCTCACAAGTTCATATTGAAACATAATCATAATGTGACATCATGACCATAATCACACACCACATCGCCGCATTCAAGACTGCACATCCCATCTGCCGCCCATCACAGCATCTCTGTCATTCCCACAGCGACTGCACAGATACTCACAGATAAGCAGGTTTCTATCGGTGGGAGGCGACGCGTCTTGCCTCCCCTGCCACTGGTCACTCCCTGGTATTTGTCAAAAAAGGTGCTCAGGCTAATGATCCCCTGCTGGGAGAGCAAGAGACCCCCGGGAGTTTCAGCATGCTGGAGGAGGTGGGAACATTTCACAGGTACACGTAGTCTCACCTCATCAGCTCGTCAGTGAACGAGTATCATTATAACCGACGAGGAGGAAAACGATCAGGGAGAAAACAAAGACCATGAGTCATATATATAACCAGAGGGAACGGAGCACTTAGGTGAAATTAGATATTGGGAAATATTATGCCAAAAGCACATGTTCTTGTTTTGGATATCCAGCCAAAGTTTAATTAATTATATTTATTGTTTGTGCCACTAAAGCCAATTTCAGAACATAAACTCCAGAGAATTGGGTCCAGACTTTATCTGGAGTTTGCCTTTCACACGTGAAAAAAAACGCAGCCGGAGATTCTCCTGCTCAGGGGCTTTCACAACAACACAGAAATCTCTGGAGCGTTCCAGCGAGGGGTGGGGGCGGCCGGCAGAGGCAGGAGGTAACGTATTCATTCCGCTGTGGAGATCATGCGTGTTTATTTACCCTCATCACCAAAAGCTCTCTTGACTTCTTCGTCTGTGTCATTTACTATGGCTCAGCTCTTGCATTCCAAGATATTGTTATAATTTTTGTTTGTTTTACATTTTGCGTCTGTTGCGTGTTAGAAACGTCAGAAACATGCCCACTGTTTACTAGGTGGGACTGGCCGGAGAACGTCCGCAGAAACTCACTCCGACATTTGCTTTCACACGTATGGTCCCCGCGCAAAATGACGGAAGGATCTCCTGAGTTCAGTGTCTGAAAGCAGCTGAAGTGAGTAAATGAGGCTTTAGAACCTGTTAACATATGATGTGGACAAATTAAAGAAATGCATTTTGACAAACCTATGGCCTCATGTTCACAGCCCTCTGGTACAGTGTCAACCTGTCCGTTACGTTCTGTCATAGGAATTGATTTTTATTCATGCGTTCCTGTTATTTTGTCCAGCCACCTGCATTTCCCTCTAAAAGTATCAAAGCTTTCAGCAAAGTCTGGTTTTCTGCAGTCTGGAGGCTCTGCAGAGCCCCGCGGTGCAGTGTGGAGGTGTGAATGTTAACATGGCTCAATCTGTATGCCACAGAGAAAAAACAATCCATGCTAATCTGCCACCACAGACAGGCGTCCAGTTAGGCCAATCAGGAGGGGGAATCATCTGGAGTGGAGAGTGGCTCAGAGAAGCCCAGATCAGGGGCCTTGATTGCAGAGGGGTGATTTACAGCCACAGAACAATGATGGCTGCCTGGGTCAGCACTGATGGAGAGAGGCTCTGACTGCACCAGCAAAGACAACGCAAACTCACCTGACATCCATGCATACCACGCATGAGCACACGTGCACACACACACACACACACACACACACACACACACACACACACACACACACACACACACACACACACACACACACACACACACACACACACCAGCCATCAAAACAATTTGTGTTAGTCACTGAGGTAGCGGGATCAACTCTGGCGATTTTAACTCTGTGACCTGAACATGCCCCTGAGGCTCGCGTTTGACCTGCTGCATTTCACTAACAACACACAAACCAAAACAACTCAGCAAGCTGCTTCCTATGAACTCAGCACAGATGAAACGGGTAACTACCTTTGCCCTGCAGTGGCGTATGTAAATACGACGGGAAAGGCTGAGGTTTGCATGAAAGAAGAGGGGGGGGGGGGGTTCAGATGTTAAGTGTGCATATGGGAGAGAGAGGCAGGGAGGAGGAGGAGGTCATCATCAAGACTGACCCTTTGATCTCTGTCATTTCGACCACTAGGAGCCAAAGTTCTCTTCAAAGTGAACCTGTGGCTTCACAGGCTCCGGCAGTGTCCGCTCCGGCAGCGTCCGCTCCGGCAGCGTCCGCTCCGGCAGCGCATCAAACTACAAGAAATAGATTTCATGTCGTCTGTGACTGATTTTGTAATATCACCAAAAATATTTGAGGATCCGTATCCATTTGAATTCATTGCTAGTTTTATCAAAGGCTTTTAATTGGACAAAATTATAGTTACACCAAAACAAAACTGCAAAAAGCCACGATGTCCTATTACCTCAAGCCCTACCATTAGTTTCTATTGACTGGGTACAAAGGATAAATACTAATGCAAGAAATTAAGAAAATGGCAGACAGTCAAAATAAATATAAATCATTTTTTTCCAATGGAAAATGAAATTTGTTGCCAGCACTAACTTTATTACTTACTACTTCATAAACATCATAACCAGGAGGTGCTAATGATGCAAATGGAATAATATCCTGTAAATTGATTTATTGCTCAGTGCAGTCTCTGATTGAAATGCAAGAGATGCTTTTGTCGTCCAGACTCTGTAAAGGTCAATTAACCAATATTACTGCTATTAAAAGGGCAGAGGACCTGCCACTGCAAGGCACCTGCGAGGCGCCTGTTTAAAACTGCTCCTACTCGCACACGTGCAGCAGATAAACTGGTATCAAGAAAGAGTTAAATTCAGGGTTTGTTTTGTGTTTGCGTTTTAAAGTGGCCGCACTGTTGCCCCAGGTCCTGTGCTGGAGCTGAGAGGCTGTCTTTGACGTGCGATACTACACAGACGAGATTGCTCTCAGCTTCTAGAATAGGCAGGTGAGTACATGCACATGTGCCCTCACGCACACACTTAACGCACAAACACGGATTCAAAGGCACAGGTCACAGCAACTGAACATGCAACTGAACATCAGCGGAGAAAAAGTTACTAAACTTTTTGTCAAAATATTGATTATGTGGTTTTCTGAGAGGTTTCTAAAGTTTCATGTTCCTTTGCAAGCTGAGAATTCCCAGTTTGTTTTGTAAATATCTGACAGTGATAAATGGGGCTTATAGGACATCTCTCGGCGATGACAGAGATGGGAAACCATGACTACGTTTGGCAAATACATCCCGTTTAAGGCCTTGGGGGCATGACTCACAACACCAAAACCAACACCTAATAGTCTGAAAGTTCAGTCGCTGTGGGTTCTCTCCTTTCACGCTGCTGGCAACCAACGGACGCACTGTACTGTACTCCCCAGAGCCAGGGCGGGGAGGCCTGGTGAGGGGCGAGAAGCCAGTGGGAAGATTTTTAGGGTGCCTAGAGTTTTTGGGGCTGACTGGGTCCATTTAGCCCCCAGCAGATTGCTCCCCTCACCGTCCCTCCCCCTCCACCGCCCCCCCCCCCCACCCCTCTCCTCCCCCTGGCTTTGTGCGGCCTGAGCCTACTCCTCCCCCTTTTGTCACCCGGGCATTCCGCTTTGGTTAGCACACACAATGGGCGCTCAGTGCTCACCCTCCTGACACTGCATTCTGCCTGTGCACCAGGGAGTGGGCACGGGAAGGGAGGGGAGGGAAAAAGGGGTCCGGGGGGGGGGGGGGGGGGGGGGGGGAGGGTTAAAGGATGACAGCAACTCACCCCATGTGACCAAAATGCCATCAAGTATCACCCCCCGTCTCCCACCCCTTTCCTCTTTTTTTTTTCCCAAAGACCATCGCCTAACTTCGCCCATCCATACAGATGGGCAGTAAAACTAGTGCCAGTGGGCCGGGGTTGGCACGGTGAAACAAAACCTCGACTCCACCGGCCAAACAAATGAACAGGTGTCTCTTATGGCTGACTGCTGATGTGGAGGCCAGCCCTCATCCAGCTCGTTTCTCTGTGTGCCCACGCAGCTACATGTGTGTTCCCCTTCATCTATGCGCTGCTATAACGTCAACACAAAAACACATTTGAGGCCAATTTGATTTCTAATCTGTGCACATACGAGACTTTCTCAGTGGAACTCGCAGCAAATGCAGCTGGAAATATCTCCGGCGGAAAAAGTAGGGAATAAAGTTGCCAACCATGTAACTTATTCACCGACAGGAAATTTAATTCCGACTTAAGAATAGCAACCAGTGGAGTGCATGAGGATGACGGGGTCTGTGTGTGTGTGTGTGTGTGGCAGCGGCTCGGAGGCTGGTGGGGGGTTAGTTTGAGTTTCAAAGACCCTGCTTGTTCGCCCATATTTCACACCACGGTGACATCTTAAAGCCTAGACAGGCCTGGTTGCTTTGCCCTCTCTTTCACTTTCTGAGAAAAAAGGGGAATTGGGATGTGAGGGAGGGGTGCGCTGAAATATATGCAAATGGTCCCCCAGAGGGGATACGAATTTTATGGGTTCAGAATTTAGTTCAGCCAACCCGAATAATCAAATGTGGGAACAAAAAAAAACCAGCACCCCCCCCCCCCCACCCCCACCCTCCCCTACCATTCCACCACCACAGCTCCATACCTCGAGCTTCAACCCCCCACCTCAGGCCTCATCTCTGCTGCCTCCTGCCAGGTCTTCACATGAGAGGAGCTCAGTACGTCCAAACTCTTATTAGGATCTCCTTACGGGGCAGGGGGAAGTGAAGAGAAATGAGGGGAGAGGAGGAGAGGCGGAGGAGGAGGGGTTTGAGGAAACGAGGAGAGGGGCTAGTGTACCTGATCAGGCTGAACTGCCGGCTCCTGATTACGACACCATTTTCTCAGCAGGCTCCCCAGCCTCATCCTGCTTCTGTGAATATGGAGCACAGGGCCAGCCAATCCCCACAGCGCTGCCTCTCATCTAATGGCAGAATTAAGACCGTTTAGAGTGATTTCCTCTGCCTTCATGGTCGCACTCTGAAAGAACTGAATCTTTTTTTCCTTTGCAGCAATTTACAATGTGGGGGGTCTGGCATGCAACGGGCGAGAGAAAAGTTCTACATGACTGAACATAACATTACAACAGGTGGGGAATTGAACAGAGACTCTGCAGAACACGGCTGAGAACAATTTTACTTCACCTACGTGTACATTCTTGTTAAACTGCACCACTTTCAGTTTGGTCGAACATTTTTATTTTTGTAGTGGGGTGATGTGGGGTTATGATTATAAAACCAGCTTCCCTGGGGAACTTTCCTCAGTAGCAGAGTCTGTATGTGCCCATCACTGTGTTCATTTCCGACAAGTAAACTGAGTAATAAAACATAACGACTGTATTTACAGATATGAGTAATATGTTTTATTGTGTTTTCAAGTTTCAAATATTTTTAAGTTTAAAGTCATGAATTAAAGGATAAGACTTGTTTTCTTATTCCATAAAACGATCAAAGCCAACATTAGACTTCTGTGGCACTTTTAGTTTTTTTTATTGGATTTGTTGGCATTTAAAAAATGTTTTAGTATTTATCTAACATCCCACTGTATTTGTTCACTATTCAATTGTTGACACTCACTAATTCGCTGAATAAAATAATTTTCCGATGAACTGAAGCACACCATGTTTATCTTTGGATTTTAAAAAGGTCCCAATTTTACTTCTTTCACTCAATAAACCAAGAGATTATTTTTATAAAATACATCGTCACAAATCTTAACTTTCCCTCAGCCCATGAAAAGTTGAGTTCTTGCAGACGCATGCTCTTCACAGACCGGCAGACACTTACTACACGAGGCTTGTAATTGGAAGTGAAGCATACCAGGGGGTTGAAAGCTGATCATGTGTCAGATCAAACTGATTCATAATGACACTAACCCAAACAGGGAGTAAATCTGGACACAAATCTGCTTAAACTCACTCCTTCTGCGTCAAACTGCATTACATCAAGCCCATCACTGCGGAATATGGCACAGGGACCATATCCAGCCACAGTTTGAACCTGTTGCTTTTGTGTTTCCCAAGCCGTCTAATGATTCCCCCACCTCTCCTCCAACCTCCAGTAGACAAATCCTTCAGCTTTATTGCCCGGATTCAAGGGCTGCAGGTGCACGGGCCACAAAAGGGAAAGAGGGGGGGGGGGGGGGGGGGGGGTGAGGGGAGGGGGGTGTAGAGGAGGGGATGGGAAAGAGAATGGTGGGTCAGGAGATAAGAGAGGAAGGAACAGAGACCCCCCCCCCCGGTTGAACCTCAGCATCGACCCCTCACCCCTGCCTCCATCCCATCCCAGCCCCGTCCCCTCCCTGCCCCTTGCGACAGTTCTCTGTTTTGCTCCACTGCCCTGCCACACGTGAAAGGAGTACAGACCACGAGTGGTGCCGCCTGGCGCTACCAGGCCTTCCTGGGTGTGCATGGCAGGGGACGAGGGGCTGCCGTGGCAGAGTGGCCATGTGGCGGGACCGGCGCTTTTCTTCTGAACCAGTAGAGGAGCAGTAATGACTCTGAGCTACAGCTGTGCCCACTGAGGCTTGCCCTACCTTACCCTCAGTGGCCTCTCAACCTCATCTCCCCATGTCGCCCTCTGCTACTGTTAGTGGAGGCCAAGAATACCAACGTGATTACCTCCACTGATATTCTCAAAAGAGCTCAAACTTATAAAGTCATGGGTTAGTGAGGGATAAGACGGTGACGCTACTAAAATAAAACATCAAATATTAACTGTTTATCAAAGAACTAGGTCAGAATATATGAAGTATAAACCAAAGTTTTGAGCATTTCACCCACATGAGCAATATTTTTTAAAGGGGAAAATAAATTATTTATTTAAATCTTACATCACAAATATCACTAAGTAGAGCGCAGACCCCTGTCAAGACCAAACAGTCCTTAAATCCAATCAGGCTGCACCAAATCGCAAACACTCGTACATATCAGTTCCATGATTCCCTGTGAAATCTGGGAAAAAGTCAAAGAAAAGCACCACTTTCACAATGTTTATGAAAGTGATGAAAACAATCCTTGGATCCGCTTCTTATCCAGATCAGTTATGAGATATCTTTTGGTCCGTGTCACATCTTTCCAGCAAATGTAGTTGAAATAAACAAACAAAACAACAAACAACTTGAAAACATCACCTTCTTTGTGAAGGTAAAAAAAAAACACAGATCATTATGTGCACAGGTACTAATGTACAGAAACTAGAGCTGCAACTAATGATTATATGTATTATTGATTCATTTACAGTGTATCTTGATTAATCACTTAATCATTGAATGTTTTTATCTCAATTTAAAATCGTCTAATGAATGGTGCTGTCCGAACCCATTAAATACTGTTTCAAAAGAGTATCAAAACAAACAAAAGAGGAAGTATTGAGGAAGTTAAATCCTGATGAAGCCATTATATAATCTGGGTGAAATCAAAAGTGAATTAAATCTTGTTTTACTTGTAAGGCAAGGGGATAAGTTAACCTGTTTTCAAAAAAATGTTCAGTCCACTAGGTGTGTCATTCGGTTTTTATCACTTTTTGTCACATCTCCATCTTATTCTTCAGCATTCCTTGCTGCTCATTTCTAAATAAATGACTATCTCATATTTTTTGTGTGATTCTTGAGATGAAAACGTTAACATCAGCAGAGCTGGGCTGAAGTCCAGGATTATGATGACGTGGGAAAATGGAACGGAGGAGCCTCACCATCAGAGATGGAAGAGTTTGATTGTGGTTTGAATGACTCAGGTTCAGGGGAGGCCATGAACAGGACTCATGGTGTGAGGCAAAAAAACACAGAGGATTGTGGTGCGATGCCAACGAGGAAACTTCTCCTTGACAAGACGAATCATTTCGTGGGCCGGGTCCAAGTGTTGACTGTGCCTTGACAAAAAGCCATCTGAGTTCCCCACTACACACATAATATGCTGACATAAATCTACTCTAGCTTGCTCTTTGTTACACATACATAAATAAACATACTATCCCGCCCATGTTACTGGAGCTGCTGTGAACACACCCACAGGGACAGGAATAACAGGCCACTCCAGAGAGACACCACACAGCCATGATGACTCTTTAACGTGTCCTTATCTCCATCCCTAATCCTCACTGACACTTTACCATCAGCTACTGTTTACACCAACCTCAAGTCAAGAGTAAAAGCAGAAAATGGACTTTCTTAATTTTCAATGAGTAAAGTCCACTAGAAAGCCATTGAGGAAGGCCTCTGCTATTGAGGGAGCCTCATATTGAATAAGGATTGAAATTTACATGACAACTTAGGAAAAATGCTTTTTTATAACTCATTCATCCCGTAAATCACTTGGCTCCCCCGCTCCTTTCCTCTGCCTCAGCTATTAAATCACCATCTTGACCCTGCGACCTGGGGCCGCAACCATAAAGAGCCCCCTGTGGGTCAGAGGCCTGATTGTAACATTTGAATATGAAATGGACTTGGTTGGGCCTGGAAACAGCCCCATGCACTGAGACACAGGCTGACCCCCAGGAGAGAGGCCTGCCTCGCAGCAGCCCCGGGCCCAGAGGCTCCATCCTTCTCCCAGCGAGGATTTACTTGGACTTGAGAAGGAGGCAGAGACAGAGAGAGAGAGACAGAGAGAGAGAGGGCTGAAGTCGGGGGTGGAGGGTGAGGGTGGTGGTGGAGGGGTTGAAGCGGGGTAGGGGTTGAGCGAGAGTGAGGGAGTGGAGAAAGAGAGAGGGCAGACATTTGAATAAGACAAGAAGCGATTGGTGTTTGCATGACAAAGGCGCCCGCCATCTCCCCTGATTGGTGTCACAGTGCGGCACTAAAGCCATGCAGGCCCCCCGGGGTGGGGTGATGTGTGGAGCACAGGCATGTTTATGCATCCAAGGTGTGATATTAGGGAGGGATAGCGGGGGCCCGTCATCAAGTTGCGGGTTAAGAAGTTTGTGCGCATAAAGTCTTAAAAGCAGAAGCCGCTCGTTTGTTATTCCAACGATAAATCTACAATTGTAAGTGAAAATCAAGTCCAAAAAGTTACTTTTTTCTCTTTTAGGACTATGTTTGAAACAGGTGTATATAATATAGGAGAAGAATTAAGGGAGGGATTGTGGGGACCGCAACAGTTTCTAAAATCCTTTACTGCAGCAATTGGGGAAAACCTATAGGAGATGTATGCAAAATGAAGGTAATAAACTGCCACTGTACAATAAGGCAGTGAACTTTGATATGTCAGCAAAGGATGGTTTGGGTTGTAACAAATTTGTGTTTTCTGTTAATATTAGAACCTGAAGTTTTATAATAAAACTGATTGTCTGACGTTTTCGCCTTCACGTTCCTAGATCCCAGTATTTCATTTGCAGAAGATTTCATTATAACTTATAGTAAAGCGGGCCGAAGCTATTACATTATCCCTTAAATAATAATAAATAATAAACTGGATAGCCTTGATTAAAATGTGTCTTAGATTTAGAAAAACAAGATATAACAGAGCTCTGAGAACTATATTAGGTTTGTGCCTTTTTGTCTCCGAGTCTCCACCTTGTTACTGAACTTAAATACTTGTCGTGTTGCCTTGTTCTCCACCTGAAGTCATGAATCTACTTATCATACCACAGAGGCGTGAAGACCAACACCCCCGCTGTCCCCCTGCTGGGCTGTCAGTGGAGTCATCAGCAGCTGCAGGTGGACCTCCGGCAGCACCGACTCCTGACCATCCATCCTCCTCCCCCTGCACCCACTCCTGCTACCCCTTCGTCTTAATGTTTGATGGGAACACGGACAATAAAAGAACAGAGATGAGACGGGATCATATGAGTTGACGAATCCAGCGGCTAAGAAGGGGATTTCACAGCTCAATAAGTTCAGACAATTTGTTTACAATCCCCCCCCCCCCATTATTACAGGTCCCTTGGGAGAAGGTGTGTGCATAAACATTGACGCAGTTTTTCTCAGAGATGCCGCAGATTTGCTGGGAGTTGGTGCGCCCAGGGGAGTGGTGCAGAAGTACCACAGGGGGTCAAGAAGAGGAGGGATGAGGATGAAGGAAGTGCGAGTGAGAGTTAGCGAGGTCACGCGCTCGCTCACACACACACTAACCCCCTGCAGACAAAGCCTCCACAGGCTCATATGGGCAGTGGTGCTGGCCCTCGGGGACACACCTCCAAGAGAGATGGCCTGACTAACTCTCCATGGCAACTAATCAATAAGTGACAGAGTCAGTCAGGACTGACCCGAAGCTGAGTGTGTTCCACCTCCCCCCATGTTCCCAGGGTTACACTCCCATAAACCACACACACACCCACACAGATTGGGCTGCACTAAAAGACAAAAGTACCCCCAACCTGACCAGTGCCCCCAGGAAAATAAATCTGTGGGTGCATTTGACAACATACTTTTTCTCCCTCATGTATAGTGAGGGTGTGTGTTTAGGAGTGGGGCGGCGGGTCGGGGGCACACACATGGGCACAGGTTGCTGAATGAACACGGCTCCTGACAATAGCAATATGATCGGACGGCTTTTGATGGAGCAGAGTCACCACACCGCCATTGTCTATCTGTCAATCTGTGTTCCTTCTCACTGTCCCCAACACACACTAATCAATATCTGTGGCCTAGATGAGAGGCCTAATCTTCCCCCTCGTCAAACCCTTAACTCCTTATCCCCCGACTCTGCATTGTCTTGCAGCAGTCCCGTACTCTCCTCACTGTCCCAAGGCATCGCACATACGTCTGCACCCATGCACTTGGCCCCGTTTCTTTCCGGGGCTTCCGAGACAGGTCACAAGTGGGGTCAGAACTTGAGTTTGGCAAATTAAAAGCAACGCTACATGCTCCAGTGTTCATAGACAAAGTGATGCGTGCCGCAGACGGGGGGACCATCTGCAGCAGACACACACTTTTACACACTAGAAAGTCTTGATGTCTGAGCCGTCCCAGGCGCACATTAGAACCACCCTTTGTGTGTAATTGCCTTTACAGGTTATTCAGGAAGAGGACTCCCAAATCCAGTTTTTAGTCTCAGCCGTGCGCCTGTAAATGTGTGTGTGTATGTGTGTGTGTGTGTGTGTGTGTGTGTGTGTGTGTGTGTGTGTGTGTGTGTGTGTGTGTGTGTGTGTGGTTTTGCACATCTTCCTCAAACCACAATTACAAGCGAAAACAAGTTTAGGTAAACATCAGAAGCGTTTAGCCGAACAAAAACGTCAAAGGATCCTCGAATGAAAACTTCATTGAACACACAAGCCAGGAAGAGAGGAAAAAAAAACAATCCTCCCATTTCAGCTGTTCGTGTGATTCGTATTTGTTTTGTTTGGGACAATAGAGGCGGTAATCCTGTCTCATATTTGACGAGTCTCATATTCACACACACCTGCTGGGACAAAGTAAACACACCTTCAGAGTCAGACACCTTAATGGATGACCCTCACATTAAAACCTAAGTCAGGATAAACCCTAAAGCAGGCTTGTTGACATGATAAGGTAAAGAGACGTCCCCATTCCGGATACGACTGAAGAGAAGAAGCCACATTAAAACATGCACAATCTGTAAATAGGTCAAAAAAGACATCACGGTGACGGAGCGCGGCACTTTCTCTTCTCCCGGACTGTAATTATTTGAAACAGATTGTTGGCTGATTCCCTGACATTAAAAGATTTAACTCGCACTCAAGATTCATCACGCTCGGTAACACGGGTGTCACGTGTTTCTCACACATCCTTCAACGGAGATCTTCACTATCAGATCCAAGCTGAAGATGTGACTAATGCAGGTTGGTGGAAAACAAAATGTAACCTTTCACAGAGTATGAAACAGAATTGCATGACTTGTTGGAAAAGACAATTTGGACCCTCGGATATTTTTACAAAACCTAGCCTGTAGCGGCTCGGGCGCCTGACAGTCTATAAGGCCTTAATTCAGTCTAATTTACTTTCAACTGACATATACACAAGTGAGTCGCTGCTGGGTGGATGCAGTTTCTGGAGTGGCGGCATGCTTGCGTTTGAAGCATTTCCCACTCAGCATTCCTTGTGGTTGTGTAAGGCACGGCGATCCAACCACAGCTATCATTAATGAGACATTTGCATCACGAAACAAGTCCGTCTGTGCTCACATGCGTTCGGGCATGGAGCAGAAAATTGGGGACGTACTTAAAAAGAGGAGAGGTAGGGGGAAATGGTCAAACGTGATTTTCTAGTGTGTGCGGTGAGTGCCATCAGTGAGTTGGAGAGGGGATTGAGGGGACGGTGCAGTGGAGAGGGATGGCTCTCAGTGGGTCAGCCCAAAAGCCCTGACCCCAGGAGGATTTGATGCCATTTTCCCACGCAGGGAGTCGACCTGAGAGAGCTCGTTAACAACATCTGCCCCAGTTCAGGGAGATTAACCCCCGCCGGCCCCAACCCCCGCACCTCTACACACCGCTCTGCTGTCAATCTGAGTACCTCACGCGAGTCCCTCCGCTCTGGACAGGCTTGCCCAAGCTGGACAGGCCACTCCAGGCCCAACTCATAAGGGCCTCCTGGAGATCCCAGGCACACTGAATCAATATTGCTGTGTCACAGGTGCAGTCCCTAACTGCACTCACCCGTTCCTCGGTTACACTCAAAATATGTTGTGTGGGTGCTGTCTGCTCGGCTCACCAGAGGAGGTTCCAGATTTGAGTTTGAGATTACGTGAAGAGAGTTGAGGGTATGTTGAGGTGTGTTCCTGCTGCAAGTCGCCGAGCCAGTTGAGCAGGCGAGTTAGTGATGTCACCAACGTCAGTCTGTCAGCCAGATTTGGGTAATGAGTTTTCCACTCATCACACTGACGTCAAAGGAGACAGCATACTCCTGCTGCCTTTAACCACCTTGTTCACATATACTCCCAAAAGACGTGCATCTGGCGGGGCATGTTCTGACATAATGTGAGGGGAGGGAAAAACAGGATCGACTGAAACATGGCCCATGGCCCTGCTGCTGTTAAGCTGGAGCTTTGCATGCGCTGTGCACATCCATAGGTGCACACAGACACACAGTGGCAGAATCCACTGGGAATCCGCTGAATCCATGTTCCTACAAGGCTATAATTAGGTTAGTTTTTGGAGAGGGGGTTAAACAAACAGGGGCTGTGAGGTCATAGGCAGATGGAAGTGGGATATGCCTGCACTTGCTGAGTGGGCACAGAGCTCCACATGACAGGAGAGAGAGAGAGGCCCTCCGGGCGCTCAGCAGGGGGAGAGCGAGGGGGACGGGGGGGCGAGGATGGTGGGGAGCCAACTCGGATGGCCTCACTGCCAGATCATTCAAACACAAATCAATCGCTGTGTACGTTCCAGACACACACCTTCCCACACATTTTCATTTTCACACTAAATCATCACTAGGTATTAAATGTCTGTGCCAGATTCCCACCGATCACATCGTGAGCTGAGCTTTACTGCACAGGAACTGGGGGGAAATATTTCACTGCGCTGACATGCTCAAACTTTTGCATCGGTTGTTGAGCAGAAATCTCAGCATTTCTGCCTGAAAGTCCACGAGCAACGTGCGTGTGTTTATCAAAAAGGAGTTGTGCAGGTGAAAGCCGTCCGCGGGTTACATCATTTTAGGATTCTGATAAAAGACAAAAACATGAATCTGTCCAGCCCGCAGCAAACACCCCGGCACAGAGGAACAGGAAGAGAAAAGCTGCTTAATTACAAAAAAATGAGTTGGAGAGTGTGATTAGGTGACGGGTGGCTGCTGGCACGCTAGAGTGACTTAAGACCCTGTCAGTGAATGCAGGGAGGTCTAGATAATCTTTCCTCCACAAAGGTGCGTGGGGCTAATCCCGGCCGCTGTGCTGAGCTGTGGATCAAGTCCTACAGGGAGTGTGGGAAGGCCAGCGGGACCGCCACTGCTTCACCCTCTTGGTGGCCAGAGCTTATTTATCCCAAGGTACACTGCAACAGCAGGCCAGTCCATTCTTCCACACACCTTTGCATTATTAGGGTGTCAGCAACAGTGAGACTGTTGAGACACAAGTTTAGTTTAATGAACGTGACGAGTAGTTTGTTGAAAATATTTAATCCTCCATATATCATTAAATTTAAACAGAACCCAGTCAGGGGTGGACGGATCACCGCAGTGCACAGAGATTGTTTTTAAATGTTCTGAATGTGAATGAGACAAGTTTCTCTGAGGACGTCAAATATAACATGAGAAACTCATCTGGGAACCCCCCCCCCCCCGTCAGCAAACACAACACCTAATATTAAAAATATTTACTTTTATTCTTTAAAGTAATTTATCACATTTTAAATGAGCCAAACAGATTCTACAAATTCTATCTGACGCGCAAGGTGAATTTAAAAAACTTCTCAAAACAGTGTCAGTCGGCCTTGTGTTTTATGGGATATATTTATAAATATAATAAATGGGTGAGTTCAGTCCACTTTTCAATGTGAAGTTATATATGAAATGCATCACCTTCCTCCTGTTATGTTTTGATTCTTTAATTTCTTTTCTTTTTTTAAATGCAGAAAAGATCTAAGTAAAAATTTGATGAAGAAACACTTTCCAACAAACTGACACCAGCCCTGGAGTAAAATACTCAAAGTCTGTCTGAACCAAATCTGAAGTAAGTATAAACAAAACACATCTTTATAAGATCATTTAAAAAAGAGAAAGGGAGAGAGGACGCTTTAATTCTATGCAAACGGCCGTTCCAAAACTATTGAGCCTGTGAAAATGTTCACCAGATATATCCGCTAAAAATTCTAAAGGCCCGAAGGCTTGTGTTGAATTGTGTCCTCAATTTAAATGTAAGTTTAAAAAGATGCAGGAGTTGTGTTTTTAAAGATGAGAAAAGCAAAAGAATTTCTTTCACTGCACCTTTAAGGCTTGTGAAGGATTTAAGATAAGATTCTTCCCACAGCAGCTTCACCATGAAAAGAAAGTGAAATATCACTGTGTCTGTTTGTTTTTCAAATAACTGAGAGTGCCTTTTAAAACACGTAAATTCTAAATCATTGTACAAACAGCTCACTGTCACTCAGTGTTTGAGGATCCTCACACAGAACCTTTAAATGTGTCACTTTTATATTCCCTTGAGAGAAAACCTGTCCCCCAGAGATTTTGATCAAAACAAACCAGAGACGCCTGTTTCCAAATTGCGCACAAAAGACAGAGTCTGAAATCATGTTTCGTACAAATTTATTCAGCATTTAAGAATAGAGGATGGTCTTAAAATATGTAGAAACGTCAGTTTAAATAAACCTTTTCGTTCAGGATAATGAGTAAACATGACACTGTCAGAACCATCACAGAACATTTTTACAAAAACAAAAGTTTGAACATTTTTCACGTGACAAAAAAACAAAAACATCGGGTTCACAAGCTAAAAAGAAAAGAAACAAATATCGTACTATAAATAAAACTTGCGTTTGCGACCCGCACAGTCTTAACATTTCATTTTAACCTAGGTCATGAGGGAGGGGAGAGAAATAAAAAGAGAGAGACACGAGATTACAAAATTTGGACACAGTCGAGACAACTGACATTCTACAAATTAAGTGTAAACATTTATGTACCAAGTTTCCATCCAGCTTTTCTGAAATACACCGGCCTCCTCACGAGGCCACATGCCTTTTCATAGAGAGAAAATATGGCATTATTTAAAATATAGAAGTCCAATTCTTCTACTTATGTTGATTGCTTATACTTGTGATAAAAAGCCTCTTTGCAATGCAATTTACTCTGATGGGCTCAACGCTCAGTTTCGATCCATTTCAAATTCATGTGGATGAACTCAAAAACGGTGTTGAGATAAAAGTTGAACAAAAAAAAAAAAAAAAAAAACAGTTTGAACGTTGTTTCTTTAGCAACCAAAACAAAAAGTTCAAGTATCCGAAGTACTTTTATGAAGTTTTTAGTCTTTTTTCCCCTCTTCGTGCCGCTCTCAGATGTGGGTGAGAGGTAGCGTCCCGTTGACGCCGGTCCCTGCGCTCTGATAGTGCGGGTGGACGCTGTGTAACCGGCTGCTCTGCAGGGAGGAATGCTCCGCGCTGTCCCCGCCGGGCGGCAGGTACATGCTTATCATATCCCTCAGGTCCCCCAAACACGCCCGCTGAGAGTGGGACGTGATGGCCGGGGGCGGTGAGCTCGGCTCGGTCTTGCACACGGACGCCATGGAGCTCAGTCCCATGGCGTTGCTGGTCTGCTGCGTGTACGCCGGGGACATGCTGTACGTGGAGGCCGCGTTCATGTAGGACTGCGCCGAGGACATCATCGGGTACTGCAGCCCCGCCATCTCGTACCGGTGCATCTGCTGGATCTGCGGGCTGTTCATGCTGTGATGCTGAGGGTAGGCCAACTGGTCCTGCATCAGGGAGTACGCGCTGTTCGTCCACCCGTTCATGTGAGCGTAACCGTCCATCCTCTGCCCCACCACCGCGTTGTTGACGGCGTTGGCTCCAGGTGGCAACAGTCCCCCGGGCAAAGAATACTTGTCTTTCTTAAGCAAGGTCTTGGTCTTCCTGCGGGGACGGTATTTATAATCCGGATGCTCCTTCATGTGCATGGCGCGTAGACGCTTGGCTTCGTCGATGAATGGCCTCTTTTCAGCGTCGGTCAGAAGTTTCCAGTCAGCGCCAAGTCGCTTGCTGATTTCTGAGTTGTGCATTTTGGGATTTTCTTGAGCCATCTTCCTCCGCTGGCCCCGGGACCACACCATGAAGGCGTTCATCGGCCGCTTCACCCGCTCCTGGTCGCTGGCACTGTTGTTCTTTGCGCCCTGCGCCGAGCCGGACTGCGGGAGAGGGCTCTTGATCTCGGTTTCCATCATGTTATACATCGTGGCGGCTTTCAAGGTTCACTCACAGGCAAATAAAAAAAAAAAATAAAAAGTTGACAAAACAGCGCCTAAAGTCAAAGAGGTAGAGGTACTGACCAGTCTCGGTAAGACGATGGAAAACAAGTTCTTGCCCAAAGAGGCAACTGAGTCTGCAGGTGCTTCTGGTTTCTCTCGGCTCAAAGCTGCTCTGTCCCCCACGGCTGTGAAACAGGAGTCTGTAAACTTCTCCTCCAAGCTCATCTGTTAATAGGCCGAGTGGCCATGTGATGTGGACTGACAGCATGACAAAGAGCCGCCGGCGGCCAATCAGCGCGCAGCACCGCGGAGCCAACCGGAGCGCACGCAGCGGTGTTTTGGTTCGAGGAGGAGGGAGAGGAGGTAAAGTTTTTTAAACGGCGGCGCAACAACCTGAGCGCAAACTATCTCACAGATTTACAAGCCGGTTCTCTCTGATAATGAAGACGAGCAAGTTCATGAAAAACACAAGCGGCTTTTTGTTTTGTTGTTGTTGTTGTTGTTGTTGCCTGATGGCATCGTTATCAGTTCTGCAACAAATGAAAAGAAAAGCAGAGCACAGGTTCTTTAGGGGAAGATTTGTCTCCATGTGGGACTCAGTGGAATGAAACGAAATGTCAAGGATGCAGGAGAGAAAAGAAGAACGATGTATGGTTTATATAAAACCTGTGGCTACATGTGCAGGTGCATGTATGCTGCAGGGAAACACACGTTCTGGAGGATCAGTGTCAGTAAATTAATCTAATTACAGAGGCGGATCCCAACAGGCCACAGCCGAACTCACAGCAGCGCAAATACTTCAAGTGAAAAGTGGAAATATTGGAATAAAAATGTGCCTTTGGCAGAAAAAAAAAAAAAATCATTTAATCTCATCCTGCTGTCAAATGGGCGTTTATTAATTTTCATTAATGACAATTTCTCTGAACATCATATGCCAACTTTTACATGAAACCATCTGTTTGGGATCTTTGCTTCCAAAACATTCAACAGACATTTATAGACTGAAATATCTTCTTTTTTTTGTTAAATGGCATTAAAAAAATTTTACGTTTTTACAATCTACTGCTCAAAAGTTGTTTCTCAGGAGCTTTTCAACCTCTTTCCATGCTGTGAAAATAATTTTGAGTCCACCGCATGAATTATTTTCAACTGGAAGACTTTTCAAAAAGGTTGAAACAAATACTTTTTGGTATTTTGTTTTAAAAAATGATAAAATGATAAAGTCATTTATAGTTATAATTACCAGTAAGGATATATATTTTTACATTAGACAGACTGGTTTATAACTACACTCACATAAAGACATGTATAGTGTGATTTTTCCTTTAAATTAAATAACGAGTCAGACGAATAGTAAAATAACAATATCCAGGTTTAGTTTCTGATAAAACGGAGAATCTCGCATTAAATCACTGGCACGTTGATTTCATGCGGACGCTTCCGCAGCGCTGCGAAACTTTAATACATCAACGACCTCTTGTGGAGGGGCCGGGCCATCTCTCCAGTCCCTGCGGGGAAAGTTGGGTCTCAGCTCGGTCATGTGAGCGACTGTTCATCCTTAAAGCAAAAATGAACCACCACCGTTGAGTGTGAGCGTGTGTTTACAGACCCGTTTTCCCGGCGCGGTGCTAATGGTTGTTAAAATGATTGCGAGCGCTGCGCTTCAGCCATTTGCATGTGTCCTTTACAGAACGAGCCGAGACGCCGCTTCGCCGCAGAAACCGATCGCTCCAACAGCAAATCTCACACCTGCTAATGACCGGGAGCGAATCGCCCATCGAAAACGGCCATTAACGCCCCGGTATTTACATGAGCTCTGCGGGGAATCACTGTGGTATGTGCATTTGTGCGCGTTTCGCCTCCCGGAGCTCTCCACACTTAACATGCGGCTCCATGCATGGGGGGGGGGGGGGCTGGGTGCGCACACCTGAGGAACCAGAGCCGGCAGAAGATTATTCTCAAATCTTTTTAACAATCATTATTTTCGTCAGGTTTTCGTTTTACCCAAGACTAAGGGAAAGTTTCAATTTTAAAAGTGAAAATAAAAAGTCAAAGCTACAATCCAAGCCCATGGGAACAAGAACAATAAATGCTATAAAAATGTTTGTGGCGGCCATTACAGACATATGTTTATGTTACACTAAAAAGTGACTCATAATATTTATGACTATTACAATTAGACTACAAATACAGGCGCAGTTAAGCTCCAATAATAAAGACCGTGGTGTTATCTCATACGACAACATATAGTCGCAGTAAATCAGCTGAAAAGAGACGTCACTTCATGAATTTAATTTTCGGTTCAATTGGGCGTCACAAACTGCGCCAGAGCAATAAAACTAACGTCCAATTAGGAGCCCGGTAAGTCATCTAATTCTCCGGGAGCCGGTTATTTGTTTATCTGGGCAGATCTCAATGCTGATCCGCTTGTAATCTTCTTATGGAAATTGACCGGTAGCAGAAAGAGAGAGAGAGGGGGGGGGGGGGGTATAGATAAAGAGGGGGGGGGGGGCAGCAGGAGTAGCCTGCAGTTTGGTAATGAGGGCCTCTCTGCAGCTAATTTCCTAATTAAGGGAGCGGAGGACCACCAGCACAGTCTGCTCTGGTTCGCACTCAACAAGCCCGACACGGCTGCACGGTGCCACTGTTGAATGTTGGGAAATAACGTGCGGGTGATCACAATCCCGGATAATTTAATGTTTAAAATAAAAATACACGAGAAAAAAACAAACAACGCATGAAGTGCGCATGTGCCAGATGCGTAAAGGAACACGATCCCCTCCAAAAGCGTCGATTCCACAGGAGGCACCGAGTGTGTTTTGGCATTTCTTTCGTTGCATTAAAGATTAGTCAGATTGTTAAAAGCAAATTTCCTTTGAATTCGGCGTAAACAAATCCACAGGCTGGATTTGGAATCAGAGTAATAATAAAAAAAAGGTCTAATTGTGGCCTTTGGGCCTTGGAAAGAAAACAACTAAAACCCCGTTCATTCGCCTTTATTTACAGAGAGATTAAGAGAATTCAAATCTATTGAGTTCGACTAATCGACACAAAACGACATTAATCCCACCTTTTGAACACAGTGCTCGTGTCCGCACTCTGCGCGTCTGTAAGCGCAGCTTTGTGGCTCACACACGTTCAATTCACGACGCACAAAACGCGCCCAACTTCAATATTATAGCACAAGACACAGGCGCTGCATGTCTGCCATTCAGCTGCAAATAACGCACTGATAATAGCCTGTAAGTTATTGCTTTTTATTGCCCTTTTTTTTATCGTCATAGCCAAGTTGTGTTGTTCTCTAATTTGCCATAAAAGGAGATATTTTTAAATAATCGTAAATCGCATCTCCAACCCACAATAAACATTATTTGGACGTGCCCACGGTAAAACCCGCACGACCTTCAGAATCAATAACTTTTATTTTTTGTTTCAGCTCGGTGACTGCGGACAAGGCCTTTGAGATATAGTAATTAACAAAGAATGGCTTTTTCAATTACTGCCACAATGGAGACAGTCTCATTAAGATTTGCATGATTTTTTTTTGGGGGGGGGGGGGGGCAGGAATGCAAATGAAGATGCAATTTACGCACGGTCTGCTGTTCCCATTGTGCCGGCGTGAATGGTTGCGTCCTCCCAGTTCAACACAGGTAAAATAATATTCACGGGTCATTTAAGGGAATAAAAGTGCCGCCATTATCACCTCTTTATTTCACAAAGGGCCAAGTGTCCCTGATGGTGATTTGACTTTTTGATCCATAAGAGTTATAGTCGACAGAAATACTTAACTAATACAGATTCGGTTGTTTAATGCTCGTGTCTAATGCAGCCATGGCTGGGGAGACATTGAGACTCTATGGGTGAGTTTTTAGTCTTTACCACATCTTTGGGTCTTAAATTTAGTGTCAAAAATATATCAATAAAAACATACAATTATTATTTAAGATTACAAAAGCTGCTAAAAGATCAAGAAATAATTTATTTTCTCCTTTGTAAGATTCACCCACTGATTTTGTGCAACAGGTATCATAAAAGTAAAACTTAAATAACTTACTGATCTCATCTGAGAGGCTCCACATAACAGATCTGTTTGAGCAACTTTTTTTGGGTTTATTTTACTAATATTACTTAACTTAATATTATAAACATAATATCTTTGCCCTCTGCTGAGAGATTAAGTTATGTTTAAGTGAAACATTCACAGGAAAGTTTGAGAAGCAAAAAAGTAATTATTATAACTTTACCTTTTAAGTTTATTTTTATTAGTTGAAAATTAGAATTTAAAAAATCAATATGGTCCAAATAAAGGATGGTCACAAGCATGAATAATGTGATTTGCTGCAGATGATATTTAGACGGGTGTTCACTGCCTCCTGTCAGAAAGGAGAGTTAACGTCACGGTGTTTACTGCAAAAGGACAGAAAATAAAAAAGATTGATCTTTTAAGAGAACTGGGATTTACTCAAGTTCTCGCTCTGCATCATCACTTTTCCTCGATGGTTCCATCCCACAGCGACTGTGACGAAGCAGGCCGATCAGTACTCTCACCACATGTTGGGATGCAAACCCCCCCGAGCATCATCTCTTAATGTGGCCCAACGTGAGGCAGTGAACGCGTCTTAAGTTCAGTCATTAGGAGAAAGTGACTGTCACTCACACCTCAGAAAGAACCAACACACACACACACACACACACACACACACACACACACACACACACACACACACACACACAGGACAGAGTTTGATTTTCAGGAGAAGCTGTGAGTGGAGTGCTGCAAGAGGAGAACGCTGCATTCTTGCCTCCACTGTAGCAGAGTAATTTGTGGTGACGGGGGAGTGAAGCCGCACGAGTGATGTGTGTCTGCAGTCAAACATCCGCCTGGTTCAGTTCTATGGAATTCACCCATCTCTCTCTCTCTCTCTCTCTCTCTCTCTCTCTCTCTCGTTATTGACCTCTGCTTGTGAGACAACACGCGATAAGCTGTTTGCCTCCTGTAGCTGCCGGCGAAGAAATGCTTCAAACTTTAGCCTCTTTTTCTCCTCGCCAGGCCGAGCATGTCCCTCCTCATTATGCTCCTGTGTGAGCAAGGCCAAGGCTGCAGACACAGACCCAGTGTAATCTCTTTAACCCGCCACTGTCATGAGCAGACAAGGCGTGACCACCCAACACTGTGCTCCGTCTCACTTAGCCCGGGGGAACAGGTCCTCACTCCACCGCCTCATCCCTCTGGGCTTGTTGCTGCTTATCGTTTTTTAAGGGATGCACAGCTCAAACACATTTGATCAAGTGTGCTCAACACATAAGTGCGTGCAAAATTACATGCACGCACACACAGTCTCTCACACACACACACACACACACACACACACACACCCAGGGTTAATCATTGTTACAAGACCACTTAATATAATCACATGCAGCAGTGTGCAGTTAAAAATTCATATACTCACTGACCCTTGGAGTTGCCATAATTGACACGAGCAGTTTTTCGCAGCAGTTATTGACTAATGAAGCTAAAAGCAAATGGAATTAAATGAATATACAATGATTATTAGCTTCTTGAAGTCATTCCCCACACAAAGGCTCTTTACGTTTACTTGGCAGATTAGGGGGAAACATTCATATTAAAACATTTGGTATATGACGCGTTAAATGAAAAATAAAATACTAAATTACAGTGAGTTATAAGCCCCCCCGCTGTCCGCCGAGGGCTAATTTCAATTCAGTTTAAATTAAGCAGAAAATTTCCATAAATATGGTTTTTGCTTCATGAGCCACCGGGTGAGGCTGGATTGAGCCATCCAGAGTGCCAACCGCATCACTTGTGTGTTTGCCACGGGAACAAAGTCTGTTTGCCTGAACTTCCTCAGCTCTAATCTGTGCGGTCTTTATTTATCCTATAGAGATGTCACATTACAGCTCATTTGTTTCAGGGGGTTTGCTACACGGCAGTTTTCAGAGCTTTAAGAGATGCTCTCTGAATTAAAGGCTGTAAACCTCTAACAAAAGAGAGAACGGCTTAATAAGGACTCCAGATGCTTTGCTCTTTGTTGGTTAAGTGTTAAAGTTGTGATGGCGTGTGAGCCTGCCGCTGCATGTGAATGGCATTATCACGCCACCTCTATACGATGATCATTTTAAATACTGTTATTTGCCTGACTGGCTAATTGCAGCCCTCATTATTTTCCATGTATCTTTTGAATCATTGCCATGTTCAGTTTTTTTGCAAAAACAATGGAAACTTTCTCCAGTTTTTGTTTGGAAGAAAGTGCTGAATCGTCACTTTTTGCTTTGCGCCATGCCCAAGCAAGCAGCCCCCTTTTGTTTTAGCCATAATTGAGATCCCACTAATCTAGCCTCTTTTTAAAAAATGAAACGCTCCCTTTGTCGAGCCTTCATTAGCTTAAGATAATATTGTGAGGATGCACAATTGATTTGCAGTGTAACTTTAATTAATTAAATAAACCCAATTTTGTAACATGATTAATGCCACCGAGTTGTTATCTGTAGTCTCCTGCAAAATGAATATGTAACAGCGATACAGCACTGAGCATTAATTGAGGGGAACTGGGGCTTTTGGGAGCCCAAAACTGGGTGAGGTAATTAAACGAGGTAATTCATTAAAATCTTAAATAAAGAAACAAACAAGCATAAATCAATATATAAATCATGGCTTCCATTATGGGCAATCTGGCTGTGATTTGGAGAAAATGACAAATCATTGTTGCGTGCCAGGCGCTCGATAAAGCAGATACTGGTCATAAATTTAGTCCCAGTCAAGGTCTCGTTAAAAGAGTCATAATTCAATTAAGAGTTAGCCATCGCCCTCTAAATGTATTAATTACCTTGAGCAGGAGGAGATGAGTGCGGTGATTACTGCGTGTTTCATTAGAGCGAGTCTTCTGGGAGAAGAGCAAACTAAGGTGGGAAGCTGCTGTGTTGACAAGATAATGGATGGGCTGGCCTGAGATGAATTTGGTCACCTTGCCTTTGGGTTGAGCTGAGAGAGGTGAGACAGAGGACAGCACAGGTCCTGGAGGAGGAAGGACATCCCGCCTCTGTTTACTCTGATACCTCCAGCTTCGAGGTGAATATCCCCAAAATATTTTCGGAAGATATAGAATCAGATTTAAACATTTTAAGCAGAGGAACGTGATAAAATTATACCTGAATTATGACAGGATGTAAAAACTACAATTTTACATTGCAAGTTAAAAGCAACATAAAAATGTTGGTGTGTGACATTTTCTGGATGAGAAACAAATTCAATATTTTGCTTCAAATATCACAAATTCAAATGCTGCAATAGGTTTGAGTAAATACAGTTTTAATTAGGTCCAAATTAGAAATGGTTGCTTGAGTTAAGTTGAGGTTTGTTTTAAATAAAACTTTTATTAAAATGCCCTATAACTAAAAAAGACAAAAAATGCGTAATAAATTAGAAGTAAAAACTAAAATTGTGCTTATTTTCTTTATATAACTGCTAAAATAAATACCACTGCCTCTGTTCTCACAAAAAATGCTTATATTGACTTTCGCTAAAACTATAGCACTACCTTGTGTGCCGCCTATATCATCACACACACACACACACACACACTCAGAAACCAGATGTGTGCACAGGCAACAGCCCATTGCCCTGTGGACTGATATGTCAATGAAACATACGAGATGTTGCTGCTGCATCGGGGTGATTTCCAGCCTCGCTCCTCTCCTGGCTGACAGCAGGACAAAGAGCCTCGGCTGCCATTATCTGGGAGCAAGCTCTCATTCTTGCGTCCATCTTTCTCTTCACTTGCACAAACGTAGATGTATGTGCTCGTGCCAACACACGGCGCTCAGCGTAAAGTCACTAATGCACCCACTGCACATCGGACAGCACAATCCTTTAGTACTACAGGGAGTTCAAATATTGCTCAAGTGTCAAAATGGCCATAGTTTGTGCGCAGTTGGCAAAAAAAAAATCGGATTTTCGGGTTCTGTGCAAGTTTCTTTTTTTAGTTTTTGGTGGACAGAGGAACTGTGATGTTTATACGCAGAAACTTCTACTTCACTGTTTTGCCTTGATATTTTGATTGTAATGTGTTTTATTAGAAGGAAACCTAAAAAAAGGGATGACATTACGCATCTTAAAAATAAAATAACCAAGTAAATAACAAGTGTATCAAACTAAACTATATACGTAAACAGATAGAACACAAAGCTCTCTGCACCATCTTCCTGAAGCCCCCCTCCCTCCTCTCTCCTCTCTTTACCACTAACCTCCTCCCACTCTGTCCACTAAATTGAGGACACTCACCAAGCTCTGACTGGCTCCAAGGCTGCTGCTGCTGCTTCCCAATCCCTCTGTGAGACACGCCTTCAACAGCTGGCTGTCAGCCGGCCTGTGTGCAGCATCGTGGACTGGAAGATAGCAGTGACATCCAAGAGCCCACAGCCTCGGCCCAGGCTCCAACCACGGCCATTCGGACAGGAGTTACCACCACCATGGCAGGCAGCTCCCAGTGCAGCAGAGAAATCTAAAGAGCGAGGGACCGAGGCAGTCACTGGTGTGGTAGTGCACACTGCAGCTGAGCTCTCCCTGCTCTGGGACCCATCTCATTCAGCCAAGATTGCTTCATACAAAAGTTGACAATGCACCAGTGAAAGCCATTGTTGATATTCAACATTTTTTAAATAGCTGAGCAGAATAGACAACATGGCAGGCTGCAAAACTTGGCAAGGGAAACTGACCTGGAGCTTCCCGTTTGAAAAGGGTTGCCACACTGGGTGAGAGGAGAGAGGGCCATTGTGATAAAAAGAGGCAGAGCTGGTGTGAAAGAGCTCGAAAAACAAAACGTCTCCCGTCCCGGGAGAGCAGGGGACAATGCCTTCTGTGCGGCAGAAAGAGGACAATCACCTCGCACGGTCACAAGCATATATACATTACCAAGAACGAGCAGAAGAATGAAATCAGTGCAATCAGATCCATTTTAAAACAGGATATTCGATTTCTGACATCTGAAGCCAACAAGGACACAGCCCACACAGGTAGAGTTGGTAAAAAAATAAATCTGAGCGAACACATGCGTCAAACCCAACATGTAACAGTGAAATATTTTTGCCATTACAAGGAATAAAAAGGACCATAACTCAGCAGGGGCTCAGCTAACGTGCAGAGGAATGTCTTCCAGAGAGCCATCTATTTCTCTAATGTTGCACCCACCAGGATCATACTGCCTGACACCGCTAATGGTGTTCTGTTTCCGTCATTGTCAAGCTGACAAGCGCGCAGATTGATATGGATATTTAAGAAGCCTTTAACCTTCCATATGTCAGAGCATCACAGTTGCCGCTCGTGCCTCAGAAGCTATCAAAAGTGTGTGTGTGTGTGTGTGTGTGTGTGTGTGTGTGTGTGTGTGTGTGTGTGTGTGTGTTGTGTGTGTGTGTGTGTGAGAGAATAAGCGCATGGTGGCCTTGAGGCGGATCCCAGTGTTGTGTTTCGTGCATCCTCATGTCTCGAGGTCGGGTGGTGCTGGGGCTGGGGGGGTGGGGGTGGTGTCAGGGCCCAGTGATTAATGTGGATTTGAAAAACGCTTGAAGGAAACAGCTGCATTACCTGAGGACCTTATCATCCAGCTCCAATCCATCCACTCGTCGCATCTCAATGCTGTCGTCACAAAGTAACTTTCAAGTGCACTCAGCAGCCTCGTGCTCTGGAGCTGAACATTAAAATCTCCTCAGCGGTTGCACAAGTGCTTATTCCACTGGTCTGCTGGTTAATATACTGTTGCAATACAACAACTAGCACAGCGACTAATGCAACAAAGGCAAATAAAATGGCCTTTACATTTTCCTAGAGTCCCCAGTGATATGCAAAAAATCTGCAACTCTCCACCTGAAAGGAGACATATTACAAATACTCAAATTGATTAAATGTTAACATAATTATGATCAGTTTACGAAATGATTAGTTAAACCTGTTTGACATTCGCTTTACTCATTTAACCTTTCTATAAACTCTTGTGTTGTTTATGCAAAACAATGACACCAATTGCAAAAATCAATACATTTTTACCCGTTAGTTAATTTCTTCTGAACTTATTAAAAGCTCATTAAAACCCATAATGTGGAAAGAACTGAATTGGTAACTCTCCCTCTGCCACAAACTGAGTTTACAAATTGGATGAAAGTGATGAAGAATGGATTTGAACCATTAAGCACTATTATGACACTGAATACTACATTGCGACAGTGTTGAAGAAGACGGGTTCTGTAGACTTTGGAAAACTTTTTATAAAAGTTATTATAAAACTGAAATAACACAAATCTGGAGGACATGCATATAAACAATGTTCCCTGAAGGAGGGAAACGAGGTACAACCATCAGGATGTGGATTGCATCCTTTATCGTGCAAGGACACAATCCCCATCCTGGACTGAAATTGGAACCTATTTGGGTTATTTGGGATTGCTGTGTGTTGCTGTGTAAAATGCAAGGTTATCGCCAATCACATGTAGATTAGATGAAAATAATTTGTGTTTAACCTCATTTTACAACAAGAAAACAAATCGAATGTTATTTTCCTGCAGCAAAACATCTGAAACGTATAAATAAAACTACGTTGAGCTCGTGTTTTGAACTGCTGAAGAGAACTTGGTTTCTCGGGGAGCTCAAACAGAACAGCGGGAACATTAGTTTGAATGAAATATTCCTGCAGCAGATCTAGTCTGAAGTAAAGTGGAAGACATCTGGACATAAATCTTTGCTGTTTGCATTTAACCTGGCACTGGAACACGAGAGGGGACACTGTTAATCTTGTTCTGCAGCATCGCTACTGGCTCCAAAGCTTATATATATATATATGTGTGTGAGTGTGTGAGAAGGCGCTCACTGATGCAGTTTCACACAGTAAGAACTGGAGTCCGAGATGTATAATTACATTGATCAGGGAGAAATTACAGCTCTGGGAAAGAAGGCAGGACTCGCATAATCTTATAGGTGTGTCACAGAGGAGAGGGAGGCAGGGGGACAGGGGGGAGAGGGCGAGAGAGGGAACCTGTGGCGTCCTTACTGAAAATCCACGTTAGTGCCACCCATCACACACTATTAGCTGCCATCAAAGTTCTAATTTTACTCTAGCATTACACCCCGCTCCCTGTGTCCCCCTCCCTCCCGCTGGTCTGGATGGTGCAGCCTGGTGGGAAAACGACATTCAATCCGCTGTCCGCCCCATTCAGGCCAAATTGGCAAATGACAGCTCTGCGCCTCTCAGATTTCGGGAAATGAAAGGTGCCACTGCCACCATCCGCCCGAGCCTCCCCGAAAGATGCTGCTGGTGGGGGAGGAGGGGGGCTGAGTACAGGGGGGTTGGAGGGTGCGAGGGCCAGCGAGGCCGCGAAGTGGACCGAGGTGGGTTAACAGCCTCCCTTGTCCTCCTCGGCGGTGACGGCGCTGGACAGAGAACACAGAGAAAAGGAGAGAAGAATGCCTACTCAGCACATCAAAGAAACTTCCCCTCGGTCCAAAGGAGGAAAGTTGACCTCGATCCCCTAATCACCCACTTTACCAACCCGGGCCGAGCGGCGCGGGCACATGAGAATACGGCGTTTGGCCTCCTGGAGGTCATCAGCAGCGAGAGGGCAGCACGCGGAGGCGAGAGGCCTTCGCTCTGCCTTACAACCAGAGTGTGTGAGCGCAGTCGAAAACATCCTGCAGGAATAAACCTTCAAGCAAGTAAGAAAAAGCTCATATAAGGAAACTTTAAAAGAAATATATGACTCATGTATAGGGGAGCATCCCTTCAGCGCGGCCTTTCCCCAGCGCTTTAACTGCCACACATGGAGAAAAGACACAGAACATGCTGTGTGAGTATATTGTGTGTCATACTGGCCGCCTGAATGAATGGCACTCTTACTGCTAATTAAGTGCTAATGGCAGTTCCCCCTGCGGAGAATACTAATTAATTTTCCATTCTTCTGCCGGCTGAGCGTGTACTCCACCGCGGCCTAATGAGGGGAGGCAGGTACATCTTGTCCCAGGCTGGGTTAATAAGCACAACGCGGTGGGGTCTGACTAGAGAGGGCCATACCAGGGGGCTGCTTCCTGTCCCCTAATCTTGACAGAGCCCCCCCCCAGCCGGAACACACACAATGAGCCACGGAGGTAATGAAAGGATTTGTTTCATAACCTCAGGAAATAGACAAGTGTGTGTCCTCGGGGGAAAACTCCGCCAAAGTTTTTGGGAGTGTGTACAAATGTGAAATGAGGAAATTCTGAATTTATCGATATATGAGACAAGCGAACAACCTGCAAACTAAAACTAATAAACTAATAAAAAATGTTCTGTCTTCCTTGTCTTCCTGCAGAATTATGACTTAGAAACTGCTGATGTCTCTTCGAAAAACAACTTCTATTTCATATAGTTTCCAGCTCCCGCAGAATGTGCACCGCCGAGAAATAAATAAATACATTACCTGTTTGGATGCAGAAAGCCGGGGGAATCAGATTCAAAGTGCCCGGAGAATGAATGGGTCGCGCGGGTATGCGGGTGCGTGCATGAGCGTAAACATAGATTGAGGATGCTATTGGAATTACCTGAGTGAGATAATGGTGGTGCATTAGATTAACTTTCAGTCCTTAAATGCAACACATTTAGGCAATCTTGTCCCCCAAAAACATGTCAGTGTCTGAAAGGCCTCCCTCTCGCTATCAGGAGCCTCTGGTCCCCCACACTGATGCAGCTGGCAAGGCGCTACCGTCGACTGTCAAAACGAAGCGCCAGATCTAGTTATAAAATAATTGAATTTTCATATCAGAGGGGACCAGAGTCCCAGCAGACAATAGGACTGCTGAGTCCTCTCTGATATTGGCTCAGGCCCTTTGCCATGCGCATGAAATCAGTATGTTAATGTTCCAGGGTTTTCTTTTTTTAAGGGCACTTGTGCTCTCGCAATGTACTACCGATGCGGTTTCAAAAAAATTGCAACTATTGATAAGTAGGCAGCCAGCAACCCCTTCGACCCCTCCTCCCTCCCAACATGCCCACCCCTGCCTCCCCCCCCCGAGCTGCGCCGAGGCTCTAGACATTCTCGCGCCCCCATCCTCCCCCATTATTAAAATTGTAATTTATTTTTCTAAATCAGAATGACAGCTTGCTTTCTTTTCTCTGCAGCAGGCGGTGAATCACCAGGCTTTAATTACTTTCGTAACTTCGCTGACCCTGTGAGCGTGCTGCTCTCCCAGAGAAAATGGGACCTCCAACAAAGGCACTCCACAGCCACAGCCGCCTCCGGTTCATTCAAAATGCGAAAATTTATCAAACTACGGATTTTATAAGATTTTGTTAACATTTCACCTCCTATCTTCTTCACACTCCCCCAAAACAACCCTGCTTGCAACAGCTCTGCACTCCAATCTCCCGGCACACCTCCCTGAAGAAACTCTCGGTAACTTAACAACCTTGCTGCAACTCTCCCTCTTCCCTCCTCTCCCTCTTTCAGTGCGCGAGCTTGTGTTGACTCAACAAGGTCTCCTCAGGGTCACAACAGCCAGAGGTCACACTATTATCAGTAACCCTGTCATATCCAGGCCGCGGCCCCCGGCAGCAGGGAGACAGACAGTGTAGGGTCCCGGGGCCACAAAGCGCAGATCAGCGGAGACAAACGCTACATTGGATCACTTCACAGATCTTTGGCTTGCAGACATCAGGGTCAAGCTCCATTCACCGGAGTCCAAAGTCCATCGCAGAGCCATCAACAGCCTTTTTCTGACCACAGGTCGTGGCCTCGGTGGAGCAGCATCTGTGTTTAAAAACCACGAAACTCTTTCTGAAGCCACCGCGTGGATCACGACCGTGACGCCATGTGCAAGAGCGCGTGGCGTGACTTTTAAGTGGAACAGGAAGGTTTCAGATGTTGCCCTCGTCAGGCATGTTTCTTGTTCGCCAACAGAGCCCTATTTGCTCTGCATTATTCCCGAGGCCTGACTTATTAAAGTAGCTAATATGGTGTAATCCCCCGCTATCGCTCTCACCTTCTCGCTGGCACACCTCTGTTTCGGGCCGTGCCACTGTGTGAACCGGGGGGGTGTGCAGGCACAGTTGGTCTTTTGCTGACTGCCTGATAATTGAATGAGCGATTATCCCTCCCATTAATAGACAATGATACAGAAAGCACTGCCATATGTACGGAATATTAATGAGAGGCTGCAGCAGCCTAGATAAGAGGAGCGCCACGCAGTTGCTGTAATAGGGGTTAAAACAATTTGCCCCCTCCCCACCACCACCCCCCACCCTATCCGTCCACACACACACACACACACACCAGCTTCCATGATTTCCACCGTGCTAATCCTCCATCCTCTCACCAGCTAAGCAGGCTGCCAACCAACCGCCCCCCCCCCCCCCCCCCCCCCATGGCCTGCACTTGTGCTTGGTGCTGACCTCGCCGCTGCCAAGGCCGACCCGCCTTTGTGTGCGAGCGCGAGCAGGGTCACTTGACAACAGAATGACATGCTAATGATGGGAAGCAGCGGGTGTTTAGTAGTTATGTTATGAGACATTTTGCAACAACGGAGCAGGGGGAAAAAACATTCAGAATCTCTCTTCTTTGATGACAGATAAAAAAAAAAGTAAACCACCTCCTGTCGTTCACAGTTTTCTGACTTTATCACCGTTTCATACGTTCGTTTTCATCTTCTTGCTGTTTCTAGTAAAGTGTAGTTTTTTTTCTTACGTTCAAGTGAAGTAAAGATGCAAGTGCAGCTGAAGCCCACGGTGCCACAAAGGCCTATCAAGCATAACCTCCATCAAATTTCATTAACGGTTGCAGAGAGTCAGGCAGGTGAAACAGTCGGGGCAGACTTCTATACGAATCGCCGTGCCAATCAATATCCAACATCTATTAGCATTTGTAAAGCAATATTTCCCCTTTTACGTTGCAATAATTGTGCTTAATGCTGTGAAGTACCTTATCATTGGTCTGACGGCAAGAGAAAGGCCAGTTACCATGGCGACTGTGAAAGCCATTGGTTTCCTTTTCAGCGGAATAATGAACTTCTCTCCTCCGTGTGTCACTCTTCCACTCCACTCTCAGCCTCTTCGATTAAAAAGTCCACGCGTCCTTGAAATCCCTCGTCTCTGCCTTATAATTTGCTAAACAAGAGAAAAACAGAGAGAAATGTTCAAGGCTCGACAAATGCATCGCTTTAGGCTCAGGCGGAGGAGGATGTCACAATCAATACAGTATTTTTCTCTTTAATTTACTAATATCTCCTCCTAATTAGAAGTTTATTGTAACGGCTGTTAAACTGTACTTCCCATGATGATGGAAGGATTTAGGATGATGTTTTCCTTGACTCCGTTTAGGCAGTAACGTGTCATGTTTTTGAAATGATCGTTACATTTTTCTCTCAGAAAACCTGTATTGATCCTCCAGATGAAAAAAAAAAAAGAAAACTCTAATACATATTTATAAAACAGTTTAAAATCGTTATTTTCAAGTGCATAATATTCAGTTGCAATTGCAGTTCATCTTTTTTGCATTTTGTTGTATTTTAAATTGAAAAGAAATAAAATAAAAGCCTTTGTCCTGCACTCCAAAATGTGCAAATCTCGGGCCTTTGTGTCAATCAACGTGGAGTCGCTCTAGCTGCTGGGGGAAGACTTGAAGCTGACGGACAGCTTGTCAAAAGTCTTTCAAAGTTAAGAGGCAACAAGCAATAGATAAGGACGAGCTGTCACGTTCAATAACAATGGATGCATGAAGCCGAACAGACGTGTCAGAGAGCTCTACAACATGCTTCACTGCCGGGTTATTTATTCTATGTTTCTGTTAGAACAAAAACAAAACTTTATTTAGAACATTATTTGACAAAATGTACACGCCTCGTTACTTTTAACTGTTTTTGTTCAGTAATTATTTTTACGGAAATGGCTGCAGCTGGTAAATAAGCATTAGCACTGCATTGCTTTGGTATTTTGATTGGCTAAAATTATTTGATGTGATTTATTGAAGAATGTTTCATTAGTGTGGAATTGAAGTGTTTTTCTAAAATGTGTTTTTCGGCATAATTTGGACCTTCTTCCTGTTTTGTCACAGTCAAAGTATTTATATAAAGAACCCTGCTAATAAAGAACTGCAGAATTTCTAGTATTATTAATACTTAACCTTAAAAGGAAGCCTCATTTGACATGAATATTATCTTGATTTTTTAACAACAAACACACATCTCTAATTCTGTTTTCAATTCAATCAATTATTTAACAAAATTGAGTAATTAATCCATAATTTGGTGAAGATTTTCCTGGAAGTACGTTATTATACATTGTTAATTTATTATTTATAGGCCTACTTATTATTTTAATAATAAAACAAGACAACAATTATCCTTCCTCAGATTAACACACACACACACACACACACACACACACACACACACACACACACACACACACACACACACACACACACACACACATGTTAACATATATCCTGTCAGCATCATTTAAATCATTTGGATGAATATTTGAGTCGACCTGCCTCCTAAAGAGCAACAGACACATCAAGTGAGACTCACACGTCTTATCCTGCTCAACAGGTCATAGATGTAATTCTCTAACATAATGAAGCCTTTAGGTGTCAAACATTTTTTTATTTACTGCAGATTACGATTTCAATTTTGTTGGTCGCGAATTTTACATTTACAGTTATTAAACTGTGTCACAAATCCTACAGAGGTGGAATTTTCAGAGCCCAGAGAAATATGAAGCTCATCTTTGAATCGTGAAAATCCCCAGAATTTGTCATTTCAGCTCAGTTCTGTTGTGTCCTCATCAAAAGATATTGTGAACCTTTCTGTTTGTGAATGATCTCTGATGCACCACGGACCAACAATAACAACACAAACGGTGACTTGTGCTTTGTAATAATAAGATCCCACTGATTTTAATATTTTTTAATAATTTATAATTTACAAAAACTCAACTACTGGTTTCACCAAGAAATCAGACACTGGACTCACCTGCAATCTCCTCACTTGCTTTAACACGTGTTTTCTTCCACTGCACTACTGCACTGGGTTGTGAAATGCTTCCTGGTCTTTGTTCTGCATGTTTGTTTAATGAAATAACAAAAAACACTTGGCACGTTCTCGGTAAATGTTCGCTTTGTTAATCCGGGACATTACACCGTGTTTCCGGGTCGTGTGCAGGTGACCCTTCCTCTTTACCTGTCAGTCAGCGCTGAGGGATGAAATACTCCAAACACACATGACCAGACAATTGAGTCAAACGACAGAAACAGAGTTTTGTTTTTTAATCACCTTTCGTGCGTGAGGTTTTCTGATCTATTTTCCTTATTTCGTCCAAATCGGTGAGCACTCAACGAGTACAACAACCTGCAGGGTTCTGCTCTACATGAGACCACAGGGAGGCGCTGGTGAGCTAGTATCCATAGACTGCGGATGGAGGAGTGAGGGAGTGAGCATCCAGAGTGAGGAGAAGTGCTGAAGAAGAACCGAGGTGTTTGAAACATTCATCTTCATCATCAATGAATGAGCTGATTGGTATCAGGTCACTTCTGTTTGTTCCCCATGATGTGAGTTGGTGGAATATGAAGAGAAAGAGGACGATGGGCAGTGGAGGAGGAAGTTCTACACTTTTATTGTTACATTCATTAAAAGCTAAATCTTGGCGATGTCCTCCTCTGAATCCATTCATCCATCAGTGATGCTGCTGCTGCTGCTGTCAGGGTCTGACGTTACCTGCCCACTCCGATTGGATCATTGATTACTTTTCAAAAATGTAACACAGTGCATAGTAAAAAGGAAGTGGAGGAGAAAGTACAAATATTTGGTGATGGGGTAAAGGTGAAAAGTACCCCAAATAAAATAAATCTACTGAAGTAAAGAAGCCTAGAGATATATGAAAGATTTTGTACAGTAACGACCGTAAATAAATGTACTGTACTGTATCTGATGAGCCATAGTTTGTCAATTACAGGCAATGAATAAGGGAATTCATTTCAATTTAAACATCTCAACCTAACTGGGTTCGATCACAACGTTCAGGCCCAAGAAACAAAACAAGTTCCTCTTCTTTAACTGGTTCGCATAAAACTGTTTCATCATCGTAGTATTTATTTAGTCAACACCCTGATCCAGAAAAAGGTACGTCTGTGCCAGGACTCTGATGGCTGATTTATCTTGAGGAGTATCCTCAGGAGTATTTAATCTGCTTTCACTTGAGAAACACCTCCTGTGCTGCAGCTGCTCGGGTGTCAGCAGGTGGACAGTTTAGAGAAATGATGCATTTTGTTTCATAGTAATTCATACAAATCCATTTCTCTTTTATTGAGGATGATAATTAGACTTCCACGATCTCACAGAAAGTGTCACTCTATTATCAGTTCATGATATGTGACATACAACAACCCCAGTAACTCGTATGGTCACTTTTTCGGTGAATCACTGTCAATCCTGCAAAACTATCAAGTAGCAGTTTAGATTTCTGAGATCAGAAAAAGGCCGTTAAATTCCATGCATCTATCCCAAAGGTGAAAGGGGGGGGGGAAAGGAAAATCCCTTTTCCCTCTAATAAGGCGTGGGTGGTTTGAAAATCAAAAAAATCAAAAATCAAAGTCTTATCCAGATCAGTCCCACTGCTTCTTTTCTTCATGGTCGAGCAGAGGCAGCAGCTGTGAACGCTGAAGGACAAAAACAGCTGGAAGCAGGAGCGGCTCTGGCTGGAGCTGAGTAACACAGAGACACTGCTGATAAAAACAGGAAGGATTGTCTCATCATAACTTTATCAATTTCTGAGAACCAGTATCTTTTATCACATGTAACCTTTACTTTAATATTTAGATCAGTGTGTGTCCAATCAAAACTTTGTCCTGGCGTCTTGTCGAAAACATCTGATTTACTTAAAAGGCACATGTCTCACGCTGCTTTCAGACAAGCACTGAATCTCAGGACATTGTCCAGATGGGCTGTATTCTCTCCAGAGAATGTCCCAATGTCAAAACACAGCAGGTGATCCACAGCGAGCGAGTGGGCATGTTGAAAAAAGAAAAGAAAAAAATGCTGCCATACACCTCAACATTTTTAATCTGCCCGCTGCACCACTCCTCACCTGAACACTGCAGGGATGATGTTTTGTTGTGAACACGTCTGAGCGGAGAGTCTCCTGTTGCGTTGGTCATGTGTGAAAGTCAAACTCCGGAGAAAGTCCGGACCCAATTCTGCGCAGATTCTGCCAAAGAACGTCTGAAAACTGCTTCATTTACTATTCCCCCAGTTCTTCTCAGTACAGGCACCATTTCCCACAGAGAGGAACACTGTTCACTGTGAATTCTGTCTGTTGCAAACTGAGTTTAGTTTACTCTTCCTTTTGAACTTCCTTTTAAAAACATAACAGCAGGGGAGTGGAGGTGAAACGTGGTCTTCATGCACGTTAAACACAAATACTCAAATATACAGGAGAGAAACTGTAAGTACATTTGACTGCAAACTAGTTCCAGACCTCTCAGGTGCTCCTGAGTGAAGATTTATCAACATCTCTGCACCTCTCCTGTAGCTGTAAGGGCTGAGTTACAATAGGCCAGAGCAACGCCGGTGTTACTGTTCGGCTGCATTTGTGCCTGTTCGGGTGTTTGGCTGCTCGTCGTCTGTCTTTTTCCTGACAGGATGGACATCATTTTGGAGCGGTAGTGATCCCCAGCCAGGAAATACAGGATGGGGTCAATGCAGCTGTTGACACTGGCCAGCGGCCTGGTGATCTTGTAAGTGAAGTTGACGATGTTGAGGAATCTGCAGTTCAGATTTAACACGCGGGACGTGTAGTAGAGGGTCCGCGTGATGTGAAACGGGACGAAGCTCACAGCGAACACCACCAGCACCACGATGATGAGCTTGATGGATTTCTGATGCGAGGCGTTGCCTTGCTGGCTGCCAGACAATCCACGTCTGGGCCGGCACAGGGTCCGCGCCATCAGGAAGTAGCACACCATTATGACCATGAACGGGACGCAAAACAGGAGCACCATGACAACAGAGCTGTAGTCCACATACTTGTTGAAGGCCTGCTGGCTGGTGGTGTCATGGCACAGGGTGTCGTTGTCCCTCCTGGACGTGGTGACAAAAATGAGGTTGGGCACCAAGCACACACTCACCACGCACCACACCATCCCGCACACCAGGTGGGCGTGACGAGACTTCACCAGCGCCATCGTCTTGATGGGGTGGCAGATGCCCAGGTAACGGTGCACTGCTGATGCACGTGAGGAAGAGGATGCTGCTGTAGAGGTTGGCGTAGAAGAGGAAGCGCACCATTTTGCAGGCGGCCAGCCCGAAGGGCCAGTGGCTGCGGTTGGCGTAGTAGTAGATGAGGGTGGGCAGGGAGAGGACGTACAGGAAGTCGGACAGGGCCAGGTGGAACATGAACACCGTGCTGGGGTTCCACGGACGCATCTTCACGAACATCCACAAGGCCGCAGCGTTGAGCACAAAGCCGACCACGAACACCAGACTGTAGGACACGGGCAGCAGGATGTATTTAAACTCCTCGTGGAAGCGGCAGCTCGAGTTGAAGACTGAGGTGAACGTGGTCGACTGGTTGAGTGTTTCCATGTCGTGGACCTCTCAGTGGAGCCAGGAGACTCCAAACCTGTAGAGAGAGAAGACAGAAAATAGGCTTTAGTTGATCAAGTTGATGAAGAGTAAAAAAATGATCTGCAACCACAGTGCTCTCAGATTTATGGACACACACCTCTAAACCCACTAAAAAGGCACACATTCCCATTGCAGACAAAGGCCAGGTGTTAGTGCGGGTTTTGACGGGTGTAAAAGTGGCTGTGCTAACATAAACTACACTAAATATGTTTGTTAAGATTTTTTAATTTCTAAACTTTTTTGAAACAAACAACAAAAAAAGGAACACTTTCAAAATATTGTCAACGATGTGCGGCTTTGCTCAAAACTTTAGAGTTAACAGTGAACAAGGAATCAGGAATTGTGCACCGATGTTGGGACATTTAGTCTGTGTAAATTGTGGCCCCCCCTTTATGGCCCCTGATCAAGAAATAACATCCGCCACTGCTCTACACGTGTATATTTAAGTATAGCTTCAAAAACGAATTTCACACAGTCTTTTTCGCAGTTGTAAAGTGGCATACAATTATAAATAGTCTATGGTAGTAAACCAAAATAGTTCTTCAGTATTTGCACCTGTTATTTTCCACCACCGATGGTCTTAAAAGTTGAAAGTGTTTAGACGAGGATTCACTGTCGATCCACATCTGTGCGCTTTGCCAAACTTCGCACAACACGGGTGATTATTCGCATTATACTGGGGTCAGTATTTCTCACCCTGTTGCTTTAAGAACCAAGTTACACCAACACTTGTGCTACTCACCCCGACAGGATACTTAAAAAAAAGAGCAGGAGCTGGTTTGAATTCCGGTGCCACAGAAGGAAATCGTCTAATTCAGGCGGTTTCTCTTTGCAGCGCAGATCCGAGTAGTTTTTCCTCTGGCTCCTTCGTCTTTTCCCTGGCTCTGCTCGTCCAGCCGGGACACATTAGACCATCAGATACGCAGTGTGCGTGTGGAAGCGGTGTCCATGGCTGAGCTGCACACAGTCGCCACCCGTGCGCAGGAGACATGGAGAGGAGTTTACGCACGGTCCGTGGATGAAATGGGAAGTCACAGAGCTGAGTGGACACAAGTGCCGCCCAGAGAAAGTCCCCACAGTGAGTTACTTTCAATCCTAGTGCAGCTCTACGAGGGACTGCTGGACATTATTAGATTTGAGTCACTGTTTCCTTCCACAGAAATCATCCTCACTAATATCTGCTTATTGACTTGTATATGCTGAGCAGTTATCACACCCAGCTCTGCAGCCACAACAATAACATCCTGTTTACATGTTAACATCTACACGAGTCACATTCACTTAAACACAAGCTTAATAGGAATATTTGAACTTGCTGCTGAAAGATAATAATTATTTTTGGAATGCCGGGTTTTAAATTTGATATATTTCAAGCTTAAATTTACGTAAAATCATCTTGATATTCTTCCTCCACCATTGGAGGCATTATTCCTGCATCTCAGATAATAAAAAAAACATTCCCATGACAACACATAGGCCTAATGGAAATCAATACTCATACTGTATAAGTTAATATTTGTCCAGCTGAACGTTCGGCCCTGTATAAAACACAACATTTGCTCACCTAAGCTGAGGCTGACTGTAGCTGCTCTCTTCCCTCAGTATTGTTTTTGTGTGTGCTGTTGTCTGCAGACGCACAATAAAAGTACAGGCGTCATGAGGACTTTCACTTAATAGGTTACCAAGAGAACCACAGTGGGATGGACCCATAGATGCAAACAGGGGTTATGTCCACTCCAATAACACGTTGGGTGTGTGTGTGTCATTTCTTCAGAAGTTGTTTTTCAGGTTTAAATCGTTTCTTCAGAAGTCATGAGTTGAGGCAGTGATCTGAAAATCCTTTCCAAACAAGTCTGACAAATTCATTATTCAAATGTGAGATGTCAAATGTAGCATAAAACATGCAGCAGCAGGCGGCCTGTGTGTGAATGAGTCGGTTCAGTGGTAATGAGCGTCTCAGAGTTTATGTGGTTAACATGTCTGGAATGTGAGTGGGCCACTGACAAAGCATGTTCCCCATCAGAAACCCACTCAGAGGGTGGCTCGAGGCAGATGGATTTTACGGCACCACAGATGGAATACGCGTTAACCTTCATGGCCACCGTACACACACACACACACACACACACACACACACACACACACACACACACACACACACACACACACACACACACACACACACACACACACACACACACACAGTTTTATACCTCTGCCAAGGATGTTATGTTTCAGCCCTCTGCTTGTGTGTTTGTTGTCTGCAGGATTATCCAAAAACAACATACATTTTGGCGTGGATCTGGAATTTTTTTTACTTTCATATTTAGGGAACTGATATCTATGAGTGTGTGGAATTTAATGCAGCTCAGTTGAATTTAAAAGGGAATGTTGCCGAGTGCCATTCTAGTTGTTACAGGAAAAGTTTGACACTTTTGCAAATATGCGTAAACGCTTTCAAGCTAAGATTCCCACTTCTGTACGATACTTATGAAGCTGCTGCCCGTGACTAGTTAGTTAAGCTTAGCACAAATAGATATGTAAAAACAACATGTTGCTGTATTACAGGGTTTATGAATCAGACTATTTCTTAGTCAGATACAGTGATGGACCTTTCATCGAACTCGTCTAGAAAGTGCACACAAGCATTTTTCTCAAATATGAAACCTTTGATTATTCCATGAAATTTGCGAGTTTTCTTTTGTCCTGAGCTTTAGAGAAAATAACTCCACACTCATGTTCTAAACAACGTTGTTGCCTAATCAGCGACCCTCTGCCGCATGTCGATCAATTTAAACAGTTTTCTTCCAACAAACATTTGTCTCTTGAAAGAAAAAAAACTATTTAAACCAATGTTTCCCTTCGATCTGGATGTCGCCAAACTTTCCCAGAATGCTCCTATGGTGCTGACATCATCGCGGCTGTGATAGCATTTCGAGGTCAGTGACACATACCTGCACTCAGCAGAGAGGGATGTGTTTGGTCACGTCCTAATAAGTAACTACCTTAACTGAGAGCAACAGGCGAAAACACAGACATGCGCGGTGGTGTTATTTTAGGATCATATTCCAAAGCTGTCTCATCTCTTTCTGCCGTGATCTCTTATTTTAGTGAGCTGATAAATACACATTTGTTAATGGACTTCCCGGTTATTACAGGCATCACACACTCCTGTAATTCTATATACACACACATCCGTGAACAGTGGAAAAGCATTGGGATTTGGTCAGTCATCCAGATTAAAGAGATATTCTCTATTTAAAAAAAGGTTTTGCGAGGCCACAGTGACCTTTGACCTTTGACCAACAACTTCCCCTCAGTTCATGTTTGAGTCCAAGTGAAAAGTTTGCTCCAAATTTGATGTTCACAAGAAAGGGGGCGACGGACCAGTGGACGTACCTATAGACATACAGACAACCCCAAAACATAACGCCTCCAGCCACTGGCCTCAAGAAAACCTCAGAACTCTACAGTAACATCGATAAAAAGTCAAATATGAATTGTGTAAAAAGTGTAAAAGAGAAATCAGACACTGACTTAACCTTAAAATAGCTTAGCTGATGACACTTAGTTTCTTTTTTGCTTGACTTCCACATAACGAGAAGCATCATCATGCCATGAACAGCTTTATGGTTTCATATTAACTCAGCAAATGTGGCCGAGTACTGTTATAAATACCATCTAAAGCAAAGATGAGCAGTTAATGAATGACATGGTTTCTTCTTATAAAACGTCATTGTGAAACCTTTTTTTGTTTGTCAGGATTTACAAACTCTTCTCTTCGGGGAGAGTTTGCTGATATTCAGTCAGGTTTGCAGGTCAGTGAGAGCCGATGTTAGACAACATGTGAAGTGAAGGAGACATGAAGAGGACTTGAGTTTGCTTGGAAACGGTCGAGAGTTGCTTTATGCACTTTACTTTAAAAAGGCTGCATAAAACATGCAGAGTGGGCGTAGGTGCTGATTAAGTGACATGATAGCAACAATATGAAACAGTAAACAATATGAAATACAACTGGTCCTACACAAACTTTACAGACAATGTTCCAGTAGGTACAGCTACGGATTTGATGCTCCATAGGTTTGATAGAGGGCTTTTTACAAGCTCGGGTCCAGGCTCAATAATAGCAGAATAATTAGAAAGCACACAGTCGAAGGGATGAAGGTAAACAGGAAACACTAGCCTCGTGTGAACACTGGAAATTGAGGAATTATATTTGTATAGTCATTTAAAAATCATTTAAAACAAAATCGATGAGTCCTTGCTGCCATGATAAATATTTGTGTATGAGTCAGTAACTAGAGATACATATCAAGGCTTTCCATTCACATCCACCCACCTCTGACTATCGAGTTCAACCCGTGTACCTTCGTCTCAATCCTTTTCCTCCTCTGAAATGAAGATTGGGAAATGAAAAACATGGCTTTTAGATTATTGTCACAGGGTCTCCATTTAATTTCGTCCCTAAAATTGTATTTTGTGTTTTCTTATTACAAATGTTCACATAATGAGTCAAACACGAAAAAAATACAGTTTCCATCGTTGAAAAATTCAACATTGGGGCTATTTTAAATTATGTTTGTCATACAGCAACTTTATTAAAATAGAGAGGGCGCTTAATATGTGTTGTTGCAGGCTGCTGATAGGAGGAAATTGCTTTTCTGGCAGAAACCTCTTACTGGCTTCAGTTTTGTTACATTTAGTTTAAGTGTTTCGTTTTTTTTTGGCAGAAAACTTTACCCACGTGCGGCTTGGCCGACCTTCTGTCCTGTAGCGACTGAGCTCTGCCCCTCAGACGCTCTCTCACTGCAGAGAGCGTCACTCGCCTTCAATCACTCACTCTAATCTCTGCCAGGTCGCTTCCCTGCACACAGCATCACTCAAAACTCCACAATAGACTGGACACAGCTTTCGTGCAACTGAACTCTCGATGTGGTCAATGTTGACATATAACATTGATGGAGGGTAAATAGTATGGAGTCTGTTTCAGAAATTTGCAAATTAAAAGATTTTCAAGCTATTTTGTATAAATTTGAACAAATTGAGTGACAAAACCATTTGTTTGTTTTTTTAAAGTCCCATTTTCTGATTTTCATTTCAGTGCAGGATTGAGAACGCAGAACATCCTGCGTTATCTTCCCTGGTCGAGAAACGAGAAGATGGACTGAGGTAAAGTCCAGCTGTTGTGATTGTGTCCCATCAGTCTGTCCTTTCTTCAGATCTCAGCTCTATCAGTTCTTCCAGTTGGAATAAATGAGCAGACAAGGAGGCTTCGCACCATCGTGTCCGAGCGTCAGTTCCAGTTCCTGGGCAGGTTCTCGAGGATCCTGCGTCGGTGCGAAGGGTTCGTCACTCCTGCGGCTCGTAGGTCCTCCTCAGTGATGCCGCTGTGGAGAAATGGCAGAGAAAACATTTTCATTTTAAAACATTTGCAACATTAGCTTGATGAGATTTTATCAATGTCGATAATGTCAGCATCTTGTTATCCTGTAGATGTACAATACACACAATATATAACACAAGGGGAAATACTGGATTTGTCAATGTGCACAGGCCTCATTTTAAAATCAATAGGCAGAAGAGAAATGTTTTAAGACACAGTTTTTCTTTGCTGTACGTATTCCTTCTCTTCGCTTGTCCTATGTGAACGATGGGGGTTACAAATCCAGCCCTCACTCCACACTACAGAACGAATTACTCAGCCTATCTGGAGTGAATATGAGGCTTCAACAGTCTGAGTTAATCAGATCAAGAGGGTATCTCAAAAGGTTACAGTCGGTTCGTATGAAATTGCCTCTTTGTGTTGCTCCCCCTCTGCAGCTCAACACAGAAACACTGTCAGGGAGAAGAAAAAGGGGGAAGTTACCGACTTGATCCGTCTCAGTCAGGCGGCTGCAGCCTTAAATTAACCTCAGATCAAATTTGGAAAAAAAGGACGATGGATTTTGCCCCTCATTATTACACAGTAAGGGAACAGGAGTTGGATTTTATTTATTTACATCTCAGTGAAGTTGTAACCTGACAATATTTAATTGAAGTCGTCACACCCACATGAGCATGACTGTCACATGAACACAACTAATTGGATCAGGCCTTCAACTGATGTTTGCATCTGTCTCGTGAACAACATCCTCAACAACCAAGTGTATTTTACTCAACGTCATGTGTCCTATAGTTTTATTCTGGTTTTAAATATGTACACAAACTGAAGAATAAACCAAGAAATGAGTCATGAGTTTCATTTAACACAGATAATTACATCACAAGCTTACATTCAGGTAAATTCTCTGTAAATTTCCTAGAACAACCACTATGTGTGAGGGCAGTTCCAGATGAACGCTTCAGTGAAGTTTCAGTTCCTTCGCTGGCTGCACTGAGGTGACTGAAACTTGAAACCGTTTAAATACAAATATGTTGTTTTTCCCAAAGGTTCATCTTGTGTTTGCTTTTTCAAATCAATTTTCATCTTGGTTCTGATTTAGAAAAATGTATTAAACGGTAAAAGATGAGCTTGTTTTAGGATATTGGCTTCGCACTATGTAGAGCTTGTGGAACATGTTATCCAAAATCATTTCACCTGAAGTAATCCAGATCATCCCAGCCATTCAGACTGAGTCCCAGGGTGTATTTCTGAAGACCCAGAGTGCTGAGAAGCTCCCGCACTGTCTCTGGTGCCCCCTGGAGCACAGACACCTGCTTTGAGATGAATCAGACACAATCATTACAGAGAACCAGGAGTTACATCTTTTAAAAACTGTTTTTGTGAACCGTGGGCGTACCTCTTTCTCCCAGCTGTGGCTCCTGTCTCCATGCATCGAGGGGCCGTTTCTGTAACTTAGCCTCTGGTTGGTCATGGTCGGGCCTCTCTGCTCTGAGGGGAAGAAGTCGACTTCACTGAGGGACTTGGCAATTTGCAAAGCAGTGAGGGAGTGATCCCCGGTAGGCCCAGGTGGCTGCTGGTCCACTGTCCAGGGAGCAGATGCGTGACAGTGTCCTAAGGGAGAGGGGGTGAAAGGGAAAGCGGACGGCAGCTTGGCAGCCCGGATTGGATTGGTCCTCTCTGGGAGGAGCTGATGTTGATCCCTTTGGTTTTTTTCCCGAATGATCGCTGAGTGATTCATATACAAGTTCCTCAGGTTCTTTATGGGCAGTATGGAGTCCTGAACAATATTTTTACATTGATATTTGTCTCGGGGTTGTGAAGTCTGTTCCTGGAACTGTGGGATGGCGTTGCTGGAGGGTGGAGGAATGGGAGACGGGTCTTTGGCGGGGAACAGCTGATAGGAGGAGTTGGTTTGGGGCGTTTGAAGGTCGTTGGTTGACGCGCACTGGGGCAGGATGGCGGGAATTTCGATCTCGGTAAAGTCGGACCTGCGACAGGGTCGTCTTTCAAAGCCCTGGCGTCCTGAGATTTTCGGGAGCTGCAAGGCCTCGTTACCAGACCAGATCACCTGAGGGTCTCTTTGCTGGGGGAGGGCCTCCTCCACCCTGCGTGCCACCGACACGCCTTCGAAGATGAAGTAGGCAGGGTTGGTGTAGCTGCTCGGAGTGAGTTTAGGAGGAACTGGAGAGGACCTGTATTAAAAAAACATGAATTTTACCAGATGAACTGCATAAAACTGTTCACAGACTCTCTTTGAAATAAGTTTTCTCAATCTCACTGTTAAAAGTGGCATTATAAAAACAAAGGTCTGCAATAATATGAGCATGTGGGTGCAGATACACAGTTTAAAAGTGTATCAGTTTTGAATTCGTTATATCAGCTCTTATTGTTTCATGTAAAGAACTAATGAACCCCCCCCCCCCCCCCGTGGATCTATGAATTATTTCTGATTATTTGAGTATTTTATTCCTCTTGAAATGTAAGTATGCAGTGAAAAGTGAATCTAGAAGCAGGTAAAATGGGGTCAAACCCTAAAAACAACTGTAAACCTCCAAAGTAACAAGCTCTTGTGCTTTGGAGAGATGTTGTTGTGAGTTGGGTGAAACCTCTAGAGACTCTTTTCTCTAGAAGTGAAGGATATGTGCTGCTTCACACTGATGCTCGGAAACATTCAGAGGTACCTCACCTATTTATTTGGACCCGTGTCGATGCAGGAGACATGTGTCCCCTCAGAGGCCGTTTATCATCTTTCTCAAAACAGAACCACTCTGGAAAAAGTCAAACCACAGGACGTTAGCAAAGACATTTGGTGAAGTGAAAAACCTCTTCAAAGTCTGTGTGGTGCGTGTGGTGCAGTTTGCAGTCAAACAGCGCGACGTATGTTTGTGTGTGTTATCGTGGCGCCTGACCTGGTGACACAATATTCATCTGTCCTGTTTCAGTGTCTCAGGATGCATCTGGTCAGGGTCAGTCAATCAGGAGCCAAAAGAGGAAGCGGTCGATAGATACCAGCAAGTGTAAAGCCAAGCCAGGGATCATTGAGGAACCAAATAGAGGAAGCCATGTGAGACTCGCAGGAGAGTCAAAGGACGCAGTGACAGTGGAGATGAAGGTTTAGTGGGAAGTGATAGTGCAAGCAAGGCAGAGATTAGGAGCAGTACCAGTTCTGGCTGACCCACCATAGATCCTCTCCCGCGTTCCTCGCCTGTCCTTGGGCACATGGACCCTGACGCGTCCTCTTATGGAGCCAATCTCTTCACCTCGGTGACTCAGGAACGTCTCAAACTGCTCTGATGCGCGTGTGAGCGAGCGCAGAGCTACACAGCATTCACCTGCAGAAAGAGATTTTTAAACGGTTATTGATTAGATCAATAGGACATTTCACCTTGAAACACAACAGAATGTTGAGTGCAATCCGTTCATTCAGTTTCAGGAGGATTTCATTAGACTCAGACGTGATTTTGTCGAGGTTTAGCCACACTGACTGTAGTTGGAGGTCAACTGAGTTTGATTTGGTGTTCTTAAAAGAACACTCTCAAAATACAGCAGTCCATATGCTTAACTGTGAACGTTTTAATTGCTTTTGCATATACTGTGGATACAATACTGTATGTGTGTATCTAAAGATGTGTCATTTCCAAAGAGATAATCCTGAAATGATTGGGCTGAAACCCGAGCTGAAATCTGCCAATCTTATGAAAACATCTAATGAAACTATCCTGATTAATAGATAGCGCATAAGATAAGGGTTTCAAAAAAATAAAAGGAACTAGATTGGCACTCAGTGGAGCGCATACCTTCGTCAAGGCCAAACAGCTTCCTTATGAAACCACATTTAAACTCACAAGGTTTTTATTTGGACCTGCAGCAAATTGCACACACTCACAAACATCAGTGCTCTGAACATGCGTGATTGATTTTTATTTTTTTTTGGGGGGGGGGGGGGTGAAGATCTGTGAATACTTTTTCTCAGAAATCAATGACAATGTGGAAAAACACCCTATTTTGCAATGTTTAGGATTATGTAAGTCCCTGGTACCGCCCCCTGTTCCAGATCAAAAACAAAAGTTTATGGGCTCAAATCCCTTGGGTCCTTGCCCCACCCCTCCACAGAATGTCATGTAAATCAGTTTTGTAGTTTTTGTGTAATCGTGCCAACTAACAAACAAACAATCAAATACAGACACAAACACATTCTCCCTGGCAGAGGTAATAGTGTCACGTTAAGCTCAATAAGCAGAGTAGCCAATCACTTATCAATGGAGTAGCTGAAGAGACTTAATGAATTTGCTCTGTGACCAACCGTATGACTCAAACCCGTCACATGACTTGACAGACAGCAGCAGGTGCTGGTCCTGAAGGTACTCCATGTCAGACAGGACTGGGAGAAGCTATGACAGACGTGTACGAATCACAAGTTAGATGTTCTGACTTTAAAAACAAACAGTATTTTCGGGTATTTCCAAAAAACAGACTGAGCCTCTGACCTTAGGCAGTTGTTTGAAGGACCAGCCGAGTTTCAGAAACCCAGGAACATCGCAGCTCTGCGAGTCGTTCTCACTGGAGCGCCGCGTCTCTGCAGAGAAACATGTGAATGAGCATCTGCCGCTGTGTTGCATAATGCTTTATAACAATGTGTTTTGGTGACATCATACCTTCGAGGCAAGTTGAATGAAACTCAATGAAGAACTTGGCTTTGCTTGCAGTCTTCACAATGGCCTCCATGCCCTCCAGCTCTATCCAGGCCCTCTCCATGCCAGGGTTCGGATCTGTGCAGGACAAAGTCATAAACAACACAGTTCACTCCGTGAAGGCGACAAGTCACGTTCCACCTGTTGGTCTCTGAAACGACAACAACAGTGACAGCACCTGTTTTGAAGCTGAACCGTGACGTCACTCCCACTTGGAACGTGGCGAATACAGGTGAGTGATCGCTTGAGAAGATGTCATCTGTGCAACCTGGTGACAGACAAATCCACCATATTAGATCAATTATAATCACAATAACACAACATACCTTATATTTACTGTGGCTGAAGTTATGCAGCAACACTCTAAGTGTGGGGTATTTCACAAGTGGAAGACAAAGTTTGCTGAAGTCAGTCAAAAACAGATGCTGAATGAGAGGAAGTTTCTTGACGGACCACAGACCAGGAAGTCGTTTTTGGCTGTTAGCCGACTCATATTGTGGGTTACTCTCATTGTAGAGTTCAAGAGGGGAAACATACCACAGTTATTCAATTTGACAATGCTGCATCATATCTTGTCTATGTAGCATGTTTGTTGACACACTTCAGCATTTTCTTATTCTTCATTTGATTGTTTACTGTTCTACTTACAGCTTCTTAGAAATCCCCAGATCTTACCATATGCCGTGCAAATAATGTGCGTCTCTGGATAGGACTTCCACAGAATCCTGTCGCACCAAGACGGCACATTTACCCGCACCTACAGAAACACATTTAGGTTAAATACTTTGTACGTCTGTTTACAAATTAAAATACCAGACATGTGTAGTTTATGTAGCGAAGGGCTCCATAATTCCTGTTATGACATTCCTTTTTAAAGACTGGGATAATTCATAGCCTCCTATTCTTAGTGATCTCAGCTGCAGCTGTCAAAGTCACCTATCCCTACAGACGACTTAAACAGGATGAGGTTAAAAATAACTTAAGAAATGAGTCCACTGGATACTTGGAATGCTTCTGGGCTATTTACTTCTTAGTGGCACTTTGTGCACTACAATAAACCTACAGGCTAAAAATACAACAGCCCCAGACCAGGAAATGACAAGAGTAGGATCAATACATCTCAATAAAGAACCTGATATAAACAAGGCCAAACAGCCATGTCAGCAGCTTTGTGAAGCTGTTCTTAGAGATGTTTCGGATAAATTATCTGAGACCCATAGACGTCCAAAGGTAAGACGTGAAACTGAGGCCGGTAGAGTGTAAACTTGTTTTATGAAAAGTGCTATATAAATAAAGTTTTATCATTACTATTATTATTATGAATCCATCGAGAAAATAGAAGTCAGGCCATCGCCGAATTCAACAGGATTCACCAACCAACAGCTGACTCTTCTGCTTTTACTCTATCAGCCGAAACATTGTGGCATTTATTCAGAGATGTGTGGCCACTGTCCTCTGTCCTGCCCCTAAGTGATCTTTCTGAGCTGTGTTTGTGTAACATGAAGTGACTCACCCCTGAAGTCTTGTACTTTTGCCATAGGTAGCAGTCTCTGGAGCCCCGTTCATACCGATAGGTGGGGGGAAACGCAATCTTTTCCTCCTCTTCACCATGATAAACACAGAACAGAAGAGCAAAGCGAGGTGAGCAAAGGTAAAGCCGGATCTAAATTGAACGTACGATACTGATTCTTCGTAATTGTGAAATAGCGCTTTTTTCCAATACATGTAGTATTTATAGCTCTCAATGTAATACAAAGGTCACTGCTAAACTTGAAACTCACTGAAATTGACGAAGGCCTTCCTCTTGTGTCTCTCTTGGGTCAGCTGGTCGGCACACATGAGCTCCTCGAACTCTCTCTTAGACACGTGTTTCAGGATGTCCTGCAGTCAGTCAGAGACACTTTAAACAGCAAAGTCTGGGGTGTTTGACTTTATGATTTCTGATTATTTATTTTTTTTTACAGAAGAGCAATGAATGATCTAGTAGTAGATCTAGTAGTTGTTGTTCTGACCTGTACGTCTAAGTCGAGTCTGTAGTTGAGGTCTCCGCACCAGAAGAGATGAGAGAAGCGAAGGCTGATGTCAAAAGCACCGAGCTGTTTGTCGCCTAGAGAAAGGAGCCTGAGGATGTCCACGAAGTTCTGGTTCCTCCTGAACATTACACACGATGTGAGACAGGACATGTATTTTCATGCAGCAGAGATATGACATAGGAACACACACATACATACACACACACACACACACACACACACAGAGACAACTGTACCTCAAGACCTTCTCACTTCCAGAAGTCAGGTGACAGTTAACAAAGCCAAAAGATGTTCCATTGAAGAGGAACGAGACCCCAACAGCTCCCTTGTTTCCTGAAATGAAGGAAATGGAGGAGGCACATCCTGAAACCTCCATGATAATAAAAAGCTTTTCTTTTTCATGACACTGGTATTTGCTGTGTTTGGTGTTGAGTGTATTTGCGGGGGCCGGTCTACCTAATGTGTTGCCCAGGCCAGTCCTCACACTGGCTGTGTTCACGTGGATGATGCGACTTTCATGCTCCGGCTTCACAAACACAGCCAGCCGCATATTCCAGAGGGACTGTACTGCCACCTGCAGGACATTGTGTCGTATTACAATGGACAAGGACAGTTTCCAACCAAAGAGCAAACAATTACACATTTCCCACCTGGATTCACTCATTTCTATGGAATCATGCGCTCTGATTGCTCTTAACGTGTTTTTTTTTTAAACCAGGCCTTTAACTAAACTATTTTATAAGGTCATTCCATTATTGTGTATCATTGTATTTGTATTTTATTATTTTACACAGTTGCATCTATTTGTATTATTTCTTTTTAGATATTTATACAGATTTATCTATTTGACAATCTCATAATTGGTTTTATTCTACTCATTTGAATCGTTTATTGTACTTGAAAATTGTTTAACTGTGCTTTTTTAGATTTTAAATATTTAGTATCTGTCTTGTTTTTCTTTAATATTCCTGTACAGCACCTTGAATCTACCTCTGTCTATGAAAGGTGCTTTATACATAAAATTGCATTGCTCTATAATGTTGGCCCAGCCCCCGAAAAAAGCTGATTACTCACATTCAAAACATTTATACCACTGAGATTATATTTTCAGATAGATTCACAATCACACGCAATCATCTTCTATATTCTGAGAAGCTGTTGACATATTTTCCTTCTAAGTGCAGCATGAGGTCTGTTGTAGGTCTCACAAGGGACAATTACAACTTAAGGCAATTTATAAAACCTTGCAGAGCTCGCTCGAGTCGAACAAAAAGGCTTCATACAGCTTCTTCACATTTTCTGCACCACTTCCTCAGTGACCAGACTCGCCGGTTGGCTGCTAATTTCCTTAGAAGCAATAAACTGATAGAAATAGAGCAAAAAGAAAGTCGGTGCTGATGTTGCTTTTTACTGCTGAAGCTCTCGGTGAGTAAATGAATTACGTTTTATGCTTGATTCGCATCATTAGTGCTGGCTATGTAACAAATTAAGAACACGTACATACAGCCACTTCAACTATTCTGCAATGGAAATTTGTGAACCTTTCTTCCCTGACATGTTATAACTTCACTGACAAAGCTCCCCCGTTTAAGACATAAGAATTCACAGATAAAGCTTTAAAGGAAATGAAGTTTAAAATTACCTGTTTGAAGTCAATGTGAGTGTAGCTGCGAAGGGTTGCTTTGATATGTTCAATCCACTCTCTCTCGCCCTGAGGGTTTTCCTGGGTCCCCAGGGCGTAGATGTCGTGAGGGAGCAAGGCGGTCGACTCGTCGGGCGTGTGTCCCAGACCACAGCAGGTCACCCACGTCTGCAGGCTGCGAGGAGGAGGGGATCCACCTGTGCACACAAAACAACACAATCAAATCCTGAGCCTCAACTTCAGCTCATAAACAAGTCTTGTGTAAAAGTGACTGTCATCACATGTGTGATTTACCCATGTTCCAGGTGCCAACAAACACAGAGACCATGTCAGGCTCACTCAGCTGAGAGTGTCTGGTTTTCATCATCTGGAGGAGCTGGCAGAAGGAGTCGCGTTTCTAAAAGAGAAGCGACAGTCACTCGGTGAATTATGGGAGAGGAAACTGTTAATTGCAGTACATACTAAAACCTGTTGTTCGTCGTACCCGTGCACTCTCAAACGTCATCTCCCTTGGTGTGTTGTGGTGACTGTCAACCACCATGCATACCTTGGCTGGGCTGCTCTGGAACTTGACAATCTGGAGGACTGATGATTAAAAAACACGCCGATAAAAAATGATATTGTATCTTTGCAAAGAGATACAAGGTCATAGGATACAGAAAGATTTTTTGTTTCTTACTTCTGTCATGTGAGACCTTTTCGACAGTGAACGAACCGGCTTTTCTGTCAAAAAGCAGCATTCCTGTGTCCACATCAACAGAAACTGTCTGTCTGCCGTACCTCACCATCTTCACCTGATCACACAGAGACAAACAGATATTTGGAAATAGTCAGTTGTAATATTTTCCTCACTTTGTGTTACAGATAAAAATCCTTTTTTGTTGGTAATAACAGGTTATTTACAGAATTGTGTTGGTTTTAAGCTGAAAAGGCTTTTTCACGCTGGTTTACCTGAAAGGAGTGAACTGGCATCTGTCGGGCATGGTTCTTTACAGGTGCTCTGCTGGTGGGTGTTGGCTCAGGTGGGGGGGGAGTGGGCTGGACTGCCAGATTGTGATTGGTCACAGCGTCTTGTAGTGCTTTTAACACCTTCACAGGCAGAGGATTGGAAACGTTAGAATTTAACTATATTTGTCCATCTCATAGTCATTGGAAACACCTTCAACCTTCGACACTTATCCCAGATAACAAATGTGGATTTTAACACTGTGCTGAAAATAATGTGGATTCATTGAAGTTGGAGGGATTGGAAACAAATGGGGATGAAAATCTGCTGTTTCCTTGTGGAAAAACCACAAAGACTGAGATTGACTTAATAAAAACAAACCTTTTTCTCCAGTGAAGAAAGGAGGCTGACCAACGCTGAAATCTTACACAACAAGGTGTCTATGTCCATCTCTGGGCCCTTGTTCCAAAGAGACAAAGGCAGGTCAGACTAGGTGATGGATACGGGTACTGACTCATAACCTTTCACAGTTCTAGGTTACCACTTAGGAAATTCCTGTGACGCCTGTGAAGTACCTGTGCCTTGTTGTGTGTCAAAGAGCAGCTAGGGTGGTCGAACACCTTCGCCAGGGTTTCTAGACTTGAGAGAGTCAGGTCAATCTCACTGTGGAGCAGATCAATACACAACTTTTGTTTAGTCATCACATATCCATATTTGTAAATGGAAATAAATCTGACTCCAATACCACTTTCTCCAGATTTTGCACCCCACCCCACTGTATAGTATGTGATATTACTGCCTGTCAGTACTGTCTATATACTGACCTGTTGAGGCCCTGGCAGGCGATACCCAGAGTACGCTTGAGGTGGCATAGAGTTGTTGCCCCTTTATGCACATTGTCAATGTCGAGAGGGAGCTCACTGAAGAGGTAGTCATTGAGCAGACCCATCACGTCACCTGCAGTACTGTGGAAACAAAACAACACAGACAGATTTATAACTGTAATATTTCATAAACGGTGCAAGCCATTTCTGTTCTCTGGGCATTTCAGTTGTTTACGATTGATCCGCAGGAAAAATGCTCTTCGAAACATTTGTGACCAAGACCGCGAACAATGGTTCAGCCCACAGCAGTCACTGTATTATATCAACATTTTATAAAAGGCCAAAACAAGTTGAAAGAGCAAACAGAATTTTACAAGTGGCTTCCTTTGGTTTATCTGTGCTTGATTGTCATAACGTGCATATTTGAAGAAGAGAAGTGAACATAACAAATGACCTACATTCCTGTGACACCACAAGTAGCCACTAAACCAGTTGCACCGATATTGTAACTCAAAATAAGCAGGTATCAATCCGAACACAAACCGCACATGCAGCAGAGGCTTTACACTAAGAACAAATCTGAGAGAGGGATTTAGTGATTGATAAGAGCTTTAGATTTAAGCTGTAGAATCATAGAATCCCACCTGGATGTGTCCAGCTCCTGTAATTTATCAAGGAATGGGGCGGGGGGGCCTGGTTTGGCTGGTGGTCCTGATGAAAGCGACGAGCTGACTGAGGCCGACACTGAAGGCGGCTTCTCATCATCTGTGTATACATGAAACATATAAAATATATAGAATTAACTTATATGTGCATTCAAAATGTTGTGCATTTTTCTGGGATCACAGTTAGTGGGTCTACCTGAGCTCTCATCCCCCGTGTCGATGTCACGGGGAACAGGGTAGAGCAGCGGCGTGACGAGGCCTTTGTGTGGATGCTGGTATCCCAACACCAAGTCCTCCAGTGTCCGGAAACAGTTCACCTGCACCCCCTGTGTTGTCTGTGAGACAGACACGCAACAGAAGTCACTGAATAAACATTAAATACTGTAAAACTCACATGATCATGTTGTTTGTGTGCTGAAACTGACATTTATTTTTGGGATCCGAGGCGATATTATGGGGTTCAAAATTTAGGATACAGATATATTGGCTAATGTATGCTTAAAAGAAATTGGCAATGATCCCTAAGATGTCATTATCAAACCGCTTTTCTGTTTCATATTGACACGTCAGCAAACTTTACTGATATGTCTGTGAAAGGCTCATATCGGCTGATTTCAGTCGGCCAACCAATATATTAGTCCGGCTCTAAATGAAATACAAATACTACTTTAACACAAAACAAATGGATACATATTTTAAAATTTTGTTTTGGCAAACCTACTGTGAGTAATACAATGCAGACAATTTTATTTTCACTTTTAATAAGTTCAAGTACATAAAAAAAAACTGGCAAAAGTAACATCTAATGCAAAGTTGTAAGTTCATGCATGTTCAAACAAGATGTAACAGACAGTGCCAAGGCAAATAAAACTTGACTCCAAATCTACTGCCTTCATAATCACATTCTTTCAAAAACCTTTGTATGAAATAGAGATGATGAAAACTCTGACGGGAGGGCTTTGATGAAATAACTGCCTCCCTCCCCCGACGCTTTCTTTGTAGAATAAAGCAGAAGTATTTGTTTTTGCATGACAGAAAAAGTCCCATGCAGATGACTTGCTGTGATAAAAAGGAATCCCAGGAGGATTCTTAAATCAGCGCCCTGCGCCCGGCAGGATTCGTGGCATCACTTCCTGAATACAGCAGCAGTTGGCCGTCATGTTTCACTGTGGGCCAACATTCCCAGTCAGGCTAAAAAGCCCCCCATAAAAACATGGCATGGACGTTTTCACATGCATACGCTCGCAAATTCAGGGCACAAGCAGAAGCAAGACGACTCTCAGACTTTCCACCAAAACCTGCACCGCTACACTTCAGTGGCACTCAAAGCAGTACAAGCAAAAAGTTAAAATTAAGTAGACACATCGTGCACAGGTGCTGGGCATGTATAGTATGAGAAGTCACTTGCACATTAGACCACAATGCAGAGCAAACTCTTTTCCCGTGTCCTTTTCAGAGTTTTTAATTTTGTGTTGAAAGAGTCAAGCTTCCGATCTGTTTCACCAGGACCTATAGATATTATTCTTTCAAACGCAGGCATCTCTTGAAAAGCAATTAAAAAGAAGGATGGTGAGAAACCAAACGGCCCCCAAAATATCTCTGTGGCCTGCTTGGAAAAACAAGGAGGCAAGCATGCATTGTGAGTTCGTGGAGCAGATCCAGTGAGGGAAAATACGAACTGCAGGTTTATACTGATGGCAGTGGAAAAAACAACTGAAATAGCAACAGTCTCAGGTCTTCATTCGAAAGCAGAGGATTTTTCCGAGTCAAGGTCTTGAAAAACAACTGCCAGACGTTAATCGTTATTAAACTCATTATTGGACTTTTTTTTTTGCAGATGGCTAAAAAAAGGCCACATATGACACGTGATTCAGGGCCAGAAACCTTTTTTCTATTCTTAGTCTTATTTTCTCTCACCCGCTGTGTGTGTGTGTGTGTGTGTGTCTGTGGTTGTGAGCTTTGTGCCTGTGTGTGTTTCTATAGTCTAATAATTAGGTCATTTGTTGACTAAATGGCCTCCTTCTTAGAGTATCAAAAACAGACACATACCATCACTGGCTTCAACTCTGCCACATCCAACAGACTCATTATTTCTAATACAAACACCCTCATACATGCACATATAACAAATAAGCGCACCCATTGCTCAATGACCTAGTATGTGGGTTGAGTAGGAATCTCTGAGACATAAAAACAATTTCTCCTCTGTGCTGCTGAGCTCATGCTGCAAGCATGCAGCCACATGGCAGAGATGCCATTCAAACAACAAGGCTACTGCAGTTGTAACAGACCCTGCACAGAGAAGAAACACAAACACGTTCCTGTTCTCCTTACAACAGCAATAACAAACCATTGTTTGATCCCTGCAGCTCCATCTGAGCTGCTGCTTCTCTTTGTGCGCTCACAGTTTGAGCTAAGGTTTCAGAAACATTTGGTTTGGTTTTCCTCCGGTCTTCCTTGTCAGGCAGAGGATTCATGATGTGGCCACGATCACTCACCTGGACTGCGAGGAGGCCGTCAGCGTCAGGGAGAATACGATAGGTGTGAACATGACGTTGGAACCTTTGGAAACCAGAACAAGTTTGGTTATTATAGCAAATTACTACAAAACACTTCTAAACCAAAATTCAAAGGGAAAAATATATTTAAACCGATTGTTTATATCAGGATCAGATGTCTAACAGTAGTTAAAAGCACTATAACCTTCTTTAACAAGGCGCCAGTTGTTTTACAGATCTCTAATGATGTGGCTTGTTTTACTTGTACAATGCAAGATGGCACTTGGATCATCTCCACCATTCACTTTAAAGGGGATTTATTTCAGGCAGCACATAAAGATGAATGGCAGCTTTTGATCAGCTAGTGTGTTACATGAACCAAAGGGAACCGGTGATAACAGAACAACTGAAAACCAAAGTATTGAGAAATTGAAGTCAATAGAAGAGGGAATCAGATATTGAGAGAAGAACGAAGGGAAAGAGGGAGCACTGCGAGCGACCGGGCTCAGCTTTCAGGAATGTATCTGGCTGGGGCTGATGAGCAGTCGGCGTAGTGCGGTCACTGGAGCTCCCGCCCTCTTCCAGGGGCCCCAGGGAAGAAAGTGGGGTAAAGAGGGGAAACAGGGAGACCTGAGCCAGGGTTTGACTGGCTGAGATGGACTGTGTTCAGACGGGACAGTCTGGAGAGGGTGTATGTGCGAGGCTTGCAGCACAGCCGTAGAGCAGCTCCTTTGCTGCCTGCTGGCACATGGTGATGAAAGTGATGGATATGACAGGGTGCGTGAAGCTGCTGAGTCAATTTACAGATGGTGACATTCTGCTGCAATGTTGGAGTTTATGAATAGTTTCCAATCCTTTATGCCAAAATATAGAATTTCACAAGATTAGGTAATTAAGCATGGCTTCACATAAAGTAGAGCTGCTTCCTGGTTCTTCTCACAGAGGGCAACATGTATTAATCCGAGCCATTATGAGTGAATCATTCAGTCATTAATATAAAAGGAGGTGGAACTCATAAAATTAGACAAATAAAGTAACATCCAATGATTTCTGGAGAAGGGAGTCCGTTTTTAAGGTTTAGATTCACACAGCATCACCGATTAAAGCTGCATCACTTAAATAACCCGCTCTCACACAGAATATACCATCTAATCTACCGTGATGGTTTAAAGTGCTTCATATAGGCAATGACGTTTGGTTGTGATAGGTACTATAACCTGGCTCAAGGTGTGTGTGTGTGTGTGTGTGTGTGTGTGTGTGTGTGTGCGTGTGTGTGTGCGTGTGTGTGTGTGTGTGTGTGTGTGTGTGTGTGTGTGTGTGTGTGTGTGTGTGTGTGTGTACTCACAGCAGGCACAATGCGTAGGCTCCTGGCACAGACTCGCTGTCTCTCACTAGGTAGCTGCCATCCCTCCCTGCCCGTGCCAGCAAGTCCTCTGCGTGCACGCGGCTGATGTCACGATGATACCATGCCGCCGTCGCCATGGCAATCAATGTTGAGCAATACGGTCATAAAAGTCATCCACATGAGTTGACGAGCCTGACGAGTAGTTCCATTCAAGTGTTCCTGTTTGCCATGGTCTTTTTCTTCATGATCAAAGTGTCAAACTGACAACCCAACCCCCGCGTCTGTATCAGCTGGCATTTCCTGTGCACCTATTGGCTCCTTTTGGGTCACACATCCTGTTGCATCGTACGAGGAAAGAAGCATCCAGCTGATGGTGAGATTAGTCCACTGTTACAACACCCTGCCTCTCGGCTGAAGCTCCAGTCCACCTTCCTGATAACAACCTCCAGTGCTCAGCTTCAGTGTTTGGTTGCAGTTTTCTGCACCCAGGTGGGTGTGTTGCTCCAACAAACACGGACCATCACAGCGGTGCGCGCGGGGTGGGGGTGGGGGGGGGGGGGGGCGGAGGTAGAGGAAACAGCAAGAGTCTGAATGAAGCAGTCAGCCCTGAGGCTAGGACGCTGCCTCTAGCTTTACCACAAACACAAGCTCTCCTCTTGTCCCCAAACAAAAGCCCCACATGCAAACAACAGGAAAAGAAGAACTAAGACGGCAAAATAAACAAATGGAGCCACACACACGGCTCCCACACACACACACACACAGACACACACGCACAGCAAGCAGAGACAGAAACACAGCAGATGGAACTCAGTCAGCACTAAAACCAGACAGGCATGCAACAGAAACCAGACTAATTCAAATGATTTCTCAGCTCTGTAGCCATATAAGGGAAAAGGAACACCCTCCAAAAGAAAGTTCAGCTGATGGCTGCAGTTGTCTTAGCCTCTTCCAGGCCCAGATTCCACTCAGATGGTGCCTGGTTGGATGTGGGCTAATCCAGGGGTCTCACTTTCATGCTGGATGTTTGTGCGCTGGCGCGTGTGTCTTGTCAGAAGAGTCCCGTCCGCACTGGCGTGGTCTCCAGCAGTTCTTCACGGTGCTGTCAGAGCAGAGGGAGGGAGCAGAGAGGCAAGAGGACAACCCCGTAAGAGCACAGCACAGACAGAGGAAGTGACTCGACATTCCAGATGGCGGACACAGCCAGGAGAATTCTTGCGAGGGGCTCAACTTCACCACCAGTGTGTGAAACAGCAGACTGCTTCCTTTTTCTCTCCCTCTCCCTCTCTCTCGTCTATTTTCTTCTTCCTCCCTCAGCCCCTGCCCTGTCTCTCTCCTCAAATTCCAAACAGAACACACAACTTTCCACTCTCAGGTGAGGGGCTAATCCTCAGCTTCTTTCTAGCTTTTGTTTTATTATCTTTACTTCCAGATGTTTCAACCCCTGGCAGTAATATTTACGTTCTTCCACCCTCTCTTTCTTCTGTCCCAACCTATTTCCTTTTGTCACCCTCCCTAAACTTCCCACCCTCTCTGGCTCACTCAGCAGCAAAATGCAGTCTCCATATGGTTATGATCATCCCCAACTTTCTTATTTTTGTCCTCGTAGAAACTTCGCCCATTATTCAGCCCTCCTACTTCCCTCCTTCTCCATTAGTTGGAACATGTAAGTCTGTGGGAAGCCGTTTGGTCCCATATTTGCTGTTCTGCCTCTCACTGCTCCGCAGAAATGTGCCGACCACCAACCGCAGCCCCCATAAAACAAACAGACGCAGCCGTCCCCCCACTGATGATGCATCTTCTTGACTCGATCTCGAGCTCTAATCACTTCTTCTTGCTGTGTGCTCTCTGCAACATATGATTGGAAAATATGCGAGATTTACCATTGAGGCTGTACAGCTGTGGTTTGAACTAAATGCTAACGTCAACATGCTCATGGTGAAAATGAGAACAAGCTGATGTTCAACAGGTGATGTCAGGTCACCAGCTTACTTGAGTGCGTTACCTTAAGTGATCCTCGAAGTGATAACAAGTAGAGCTCGACAGATGTGGAGTTTTAGGGGCAGATGCCAAGAATAGGGAGCAAAACATGTCTGATGCCAGTTCATCGGCCAACATTGATGTACATATAGAAAATGTTTGGTAATGAGATGTTATTTTCCAACTATTATGACAAAGAAATGTAATTAAGCCTTGATATTTTACAGTTTAACCATAAACTTTACTATAAAAAAAGGAAACACAAACACAATCATATGAATTTAGAGTCCAACCATATGTTTTCCATAAAATGTCAATATTAATGCATCTTTTTTTGCGTTGTTTATCCTGTAGAATATAACATTCATCATACCGCTGCATATCAGAAAAAACTAAAACACACCTTCTAAACTGGATGAATATCTGCGTAACTGAGAGTCCATTCATGACTTACTTGGCTAAAAGGAAACGTTTTAACTTTGTTTGATTTTTCCAGAACCCGAGCTGTGGTGAAGGTGAACATCTCTAATGTGGGGCCGATGGGTGAAAAACTTCTAAATCATTGTTCATCAGAATCACATTTGTAAGAAGTTGTCTGATGCTGATTGAATGTTTTGTTTATGCATGCAGAGAATTTAACAGGATACTGAGATAAACACTGAGACCACAAGATATGCTCAATTTCTAAGAACCACCTGCTCACTTTCACTTTCCACGTTTGGGGTCAAGTAAGATTTTTTAAATTAACATAAATATATTAAGAGCATGTTTGGTTTCTGTAAACTGATGAAGATTAAGCTGGATGAAGAAGTGTTGTATTATTGATATTGAACAGCACATTCAGGAATAGATGTTACATTATATAATAAAGGCCACACAGCACCAAAGGCCATGATTCCATATATATATATATATATATAAGAAAATAAAGATAGTGATTAGATAAACATGGAGATGATTTATAATATAAAGGTCAATGTCCACCAGAGGACAGGTGGCATTCTAAAAACAATATATCCAGCATGGATTGAAATCTAAGGAATTTTACAAACTGAATTTAAAAATGAACAAAAATGTCCTGCAGCTAGTTTAAGCTGTAGAATTGTGTTTTCAACAAGAGCAACACAATCCCCATGTAAACTAGGGAAAAGGAAATGGTCGGTGATGACATTGTGTTCATAACAGCTATGGCAGCAGGCCATCAAAGTTACAGCATCACTTGAGTTGAGTTAGTGTTGCTAAAAATACATTTGGCTAAAGGTCACATGTGAGTTGCAGATTAAACCAGACAGAACGCTAACAGGTAACACCCCTGTTTATACTCCTGCATTCATAATTCAGTTCACCTATAATAATATTGCTGCAAATTGGCGAAACCTTGTTTAAGTTTATACTGAAAGAAAAACCTCAGCCTCACAAATAAGGAAACTCTGACTGGATCAGCACCTAATAGAGTTTGTTCCTGTGAGCAACAAACTCAGCTTCACCGCCTTAATTTAGCAACACAGCAAACAGTGTGTTGTTAAGAAGTGGTAATACCGTGGTTCTGTAATGCACTGAGACAAGTCAGCGGTCCCCACAATGTTGACTGTCCACATATAGTGCTCGCCTAAAATGGCAGCAGATTAACTGTAAGGTGCTTATAAGATTGTATGGAACCTCGAGCGGCTAAAACTGGAGAAAAAGAACTCTGGAGAGACGGTTCATCGTGAAGTGAGATTACCTTCGTTCTTTTTTAGTGGCTTGCTCCTGGACATACAAAAACACAATTCTATGTAAACAGTCCAGATGCACAAAGATATACACCTGTGTGCAGTACGCCATGTCTAACAGTGCAGCACAGTGATGGATCTGAACTGTTGGAGACCAAATAAAACATCTGAATGGATTCATATCATATAAATACAATGAGCATAAGACTGTGAAACCTTCCAGATCCATTGCAATGATTCACGACCCATTGCCCCTGTGACTTGTTAATCTCATTAGAGGATTGAATGAGGGTTAGGAAAGTTAAGTTACCTTTCATTCATCCACTTCAAACTGTTTGTACATGACTAACTATAATACTAGCGTCTAACCTGTGTTGACCCAAGACACCAGTTAATACATGAATCAATACACAGTGAGTATTCTTGGCAGTCAGTAGATTTCATGCAAACTAACCAACTAGATAGACTAGATAGAAAGTGCTGTTTCCCTTACAACCCAGATGGGGTTTTTGGCCCAGTGAAGCGAGTAAAGGCTGTATCAGAATGACTGTAAATGCTTTTAACAGTATACACAGGATACAGAAAAACAGAAGCATTCATTTTATGCAAAACTGTGCAACGGTCTTTTTTTTAAGATCTTGACAACAAAGGGGACTGAAGAGCAGTTGCTACTGACTTTGGGTAGACGTGGCATGGAGAGGCTTCATATTTATATATTAGTACCTTCGACCAAGGAGGCTATGTTTAATAAGCGTCTGTTTGTTTGTTACTACAGGACTACTCAAGGATTTTCTGTGACACTCAGTGGTGGGGTGGGGCAGGAGCAAAGGAACAACCCGTTAAATTCTGGAGTGGGCCTGAATAAATGGGAGGATTTTACTTTATTTTCTTAAACGTGGCGGGATAGGGTGTTTGCTTTGGCGGAGGTATCCACTCACTGAGTGTCTTCCTGGTGTTTTTTTTTCACGTCATGGCACCTCAACCGAAAGCCCGACCAGGAGAGACAGCTGTGATTTCTACTAAAAGTGAAGTAACTCCAACTGTACACCTTTAAAAAACGGTCTATTCAAACCTTCATGATAAAAAATAAGTCAAACAGAAAATCCTACATACGCCACAAAACCAACTTACAGTTGAAGACATGTGTTGTTTAAAAGAAACACAGCATTTTAAACTGCCGTATTAACAGAAGAGTGGGACTTATTGAAAAAGCCTGAGAACGATCAGTTTTCAGTGTAGTCAGTCAAACCTTTTGTTTGACCATTTTCTGCCCCAAACTGCAGTGGTGTTTTTAATGTTACATAAAAAAGCCTCATGTTTCTCATACAGGAGCCACTGCCCCCACATCTCATCACCCTTTCTAAATCGGTTTGCTTGAATTTCTCACAATGGTGCATAATACAGCAGGATTAAGATCTTTCCCTGCACTGTTATGAATATTAGAGTTGTACATGTGAGTGTAAAGCTAGAAGTTATATGCAGAGCACTAATGCAGAATGATTGGGAAAGCAGCTTTAATGGTTTAGACTGCTTAACTTTGTATCTGCCTGTTAAGTCCGGGCTGTTGATCCGGCGGAGTGATGTGCAGCAGCGGCGTCCTGTCTGGGCAGCTTTAAACAGATCCCATACCTTGTCCCCATATGACAGTTGAACACAGGCCAAACTCGAACATCCGCCAATCGAATTAATTATCTTTTACCGCAAAGGTGTGACAAGCCATAAAATCCATCATCCAGCTCCCTCATTAATCAATCAATTACACTTGGCTGAGGTGGTGTGAAGATCCTCCATTGATCCACCACACACAGATTTACCTCTTTAGCTGTGCGCCAGGTCAGAGGCTTGATCCTCCGAAGATCACCAACAATGGATGTAGATAACACACAATAGAAGCCTAATATTTAATTTAAAGTTTATGTTAAAGCCACTATTGTAATCCAGTTTATTATACTGCAAACTAAACATGGATCAGCCAGAGTGTCCTTGATGCTGCTAATTTGCTGAATTAATCTCAGTCACAACTATAAACGGAAGAAGCGACAAGCGGAATGGTCATCAACTTGAGACTTGATGCACAGCAGTAAGGCAGGCCGGTCACTTAGATTTCTGTAAACCTGCCATTAGCACAGATTGTGCAAGGCTTGGCCGAGCAGCCATCTGTCGCCCTGGCTACCAAAATCCAACTAATACCACTCTTCTCTTCTCTAAGCTTCAAGAAAGGATTTCCTTGTACATTCACACACAGTCTATTTCATAAGACAATGTTTACGCCTCGGTGAGGCATTTTAAAATTTCACAGCTTGGCGGAAGTACTTCATTAGGGCATTTCTACCAGAGAGTCACTAAAACAGCCACTCAATATTTACATCTTGGAGAAATATGTCCCCTCCAGGTCTCCTATTAGTTCTATTAGTTCTATTAGTTCTATTAGTTGCTTATAAATCAGGCTTTCAGGAGAACACTTTAGAAAATGAGAAATATTTGCTTGTTGTTTTGTCGTGATGTTCAGAATAAACCCAGGTTGAGTAACATTGAATGTGTTTGTAGGGGAATTTATTCATGTGATAATTAAATCCTTGTTCCGACACTAATTATAGGAAAACATGGAGGATGGTGTGTGTGCGGCACATGTATTCGAAAATTACTGATCAAACCAAAATCCAGCAGAGGTCAAGTGACTGACAGAGTTTGTGTCCAGGTCTTGGCCTGTTTATTTCACTCCATATGTGTTTTGGCCCCTCTGACCCTCACACTGCCCACACCTCCCCGAGCTTATTCCTCTGAAGTCCCATACACACATTATTTTTACACACGCCCCCGGACCAAAGCAGTAGTGTTCTAACGAAATAATCAGATTTTCTAAAACAGCTGTCTTTGAGAAGCCGTGTAAGCTGAAGGGAGGGCTCCTGGGTTGGAAGGTCATGGTATAAAAGCCAGGAGGCGGCAGTGATTGCCACTCACACAAACTACACACTCTCAACAGTGACGGATTACAGGAGGCAGCAGAGCAGATTCATTGACAGAACCGAGGGCTCGGTAAGTGAGCGATTTCTCTCGCTGACCAACGGCGCATTAGGAATAGATGGAGAGGTTAATAACTCTAAGTTATAAAACTAATAAAACTAAGTTTGAGATGTATTTTCTTTCAAAATCAGAAAGGTACTTTTTATTGCAGGATGTGATTCAGAGATTAGGACAGTCCTTAACTGATGGAAAGTTATTAATTAATAATTCATTAATTTTGAAAATGCCTCTTTAAAATGCTACAATAAACTCACTGATATTGAAAGAGAAAATATAACCAGTGCATCTAGTGTCTTACTTTTATCAGCATGATATGTTTTGATAATTTTTTTTTTTACTTCATTGTTTTCAGATTGGATCTATAACTTTGCCATCAACATGTCAAAGTGAGTATAAAGGATATTGATTTATTCTTTATATTAAGCAACTATCCTGACGTAGTAACATCTGTAGTTCAGAGGTTAAAAATCAATAATTCCAGTTATTAAAAAGGTGTTGAAATGCCACAAAAGGAAAAATGTATATATCTATCGGTGAATGCTTTTGAAAACCACTGTCACAGTGATATTTGAGGCTGTTTATAATTATTTGTATTAAAACTAAGTGTATATTCTTAAAGGATGTATGTGCATTTAAAATAGACTTTGATTATTTTTTGATGAAACTGTGTTTTGATACGCAAGTAATTCAATTAAACAAGAGATGCTCGTAATTCCCTCACAAGAAAACATGCAGAGTAGCTTTGCTGTAGCAATTCCACATCTCGGCACAGACATGCAGCGTCTGTGTGATTCCTCAAACACTTGAGTCGGCCAGGAAATGGATCAATCCTGATTAAAAAAGGATTGTTTGGATTTGATCTCGGAGGAGCGGTTTAAAAGGGCAAAAGAAAAGTTTTAATTGGATTACTTGGCACACACCGAGGGGCAAACACCACTGAGGATTACGTGTTTGTTTATGGTCACATAGAGCAGCAGCCCTGCGCCCTGCAAGGTTACGCAATACTAAGATTATTGAGAAACTAGATCAATACTCTGAGACACTGAATAAGAAACTAGGACAACTTGAGATGTACAGACTTAGGAAATCACAGTTGAGTCTTATGTCCAGCTGATTTTCCATCCTTAGCACTAATCCATCCTAATATGAATGGGGAGTGAGGGCACTGATCCGGGGATGGGGTTTATCCTATAGTTTGAAATGACATTAGATTAGATTCAACTTTATTGTCATTGCACAGCATACAGTCTAATAGAGTATAGAGACAATGCAATAGTAATAGATAGTAATTACTACACTCAGATATTTGAAGCATTTGCAGCAGCTACTTTGGTAATTGTAGGTCCAAGTTTTAACTATTGACAACCCTGGTAGGTTGTGGGTGAATCAAATCAAAATAATGGCATAAGACAACTTTAGAAATTGAAAAGAAAAGCGATTGAATTATTGTAATAAAATAAGGCAAAATAACCTTTTTTGTGTTTAGCAAGTAGAGGTTAAGTGAGTGAAAATGTGAATAAAATTGTGAAATTATATTCTGATTGACAAAATTTTCCTTTTTCCCTCTTTCCAGGGTATTTAAGAAGACCAGCGGCAATGGACATGTAAGTGGCCTCTATAATATAGTCATTACAGGGCACCCATAGGTCTAGGGAGGAGTGCAGTTTGTGTGTAGCTCTTCCAACTCCCAGAAATAACTTTCAAACTCTTGTAACCTTAGTGTGGGAGTGACTGTTTTCTGCTTTTCTCTTCTTCGCAGATTGCTCTGTACTTGGGGAAGAGAGACTTTGTGGACCATGTGGATTCAGTGGAAGTAGTCGGTGTGTGACACAGTGTCTGCTTTGCATCCTAACATATACGTACATATATGTGCATCTCTATGAAAGCTGACACTGTTGATTCATCTCTCATTTGCAGATGGGATAGTCAAAGTGGACCCTGCTGGTCTTGAAGGCAAAAAAGGTACTTTCATCTTATTTGCTGTAAATGGTGAAGTTTATAAATCCTGTATTTACACAACACAGACTAATGGGAAACACTTTCCATTGTAGTATATGTCTACCTCGCCTGTGCCTTCCGCTATGGAAGCGAAGAATTGGATGTCATTGGGCTGTCCTTCAGGAGAGACATCTGGATAAAGCGCATTCAGGTGTATCCACCTACAGGTGAAAGCATGACCAAAACACCAATGCAGGAATCGCTCATGAAGAAAGTTGGAGAGCAAGGATGTCCCTTTTCCTTCCAGGTGAGGAGGAATTAACTCACTCTATACATAACATATCAAATCCCCCCTGTCCTTCACTCTAGTGTTACACTGATCGACAGCACATCCTTACCTCACCTTTACTTTGAAGTCATTTCCATTAATCAGTGTCCCTCGTCCTTTCCTGTTTCAGATGCCAACAAATCTCCCGTGCTCAGTTGCCTTGCAGCCAGCGCCAGGTGATTCTGGCAAGGTACAATTGCAGTTGTCTTTTCATATTTTCTTATGCAGGATGTTAAATGTTTGCCAGGTAATTTATTAGGCTCTTGTTATGTTGTAGGCCTGTGGCGTGGACTTTGAGGTTAAAGCATACCTTGCCAACGCACCTAACAACCCAGATGAAGAAATTGAAAAGAAGTAAGTATGTCCACAGTCAAACCAATCGGTCGGAAGAATCCTGGCATTCAGTCTATTGCATTCTTAAACTGTATCAGAATAAAGGACATAAGGAGAACGAAACCTGACCGTGTTTGTATCTTTTCTTAGGAACACTTGCCGCCTGATGATTCGTAAAATACAGTTTGCACCAGCTAACAACAAGCCCGGACCCAAGGCGGAAATTTCCAAACAGTTCATGATGACTGACAAACCAGTTCACTTGGAGGCCTCCCTTGAAAAAGAGGTACATTTAAGTGTAGAAACTGTATTTTTGGCATTACACAGATTGTATTGTGATTGCTTAATTATTCCAAATGAAATCCCCTTTTTTTTTAAGCTATATTACCATGGAGATCCTATCGCCGTCAAAGTAAAAGTCAACAACGAAACCGCTAAGGTTGTGAAGAATATCAAAATCTCAGGTGAGTAGCAAGGAAAAGTTTTAAACTAGACGGTAGTTGAATTTTAAATGAATTGTGTTTGTGTATCTCAGAAGAAAGAGAGAGTATGTAAAGTATATATGTTCAAGTCACACTGTTTGTAGTAACGCAGAACTGTTTTTCATTCTTTTTAGTTGAGCAGCTAACAAATGTGGTCCTCTACTCATCTGACACTTACACCAAGGCAGTTTGCACTGAGGAGTTCGGGTGAGCCTTCCTTTGTATTTTCAGGTTCACTTTGATCAATTTAAGTAAATGTATTTCTTTACAATTATTCTCACATCAACATATCCCTAAATTGTGTGTACTGCTATTACTGGGGGGGGGGGGGGGGGGCATGTGTCATTTGTACATAAATAAATAAAATAATAAATAAAGAAATAAAGAAATATGGTTTAAAGAAAAATTAAACCAATGCAAATAATGACTTAAGTTAAACATGTATTCACTGCTTTACACAGTGAGACAGTAAACGCCAACTCCACACTGGAGAAGACCTTCCAACTCACCCCCCTGCTGGCCAGCAACACGGAGAAGCGCGGGATCTCAGTGGACGGGCGGCTAAAAGAGGAGGGCACCAACCTCGCCTCCACTACCCTGTAAGCCACTGTCGTGAACGGGCTTACAGTGAGCCCGCGACAGGTTTTCATCCTCTTATTGAGTGATGGGGATACAACTCCACACTGTGTCATCCACTTATCGTGTCTTATACCTAATCCTCAAGCTGTGAAAAGTGAACTATTTCTGTCACCTCGCAGGAGTGAAGGAGAAAAGGAGATGCAGGGAATCATGGTCTCCTACAAAGTCAAGGTGAATCTGATCGTGTCCGGCGGAGGGTAAGTTTTAACTGAATAAACACATATTCATTCACGTACATGTTATGTAAAATGGCGTACACTGATGATTCATTTTATTTTCTCTCACTAAAGCCTGCTGGGTGGCCTTACAGCAAGGTAAATACCGATTTTGACTTCATTCATGATCGTGTGTTATTTAAGTGAAGAGTATGTTAATAATTGTACTTTTTATTGTTTGACTTTCAGTGATGTCTCTGTGGAGCTTCCTCTGTGTCTGATGTCCCCAAAACCAGCAGGTGAGTGCAGTATTTAAACCAATGAAATTTCACTCAAACTCAACTGTAACTAATCTGATTAATATGTTTTTTTATATTATGTCCTCCCTTTTTATCCATTCATTGCACGTCATCGCTGTCCAATGAGCAGAAGTGTAAGTATAAAAGTCTCTATGAAAACAAATGCATTCGCCTGTGGCTGTGATGTTTGGGACATGCTGCTGATGCTTCTATCCTCTGTGTTTTTTTGTGTTTGATGAACAACAGCAAATTGGATTAAAGGCCTCTCTAGTTCAGGTGAGGTCACCTCAGATTCAGCCTGTTTTACGGTGTTGACTGTTTCAAGGGCCACGACGTGCATCATCTCTATGAAACACTTACCTGATTTAAACGCTTTCGTCTATACAGGCAACAGATTGTTAGACGTGATGGCCCTTGAATGAGTGCACTGTTTCACCTTATGACCCCAATGAAATATTCAATTTGGCTGATTAAGATAATTTTTTGCTAAGCATCTCCAGTAGCTACTAATAGCAGCATGTATACTACTTGATGGCTAGTACTATATTTGCATGTGATATATATATATATATATATATATATATATATATATATATATCAATATGCAAAAGCTAAATGCTTGTCCCTTAGCTACATATAAAAGTAGATGGTGTAATGTCGGACTTACACAATCGGTTGTTTCTTGCCAGCAGGACAGACATCACAATCGTGGAGGGATGAGATGTCCAGCAAGGAAAATCACTTCTCTGTCAGAGAACACAGAACACAAGGGAACTCAACCCCAATGAAGAGAGTTACTAATTCCCCTGGCACATGAACATGTGACTGACATCAGATGGATGCCATTGTAGCATAGAAATAAACATGTGTTGTACTTTTTTCTTTCTTTTGTGAGAGGAAATGTCCCCTAGCATAGATATTAGACTTTCCCCTCAATGTGTCATGAAAACTGACGATGCAGAGATCTATTTATTTTTGAGGTTTTATTGCTGTGTCATTAGAGCCATGAAATATGTTTGACTGAATGTGCAGCCGTGGGACAAATATCCCACAAATACTCACTCTATAAAGACGAGAGAAGGAAATAAACACATTGTTTCCCCCAAGTTTATCTTTCTTCATTTTATGTCAAGTCTTATATTTGGTGACACAGTTTCATAATTTCATGAACATAAGTGAAAGCATAATTAAAACAAAAACATAAATTTCCCATAAAATGTTTTTTTCTATGCACAGACCCAATTTATATACTTCTATTTATATGTTAGCAATAGTTTTGTTAGGGTGAGGCACATGGAAACACAAGGTTTGCTCTGAAAAGTTGCACCAAGTTAAATATGCCATGTTTTTCCTCTACCGCTGGTTTGGAGACACTTCCTCTCCATCCGTTTCTTGCCTTTCAGTTTAGTTTCATTTCAAACTCACAGAACTACATTAGTATATAACTTACAAATGAATGAATGACTAAATATGGACAATGATAGAAATACAGTCACCACACTAAACAATAAATACACAATGACAAGTTAGTGTATAGTCTCAGTCAAGGTCCTTACGGTCACATTTTGAGTCAGTTCATCAACACATGCATTTACACAAACACAGAATGAAAGAAGGAGACATTGCTCCGTACAAACATGTGGCTTCTTGTCCATGTTGGACACTTGAGCCTGATCCTGAATGCACCATTGTATTCCACCCAGAGCTCCATCAGTTCTGCATTTCTATAGCCTTTCTCTTTGCCTTTATATCTTTTATAAACAGACACTAAACACACCGTCTTGCACACATTTCACTAAAAGCTCTGCAGCTAAATCCGAGTGATCTCACTGTCCCAAAGTAAAACCCCCAGCATCACAGTATGAGTCAATATTTACTTTGATTCTGGCTAAAAACTGTGGAAATATCAGGGGAAATAAATAAACCATGCTGCGTGTTTGGACGTAAAATGAGACTGTACCTCGTTTGTTGTTTAAATCTCTGGGCTGTGGCCTCGTGGTGGCGCTGTTTCCCCCTCTTGCGTGTGGAAGAAAACAATAGCGCTGCCCTGAGCAGGAGGAAGATACACTACTCGCTCCTCTCCGCTCCGGACGCATCGTTAGCCAGGCTAGCCGAGTAGCTGTTTATTTTTTTTGCCAAAATGTCAACCACGACCGGCGGCGGAGAGTTCGGCAACCCTTTACGAAAGTTCAAGCTCGTCTTCCTGGGCGAGCAGAGCGGTGAGTCGGGGGGACGTGTCGCTGGGATGCGGGGAGAATGTTTGGAGAAGTGGCTAAGATGGGCTAACTAGCTTCTCCGGCTAGCTAGCAGCTGGCTCTCCCTGAGGCTGAAGCCGGACATTAGCGGCCAGTGACGATACAGAAGTAGACGTTAACATTTCAGTCTGAATGCGGGGGGTTCTGATAGTGGACGGAGACATAATCACTGTGGACATTACGTTTCCTCTCACTGGGGATGATGTCATTGCAAAGCTAGCTAGCTAGCTAGCATATACAATGTTAAGCTAGTGAAATACTTTGCTTTTCGTCTTTTCGATGAATGGCCACCACGAGTAATGTTGACGTTTTATATGAGTTACACTTTATCTTAACATTATTTCGTTGTCACTTTGAATAAAAGCCCACGGTTCTCAGTCGGGCCACTAGCCTGTGATGCACAGACTTCATCCCACTTACGCAAATGTAGCTGGCTAACTACTTTGAGCTAGCTAGCAGCTAGCTGTGCCAAGCTTAAAGACGCCCGGCGTCCGCTTATATTGGCTACGTAGTAGAAACCGCAGAATTGTTGTCATTAGTGTGTTGGTTTTCAACACAACCCTATTGAAGGTGAAGGGAATCGAGCTCATCCTCTCTGCCAGGGTAGCTCAACTCACTAGCCGTTAGCATCGGACGGAGGCACCTTGCAGAGCCACGTCGGCCGGTGGGTCCAGACCAGTTCGGCCTCCTCCCCCCCACCACCCACCCCGGAACATTTGTCACCAGCTCACAGGGACCGTACACCCACATCGGCTAATAGTGATTGTGTTGTAGGGTTAGTTGTGTCTAACATGGCGGTGTTAAATCGCGAAAACCCACGAGAGAAGTGAGCGTCTTTTCATTTTCCATGTTTGTGTGGCTCCACCCATACTGCCAGCTCAGCGTGTGGGTTCATCGTCCACAGTAGAACAGTGAATGAACTCACCACGTCACTGAGTCATGTTGATCTCCTCTCCCTCCGCCTGTCTTACAAAATCACTTCGGATACATGGGGGGGGGGGGGGTTTAATCTTAACAGCCCATTGATCGATTTTTAAAGTTGCTGTCATTGTGTTTGCACAGTTGGAAAGACCTCGCTCATCACCAGGTTTATGTATGACAGCTTCGACAACACTTATCAGGTAAAAACATACGTTCTACATGATGTGACTGTTAATGTGAATGGATTTAAAAGCCCCTTATCTTAGACTAGAGGTTGTTACTTGTTAAATTCAGGTGGATATCAGCACTGCTTTCCCAATTCAGTGTTAGCATTGATTAATTTAGATTAATTAATGACTTTTGATAATTCAGTTATATCAGATTAATATAATTGTTGTGTAAAGTGCACATTACAGGTTCATCATTCAAACAATTCCATTTGGACCAAAGACTTGTTTTCCCTGGCAGAAGCAAAACCATCAAAATATGATAAATAAATCTCTATATGTGCAAAACCTTTAAGGGTGCCATCAAATATCTAGGCAAGTTAAAAAAAAAACCTTAGTAGCTATGCATGGCCTCTAATGAGCAGATGCTTCAACAAAGTCCAGACTTTCACTTTAATGTTCACTTTCAGTGCAGAAACTTGAGTCTCATTATTTCATGTGTGTTGAGAAGACATCAGCCTCACATCTGCACACAGCTGGTTAGCTAGAGTTAGCTACCCGAAAGTAGAATTCATACACCATTGTCTCAGTTGACTAATAACCAGTGATTATAATAATAATAATATTTCTACAGCCAAACCAGACGTTAGATCAGTAGCAGCTTTCATAGATGCGATTTCTACATTCACAACATGTTGACCAGACTTTCAAGGCAGTTTTTACATTTCTTTTTAATTGATTTTTCATCTTGGAATAACTTGATTTCCATAAAATAGATATTTTGCACATCATGCAGCCCGACCTGAACCACAGGTAACGACTATATACATATGATATTTAGCATAGATGTACTTGTATACAGAGAAAAGGCTCACCTTATTTGTCTGTAGATAATGTTTGTATTACACAATTGTATTATCAAAGTGTATTAACTGTAAATGATGATTTAATGGAATTGTTCTATTACAGGCAACAATTGGCATTGACTTTTTGTCAAAAACCATGTACCTAGAAGATCGCACGGTAAGCCTTGTTTTAGTTGTTATTCTCATCATTCCCATTACTATAGTTTTAAAACAGCCTGAACACGTCTCATCTGCTCTTTATGCAGTAGCCACCATTTATTTCACTTTCACCATTTCACATTGTGTTTTGACATTATCCTAGATTTTACCATTCATTTTGTTACACATGTGATCATGTTTTTAGTTCCCATTGTTTTCCATTTTCATTCAAGTTTTTGTTTTCCTTCCATCCCCTGGCTGGGTCATGAAATCCCCCTCGCGCCCACTCCCAATTGCCACATTCATTTTGCGACTGGCCACAGATTCGGCTGCAGCTCTGGGACACAGCCGGACAGGAACGCTTCCGCAGCCTCATCCCCAGTTACATCCGCGACTCAGCTGCTGCTGTGGTGGTTTATGATATAGCCAGTAGGTATCATAGCCTCACCTCCTTGTCCTTCACTTAATGTATGAGAGGGCGTAGAAGAGCATCTACTAGTCTGGCAAACCCCACTGGACAGTAAAGTGACGATATACTCCTGACTGTATCAGCCATGGTGATGCTATTTTCTCCAGCAGTGTCCAGGGGGGTCTGTGCTTTCTAAATGCTGTCACATACGAGGTTGTTGGAAAGAAATGAATAATGGAAAAATATCCTCTGAATCAGCCTCAACAATGACTCAGCATGGCCTCTTTTACATGTCTTGTCGCATAACACTGGTCATCTCTGACCACGCCGCATTCGAGTGACTCTCGCCATTCCTCCATAAAACGCCATTTTCATCTCCACCGCTTGGCTCGCAGTTTCTTTCATGTCTGTCCCGTTTTCTGTCTCCTTGTCCTGCCTTTCCTCTCTTTATCTCCACCTCCTTGTCCTTCTCCTTGTCTCCTCCGTTCCAATCCTCAGGTCCGGCTCCAGCTTTGGGACACTGCTGGACAGGAGCGTTTTCGTAGCCTAATTCCCAGCTACATCCGTGACTCTACCATTGCTGTGGTTGTTTATGACATCACCAGTGAGTCAGGGCTGTACTCTTTCACTCGGTGTCTTTAGCTAGATGATGCAATATTGGCATAGTTTAAATGATGTGTTTCTGCCAATAACTCTCAACATTTCTAAGTATTTTTCTTTTTCAAGCTTCTCTCCTTATCCTCTTGCTTACTAACATACGTATGTCTTTGAGCTTTCCTTGCATAAGATGCTTTAATGTTTAATTGAAACTTCTAATTGCTTGTGCACACTTTTAACTACAACTAATATACAAAATGTATTATTATTTGTGGGCCTACACAGATTTGTGATGTACAGTAATTTTTTGTGTATTTACACCCACAGATCTAAATTCATTCCAGCAAACCTCAAAGTGGATCGACGATGTTAGAACAGAGAGAGGAAGTGATGTCATTATCATGCTTGTTGGGAACAAAACAGACTTGGCGGATAAAAGGTACAAGGTTGTGTGAGATGTGTGAATGATTCTTATTTTCTTATTACGTTTACAAAGATTGATATATAGCTTGTAATTTTATAATTCTTTGAGGATAAGGAAATGGGTAGCATTAAGTATTTTAGTATAAAAACTCTGCCAATGCCTGGAATCCCACTTTTCTTCCCTTCAGTACATCTCATCCAGTTTTAACTTTATCATCCCTCTGTATTTTTGCATACTTCAGTGATTTTAAGTAGTTTTTTTTCCACATTTTTATTTCACATAATTTTGACCTTATTTCGGCTTTTCCCCCTTTTCTTTACGTTTTTTGTTCTCTTTCCTGGTCTGTTCTCTCCATGTCATCTTGATTTTTTTTTTTTTGTGTGTGTTTCCCCTCAACACCACTCCCTCCCCCTCCCTTCCCGGGACCATGGCAGGCAAGTTTCTGTTGAGGCGGCAGAGAGGAAAGCTCGTGAGCTCAATGTGATGTACATAGAGACCAGTGCCAAGGCTGGCTATAACGTCAAACAGGTTGGTGTCTAGCAACAGCTGCAGGTGTAATACTGACAAGTTTCCAGCACAGGTCATAACGTCTTGTAGGTCAGGGAGGTGCAGCTGTGACATCTCCTCCATGTATTCGTTATATGGATCAGAGTGTGGCTGGTGAACGAATGAATGAGTGACCTCAGGGGTCGATTTCCTGCTGCCTCATCTTCCTTCGTCTTCCTCTCTATCTGTGTGTGTTAGAACTAAACTAACCTCTCTCCTTTTTAACCCCAAACAAGATCCTGTGCTGAGCTCTCTTTGTTTCTCTCTCTCCATCTCGTCCCTCCCCTCTTGGCCGGTCCTCTTTGCGATGCTTCTTTCAACATCTGTCTGTTCGTCCATCTTCCCCCCTTTTGCTTTTACCTGAGCAGACAGATCACCACGGAGGAGGGCGAGCAGAGAGCTAAGGAACTGAATGTCATGTTCATTGAAACCAGCGCAAAGACTGGCTACAATGTCAAACAGGTAGAGATTCTGCTCTCTCAGGTTAATTGAGCTGATTCTGCCCTCAAAGTCTACATTTAACTCCTTCCGTCTACTTTCCCCTCCAATGGCTCATCACAGCATCATCTTAGCAGTGTCCGTATCAGATGTGTTTTCCCTCCACAGGCGTATCGGTTCACTCGCTCTGCACAAGTTTACCGCTACTTTGTTCAGTGTTGATCAATTTATATTTTTGTCTGATTCACTGCAACTTCTGCAGCTTTACGAATGTTTCTGTGAATATAATGAACTTGCTCTGTGGAGGATGTTGGCACGGCAACCTTCACTTTCATGCTTTTATCTCAACTCAGCTATGTCAGTTACAATTTGTGTCTCTGCTTCAACTGCTTCTCGTGTTTGCCTGTGATTTAAATAAAACATGATTTAGGAGTGATCACTCTGTCTGTACCGTGCAGATTGATATTGACAGTAGGGCTGGTTGATATGATATATATTGTAAATCAAAAACAGTCATATTTGTATTAATTCTTATTTATTTGGATATTTTGGGTATTATTACAAATTAATCAGAAGCACTACATTACATCAGTATCGGACGATTATACGATTTTTGCTTCAGTTCAATAAAGATTTTTTTAGACACTGAAGTAGACAAAAACAAACATTGCTGGCAGGTTATCTTACGTTTAAACAGTTTCCATGTTCAAATTACAGGAAACTTACTATATCAAGTATATCTTAGTGTCACAATAATTAATTTACATGTACCATAATAGATTTACGCATATCATCCATCCCTATTTGAAAGCATTTGACTTTATATCCCATCTCAACTGTATTTAATTCTCTTTGTTTTGCAGCTGTTCCGTCGTGTTGCTGCCGCATTGCCAGGGATGGATAGCACACCGGAGAAAAGCAAAGAGGACAGTATCCTTTTTAAAGCTGCTGTCAACCGATGTTGTCAAACTATTGTTATTATTGTTGAGACTTCATTACCTTTATTGTAGGGAAATTTGCAAGACGTGACTCTTAGTTTCCTGTGCAGAGCAGAACAATTATTCACAGTTGAGATTGCAACTTGATAGCACTGCAGTAAAAAATACTGAAGTGAAATTTGCACAATCATCTAATATGTTGCTTAACCAAGTCTTCTCAGTGATCGACATCAAACTGGAGAAACAGCCAGAGATGACTGTCACCGAGAGCAGCTGCTCATGCTAGTACACCTCACCCCCGCCTGTGTCCTCCCCACCAACAGCTTGTCTCTCAGTGGCCACTCTCCCCACCCTTGGCGCATTGCCATTGGGATGGAGGACCTGTCTTTTTTTCCCTTTTCAACTCAGTGACTTTTCAGAGTATCCGTGTGGATGTGCATTACTGTATTGAAGCAGATTATCTGGGGAAAAAAATGTTTTAAAAAGTAAACGTTTAAAACAAGGAATAAGTTCAATGATATGTTGAGATTTTCATCCAGTTGCATGGCATTATATAGGACTGCCGACCGTCATAGCTAACCGCTCTTGAGTTATTGCACAGTTCCGAATCTTAGTGCTGTTACTCTCGTCATTGTTGTAAAGTAAAACTGCTTGGGATTATTTTTAATGACTCTGCAAGCCCGTTGTATTTAACTTTTTTTGATTTAATTATCTGAGGTATTGTACGTCTTATATCTTTTTCTTTTTTATACTTTGTTTTATTTTGAGGAAGAAGAGACAGGATCTTACCAGTGAAATTTACGTCATTGTTAATCATCATGTTACCACACTTGGCTTAAAGGAATCCTCTTTATTGAGGAGGGTTAATGGTCCATTTATTAGCTATAGTTTATATCTAATACATCTGTCAGCTTGGACTGACTAATACAACGGCATGTTAGCAGACAAAATTTATGATTTGAGGCCTTATTAAAAGGTAGCTGCAAAAGGGATGTGTAACCAAGATATATACACTTTTATTTTAAAGGCAAGCCATCCCAAGCTCATTAGAATGGCTACTAACTTTCAGCTATGTCTGTATTAGAACTACAGCGACGGTCTTTCCTATGTTTAATAGGCTGCACGCATACTAACGCGCCTGAAGAGGAGTGTTCAGTCATTAGATTCCCCCAAGGTTTGAAATAAAAAGAGCCAGTGTTCAGTTTTGGTCAACGCTGATGGAAGGTTGTCACTTTGGAGGTTATGACGCACCCACCATCTCATTGATCATTTGTGTTGTGTCGATTACACTATTGCAAGAACATGCAGCATGCTCACCATGCAGGATTTATATGGATAAGAACACAGATGCCTTGCTTGTTTGTTCACCAACGTTGTGCACTGAATCAAGCCACAATATTGTAAAATATAAAAGAAGCCTGCTGACTGGTTCATGGCTTCACTCGTTGTTTTGTAGAGCTGGTAGATTAAGAGTTTGTCCTCAGATTCAGCCGACGCTTACTAACAACCTTGCTGTAAAAAGTGCAGAGAAAGTTAGTTGCAGTAACCTTTTTTGCTGTATTGCTATTGCCTGTGCAGGACTGTTGGGTTTTTGTGTTTATTTATTTTGTAACTTGGACATAAAGATGACATTGTACGCTCGACCAAAAGTGCAGACGCTGACACGCATGTTAAAAGTTTATTTTATTTATTTTTTGCGTGTCTGCTGCGACCCCAACTAAAGGCGACATTGAGGCCTGGTAATGTTTTGTTTTCCGTCACGCTGCAAAGAATCACTTGTTTGTGTAGTCGGTAGTTTGGTTTACAGTCGCAGATAGAGGCTGCAGGGTCTCCAGGCGCACACACTCACTCGAACACACACTCACACACAACACAAACCAACTAACTGGTCATAGCACAACAAAAGACACTGGTCGTTTGCTGTAGCTTGTTTTGAGATGTCGGCGTTTTAAAAATGGATTTAAAAATTAAGTATTTAATTACATTAAACAACCATTTTAACATGAGCAGCTCTTCTATTACTTGTCACTGATTAAATACTCCGCTTTGTGCTCTTCTGAATTGTGTCTGTCCATTTGAAATATGCTGTCTACTCGTGTTTAGCAACGTTTGTGTGAATAATGTACTATTACTATCTGATGTATAAAAAGGAGAGTTAATGAAACACAAGTGTAGACCTATCACGTGGAATTAAATAAAGATATTTCACCAAAACATCAACATCTGTCATGCCTTGCTTTGTGAAGCCCTGTTGTAGTAAAAGGTATTACACTATTATATGGTATCGGTTGTATGGCGCGTTGATTTATCTTATTTCAAATGCGTCAGCTCACACTATTTACACGCTCATGTTTTTCGGTACAGTTAATGACACAGCACCTGAATTGAAGCCAAGGAAATTGTGTATCACCGCAAACAGGACTTGCTAATCATTTGGCAACAGAAAGGTGTGGCCAAGTATAATTATGCGAACAGTTTCAGTTTTGTCGGGTGAGTGAGTTTGTGTAGGCTGCTGTGTGGTGGGTATTCATTTCAACATGCTAAGCATATACATACATACAGATATACAGGGACTTTGTTTGAAAAGTCCACAGCTGATGTACAAGCAGAATATCTTATTTTATATTCATGGTTGTTTTTAATTTTATCATCTTAACTTGGACTTTATCACAAGTCATTCAAATAAAAAAGCAATATCAAAATCCCATGTGAATCTTTACCAACATAAAAAAAAACACGTTTTAAATAAGTCATATTCAATCCGAACTAAATTCAGTTTTAATTTGGACCTTTCATGAGTTGTTAAAACTGACTCTAGGCCCAGTCTAAGAGGAAGCGCTCAGGTCAGCTTGACGGTAATATTTAACCAGTGATTTAGTCTTACTGTTCTGTTTATGTTTAACATTTACAGTTTATACTGAGCGGTTAACACCAACCCACTCCCTGCAGCAGCCCACAGTGGTCAGCCCACACATCTCTGTTCACTTTCTCCCAGCTCAGGCCCAAAGCAGCTGTGTGATACTGTCAGTGCGTTCATGTGCTGTCAGAGTAATCAGAAAAATTAGATCCCGACTGGGGAGGTTCACAGAACCGCCCTCAAGTCCGAAATGTTACTCAGAAAATGTTGGTACAGAAGTTGCCGTGTTCCACTTATAAACCGTTTCACATAATTTTACAACCAGCCTTATATAGCAGCTTCTCATGTGAACTGGTCAAATGTCATTCAGAGTATTTTCAACTCATAAGCACCTGACACCAAACATTTTCAGCCAACACAGATGTCTTTATGATTAACGTTGATGTGTATTAAATTATTGATCTTCCTTTCACATCAGATACTTTTTCGTTGCCCTTCATTATTATGTAAATATTGTTGAAACACATTTTTTTTTATTGAAGTGTACATTTTACAACAATCTATGACAGTTTCAAAAATAATATAGGCTCAGGCATCAATACAGTGTTTTTAATACAGACTGTCACAAATGCTGTTTCAAATGCTAACTTATTTATTTTACTAACATGATGATAAAGGTTCTAGCCAATCATAGGCTACATATCAAACTATAGAGCCTATTGCTCTAGTGTGATAATTGATGGATAGATAGATAGATGGATAGATAGATGGATAGATAGATAGATGGATAGATAGATAGATGGATAGATAGATGGATAGATTTACAGACAGACAGACCTTCCTTCACGTTGTGTGTCATCAGCTAGTTTTGTACGTATGTTAAAATGAATGTTTAAATCTAAAAAAAAAAACCTTTCCCCATCTCTCCGCTGGGGGCGGGGCTCACCTGCCCCGTGCGCGCACCTGCAACCCGGAAGTGCTGTGACGTCAGCCGCGTTGAAGGCATGGCTCAGGAATTCATCGCAAGAAAATCCTGCTCGACCTGGTCGACGATCATCTCACACTTATCCAGCCCACGTCCCCAGAGTGTCGTCACATTGCCGGGTCCCACTCACACACACACAGACAGACACAGGCACTATACGGACCGAGCAGGTGGTTGTTGTGAGTCCCTCTTACTTTGTCTCTCAGTGGGAAGTTAAGTTTGAATTGGAAGATGTCCGCGCAGAGTATTTTACCCGACGAGGCGGTGTTCGCTGACTTCAGGCTGCAGTGCCTCTCCACCGACAGCTGCTGGCTGAAGAAGTACGACAACAACAGCGACATGCAGGTGTGGGTGGAACATCCTCCGTCAAAGAAAGGAAACAACGTCCCCAAAAACCACAGGATCAAGGTGAGTTCCGGCTCCGAACTTCTGCGACTCTCTGGGCCCGCGGCGTCGTCAACTTCACCCTTGTGTCCCCTGCGTGTGTTTCAGTGCAAGATGACCATCAGGGACGTGTCCGCCGCCGCCATGTACGACGTCCTCCACGACGGCGCGTACCGCAAGAAGTGGGACCCCACCATGCTGGAGAGCCGCGACATCGCCCGGCTCTCTGCTAACGCGGATTTGGGCTACTTCGCATGTGAGGACTCTGATCTGTGACACATTCCTCTGCTGTGTTGAATGAACCCACGGACAGTGAAGGCCTCACCTGACACTAAATCCATTCGAACTTTAAACAGGGAGACTGGTTGAGTCATATTTATTGAAATGATTGGATCTTAAACTGAATACACGTAAAGTAGCCACTTGTATCTTGTTAAATCAAGTTAATTTTGAGAGCTTTACAGTGTTTTTTTTTTTTTTTTGCTATTGTTTTTCCTAAATCTTGTTAAGGCCAGAGGATATCTCACCTTGTTAATCCCTATTAGAAAATATCTTATTTGTGAATATGGGTTATAGGAATACAAATATAGTTCCACTGTTCAAAACTATAATAATATGGAATTATAGCTGCATTTCCACCTTTTATGGCTGAAGTAGTGCTATTCATCCATTTGACCTCATTCTCGACACAATAACTAAAGTGACCACACCTCCTCTTTTCTTTCAAGCATCAAGTTCTTTATAGAAATCACGTTAAAATTGTAAATAATGGAGTAAAACGGACTTTAACTCTGAGGGAACCCACAATTTCCCTATCGGCAAACACTCCCTGCTGTATTTCCATTTTCAAACCATTTATTTTCTTATATCCATCCACGGCCCATCCATTTGTGTGATCGCTTTTAACAACTTCCTCAGGGATAAACACTGTCCGGTTTATTGCCACAACAAGGACGCACTTGCTGACTCTAAGGTTGTGATCGTGAAAAGCTATACTCAGGAGAGTGTAACACAGATTTGTATTGCTTTTCATCTCTTCAGGGCTTTGTCCAAACCCGATAAAGAACCGAGATGTGGTGACGCTGCGTTCGTGGCAGGTGAAGGATGAAGAGTACATCATCGTTAACTTCTCAGTCAAACACCCGGTACGCCGCCTCCTACACACACACACGCACAAACACATCGCACACACTTCCAGCCAGATAGCCACCGCTGTCTCTACACGTTCCATTTATAAGACGGTTTGTTTGCACGTATTTATTTTATTCTTCCGTGCATGTTAGAGAGCTATTTTAGAAACAAGATTTTTTTTCCCCCTCAGTATTTTGAAACCTCTTTTGATTCCATCACAGAAATACCCACCGCGCAGCGACCTCGTCAGGGCCATTTCCATCCTCACTGGCTATTACATCAAGCCCATAGGACCCAACAGCTGTGTCTTCGTATACCTTTCACAAGCCGACCCCAAAGGTAAGACCACGTCCAACCACAACAATTGCTGGGTTATTATTTTCAGAGCCGCTTTTTTCTAAAGTTTGCCGTCTCATCTCTGTGCTCCAGGTTCTCTTCCAAAGTGGGTGGTGAACAAAGCATCTCAAGTCATGGCTCCGCGGGTACGTAACGTTACACAACCGCTGAGCCAAAGGCCCTGCAGCAAAAGTGTGTCTTAAAGATTGTGCGTCTAACGCTGTGGATTTACATATCCACAAGGTGAACATGTGCACGTAAGGGAGTGAGGGTTTCGTGTGTCTTTAATGGACAATTGTAACCATAGGAACCAGATTTAAGGGCCCGTCCCAGTAAGGCTGCTGACAAAGGATTATCTCAGATCCTTCACCACTCTCTCCTGGCAGAACTCGTTCCCCAGGTTTCATACGCACTGCGCAGATGGAAACTATTTAGACCAAAGTGTGCGGTTGTGTGAAACTGCCACTGAGGAACTTGAGCTCTGTAACAAGATGGAAGCATTGACCTTTATGACTAGAAACTGATTTCTATAAATAAAACAAAAGACAAGAACACACAACTTTGGCTAAGGGGTGAACTTGTTGGTTTAAAACTTAAACTTGTTATCTAATTTAGTTTGTAACAAAAGCTTATTAAAACTATTTACAGACACGACTTCACACTAAAAACAATTCATATTTCATTGGCTCAAAAGCTTACATAACAAACCAGGGATATTAAGGGGTTAGGGCTATCTTGATCCTACATGTGTTCAATGTACAATTAGTTAAATATTATATGGGAGAATGTTTAAGGCCCCACAGGATGATTATGCTGATAATCAGCAGGAGAAAAATAAATCTAATAATAAATGAATAATACTTAAATATTTAATCATACTTTTTATTTTTTTTGTACATCAAATGTTAGTTAAGAGTGTTTCTGTGTTTCAGCGTTTGCGTTCCTTATCGCGTCAGAGCTGTAAATAGTTTCTCACAATCACAGTGTCTCATGCAACTACTCAACCATTTAATCAGTTACAGGCGTTTAGCAGGTTTATCTCCTGCGTTGTTGACTGAGAGTGAAGGTGCGGAGTGACCCTCATTGTCAGACCGCAGCCCCGATGATAATCATACCCTCTCCTCGCCCACCTTCTCCCAGGTGATGAAGTGTTTGCACAAGGCGGGAAAGAACTACCCTGAGTGGAAGCAGCAGAACTCCCCCGACCAGAAGCCCTGGCTGTACCCGGAGCAGAACACGCTGCCCATGATGGATCCCGCCGAGCTGTCGATACAGCGAGCCGACTCGCTGGAGAACGTGGACGAGAGCTCCAAGGTGGACGCGCAGGACAGCGAGGACAGTAGTTAAATTGAAGTGAAGGAGGGAGCGGAGGATGGACTGATTATCCTCGTGAAAACAAAGACTTGAGACCTCCTACTGTGTGGCTTTGCCCTAATCCTCCAGTTTTCCACATCCGAGTGCCTTTTGGGATGAGCGTGAAGTACAAAGTGTTTACAGCTGTCTTAACAGTAGGAAGTGAGGACAGATCAAGTTGCCATTCACCTCGGCCTATGTTGAACTAAGCTAAACATGTCTCAAGTGTTCGCCACTGGTGTGATGTCCTTACAGCAGGTGTTACAGGTGTTGGGGTTTGAATGTTGGCCTGGTGGCAGCTTTACATTAACAGTGGCGACTCTGTCTGGCCTTGTGCAGTCGCAGCTACGTAACATGTGCACGAACACATTTTAAAATGATAGGAAATGAGTAACCTTTATTGAGGGACTAAAAAGAAGTAAGATGAAGTACTGTCATCGGTGAAAGTGAAGTGAAATACCTAAATTTCTAACACCACAATTGCTTGTCAAAACATAGACTATTTGAAGTCAACAAAATTGTCGTATCCTGAACTGAGCAGACATATAATAGTCACTTTTATTTAGTTAAATCACATTATTATTGTTGGTTACAGTTTTAGACTGGCTTCATGATAATGAAATTACATGAAACATGATGTTTGTGCAGCAGCTCAGAGCATCGACCGTGAATCTGAAGAACAATTTTCTTTGGGGGGGGGCCTAATCCAAAACAAAACAAAAAACCTCGCTGTCATTATGTTTGCCACTGATTTAGTTTTTTAAATGTGAATTTTATTGTTAAACACATACTTAATTTTATTTAGTCATGATGAGTAACTAAGTAGTTCTGCTCCATCCTCATGTAATACAGGAGGGCTGTGTGAAGGTTCATTGTGAAATGCAATTATAGTGTATTTATTGAAATTCCTATATAAGTTATACAGACTGTAGACTTGCATTGACACTCAAGGATTAGATCAGCAGTTGATCTGTGAGAATGACAAATGTAGTTGGGTTGTATTAACTTGTAAAATGTTAAGAAGTTTGCATTTTTGTCAGTTAAATACCACTTTGCCTGAAGGCCCGTGATTTTTGTTTGATATATTTATTTTAAGTTACTCTAATCTTAGATGAAGCCATGTTGGAGAAACGACGCTGGAGTGTCGTCCCGCAGGCTGACATTGTTTAGTTTTTGCTTCTTAAGATATATATATGTTCTAAACAACATTTCATGGTCTTGATGTTTTAATTTTTTTCACCTCACAAGGTTGACATGCTTTAGTCTGTCATTGGCTGCATTCCTGTCGAAGCGACAGTCAGTTTCAGGAGAAACCAGCTTCCAGCATGGAACAAGTAGAGCTACATGTTTCAGAGCAAAGCAGTTGATTTCCAGCCCCTTTCTCAAGCTCTTCAAGCACACAAAGACAAAGGCTACTACAGTTCAAAACTTTATTTCTTTAACTTGTCAATGTTAACTTCTTTCATAAAAAAGGATTTAAAAAAACATGTTTGTTTCATGATGCACTTAGTAAGAAAAGTTAATCAGATGTCAAGCAACAGATTCAGATGGATACTTTATTGATTCCGAGGGATATTTTAAGCAATATTCTGCCACTTTTTACCTTCAAACTACATTTAAGAAATTTGTGTGATGCAACACTGACTTGGAAAAGAGAGAATGATGATGCTTTAATTCCCACTTCTTGCCCAATGGAACTTTGCTGAGCAGGTACAACCTCCTATGGAAAGTTTGCAGCTTACGTCAGTCAACACACGGACAGACTTTGTATTTTCTCTTCAACAACTCGGCCATGGAGCTAAACAGAATTAAACAACTAGATGTGGCTGCAGAGGGCGCTGTTACTCAATAAAAGTGACAGTGTTGCTTTAAAAGTCCCTTTATTAAAATCAATGTACAAAAGAATAAGACGGTGTTTGCAGATGTTTCACAGCTACTGTATCCTAGCATAGAGCAGCAACATCCCAAGGGTTTCAACTGTTCTCTCTGTGTGTAGATTTACATGATGACCAAACACTGTATCTGCTGATTTTACTGATTTAGCACATATTAAACCAAAGAGGTGACAACAATCTTAGGCTTTAGCAGTATGCTAAGATACAGAGCACAATAACAGCATGTGAGAAGTTAGACAGTTTGGAAACTCAAGTAAACAATTAATACATAAAATAAAAACCACGCTGAAACCACAACTTTCAGCCCAGGAGCAGTGTGTAGAAAACTTAAAATGTGTGAAACAGAAGATATTAATACTTGTCTGTATTAAAAGTAATGCTGGGTCCACAATAGCAGTGATTGAAATATATTTACACGACTTAATATTTCCTACACAATTATAAATATTTGTTAAATAAAAAAAATGGACATACAGTGTTTTTTGTTATATTTTAAAATCTACATCTAATAAAGTCATGTGACACTGTCCTGTCTCTGTACCAAAACTATTGCTGAAATCCAAGTAATATGTACATTACATGTTACTACTCTATAAACCAGTTTATTAGGTACAGTTATATGATTACTTTATTTTAGAGTAAACCATGCAAATGTGTGCAGTGCAAATTTGAACTTGATTTAAGTTTTATATTTCTAAGACCTAATGAGCTCGAGAGAAAGGTTAAAAAAGGCAATTTGGATTCATTAAATTACAGTCTTTAAATGTTACGATTGAAAATATCAATTCTATAATTCATGATTGAAAATGTCTACAAGGCTTCTGATTTTCTATAAGCCCAAAATACGACTTCCTGTAAATACCACCTAATGCTGTAGAAATCATTGTGTGTGTCACAGTAGATCAGAGCGTTTGACTGTCTGACGGAGAGAAGACTGAGTCTTTGTTGTTCGTACATGGACTTTGAATGAGTTTGTTAGTCATACATCTGTCATTGTCAAGCTGAGCCAGAATGGAGGCCAGAGTCTGTGGGAGGAGGAGAAGGTGTGTCCACCGCTTTCTCTTGTTCTGCTGCCACCTAGTGGACAGTCCTCTCCTTCTGCCTTTGGTAGTCTAATAAAAGAACACAAAGGAGAAGATTACAAAAGTGAACACGTCTTTATACAAAAACCAGTACCAGCATGATACAACTAGGCGACCTCACAGACAGTTATTTGCTGCTGAAGACACCACAGTTATCCACAGGTAATGTTGGTCCTGAAAATTCTTCAGGTTTGCTCATTCATATATTCTTATATTTTCATTTGAGAAGCTTTCTTCACACATGAACTTTAAACTGTCAGTTTCAGTTTGCTGGTGCAACAGTTTAACTTACAAGATAAATCATGTATTATTGTTACTGTTGTTAAGCAGAATATGATAAAAGTCACAGTCCAAGTTAGAAAATTCAAAACAGATTTAAATCTGCCATCACGTCCAAACTCCAAAACAACAATTGTCTTTGGGATGAATATAGTTCTATTTTAACTCATCTCAGTATTTTAACTCTAGACAAAAACTAAACTATCAATGTTTTCTGATACTATTAAAATTAAAATCCAATTATGTTGGATTAAGAAACACACACATCTAAGTCAAATATCTCAATGACAGTACAGTTAAGGCATTTTATTATATGTAAACTCTACCTGTGAAGAATTGCATAGTAATATTTAAAATTTCTGACTGCATTATTTGTCCAATCTTCATAATGGGCACACATTTATTTATATTTCTAAACATATTGTATGTGTTAAAATAATAACTAAAAAAGTGTGAGAAGACTGTGACCTATGAAATACTGAGTTGAGGAATTAGACCGTTAAACTGTCTCTCGTCATCTTGTGTTCGGGACTTTTTGGGTGGGTCAGAAATCATTGCTCTATGACGCACAGTAACTGTACTTAGCAGAACCCCTCCCTTAACACCGTGACTCTGTAAAAACTAAAGCACATTAGTATTAACGATTCTCTGACACAATTACAAGCTGCCACACCCACTACAGTTACGCCTTTGTCCGAATCTTGCCTGTACATTAGAAATTGCAGAAAAGGTTCCCCTTGTCCAAATTTCATAAGAATAATGAGATAAAGAAGAGTGGATTGATTTTGTGAAGAGCCACGTTGATTCTGAGCTGAGGATCACCAACAGCACCAGTTTCTTCTTTGACCCAATCCACCGGGTAGCTTGACAAACCGAGACCACTCGCAGAGTAGAGAATACTGCTTATTTTTTCATTATTTTAAAACCATGGCGATATTTCTGATCATTCAAATTGGCTTGGGTGGTTGAAAACACGTGTTTTGACAGACTCAGAACTCGTATTTATTTCTGCTTTACGTGCACTTTAAACATTCTCCTCGTGTTGTTGATGTGATTTTATAGAGTGAGACTTACTGTAAGGAAAGAAGCGAACCCGCATCAATATTTCTCGTGCAGTCTTTAGAATCTCTACAGCCTAAAGAGGAAGAAGACATTCACTTAATGCAATGCAATAAATAGGATATCACCAATAAACAACTGTTGGGGTCAATGCAAACTGAATGAGAGATTAAATGCCTTAACAGATACATTTTGATCATGATTAGCTAAATGAAATACGGAATAATGCTGCTTACTCCAGTTTTAAAAGGAATGCATTTTTTGGTTGACAACACAGTCAGTTTCAGACAGTTTTTAGACAACCAGGAAATGTGATCGGTGATATACTGTATAATAAAGTGATGATTTAAATCTGTATGTTTCTGACTTACTCTTGAGTGCTCTATGTCTTGGAAATCAACCTCATTCACAGAGAGCACCTGGTCTCCCTCTTGTAGCCCTGCTCTGTGGGCATCTGAGTCTGGAACCACCTGCCGACCCATCACGCGCACGCACACACACACACACACACAGACACACAGACACACACACACACACACACACACACACACACACACACACACACATAAGTCATAGAAATTTTGACATTTTTCAAAAAGCAAATAATTTGTCAAAGGTACAACATGAAAATCAGTAAAAGTATATACAAAACACAAGGCGACGCGACGCGACGCGACGCGACACACACACACACACACACACACACACACACACACACACACACACACACACACACACACACACACACACACACACACACACACACACACACACACCTTGGATATGAAGATTCCTAACTGTGATGCTTTGCCCCCCCGGATGTTAAAGCCCAGCTGTGCTCCCGGAGGTTTCTTCAGGACAATGGTGCGAGGTAAGAACTGCGTGAGCTCGTTGTTGTAGTCAGGGTGATGAATACGCTGCAAAGGGAGAAAAACCTTGAATGATGTGATCGGAGTCGACAACCTGCAGAACATGACATCACAAACCAAACGTTTGATGGCCGAATATGGAAAGCTTCCTTGAAATGATAAATTCTGGAACAAGTAAATTGTTGAAAAAGAACAAAACATTTTCAACTACACTCTGTCGTCTTCACTGTAGGAGCCCTTTATGTTTATTGATGGCATGTCATATTATTTTAATTCAATAATGTGCAGTATTATTTTGGACACTTGGTGGCAGTCATTAGATGCGCAGGGCCATATAAGTCGGGGCACAGGTGGAGGGAGAGCACACAGTTCTCGCCAGACCAGGAACAGAGAAGCACACAACTCACAGAATTGGAAAACCTGGTACGTTCATGTAATTTAAAACTGTCTCAATAAACAACAACTGCAAATATCGAGTGGAAACTCTGTTGATGTGTCCACGTGAGATCACTGCTAATCTCACCTGTGCGGTAATGGCAACCGAAGGAAAAATTACCGTTACATTCACATTTGCTATCCGATACAATTGCCTCTATGATCTGTCTTTGGCTGTCTACACTAGAGGTGGGGACGTGAACGACTCTGCATCGATGCCAAGACAGAAATAATCAATTCATGTTTTCCGCTACGTTCCTTTTTTTAGCAATGTTTTGCAAAGTCTGCTGAGTGTCGTCCCTCCACTCTCCCACTGACCTGCGCTCACTTTAACAATAAACACCAGCACTAAACAGAAGTTATTAGCACCTGAACAGTACTGATGTTTACTTTGTGTTTGTTGATTTGCTCCAGAGTTTATGAGGAATGTATATTTTTTAACACAAGAAGCGCACAGCCAGGACATCAGGGTTAAAGTGACCAGGACGATCAGTTTGTGTGAGCAACAGGGACACCCTGATACAGTAAAGGCTAAAGACGCAGCACATAGAGTAAGTCTAAACTGACTGAATGTCAAATCCATGTGGAAAGCAATGACCACTGTTGTAGACTGACTGTTGTAGTCTGATTTTTGAATTGAAAACCTTATTTTTGTAAATCATAGCACAGTTGTAATAACAATGACTATGTCTAAAATACTTTTAAAGCACAAAGCGGGAGGCTAGTGAAGATGCACACCTCTAGTCACAGATGCATCGATAACCGAATCGTAGCCCTCTGAAGTGAAACGAATCGTGAGGTGCATAGAGATTCCCACCCCCATGTCCACTGACTCCTGGTGAACGACTCATCCTTTTAAGGTCGATGCTGTGACCAGTTTTGGTTTGAAACTCCATGACGTGTGTGTTTCCAATGTTGATAGCATTGACACATGAGATCAGCTCCCTGAGAACATTAAAACATTGACAATAAAAGTGGTCAGAGTCCTCAGTTAGGAGTCAGTGGGCATCCAGAGAAAGATCGATGACATCTGTGCCACCCCCCCACCCCCACCACAAAGTGCAAACACCACCCCCTGGTTTAAGTCAGAGCTGCAGGGTAACGGCTGTGACATACGTCCTGCGGAGGTATCCATGCTGGTGGGTTCTCATAAGAAGGCAGGAAGACAACTGGGAGCTGGTAGTCGTCATAAGGGATTTTCTGATCCATTGTTTCTGGAAACACCTAAAGAGAGAGAGAAGTTATGAGAACGTGCTCCCTAACATTTAATGCACTGCTTGATAAATACAAAACACAGGTAGCAGTTATCTTAATGACTCTTATTGTGAATGAATGTATACAAAGTATGTAGTTATATCATTGTATCACATTCTCCACTGACACACGTGACTGTGAGCATAACGACGAACATTTAGATCATGTGATATAAATTAAACAGAAAGTGGAAAGTGGATCATTTCGCTGCAATAACACACAAACAAGACGCTGCTGGCTAACGCTGGTTAGCTTGCTAGCCAACTTGGAAACGAGCTAACTTTGCTTCGTTCACAGCTCATTTAAACTCGTATTCACTACTAGAGGGAACCGAGCTCTGGTGATGGAGATACTTCGTGTGTTGTGAATGGAAAATACAGAGTGGCCGCCATTAAATAACAAATAAACTCACCGCAGGTTTCTCTGACACGGTTAGCAACGGCCACTTCCTCTGTAACGAACACTGATCAACACCTTGAGCATTGTTGCCTCCTGCTGTCCCGGAGGGGGAATTACACCTGCCGTCTACAGACCATGGGTATATAATAAGATGTATTATAGCTATTTGGCTGTTATTACTAATATATATATATATATAACTGTATTACTGTTATATAGCTGTTATTACTGTTATTTAGCTGTTATTACTATTATACATATCTGTTATTTAGCTGGTATTACTTTTATATATAACTGTTGTATAGCTGTTATTACTGTTATATCGCTGTTACAACTCTTATCAAATTAAAGATATGGACACAACTTTACTGTCTTCATCTGCATGGAAAGAATCTTGTAGAATATAATAAATATATATATATATATAACAAAACATATCTCAACAGAAGCAAATTGCTTTCGTTTGAGAAAAAAGTTCTGCTCTAATTTTCTTGTGTGAGGATATTACTGGGTAGCAAACATTAACCCTTGTGAGCTTGTGTCATGTTGTGTATTCTACTGTGTGTGTGTGTGTGTGTGTGTGTGTGTGTGTGTGTGTGTGTGTGTGTGTGTGTTACAACTGTTTAAATCCATTTGGTAACTGGCTCTACCTGTCATTGCACTTGTGTTGACATAGACACTATATATGAGTACTCTCTTTTTGCTTGATCTCATCTGTTCAACCGGTCATAACTTCATTAGCTTTGCAATATGTCAAATACTATCAATAATCTAAATTTATAGCTGGTAACTGGGATCCTCCAGTAAAAAGTGTAAAACCTATGGTTTTAATTGTTTTTGTTACTGGGCAGCTCCTTGTGGTGGGAATTTGTATCTAATTCCCTGGTGAGGAAATAAACCATCAGATTGAGTGATCAATTCAATGATATCAAATTATTGAATTAATGGTCGAGAAAAAATTTACAGAGAATATATTCGAACACAAACAGAGTGACAATGTACTATTTGGCCAAATAGGGACAGCATTCTCAAAGCCACTGCAGGCTCAAGAATCTGACAAATGGCTCATATGATGTGCTGGCTTTTATGCACAGATTGAGGGGCTCCACGTCATCCTTCGATATCAGCCAGACAAGACGTGTCCAGTGCTCAGACGTCAGCAGAGAATGGGTCAAATGTCCCCCTCCTCTGTGTATAGACACTGGACAGAAAAACAAGTAGTCACAAGAACGTTTAGGTCCAAAGTAGAGAACATCTCTTGGTATCAGACAAATGCAAACATTAAGTAGAATTATACAACGATGTTTCTGGTCAATCCAACTGGAATTTGAGTACAGTCATGTCAGGACAAGAGGATCTGTAAATTTCTATAATAGGACAGTTAGATTCATTAAATTTCCATGACACTCCTCACCCAGACAGGTAGCGATCCTATGCTTTGTCTTTTTTTATCATGTGCATATCTCTTGCTGTTGGATCCCCTGTCCAACCAAAACTTGTTTTTCATAATCTTTCCATCTCCCAACATATCTGAAAAGCCCCGTTTTGTTCGCTGTATCCAAGCTCCCTCGCATTTATCCAATAGTTGGAAACATGTTTTTAATGAACACAGTGGAATTTCTCCTGCCTCGACTTGAAGTGCTCACACCAGAGACTGAACACATGTTTCATTCAGCTCTGGTTACACATTTTATCACTGATTCAGACTCAGTACGTGTAAACATCGTAACATGATATACATAGATGGAGATAATATAGTCTTCTTTTTATCAGCTCCCCTTGTCATTCTTTTACAATTACGTGTTTTTCAGTTTCAATAGTTCTTTTATCTAAACACTGGAGGCCAAACATGTGCACCTCCTTTCTTCTTTTCATCTCTAATCGTTTTCTTTCCATCACTTAATGCTCAAATCATTTTGTTAACTTAAGCGGACTGATTTTCTTCAGGCTATATTCCCTCTGACATGAACACTGCATGAAGCAATAATTCTGCTGCCTCCGGGTCCTCGACCATCTCATGTAAAGCCGGGCCAGTGCACAGCAAGCTTCAACCTGTTACAAACCAACGTCAGAGCTAATGAGAAGATTCTACAAAGTTCCTGTGCATAACAGGAATCTCACACTACGTTTGAACCCCAGACGTCTTTGGATTAGTTTTTGCAGCTGATCATTGATTGTGGTCATATAATAGACGATTAATCTGCTTGATATAACATGAAATACTGAATGTTCTCCTGTGACACATCTCATTACTATCTCCTCATACCCTATCATGAATCTATGATACATATCTGTTCCTAGTTTTGGTACTGAATTAACCTGGTTTGCAACAATCGCTCATTTACACATTTATTTCCAACTTCATCTGACGACTGGAGTCATCTCAAGTTTAAGTTCATTTGTGCAGCCAAATATATCCATGAATTCCTCTACAAAAAAAACTTGAATCGCAGGGACTTGATATGACCTTGATCCCTTAATTCTACATACATTGTGTCCGCATTTATTATTGTCTGTTGTCCCTTGCATGTATTTCTATTAAAGGTGCAGATCATAGACTGTATATAAAGATTGGAAGCCAAAGTGAAGCCAAAGTGTCTCTATTGCCCCTGGTGGCTGGCTGCAGTATAGGTCATAAATCCTGTCTCCTCCACGTTAGGTATTGGGACACGGACCAAACTAAAAATTATCAAAGTACACATCAAATAATTGTTTCTGTTTCTGTAATTGCAGTTAGTTCTTATCACACCGATGTTTGTCCAAGTGCTCATTTTCCCAGTAGGTTGATAAAAGTTAATCAGACGCGATGATCACTGATACAATCAACCAGTCACATTTATTTGTGTAGCCTATACTCACAAATCACAGTTTGCCTCATAGGATTTTACCAAGGGTGACGTTGTCTGCTCTTAACCCTCGACAAGAGAGAAGGGAAAAAACCCACTTATGACAGTCACTTATCTATGATCACAGTTGATACCATCAGAGAACTAAACTAGACAAACAGGCGGATGCAATGAAAAAACTTAAAATGAAACTAACATTTTACAGTCAGGAGGAAGTTTAAAAGAAAGAAATGTATTTCCTCGTCTTACAAACCATCTCATAACATATGAAGACAAATCTCACGCCTTTATTTGGACACATTTTAAACAAAAATATACGTATTTACCACGTTTAAATCTATTCATGTCCTCACTTTGATCATTTAAAGTTTTAAATCATATGCAAGAAGACCTTTGCTGATATTTGACTTAAAAGTGACCCGGACTAGTTGAACACATTATCTCTCTTTGTCTCAGTCTTTACGCGTTTGCTGCAGAGGCCGTGTCAGTGTATATAACGTTGTGTAGGTTCAATGCTCCGCCCAGCAGCACCAGTAGGGTGAAACCAGGCTACCTGAGCTGAACCCGCTGGATCCACGGCATGGGATTGGGCTACACCCCCTCACCCCCTGCAGCCATTCATATAGAGGCATTCACAGTCCGTGCACGGAGCCAGAGAGCAGAGGATGCAGGAGCAGCAGCAGCAGCACACACTGACTGACAGAGAGGACAAAACTGACGCTCCTACCAACAAACTGTGCGAGTGAGAACTCAACAAGCCGCTCGTTTCTGGTGAGTCACTTCTGTTAATTAGTTCGATAGAAGTTTAGATAGAACAGATCATAATTGTTTCCTATAGTTGCACTTTATGACAGAACAATCCATGTCATGCACAGGCTGAGAACAGGTTTTAAAGTGCTCTTGGTGTTGATGTGGTGTTTTAACGTGTTCTCCTCAAAAGAAGTTTCCAATTCTAGATGTGAAAAGCAGAAAAAATACTGAAACCTTTTCTGTTTTTTACTCCTTCTTCAGTTTGTTTATCTCTGCGTGAACATCAACCTTTTTAAAGTGATGATCATTTATCCCTCATCTGTTTTAATAAGAGTAATACACAAGTAGAGCTCACACTGTGCCAACCATCATTATGTGACACATAAAATAACAAGGTGTCTTCATTTGCAGTTAGCTAGTGAAATTATATATTGATGGATCCATTAAGTGTATCATTAGATGATGAGTTACTTATAGAGCACTGTTGCTGGCATCCAACCATAAAGAAGTGTATCAATTGTTCTTGTAATGAAGATCTTCCTACTTCACCAGTCTTTTGTCATCTTTCGACAGTTATTAAGATCAGAGTTCGTCATTCAGCACAAAGCCAAATGTCCTACTGATCTGTTCAAACATGATAATTTTCCAATGCTCTTTAAGAAACAAGTTACTTAATGATATTGCATCATAGTCATAGCTTAACTCAACCATATATTCAAAACTTTAACCTTAACCTTATCTGTTAATCCTCAACTGGCTTATTGCTCCGACTCCTCTGCAAAAATCAACTAAACCATTCAGGCAAGGTGAAATCTGGCAAAACCCCAAGTCAAATCAAGTCAAACAAGATTCACTTACTTGTTTACAGCATTTTCCCAGCAGAAACCTGCTATTGCTCAATGTGCGGGTGACAACCGTTTAATTTTCCATCAACATTCTGTATGAGGGGACCGAAACTTGGCACATCTCTCAAATTGAGTCAGGTTAATTATATGACACGTCGAAAAATCCCAGGAGATAAAATCTATTATCAATTGTGAAATAATGGAAAGTATGGATTAAAAAAAAGGACAAGAAGTGCATTGACAGAATCAAAACCTGTGTACGAAATTCAAAGGCACTGAGTGGAGCACATTCCTCCCTCAACAGTCTCCTTGAATTCACTCAACCTGTACCAAATTTTACACACTCATGGATATCAGTTTCCTAAATATGCCTGATTTAATTTCATCAAGATCCATGAATTATTCCCAAATAGTAACAATTCCTGGTCTGGATCCGACCAAAAGTTGATGGTTTCTTCCCTGATCCTTGCTGCATCCTTTCACCAAGTTTTGTGGAAATCCCACTTTTTGGTTTTGCGTAATCTTGCTAACAAACATATAAACCAACCAACAAACAAAAAGACATGGGGTTAAAACATAACCTCCTTGATGGAGGTATTGCATATGATGAAATAATGACAGACAGCAGAATCATAAGGCAAATTTAAATTCAGGACAATATTAAAAAGTTAGTAAAGTAAAATTAAATTAGATTTTATATTATTGATCGTGGGGAAAAACCTTGTGTGGAACTGGAGATTGTTCCCGAACTCGGGGGAAGCAACAGAGAGAGAACTCGGCCTCGTTTTGTTTAAAGACGAGAAAGAAGGACTGAGAGGGGTTGTGGTGGGGATGACCTGGATGACCTCAGTGACCTGGGGGCCAGAATATGGAACCAGGGTGTCGGGGATATAACGGAGACCCCAATCATTTCTGTATGTAACCGGTGACCGATGCAGGTTTGCCTGCAAAATCTGCCGCAACATATTTACTCAAATCCTGCTAAAGACCTTTTCTGATGCTGCACCTCGAGATGGAAATTTAAATCTAAATCCCTGGAAGCTCTGGTCGTCATCCGCGTCCAGAGCTTGTTGCTCACTCTGCTGATGTATCAACTGTTTGTTACTTACGCTCAGTTTATCCCCCCCCCCCACCACCTCCCCCCCCCCCCACCCCCCTCCTCCCTGTACGTGGATGTGCCTGTCACTGTGGCTGTTTGTGCTGCAAGGGCTTGAACAGTGTGACTTCATTCTCAGGCCGCTCTGTGCACTTCTCTCAATACCCCATGCTGCTGGCTATTGTAAGTGGCTATACCCCCTTTGCACACAGGCTCTATCCTGAGGAGGCCATTGAGCAGGGTTCGCCTCAATACCCAAAGAAACTCCTCTACCACCCTCCTCCCTCATTTGCTTTCAGTCACGGTCGTCTTTTTCCTCCCCCCTTAGGTTAAGAGAGGTGAATGAAATCCGGCCAGTGCTCGGTATACAGAGGAGGCGTTCTCTGCCGCGCCCTCCATCCTTCTTCAGACTGCGTGTATCAGGTGTCCACGCTGCACAGAGGACTATCTGCCGTTTCTACACTGTGAATGAGGAGGAGAAGTGATGTCTCAAGAGAATAGCTGTTGCAGAGTTTGCAGCAGGGGCTTGTATAGCTGCCACTGGAGGGAACCGAGTGAAAACAAGAGAAAAGTGAGTATTTCTAGCCATGGTATTATTTATAAAGTATATGAATAGGACTATATTCTCAAACAAGAAAGACAGTGGAGCGCATATCTCCACCAAGGCCCAACAGTCTCATGAAAGGCACATTTAAGTCTGCTCGATCCGAATGTTTATTTGGTTCTGCACCACATAGGTTAAAGAAAGTGAATAAAAGATCCTGTGTACACCTCTTTGTCAAGGTCCATGCCAACTCCTCTTTCTTGGCCTGTATCCCATCTTTTTATCGAGGTTCTTGTGAATCTGTCGAGCGCTTTTTGCGCAATCCTGCCAACAGACCAACCGACAAAAAACCAAACAAAGGTACAGGTGTGGAAATGTGCATCCATTTCAGTTTTCAGGTTCCCTGTGCTTCCACTGTGCCCTGAATGTTGATCCCTGTAATTACAGGGATCAACATTCCTCTGGACGGAATTTAGAAATATAAAATTTCACCAATAAACCGTTCCGCCAGTTTACCAACATCTTACTTCAAATCCCTTTAAAATGAAAGTTGAATACTTTGTACTTTGGAGAAGGCTATTTCATTTCATATCAGGACATACAAAAAATCAAAAAACCCAGTAAACAGAGGGATGATTGAAGTGCCAAGAACTCGCAGGTCCTAACAGGCTTGTTGCGGACTTATCTGGAACAGGATTATAAAGGCGCGGAGGATTGTGATGCAGTCATTTCTGCACCAAAAATGGGCTGGTGATGGTGAAAGAGCACGAAGAACCTGTTTTTGGCCATCAGGGTACAGAGCAGAGGGGAAAACCATAGATTAAATGTTGGAATTGTTCCGTTGTCAGAACACACACACACACACACACATACTCTGCAACATTTTTCTCAATAATAAATTCATTATTGTGGACTATCACTCCACCTGTTTTATTTTAGCATGCATGCTGCTGGTTCTCAGTCGTCACGTTGGCCTCCCTGCTCTCTCTCTGCTGGATGTACATTTGTCTGGTTACTTTTAATGACCGAGAGGATGTTAACTGGTGAGTGAGCGCAAACATACACGCACGCACACACACAATCCACATTGAATCCGACACAAAAGCCCAGAATCCTCTCTTTTCTTTCCCCTTCCCTCTCTTTTCTTTTCTTTATTGGTGACCTCTATTCTGCTAACCTTGTGTCACCCTCTATTGTTCCATTATCAGGCAGGGCTTCGCAAAACTGAAATGGTGGGTGAACTGGTTCATGGTGCTGATCATCGTTTCTGCAGTGATAACCAGCTACTGTGTTCTGCTGCTGGTGAGAATATAGGAGGATTCTGTGGTGATGAGTTTTTATGTGAACAATAGTAGTTTGATGGGGGAAAAAACCATACAATTGTTAAGCATTGTTTAGCTTAGCTTCATACCATGATGACATAATATTTAAGCCACATTACAAACAGGCGTTTTTGCAGTATCGTGTTCCCTAATTGACACTATTCATTTCAGCTCTTTGCACTGTTCCAAGTCGCCTTAAGAGAACAACTCGACTTACACTGGCTGCACAAGGTATTTAAACATGTACCCTTCCATCTCTTTTCCTATAGTACATATGCTTTACTTTTACTGATCAAACTGCGGCATTATCTCCTTTTTGCTTCTTCTCTGCACAGATCTTCGTATTCTTTGGTGTGATATTCATCGCTTTCGGGGTCGTAGGAATTAGCCTCCAGTGGAATCAAGAATGGCCAACTGTTCCTCTTTCACTCCAGGTAGAGTCGGGGACACTTGTCAAGCACTGAGGACCGTGTGTGTTAATGGTAATGAGTGTATTTTTACTTGTCTGTGTCCTCTGTGTGTTTTGACAGGCCACAGGTCCTTTCTTGCAGTTTGGTGCTGTTGGAGCGTTGACGCTGCTGAGTCCTTTGGTCTTCCGGGGCTTCAACGGGGCCAAAACTGGTACGTGGCAGACATCATGTAAGAGTGGACAGAGATGTGACTCACACGCAATTACACATCAGCAGTTTTCCAGACATCAGGATCGCTGCATTGCAAAAACCTTGAATTGGTCAACTGTGAAAATGAGGTTCATTTGGCTTTGACTGCGGGAAACAGCTGCAACCGGATTAACATGATCTGTCTTGATCCCAGACTGGAAATCACAATAACACTAAGTGGACGGATGAGTGAATAAAGATACAATAAATAGAAAATAAAGGATTCATCAATTCATCCAACGATTATCTACATGGCTTATCCTCCTGAGGGCCATGTGGGGGCTGGAGCCAACCTAAGCCAGACATTCTATAATTCTTTTCCTTGTATAATGCAAAATGTATTGCAATGATATGTTGATCACTAACGTAGCCATGGCCTAAAGACTTTTTCCTCACAATTTAATAAGGGACTGATTTACGACTATTGGACTAGTGGAATAAATGCAAGTAAGAACTCGAAGAGAAAACCAGCAGAGTTGTGGTATCAGAGAAGCTTTAGTCAAACGCCTTAATTTATGGAGAAGCTGTGTTTTTGTTCTCTGAATGAGTAACACCCTCAATCATCTTCATCACACTCAAGTTTTTCGTGAAAGTCAGCTAATAAATCACAGAGTAGTTGAAAGAAAGTACCTTAATAGGTACTGTAATTTACATTTTGAATAAATTAATGTAAAAATATGCACATTTTAATATGTGACTACAGAGGGAAAAGGTGCACGAAAAGAAACAAGTGTGTGGAAGGTGGGATATTTAAGAGACTACCACTGTGTAAATGCTGGTGTTTCCTCAGGATGTTTCCTCGTTACTATACAGGACACTGTTCAAACTCACAGCAGAATAAACAGCTACAGTGGATCCTCTTATTATTTGTCTTCTCTTCTCAGCAGGGTCTAGAGCCGTCATCGCATCGGCCTTTGTCGTGGTGTCAGCTGCCATCTTCCTGTGTCCCCTGTTCATCCAGTCTCCCTGTCTGCTGACTGAACTGCCTGAAAAACCCAAGCTCATTGGCCACAGAGGCGCCCCGATGGTGAGCATCCTGTTTCCCTTGACAACGCCCTGAAGATACACACAGTGCAGCGCTGCAAATGTTGAGCTGTCAAGGTTGAGGCACTGGTGATCGTGCAGTTTATTTTGTCAAAGGGTTGTAGCTCGACACTGTCTTGCATCATTTACAGTATATCACGTCTGTTCACTGATGTGATGTGTTCAATGACTTTGACACGACAGAAAACACTGGACTTCTGGCTCAGGTGTGAGCAAATGCCCTCTCGTGTGAGGGCCCCATGTGCTGCTCTGTCCTTGTTAGTGTGCTTTGCTCCCGGGTCACCATTAAGCCCAATTTAACACATGCTTCGGGGCAGTTCGAGAGTTTAAGCACATGAGCGTTTCTCACCCATCTGTCCTCGCTGTGCTCAGCTGGCTCCGGAGAACACCATGATGTCGTTCGAAAGCAGCATCGGATGCAACGTGACGGCCTTTGAGACCGACGTGCAAATCAGGTACGCTGGAAATGGGCTCATATTTGAAAGGCTTTTTAGTGGTTTTAGTTTTTCTTTAAAGGAGACATATTGTGCTTTTTCTGAATTTCTTTACTTTAATGTGAAAAAGTAAGAAAAACCAAAGTCTGCAGCAAAGGGAGCTCCTCTCCCCCACAGAGACCACTCTGCCCCTGAAGCTAAATCTACATTACTACATTTTCGTCTGACAACACATCAACTGTGCTACAGATACACCTGGCATCCATACTACTCTGGAGTTTGTGAGCCGCTAAACATTTGCTGACCCCGTTTTAGTTTGAAAACTCTGCGGCAACGTTTTAGTCTGGACGGGGAAGTTTGGAAACGATGACGTAGAAACTCACAACCGCTTGCTGATTGGGTCTTTTCGGACACAACGCCGCCTTCGCTGATTCGTCGGGCATCTATCACATGACCCTCTTCTGAAAGGCAACAACCAGCATTAGCTTCGGCTACCAGTGTAGAACGCAACGTGGATACTCAATTACAAGCGCTGCTGACCCTGTTGTCTTTGCTAACAGCTGTTGAATTCAGAATTTTTTTATGATACAGCTGTGGTCATGTGACATTTTCAGTTGTATTAATATGAATGGGGCTTTAAACTGATACGGAGCTAACGCTTGGATGCACAGAGAGTGTATTAGTTTAGTAATATGGATGTAGCCAGTTGACCAATCACAAAAAAGGGGGCCAATTGGCCAATCAGATCAGACTGAACTTTAACTTGGAGGGAGGCCTTAAAGAGACAGGAGCTAAAACCAAACGTTTCAGACAGAGGCTGAGAAAAGGAGCTGCAGCAATGGACAGTAAGAACAAAGTGATGTGTTTCACGAACATTAGAGCAACATTATGAAGCTGAATATGAGCAGTCTCCTTTAAGAACTTGTGTGCTCACGGTAGCAGACTATACCGGCTACCACCTGAAGTAGGTCAATAGGGTCATAAAGTATTTAATACATCTTCACTGTTTCTCTATTCTAGTAAAGACCAAATTCCCTTCTTGATGCACGACAACAACTCTGACTTTCTGTCGAGAACGACGAACGTGAAGGAGAAGTTACCCGACAAACTCTCCAGCTCCAGTCACAACATAACGATGGAGGAGCTGCAGACTCTGAACGCAGGCCAATGGTTCCTAAAGGTGAGGGCTCTGCTTTGGTACCTGCTCGTCCACACACTTGCACATTATCGTCATTCAGCATGCTGTAGTTACAGTGCGTATCACTTGACTCTCCAGACGGATCCTTTCCATTCGGTGTCCCAGCTCTCAGAGGACGAGAGGAAAACTGCTGGGAATCAGACCATACCCTCTTTACTTGAGCTGCTCAACCTCGCCCAGCAGCGCAACATCTCAGTGATATTCGACCTTTACAGTTCCAACCCGGAAAATGACACCAACCACACAGTCAGCACCATCCTGCGTTCTGGCATCGACCCACGCCTGGTATGTGTTGTGTTTTGTCAGTGTCGTATTTTCATTTATACGCCTCTGTGCCGCTGGCTTGTCTGTCCGTCCGTCTGACTCTTGTGAACGCAATATCTCCAGAACCAACTTGTTACAAATTATTACCTTTTCACGTTGGGCGCAAACATTTACTTGGATTCAAGGATTAACCGATTATATTGGAGTGGTAAAAGGTCAAAGGTCAAGGGCGCTTGGCCTCACAAAACATGTTTTTGTCTCTTGAACGTGACATTTAAAGTCTAACTTTAGACTTTAAATGTGGGAAGTGGTCACTTTGACTTAAAGATGAACTGATTGGATTTCTGGGTCAAAGGTCACAGTGATCTTATATGAGTCTGGAAATAAATGTTTGTCGTCTGAAACTTCACTGGTTGGTGGAGCAATACAACCACAGAGCGGTAATCCTAGTTTTTTATAGATCCTCTGGCTTCCTTCTGCTGAAAGAGCGGCTGTGAACTCGACTGCTCCAGGTTTCATCCAGGTCTATAACACAGAAAATGACATGTTTGCCAAAGGAGGAAACCACCTGAATGTGAAATACAGCGATTTGAGTACAGAAAGAATCAGGTAAAAAAAAAAATACAATATACAATATAATTGTAATAATTGTGTGTGTGTGTGTGTGTGTGTGTGTGTGTGTGTGTGTGTGTGTGTGTGTGTGTGTGTGAAGCATGCTGAGACACTGTGCTTTCACTGAATAAAGATGCACCTCTTACAGCCTCCAGGGGAATGGAATGTGATTAAAGGAATATCTCCACCGTGGAATGATGTTAAACTGATGAGCAGAGGAGGCGTAGAATGGAATGAAAGGCTTTGTTGTAACATGTTTTCACAAAGTTTTTTATCATCGTCTATCAATCTTTGCAGTAAGAAAAACTACAATTGTTGAATGATTTGTATTTTATTAAATTTAGTATTTGAACAAATGCAAAAATGATTTAATACAGATTAATAAGAGAAGACATAACAAAAACATACATTACATGCACATATGCACATATGCAAATACATAAATATTCAGATATATACTTGTCTACATACGTGATCATTATTATCGATAGCCAATTTGTATATACCATTTCTCTCTTCTTTCACTGAAAGTATAATCTATATAAAGGTCTGTTTTCTTGTTCAAACTCTGTGTCTGTATCTGGCAGAGAACTGCGGAAGAAGAACGTTACCGTGAACCTGTGGGTGGTGAATGAGCGATGGCTGTTTTCTCTGCTGTGGTGTGCAGGGGCCAGCTCCGTCACCACCAACTCCTGCCACCTCCTAAAAGAAATGGAAGGACCTGACTGGGTCATGGTGAGCAATACGTTCATTTCACTATCAATAAATAAGCAATAAATACCAATCAAGCATTTCCTTTGGAGCTTACAGGTCTTGTTTCTGTGTCTCAGGCACCTCACACATACACAATCGCATGGATCGTAGTGGATGTTTTATCCTTTCTGATAATGACGGGGCTCTTCATCTGTCAGAGGTAAGACGAGCAGATGTTGGCTGTGACACGTTTGTGTAAAATGTTCCATGAAAGTGAACAGACTGACTCACCCACTCCACTGTTTCTGTCAGGAAAACACACGTGTTGTGTCCCAGGAGAGGTACAGTAGTTTAGATTTTAATATGTTGCAACAGTATATGCAACTAATGAATCTGCAGAATATTTTCATGATTAATCAGTTAATCATTAAGTCTAAAATAATGTTTAGAGATATTTTCGGATGTCCAAATTATTTTCAGTTCACTATCATTTAAAATAAAAGACAAAAATTCAAATCTGGAACAAAGGAATGTTTTTCCCTTTTTCTTTGGAAATGACTGAAGTGATTTAATGATTATGAAAATAGCTGCAGACTAACTTTCTGTTGATCCACTAACATATTAACAGACTAATTGTCATATTGACAACAATGACTCTTTAAACTGTTTCCGATATCAATCAAGATTTAAATGAGTTCCTATCTGTTCTATTCAAAGACCATTACTCTCCATGAATCTGAATGTCACTAATATTTTTTAGATGGTGATTAATTGAGGTAATTGTCTGTGGTTTGGTTGTAATTTAACAACAATGACAAAACTAAAGCAGACAATGCAAATTAACCTTTGGCTCTACCCTTTATTCAAAAAGAATTAAATTAGTATAAAATATAATAAATTCCAGCAAATGAACATTGAGTTTTGTTTGACATCCCCACTTCCCAACAAGTAATCAAGTAATTACTAAATTGATCAATTACATCATCAATAAAAACACATTTGGGTTTGCCAGGTTGTTAAAACACACATTTGAGCATTTAATAGTTAACATTGTAAACCGTAGCTTCGATTGGATTCTAAAAGTTGAGAAACAAATGAGAATATATAGGTAGATACATTAGATAGAAGCAGAAATGAAAAGTACCAGCGAAAGATTATTTTTCACAACCTGACAACCCCAACATTCTTCTACTCAACAATAAATCGTTAAAAAAAAATCATCTACTAACTATCAACAAAACACTTGATTACACTTCATTGATTATAACTGCCTCTAAAGCTTTGATTTGTTTTAAGTTGCCTTGTAATAAAGTGGGAGTAGCTTGTTTCCTGAGGTGTGTCCCTTCTTTCGGTTTCTATGTGACTCCAAACAGGAACAGAGACGCAAAGAAACAATACTCCTGCCTTGAGCGATAAAGAACTGTATCCCTTCTTACCAACCGTGTAGACGGACGAAGGGACGAACTGACCAGAGCCCCTGGAACCGCTGGAGCTGTTTGACTCTGAATCAGGGACAAAACAAGTTACTGTGAATCATCAGACACTGTTTTCTGAAGCCATGACATTTGTTTTTTTTACAGACATTCTAAGCTGTGATTTAAATGTCAGCACTACACCACTAGATGGCAATTTGGGTTTTTTCGTTTTCTGTATAAGTCTGGCTGCTTAACTGGGTTTATGGTTCACAGGCTGAATGTTATTCTGTTGCAACGGAAATGTTTTTCCTCTCTGTGTGTATCACTGATGTGCAGTGTCGGCACCTTATGTTCTTGTGTTTTTCTAATGTTCTTTTGACTTGTTTCAATATTTTCTATGGCGTCAGCACTGCGGGAAATGTGCCATAACTAGAGTCTTGTGTATTTTAACCTTTGACTGTGTGAACTACTGATTGTTTGTTTGTTTGTTTGACATATGATGATGTATAAATGCCAGACAGGTATTAAACCACCAAGAATAATCTGATGATGATGTTTTTTAAGCGTTAAATTGTGCTTATTTAGAGATTGATGCACAATTCAGTGGTGGAAAGTGAATTTACATGCACATTCATTCATCTGTATTCTATGTTGCAAGTTACATTTGCAGAGGACATTTTAAATCCTTTAATGAGTATAAAACTACACACACTGTTATACACAGTATATCAACTTAAAACACTAAACAGAGTCTAAAATTGTTACATTTTGCTCTTCTACAGTCAGGTACATAATTCAAATGCTGCTTTATGTCAGTGAAATGTCTCCTATGTTTTATTAAAGTGCTTCAGTTTTTTGTTTGGAACGTTATGTAATGTTTGTAAAGATGTTGTGCTTTCATAGAAATATAATTTTTTTAAATCAATTTCTCTGACAGTTATTTGTGTTGTTGCCTCGAGCACAGGTGGTAAGATCACTTCTTCTTTCCAACTCCACACCCTCAAACATGTTTCATAATTTACAAACATGCTGATTCAGCTTCATTTGACACTGACTCAGCCTCACGAAGCCCACACACACACGTTTAAACCTTTAAAAACAGTTGTCTGTCTCCTCACCTTTTTTTTAATCCGCGATCTCCTCGCACCACCTTTACGCACCAGTAGATGGCGCACAATGCAAAGAAAACCCGAAAAATGAAGACGATGAGAGAAAATATTTAAACATGGAGGATTCTCACGTTCAACACCCGACTGGTAACTTCATATGATATCATTTAACTGCAGGTGGTGTACATGTGTTAGTGTTGGTGGCCTGATTAGATCTGCGTCAAAGGGGTCGATTCCCATGAAGGCGAGGCATGTCCGTGTGAGGGGAGGAGGAGGAGAAGAAGAAGGAGGAGGAGGAGGAGGAGGAACATGTCACGCTCCAGGACCAGTGTTGCCCAAAAACTTCTGGAAAGTTGTCATGAAGTAAACAATCTGCTCCTGTCACAACGTCAGGCCCAGGAGTGTGTAACAGACAGCCAGACACACACACACACACACAATCGCAGACATACACTCGCAGACAGACAGACAGACAGACAGGCGGGGAGTGTCCAGCGACAGGATTTTAAACCTTCTCACTTGTTTGTGAAGAAGCTGGAGCCACAGCTCTTGCGGATTATTGCTGCTTTCACTTTTATTCTAAAGAAGGAAAAAGCAGCTCTGTAGTTCCCATGACTTTTCGAGTTGACCACAGCATGGTGCATAAATATGGTGAGTACCGTTACATGTGACTACCCTTAAAGTTTGAGAGTGAACCTCTGCCAGAGTGAAAGTTTTTAGGTTCATGACAGCTCAACCATCCACTGACTAGACTGACCCACCAACCGCAGGTACAACCCCCTGAGAAACAGTCTTCTCTTTTTCAAACTTTGTATTTGTGTAACTTCCGGGGACTGTTCTGGAGGTTTTTCATGTAAATGTTGAGGATCAGGCAGAAAAAGTGTGAAGTAGCAGTTTTACCTCAGTGATGTGCATCATCTCTGTGCTGTGTTCCTCGCCACCCACCAGGTTCAACCAGCAGCTGTGTTCCAAGAGAAAAATACCTTTTATGTGCTGTGCAGCAGAATACAACAGACAACAGAGCTCTATGTAGATATAACACAAATACACACTGTTAGTATTATTATTATATATGTTGTATTTGTACCAAACAGTATGTCCACGTCTTCAGAATCAGAAATACTTATTAATACTATTGATCCCTGGGGGGAAGTTGGGTTTTGTCCCTCCAGCCCTGAATAGAAATATACACAGACCGAGATAATTACATAAATAGAAATGTAAAATATAGTTAATAGTATGTGTATGTTTGTAAAATGTCCTTGCTTTCTTGCCCGTTTAGTTATTATGTGTCTGCATTAGATTGTCTTAAACTATTTTCTTTGGATTTTACAGATATATAATGACTTGATTAGTCGCTTGACAGAAAAATACTTGGCCTCCATTGTGTGACTGATTTACTAATTTAGATTATGAAGCAGACATTTTCTGCTTCTAGCTAGTGATTCTTTCTGCTCTATATTTGTATTTTATTGTAGCTCACTAAATATATCTTTAGGTTTTACAATTTTTAGATATTTAAAATGCTCTTGGAACCAACTTAATTGTCATTTTCCCCTGTTTGTTGATATTTTATTGACAGAATGATTTATTTCATAATACATGTTTACTTTATATTTGCATTGCTAGTAGAGTAAAATAAGTATTTTTTATTGTATCACTACTGTACATTATCTGCACAATAGACATAAACTACTTCCACTGCTCAATCTACAGTATTTCGCACCGTTCCTGTTTGCAATGCAATCATACACTGCAGTTCATATCCTTTATACCTTGTGCCTTCTTGTCTGTCTACTTATGCTGTGTACATGTATGTCACTTGAGTACTTCATTTACTGTGTACTTATATGTTGTGTTACTTATATTTTGAGAACATATGTCCACTTAGACACCGATGATCAGAGAGAAACAGCCTTTCAATCCTGTCTATGTCCTGTACATATGGCAGAATTGACAATGAAGTTGACTTTGACATATTATAATATTGTGTCCCTGTATATCTTAAAATGTATTTTTATATGTATTTGATACTGTTCTGTCCTGAGACATGTGTGTATTTTGTGAGGCAGACACAGAGCGGGCAGTGGGGCTGCTCAGGAAGTACCAGGCCAACCTCACCAGTCCAGAGGAGCACACGTTGAGGACCAGCGTGGGCAAAGTGTCGGCCATCTTGGGAAGCCAGTTGTTCCAGGCCCTTCTCGGTAAGAAGAACATTGTAAAGCTGCTCATTCTGGAGGAAGTTCGTCTTTCAAAACTCTGCAGCTTTTCCTGTTCCTGTTCGCTCGTCTTCCTTTACGAGGACAGTGTTTTTGTTTGTTTTTGCTCCAGTTGCCGTCACTTTACTGTGGTTTTGCACAGAGCAGCTTATGTTGTACTGTACTCTGTAATGAAGTGTTTGGCTGCAGGCTGACACGAGACGCAGACAGGGTCAGGTTGTATTGATTTGTGTGAGAAGTTAACGGAGTCTAAATGTTTCCCAATTATATCTTATGAAAGAGGCCTTTCAGCTTGCCTTACAAAGGTTTGCTGTATACCCCCCCCCCCCCCCCCCCCGCCCGTCTGCAACATACTCAGATTGTAATGAAATCCCAATAAAGCCGCACACAAAAAACACAGGCCATCTGTAAATGGAGTTTTCATAAGCTCAGACTTGTCACACGCTGAAAATACAATTCCTCCCTCGGTAGCTTTAACTTTATGGCCTCATGTCAACATGATACAAATCACTGCTCGTAGAAACTGAAGCGTTCATTCACCATTAACAGAAGCAGTAATTTACTGAGGCTACATCCATACTACTACCTTTTTAGTTTGAAGTGTTTGCCTCTGTATCAATTTTAATCCCTGTCGCCTGAAAACGCATATCATCTGACCACTCGCGTACACTGAGCATGCGCGTGATGGTGTACGCAGATTGCTCGAACAATAGCTGGTCTCCTACGCATGAAAGCATCTGTATCGGTGTAAAATGAGAACTAAACTGCACAACAGCTGATAGCAAAGACAACAGGGTCAGCAACGCTTGTAACTGATTATCCGTGTCGCGTTCTTCCGACTCTTCAGTAAGTGGGTCATGTGACAGGAGCCTTGACGAATCAGCAAATGCTACGTCAAGACCGCTAAGACCCAATCAGCAAGCAATTGAGTGTCTACGTCATTGTTTCCAAATGTCTCTTTTTCTGCTCGTCCAGACTAAAACACTCCGCCTGTGTTTTCAAACTAAAATGGGGCCAGCAGCATTTCCAAATGTCTCCATTATACTCTGGAGTAGTGTGGACGCCAGGCGCATCTGTAGCGAAGTTGAACACATGGAAGTGTGTATGTAGCCTGCAGCTGACAACACTGATTCTACTAATCCTGTTGTCAGCGTATAGTTATACTGATCTGGAGTCAGTGTTCTTCAGTGTCACCAGCTTCACCTTCATGATAAGTTTGGCTTTTTGGTGAAGGGTCCGGAGAAGCCGGTGTGAACCTTGACCTCGGCTCCTTTTTAAAGCAGATAAAGCACATTACTTCCCTTTAATCAATGGTTGAGTGGTCCTTCTAATTACCACAGCCATGTTATAATGATGCCTGCCCGTGGGTCTGCTGATGCCACTGCTGACCTACTGCTGCTTCACTGCTGGGGATCTGAGGGGGAAGGGCCGCCCAGGCAGCTGTTCAAAAGATACTGTATGACCGTTTTTACACTGAGGGAATTTTCCTCTTGTGAGAAATCAGCCTTTTTGAGAAACAGCACAAGACATAGTCGGGACTCATCCGATGTGTATGTCCATATTTTAAAAGCTTCTGTAATCGTAGCTGAGAAATAAGCCGCTTTCAGACATGACCTGCAGGATAAAATCCGGAGATATGGGTCCAGGCTTTCTCCACAGTTTGCGGAGATGTCTGTCCCATTCAGGCTGAATGCGAATATCATGTTGATATTATACTTTTAATGCCGCGCCATCGCCAGGTTAAACTTGTAATTTGTTCAATTCTTTAATTTATGGCCATATACCTGGAGAACCAACTACATTCCCATCAGCCTTAACTGTGCTTTGTGTTTAGCGAAGATAAGCAGACAGTTAACATTACCCGTGGGCCTGCTCAACATCACCATATTAGCGTTGTCATTATTAGCATGTTAGCATCTAACTCGAAGCACTGCTCTGTGCAGTCAGTGCAACTTCAGAGAGCTGAGCATGACTGTTACATACCGAACTGTTGATTCACTGTATTAGTCAGCGAAAAGCAACCGTTCAACAAAGAAGTACCTTTATATAACATATTTATACTTATTATTTTTATTATAACAACATAACCCAGGCTTAAATTTGATTGTGATTTAAAATTAGCTGTGCTGACAAGGTTTCCATCGAGCTCTGAGGGATCTGAAACAATTCTATAGAATAACACTCAGTCACATTCTCCTTTGTTTTGCCACTGTTTATTATAGTTTGTCGAGACAACATTTTTATTGTACAGTCATGTATCTCTGCAGAGGACAGGAACGGTCTGAGAAGCGCATCTCTGTGAAAGCTCAATGATATACCTGATGTATCTTGTTATATGATGAAGTGAGGGAGACTCAGAGAGGATTAACCTTCCAAATCAGGATTCCAAACATTCCTCACAAAGAATGTTCAATCAGGGACGAGCCAAAGGCCGACAGGACAGTAAACTGCTCTTGGCTTCAATGCCGACCCTATTCTTTAAAACTCCTGGCTCTCTGGCTCACCTGCGCACTGTGAAGGTTAGAGGATGAAGAAGAAGAGGTCCATGGTCCGTGCTTGTCAGGTGCAGGCCCGATGAAGCTTCTCTTGCTTCTTTCAACATGTGGTTCTCATCAGAAAAGGCAGGAGTGGAGGAGCAGCCGGTTCACAGCACTAACAGGAATACAGCACTATGCTAACATTACTCATCCTCTTATCCTCTCCTGTTATGTTTGCTCTGCATGCTCGGTGCCATGTGAACCGGCTCTATTTCTCTCACCGTGGGGTTTGCTGAATCATTAAAGCAGTGTTTTGAATATGTTGTGATCAGATGAGACAGTTTTGTGATTGAAAAGATGCAGTCGTCACGATTTGAAGAGGGTGATCTGCCAACATGACAGTACAGTATTTATCTTTGAGAGAACTCTCCAACGTCGATGCACTGTGGGAAGTAAAGAGGTGTTTGATGCAGTGTGGGAAGGTTCAGTACCGGCCACTTGATTGGATGTCTGCACGGTTGCACAGTCACGAACAAAGGTTGCCTTAACTGTGCATCCACCCTTTTGTTCCAGTGTACAAACATGCCGTGGGAGGCATGGGGGGGCTGCTCATGGGGAGATGGGACCCACACGGACAGACACATGTTAAATTACAGGGGACCCTAAATTCCTGGGGGACACTTTATCGAGGCCGCGACAAGGGGGTGAATTGTTTGCCCTGCCGGGAAATGTGAGCTGTGGATTGCTCGTCACCACGTGAAGAACCAGGGTCACCACTTGTTTTCCTGTATGATTCACCCAGCCAGCCAATACAGAGATGACTTCAGTACAGCTGAAAAGGTACATGACGAATAGAGGCGGCCTGTAACACACACAAACACACAGTGTTTTTTAGGACAGGGAGAATGTGCCCCCCCACCCCATGTCTGTGACAAAAAGGCTCAGCGCTCCGACCAGGCCGACCCTAAAAAAGATCTGGGAGTAAGTCCTGTGAAAGAGACTTCTGGCTTTGATTATGTTTTCTGTTCCGTGGTTAGGAATGTATGTGGTCTGCGAGGGTTGGAACAGTTCAGAGATTTTTCTTTTTTTTTTGAAAGTCACAGATGTGGAAAAAAATAACTCTGCACTTTGTGTGACTGTGAATCCCGATCTTAAAAACACTTCAAGACCCGATTGAGCACTTTTTCTCTGTCTCGTTACTTCTGCCAGGAATAGATGAGCGATATAATTAGAAGTGTTGGTTGTGTGAAAGTGAGCCAGGTGTCCGAGCACATCCTGCATGATGCAACGAATCCCAGATTTATTTCAAGATGAGCTAAGCAGCGTTTTAAGAAATATGTCACACGTGAGCTGGTCCAAGTGAGTGTTTTAAACAAAAACATGCACGGTAGAATGAATGAAGCCTCCTGCTGCTCTACCCAGGGACCATCCCTCAGCTGAATGTTCTGGAGATTCTCCTGATGTTGTCATCTTGTCTGACCACGGACAATCTCCTGCTGCATTCTTCATATGTGAAAGGACAACGTGATAAATTACACACTGGTTATTTTATAGGTGGAACACTTTATCATGTATCTGAATAGTTTGGCATATTAGCGATAAGGAGGCTTGCATGCCGTGGGTATTCGTCTTTATGTAAATGTGTTTATGTAGGCCTACCTGCAGTGTGTGTGTGTTGTATATAAAAAGTTTGTGCAGTGAGGTTGCTGAGCTGGGCAACAAACTCCTCAGCCCACACATGGCTTCACTCCTCCATATTCAGACACAGCGATGAGTCACATGCTCCATTCTTACACTTTTGTTCTCAGGGTGCCTTGTTGGGACGTCTTGACTCTTATCTCTTTGTCTCACAGACACACACACACACACACACACACACACACACACACACACACACACACACACACACACACACACACACACACTTTGAGTGCATTCCTTTCTTTGAGTCTCTGTTTCAAACAAAGATGTTCATTGAGTTAATAAAAACAAAAATGTAACAGGTTTCCCTGAATGTCCAGTCATGTGGCCCGTCTTGCCCCGACATTGAACTTTGGGAAGTTGATGAAGTCCCTAGCAACCTCCTTTTTGCAAACAGTGCAGTAACCAGGCCCACGTGTGACATCAGCAAAGTTGTCCCAGTGCATTCTCATCAAACGGCTGCCACTCAATAGGTGACCACAGGTCATGGGCGTGTAATGAGCCAAGAGGTGATGAGTGGAGACTGGCAGAGGAGGGGGGGGGGACCAGAGTGGAGGAGTTCAGTCAGAGGAGGGAAACTTTACAAGGCAAAAGGAGGAGGAGTTAAAGAACACACAGCGATGTCAGCACTGATGTCACACGTCTGGGGTTTTTGTGATACTTGAAGAAGAGTTACATGTATTAATGTCCCTGCTTTTTCAGTATGTGAAAACTGTCGGGAGAACCTGGTTGTCTCAGACTGGTCAAGCAAGTAATTCTGTTTTCACCTCTAATTGTTGGTTGGTTGGTTTGTTCTGTAAGCAAGATTATACACAAACAACTGAAAAGAGTTCTATGAAACTGGGTGGAAGAAAGCAGTAAGCAGAGGCATCCAGGATTTTTATCAACTTTCTTTAACATTGTGAGATAGGCTAGTTGTTTTGTCTGTTGGCCCTTAGAGGAGGTGTGTGCTCTACTGAGCGCCATTCATTTGCTATGTTATCTGTTAGAAGGGCAAATTATTTCAAGACCGGATTGTCATTAAAATTAATTTAGACATTGGTGTTTCACTCAGCATGCATTCTTTTTTACTTTAGTGATCCCTTAACCTTTCATTCAGCACTATGATCAGCTTAAGAGTTTCATTTGATAAATAGTACTTTGGTTTGTGACCGACTTTTTCTGAATCTAAGTTAGTCTGAGTTTACTTATATTTATTGTTTCTTTATACCTCTTTTTTATTTCAATACAGTGGAAAACCTACAGAGCAGCTGATTTGCTATGTACATGGAGAGCAATGCTAAACCGGAGTCAAATTCCGTGTGTACACATACGGTACTTGGCAAATAAACCTGATTCTTAGTTAGTCTTCCTTATGATATTTATATTCTGCTTTTACACCTTTAGATTATTCTTATTATTGCATTAAATATGCATGTGTATGTAAGTCACACTTATTTCCACTGGTTGTACAATCACGTTAGCGTTGACACGACACTGACATGAAAGTTCAGTGAATAACTTCTGTAGAATCCATATTCCATGTCTGCATCACTCAAATCAAAAGCAACAGGCTCAACATTTCCCACTGCTCAACTAGGGGGCAGTGTCTGCATTTATTCCACATGTGTGGGAGCATGTGTACCCTCACCCTAAAATGGAGCTTCAGCGTAAAGAGACGGGAAATGACCTGAGGTGTAAAGTGGAAACTGAGGAGAATCAGTGTTGTTGGCGATGCACGTTGTTCAGGTATGAGACGTTGAAATGTGTCCCTCTAGGACTCTGTCTTGATGATTGACTCAGTCGGTGTCTGACTCAGTCTCTGTAGTTCAGCAACAAGATAAGAAGAGCACTTGCAAATGTGGAGACATAACTTCCATGTAAACAGACGACTCCCACCCCCACATTTTCACCTGCTGCACCTCTGAGGCAAACAGACTCCCAATGTGCCCATGACTGATCAGTGGTTTTTAAAGCAGTTCACTTTCAAAGACTGAGGAGTTATGAACAGGAAAATATGACTCAGTCCAAAAAATATATATACTTTCATGTTGTATTTGTAACGATCCAAGTAAAGAAAATAAAAAAAAAAGCTCATTATTGTGTTTTTCTCACAGATATTCAAGAGTGTTACGAGGTGACCTTGCAGCAGAACTCAGAAGAAAGTGTTGTGAAAGAAGACAGAAGGCAGGATGCGTGGGAGGTAATTTTCCAGCTTCACATTATAGATTATGGAGAAAATAAACGTAAATATTTACTCCGTTCACTGTTAAAATACATGTTTACAGTGTATCTGGTGTAGCACGTACTGGCGTGTGCTGCGCTTTGCCTCCTGGCTGCACAAAAGGCACGGCGGCCAACACATGGTGTCACTACCTGTGTCCCTCACACTCCTACATGGGTAAGATGTTATCGTGAGTCACGGCGGCGATGACTTCAACCTGATGAGTGAGTGAGTGAGTGAGTGAGTGTGAGGCGGAGGAGAAGTTGGAGCGAGGGACACATGGGTAGAAGGAGAAGAGGGAAATTAGACCGAGTCAAAAGAGTGCTGATTACCATTTGCTCATCAGTGGGCTGCTCTCGTGAAGTCAGCCGGTCTTTTCATTATAACAAGTGTTTGCACTCACATGGATATTTAGAATATTATATAGTGAGGAGAAGAAAATCCGATTTGTAGATTTGAACATTATTCACCGAGACGTCTCACGCAAGTGGATTCACAGAAAACACGAATGCGAAAGCCTACAACACAACCACAAGAGCCACACAACAGAAACATAATCCCAGTGGAAGCGCTTGACAAGTGATGGTGACCATGAAACGTGCAGAGTAACTTACTGTCGTCAGGTGAGCCTTCGTTTATGGAAACCCTCCCAAGCCAGTCGCTGCTTAAAATTGGATGAACCCAATCGGTTCATTCTGTCTGAATAAAGTGATTGGTTGTCTTTATCACAATCCAGCAAGGGCCACAGATGTGCTTTTTACTTCTTTTAGAAAACCTTATTCATTGATAGCTATCGGGACCGGAAGAGGGTTTTTTTTGAAAAACATGCACAGTACAATGTGTGTGCCAGCGATTTTTAGGCTTATAATGAAAAGGTGCTGCTGAATTACGCAATTCAATCCTCACACAAGATAAAAAGTTTAATCCAACATTATTCCTTCATGCTTCACAGCCCCCTCCCTCCAGTCAATCCCTTAATGGCAATATGTTTTTGGAAATTCATGTGCTAAGTCTGAACTGGATTGTGTTCGGTCAGCTGAACAGGGGAACTGCAATAAACTTGTCATTCGCTGGACTGTTATTAAATTAAATGGATGCTTTAGTGCAGCAAAGTGTGTTGTCCAGGTTGTGGCCGCTCGTCTGCACGTGAAACTTGAGTGACTGACAAGAAGGATTCTCATGTGTTGTGTGACCTTGTTTAAAGGACAATATTTGGGAACGTATAAACAATCTGTTTTCTGTTCATCATATCGTGGACCTTATCTGCACAAATGATCTCTATCATTTTGGATAAGTCCTTTTATCACAGACTTATCGGATCAATGGCAGCACCCACTGTGTTCTAAAGAAGTTAAATTGTTTAGTTGGATGCCACATAATCACTATTAATTGTATAAAAGTTGATTTGTTGTTTTATTTATCATTTACTTCTAGTCAACTATATATTAACTGGTATTTTTAGTTTATCCATCACATACTTGATCCCCAGCCTAGTATGTGTGTTGACTCTTGTTTTTGTACTTTTTGTTATCTATCCATTACAATTAGCTGACGCATTTAGCTATTTTAATAATCCAATACAAAATATCAACAAACCACCATTTTGACCTCTGTTGTCAAGAAGTTGTGTTTTCACCCCTGACCGTTTGTTTGTTTGTTTGTTTGTTGGTCAGCAACCTTACACAAAAAACTGAACAGATTTCTACTAAACCAGGTGGAAGGACGGGGTCAAGAAAGAACCCATTCAAATTTGGCACAGATCTGGACCAAGTGGCGGATACAGTATCATTTTCTATAGCATTTTGAAATCGGGCGTTTTTTTGACATTTGCTACGGATTTCCCCCGGGGAATCATGCATGGATCTTAATGAAACAAATCAGGCATATTTACAGTATGGGATATACATTTCGTGCAGATCTGAATAATCAAATTATTTTCTACTGATCTACTTCACAATCTTTCAACAAATCTCCCAACAACCACTGAAGTGGCCCAGCGAGGGAGTCGATCAACAGCTGCATGAGGTGAATGTGTTCCTCCTCCATCAGTCCCATAGAAGAGGAACTAAACCACAAACTGTAACTGCTGCTTGAACTTTATTCTGCCGTCCTAAGCTCCTCTCAGTGTATTCTGTGATCCGCCCTGTCTAGCCTCTAATTCGGTGCAGCATGGCTCCTGATCCCCCCCCCCCCCCCCCCCCCCCTCCACTCCACTCCTCTCTGGATCACAGCTGCCTGTGGGGCCCAGGCACAGTCCTAGAGAGAGAAGAGGTGATGGAAGGATGCAGCAGTCATAGTGGGAAGTTTGAGAGAGGAAGAGAGAGCGAGCGCTGCTTAATGGACACCCAGTGAGGTGCTCATCAGTATTCTGGCCATGCTGTCACCTGAGTGGAGGATGGGAGGGAAACTAAATGAGTCTGCAAATTCCCTGATTTGGTGCAGAGAAGCAGGTGAGAGTGAAGAACGGCTCCTTCAGAGAACAAATGAAAGCAGACAAGAAGCTGTTTTTAGTAGATTTATTGAATCTATGATTACAGAGGAACTTGTGTTTTGATGGCAAGAACATTCAGGTGTTGTTTATTTTATTTTTATTGTGTAGTAGTCATGGAGTAATGGCCTGATCAAAAAAAACTTGAATACATTTAAAATATTATATCATTTTAATGTTATTTATTGAAATGCTGATTTTGAATATGTCTGCAGAATGTGTTTGTGTGTGTAATGCAAAGGCCATAAAAACTATTAACCTGCTTTCAGACATGCACTGAACTCTGCAGTTCCTCTGTATTTTCTCCGGAGGAGGTGCATGTCCGAACGCAAATGTCAGAGTGAGATGCTCCGCGGTTTCTGTAGACTTTCTGTGCCTGGCCTCCTGGTATAATGCCCGTAGAAAGCCAGGAAGAGTCGATGTGTGAACACAGCAGGGGAACCCCACTGGATTCACCGGAAGTGAGTTGGGGGAGTTGACGCAAACATGAATGACACACACTTAGAAGATACCTACGAAGATGTCAAGAGAGTTTGTGGTGATAAGAGCTGACAGCTGCGTCTGTGTGTTGTCAAGAAAATCATGTGATCTCCGCTAATACGTCACTTCCTGCCTCTGCCTGCTGCACCCGGCTGCTGCACCTCTCCCCTGAATAATGCAGAGGATTTGTTGCTGTTGTGAACGCGTCTGTGCAGAGAATCTCATGCTGTGTTGTGCATGTGTGAAAGGCAAAGTGCGGGTAATCTCCGTAGCCAATACTCCGGATTTTACCTGCAGGTCATGTCTGAAAACCACTTTAGACAGAGCGGGCAGCAGCAGCAGTGGTGGTGGTGGTGGTGGTGGGTGGGTGGGGGCCTCTCTGGCGGAGCAGTTGACCTGTCTGCCAGTGCTGCCATGGAGCCGTCAAAGTAAAACTCACTTCAACACCTCTGAAATAACACAGTACAGTATGTCTGATCGACTACACCAGTGCAAATCAAACTGTTGTCGTGAGCACGTTGATGTAGCCTGCTTGCTCGGGGGTTTGTACTTAGACACTTATATTTTCAACTTGAGCACAAGAGTGGCTTTCACTTAAAAAATAAGTTACCGCTTGTTTGTAAAAAAATCACTGGGCCTGTTTTACACTTTTGGTAACTTTCTACATTTGATAGCTCGCTCTGAAGGCTGCCCTCTGCTGGCAGATAAGTAGTGTGTCTCTGTGTGTTCATGTTCGCAGTCAGCAGAAGGTCTTGTTTGTATCTTAACATGTAAATGGTAAATGGGCTGTATTACTAGTTGTCTTTCTAGTCATCGACCACTCAACCCCATCGAACACTATACTACAATAAGCTGCTTTTATTTTCTGTCATACACACACTGCTGGTGTGGGGTTCAGTATCTCGCCTCAGGAAACTTTTTAAGGAGCTGGGGATCGAACCACCGATTTTTTTGTTAGCGAACAACCCCTGCCACAGCGGCTCCAATACGTATTGGACTTAAATCATTTTGATTTCAGTTGCACATTTGCTGTTGAGTACAATTTGTCAAGTTAGACTAAAATATTGAGTCCAGTTTTGTGCTGCTCTGTTGTCACAGCTGACTGTTAATACATGTTTTCATCAACTAGCGCCTGTTTTTGCTTCAGCAACCGTTTGACATTTTAGCGAAATGTTTGTATTCACTTTTTTTGTCAACAATTAGATATTTATGTATTTTTAAGCTGTTTCTCGAGTCGCCACTTGTTGAGATTTGCTGTTCTTGAGAAGAAAGTTCATAAGCATATTACCCAAAATGTTAAACCACTTCTTTACAGATGTTTGCAGCGGTTGTCATCTATGGTATCCACAATGTCCTGATCATTGTTGGAGTAGTGTTTTTGTTTTATCTGATTTTCACCATTCCTGTCTGAACATTGCTGTGTCCTTCAGGATCAGGAGGAGGAGGAGGAGGGTGTGTCTCGGGTGCGAGTGACCAGCAGGAGGAGCCCTCACAAAGTGGAGCGAGTTTCTGGCTTGGTGACCCGTTCCCACGTGGACATGCCCAAGGTGAGTAGCACCAAGCAAACAGGACCAAGCAATGATCCGACAACGCATGATCCTCATGATGTGGTGATTACACATTCTCCACTGAGCGCGCTCCAGCATCGTGAAACATCTCTTACTGTTCACAAAAGCCCACATGTCCTCCGTCACTGGTCACAGGTTCTTTGGACCTGTGACATGATTGGGGTTTGCTTTGTGTTTGTTTGGTTCGCTCTGGAGTTTATGAGAAACGTATTCAAACAGAGCGACAGAGAGGAGCAGACACACACACACACACGTGCGTCCCTGTGGATGGGAGAGGGGTTCTTCCCGTAGATTGTGACGCAACGCAGCGTTTTAACTTCGTAGTTGCTGAAGAAGTGACGACCCGGATTATCCGGGAACATGGATCTGACTTCAGTGGGTTAATGTGGAGATCGGTTCTGCATGTGAGTGATTGGAAAGGAGCAGAGGAGCAGAATCACTTGTTAACCCGATTTTCTTACCTATCTCTTGGCAAGCAAGCCGTTAGGGATATTTAGATGCGAGGCTTTCATGAGTAACAAGCACAGTCCTCCTTCTTCATGACAGAGACATGTCTTATAGGCTTGCCATGTTCTTTAGTATTGCTAAGGGCCCTTGTGTTCACATGCCTTCCCCATTACAGCACGGCCAGTGGCACATGGCAGCAGAGGGGCCGCAGGCGTTGGCTTTTCAGCTGAGCCCAGAACTAGTGCAGTGGGGGGAGGCATGAGGATCTGGGGGCTAGGACGGGGTAAAGGAGATGGAGATGCAGGCTCTGAGCTCATGGACTCAATGTGCTTGTATGATAATGTCTCATAAGAACATGGTGAAAACACAGGTTGACTCTGGTGTGGATAATATGGAGCTGTGCACGTGTGTGTGTTGTGTGTGTGTGTTGTGTGTGTGTGTGTGTGTGTGAGAGAGAGACTCCCTCTATCACATGAAGGGAGGGAGCTGAGGAGGTGCAAGGATTGGGAGGGAGGGAGGAAGGAGAGATATAGTGGGGGAGGCTGAGAGAGAGAGAAAGAGAGGCGAGGGCCGGTGCAGTGCAGAGCTGGAACGGACACCCAGAGCTCAGCCTTCCTCAGGTTGCCATGGAAACCACATTCCTCCCCCGCCTGCATCCCTACAGACTGCTCTGACTCTCTCTCTCTCTCTCTCTCTCTCTCTCTCTCTCTCTCTCTCTCTCTCTCTCTCTCTCTCTCTCCTCGCTTTTCTGTTTTTCATCCTGTCTTTTTCATTCCTCTTCTAATTCGCATCTTTGTTGTTTTTTTTTATTCCTTCTCCCTCGCTCTCGTTCTCTCTCTCTCTCTCTCTCTTTCTGCTCCGTTTTTTTTTTTTACTCTGCACACACATTGAGCACATTTGTGATGATGCACACTCAGCAAGCACACAGTGATTTCACATGCATTGCTCTCTGTGGCAAGGTGAATGGATAATTACACACACACACACACACACACACACACACACACACACACACACACAGTTCTTCTCTTTCATTCCCGTGCATTCATGGACACATAAGCACTTTGTTGTTTTCTCCGCATCTCTGTATTTTCTTCTCTCTATTTTTACTCCCCCTTCTGTTCAGCACCATGCTTCAATAATGCCCCCTCTAGTCATCACATTTCTGCCCACACACAGGGCACCTCAGCTTCGTTTCTCCGCAGCTATGGCGTCTCATCGCGGACACCTTCATCTTATTTCATCAATTGCTTTCACCTTCATGTTCGGTTTGCAGCTCATCTCTTAACCTCCTACTTGCATCCCTTTTCACAGCTCTCTTTCTCTCCGCTCCTTTCTTCTCGTGTGCGCACAAAATCTATGTGAAATGTGGGTTCCGTACCCATGCAGCTCCGATACAATCTCCCACTCTGCTCTTCTCCCCATCTCCCTCATTTCCCTCTATTCCCTCTTTCATTTTCCTCCCTGTGTATGCTCCTCTCTTGTTTTTCCATCAGTCGGAGGTGCTCTGTGTGGTGTGTGTGTGTGTGTGTGTGTGTGATGGAGCAGCTCCGAGGCCTCTTATTGGGAGTCATGGCCATGTAGCCTTTGTTTTTCTGTGTTTGCACCTCTGGGAGACCTTTAGTTGTTGCTCCCTGGCAGGTTACTTTGTCTTTCAGTACAAAACGGATGAGTATCTCTAATGCACATTGCATCTCTCCTGCACACTTCACAAAGCTCTGATTCATTGAGCAGTATTATGTGTAAAAGATTCTCTGCAATTTATTCATTTCAATATCTGATATTTGCAGAGGGAGGGATCGTTCTGTCATGATGTAATGATGCCTGAGAGAGAGACTTATAAGACTTGCTTCCTCACCCCCTCTTACAGTTAGTTAAGGCTACAGTAAGAACAGCTTAGTACGTGTTGATAAACGGAGCTGCCTCTTTAAGGCTGCCTCACTGCCGACTGTCCTTTTATGGCGCCGCATCCGGTCAGGTGACGAAGGAGCAGAGTCACACAGCTTCCCCGAGAAATGACTGAAAAGCTCAATACACGGTCTGTGCAGGGTGTCCAGGTGGGTTTATGTAATAAGGGTTGTGCAGGCTGATGCCGAGCTGATATTGTATTTTTTTGGGGGGGGTCGGGGGGGGCGCGGCAGAAGTATCTCTGTACCAAAGCACAGGATAATTTCCTCGCTTATGCCATAAATCACAGGCCCTTCTTTTTCATTTGTCAACCGAGGGTCAGAGGTCGCTGCTTTCATTTCACAAGATAAATCACCTCATGCTGTTGATCTCTCCAGTCCAAAGCTGTTTAATTGGGCACAGTATTTATCAATGATTGCACATATAACCAACTCTCACTCATGCATACACAATATATATATATATATATATATATATATATATATATGTGTGTGTGTGTGTGTATACATATATATTTGTGCATGGACGTGCGTTAGATGAATGAATGAATCTTTCGGGTCGACTAAAACCAACTCGTTGTAATTGTATTTTCTGCAGGATAGGAGCAGCTAGTAAATTTGGTCCGAGTCAGAGTGTAATTACAAGCTAACACTTCAACAGACCCTGCTGTGCAGTGTTGTTTCACCCTTTGTGACAATCAGTTGTTTCAGTCTTCAGACGAAAAAGGTTTTTCACTTTTCACCGGGGGGGGTGGAGCATCTTAGTGCACGTTTTATGTTCAGTCGTGGAGGTAAGATCATTTTCTGTCGCTGGTTTTAATGTGTAGCCACTAAACAAATGCCAGTAACCGAATATTGCTTCCTCTGCTTGGCACTGCATCACCCATGGTAAAATAATCTTATGTGGGTGACAGTTTTATTGTGTAATAAACTGCAGATTAAATCGACAATAACACGTGATCCAATACAAGGACATTGCAAGTGACACCCTCAGAAATGATTGTCTAATTGAGTCCCACCAAAAGTACACAGCCTCAATAACAGTTTTTATCTTCACAGAAAATGTGTATATTGCATAGATTTTGAATTTGATTGCACCCCCCAGTATAAGCTTGCTCTAACTGAAATGTTAACTCTTAAATAACATATTATAATATTTCTTTAGTGATTAAAACCACAAACAAACAAACGAAACCTGATGTCCATATTGACAAAATGACATTAAATATTAAATCTTACAGTTCATGTATACCAGCCCTACTGTAATATCTCTGCTGTAATTTCATTGTTTCATATTAACTTCCTGTATTCCACTTCCTGCTGCACCCCCCCCCCCCCGATACATAGAACCAGCAAACGATTGGCTCTAAAAAGAATATTCAAATTTTTTATATATACATTAGGTTATGTAACATTCAAAGGGAGAGGTTTCTTTTCCCCTAGAGTTACTAAACATCCCCACATACACAGTTCATATGCAGATGTGTTTGTACGCGCATGCTCAGCCGCACACACAGAAGACATGTGTGTTCATTCATTCAGGTGATACCTCTTTGTCCTTCTCTGCTGCCTTCATCATGTGTTCGTCATTCCCTCTTTTTTTTTCTATGCCGCCCGTATGTGATTTTAACTGTAAGCCCCCTGACTGCGCTGTGTTATAAATGCGATGTGGACAGTTTGTAAGAGAGACAGCGCGCGGCTCGGGGAAGGATGGTTGCAACATGTGCTCAGTCATGTGTGCTGTGATCAATATGCTTACATCGTCCTTCCAAGCCGCTGCCTCCAAGCCCCGCCCCTGCCGCTCTGATTGGCTTCGGCAGGGTTTGTGGCTGCATCCTACAATGTAACTTGAGGCATTCAGTGGTTTTCTACAGTCTCTGTTTGAAAATGACCAAGTTTCTGCCCTTGTTTCTCTTTTTGTACTCGCAGCTTTGGCAATTCTCTGTAGGTTAGAGTGAAAGAATATTGTTATAATGGAGTGAGTTACTGTTGCATGTAATTAAGTGTGGCTGAGCCTGCTGTGTGTGCCTCCTGGTAGGCCGGCAACACAGTGCAGTGTGCCCTCGCCCCCAAATCCTGCTCCTTGGTGTTTTTAATTAAAGGTACTATGTCTTATATGTAAATCAAATCACTGTAAAAGCCCTATTATTTACGTATGAGCACTGTCACGTGCAGACAATGTGCAAATCTCTCCCCCATGCAGACACACCCAGCTCCGCTCCCCGTCACATTTCATTAATAATGCATATATGCAGGTCCTTAATGGTGACACTATAAGATTCCTTTTAAAAAAGATCAACCTTCGCAGTCAGTGTCAGGATGTTTTCCTCTCAATCTAGAAATTCATTAACATGCTAAAGGGTTCACGCAGGCAGTCCCGTCGCATGACTGAAAATACAAACAGATACATGAAAGCCATATAGTCTCTGCATCCGGCTCTTTTTTTCCCCCCTCACACATTCTCACTCTCAATCTCTTCCTCCACCCACTCCAAAGCCCAAGCGTGTAATCTTGTTGGTTTCGTACACGTGTTGATGTCATCATTGTGAACATAAAAATATTTCCCCTGTGGTTCTTAAACAAGGCTTCGGCAATTCACTATTCTCCCACTGAGCTTATTTTGACCCAAACTTGACAACAACATAATTCAGCAGCGTAGTGCTACTTTGCAAGTGGAGAAGAGGAAGAGGGGTGGGGAGGGATGTAAAGTAATGCAGCGTGATTCAAACACACCCTTGTGTTGATGACCGGGAGAGACGGATTTTCATGTGCTGCACCTGCCTCCATTGTGAGATTATTTACAGATGTGTGCTGTGACACAGAGCCCGGGGGTTGCAAGTCACTAGCACAAGAGTGCTGTTAGGTCTGCAGCTGAACTAGAGATGACTGTGGAGGTGACCAGTGACCAGTCAGAGGCACTGTAAATTGAATTTTGGCTGCTGAGTTGTTTGGTGGAAAACATGGATTAGACTCGCACTCATTGGAGCGGGGTCAAGGTTTTGACTGTGGACAATGACCTTCCTTTTTTTTTTTTTTTATAAGAATGAAAAAACTGACATATGCAATGTTTTTATTGCGGCTTTATGAGTGAGGCAGTATTTCCACCCGAGGCAGGCAGCGGTGAGGTTTAGGTGCTGCGGCCCCTTTAAGAGAAGCCAGTGAGGCGCTCAGTCCTGTTGGTGCTGCTGCTGCTGATGGCAGCGCTGCCAGTTGATTGGCTGTGGCTGTCAGGACTGAGGTGCTAGAGGGATGCTGCTACATATCCCCTGTCCCTCCCTCCCTCCCTGCATCTCTCTCTCTCTCTCTCTCTCTCTCTCTCTCTCTCTCTCTCTCTCTCTCTCTCTCTCTCTCCCCCGCACTCGCTCGCTCTCCATCTCCCTCTTGCTCGCTCGCATCCCTCTGAATAATCCACATCTAGGGCAAGCTGGCTGAGGGGCGATCCAGAGCTCAGCTCCTCTCTGCAGGCTGAGAAAAGAGACAGAGGGAGAACGACAACGATTTTCAACGCAGGAGGAAAAACGTGATATTTTGACGGGAAGATACCAAGAATCAAGAGAGGAAGATTTTCATCAGCGGATATCATTTATTTATATATATATTGTTTATATATCTATATATATATATTTGTACACACACATATAGATATTTATATATATACCTTTATCTCTGTACATATCTGTATTTGTGCTCGTCTGTTTATATTAATATTTTTATATGTATTTGTGTGTGTAAATATATATGATATATAAGCAAAAGAATATATACATATATATACATATATATGTGTGTGTATATATATCTATATATATATATACATGAATTTATATGCGTATCACTGTGAACCAAGAGAAGCAAGAGGAAATTTCTATCATTGGGGCTGGTCTCTGATTGTGTGGTCGTATACAATATTTTGAATATTTCGTTTGATCTTCTACGTCAAGAGGACAAAGACTACGTGCCCATTTTGTATTTTGTTTTCCCGTTGCTGCTTTCCATTCCTCCTGATCTTTCTTTTTTCTACGTGCGAGAGGAATAAAGCGGAGAGTGACTGGATTTGACAAAAAGGGAAAATCGGTAGAAATTCCTGTGATTAGTGTTATTTCCGTTGGCATTAGCGCTCTGTGAGCCGATCACAGCTGCTGTGTGAGATCTGAGGAGGCAGCAGCGACAGTGCCACGCCGCTCAGCTCAGCATCAGCCCAGCCAGCATGCACAAACACCACCACTGCTGTAAGTGCCCAGAATGTTATGAGGTGACCCGTATGGCTGCCCTGCGTAGGATGGACGCCCCGGCATATGGAGGAGACTGGCAGGCCGAGCCCTATGGATACCCGCCTGGGTATGGGGGAGGCCAGACCTTACCTCCCCCAGCTTCAGGGGGAGGTGGAAGCATGGGAGGAGGAGGGGGAACTTTGGGGAGAAGTAAGGGCAAGATTATGTCTAGTGGGGGCCCGGGAGGCCCCAACCCAAAGGGCCAATCCAAGGGAGGCCCCAAAGTAAACGGCAGCAACTCCAGTGGTGGACAAGCAGGATGGTGGCCTGAATGCACCTGTACCAACCGGGAGTGGTACGACCAGGTAACTCATCTTCCTCACTCTGTTAGATAAGCTCAGGGCTGTGGGGCCTGGCATGGGAGACTGGGATCAGATGGGCTGCTGCCGTAGTAAAGCAGAGACGATCATGTTTCAGCTGAGGCTGCTGCTTTATGGAGGAGGATTCATATTTAGTATTCACCCCAAGCCTTCCTTTCTCATGTTGGTGACTGTGGTTCTTCTACTGGAGAGGAGAACAGGACTGATCTAGTTCCACTGCACACACATGGAGATGATCCTCATGTTTGGATTTGATGCAGATGACTAATGCTTATAGATTTAACACACCTAGTGTATGTCGTCAAAGACTTACGCTGATGCAGCTACCATAGGCCAAAATGGTGCATTTTCAGCCGCTGAAGCAGCAGCATTGAATGGCAGCTTGCTTTTATTTTGAGTTATCTGTCAAAGCTGTTTCTTCCACACTGCAGCCGGACTTTGTAAGGAATTAGATGTAAGAACTAGATTTCTCAGACATCCGGTCATGGTAGGTTTGTGTCTCGTAGACTCACAGTGGAGGAAAAGATGATGAAATCCAAACCAGCTCCATTCTTATTTATTGCCATTGTTGTTTTGCAAAGCCGTTTTTCTCCAAAGCGTCACAGTATAAGGAACGTGTGGTCGGGAAAAAGAGAGAATCAGCAGCAATGTGTCTGAACGCTGTCATACATGCCACACAGTGTGAATGAAACTGCCTCTTCACATGCGCTCCATTTTGTGCCTAATATCCCCATCTATTGACATGTATTTATAAATGACAGTTGATGTAAGGTCAGATTCAGAAGCGCAGTCTTTAATTAAGCAAGGTGCACGTATGAGAGCATGAGCTGGGGTGGGGGAAGGGTGGCTTTGGTGAGCGAGAGATTCAAGGAACCGATCTCGCTGTGCATGAGTATGTGTCTATGTGGTCTCGTATTTGCAGCAAGTGGAGCCACTGCATTGTTTGTGCGCCCCCCCCCCCCCCCCCCACACACACACACATACACGTTAATGTCTGATCGCGTTTTGAGTAAGAATTAGGAGGCAGCAGGAAGGAGGAAGGTGAGGAGAGGCACGGGGGTAAAATGGAGGCTGAGGAAGAGATCCCCCTGAGCTGAGCCCACATATGAGCCGCAACCCAGCTGATATTAGCAGATCACTACAGACAAGGAAAGGCTTTACCTTCGGAGAGGCAAAGAGAGAAAGACGCCGTCTTGACTCCTGTTAAAATCCGTCGCAAGCCATTTTCTAGTCAGCTGGATTCAGACCGGTCCAGCTTATTTCATCTTTCACACATTTGAAAGGCTCATGGCAGATGTGATTATGTAAGCAGTTATTGCTTACGTGGAGATTCTATTCCTCATCAGTATTGAAACCTCATTGTTCTGATATCCATATTATATTTAGCCTCTGCTTCATGAAATATGTTCTCTCCGATTGCACCGTGATGCATGTAAGGATCCCATGTTGTGGACACATCACCATTATTGGTTCAACCCCACTGTAGTATCCTATATACTATGTACTTGCTCCTTTGCTGTATCATGCGAACGTGTGCCTCATAAAAAAACCCTTTACAGTATAATATCCATCCTGGCATTCAGGATGTAGAATAAATTAAAGATCCAGTGATGTGATGAGCAGGGGATGATTGGTGATGGGGGGGGGGCAGCTGTCAGTGGGGTGAAAATGCTAAGGTTGAAAAAGAGAGAAATAAGCCAATAAAGGCAGGCGGCGGGCCTGTGGAGGGGGAGGGGGGTTACGTAAGAGGAGGCAGTTGGTGGTGCTGTCAGAGAGAGGAAGCAGAAGAGGCCCTGACACCGTGGACAAGCATCTGCCCCTCCGTGTCTTAGAACAGGCCTGTGAACGGCCACTATACGCTCGCCCTCTCCAATGCGAACGAGCCCATGGCACGGCACGGACGGAGAGACGCACCCCCCCTCCACCACCCCCCCCCCCACCCTCCCGCCTCCTTCCTCGCAGTCACCGTTGCTCATCCTTGGGTGGGAAACGTGAATGCTGCCCCTCCCCCCCGCCACCTATACACAGCCGGGGAGCAGCGATCACACACGCCCCAAACACACACGTCTATTACCCTATAGCTCCTGTAAACACTGTTTTTCGGACGCAAGCACGATAATGAAAAGGCAATAACCTTGTGCAGTCATTCAGGATTTTCTGAGCTGGCTTTATTCTTGGCTGGATCATTGACATTTTCAAATGGCTCTTGTAGCCATGAACCCTTCATGTATGTGCTAGGAAATCATTAGACACCCCAGGACATAACGATGCCATATTCGTAATTTTTTTCCCTCTGTCATGTATTTACTAAATGATTGTGTGGCTATTGTCGAGGGCTCGCTAGCTTAATTATGATTATGATTCCATTTGGGATTATGAGAACATTCTTTAAAACAAGAGCGTTTGAGTTTAAATCTGAGAAAAGTAGAGACCTCAGTCTACGGGGAGCTGCAGTCAGAAAGCTCCCTCTTCCCCCCGCGGGCTCCAATCTGTCTTTGTGTGTTCTCCAGCTCTGTCGCTATGATTAGCTTTAAATATTAATTGGATTTTACTTTATTTATTAGCATCAAGATTCGGTCCAAAATGCTGTGCCAGACCTGTTGTGTAGAACAGGTCTTTGTAGTGGCAGTGGTGTTTCAAATTAATGCGCAGGCACGGTGGGCGTTAATGTCGAACACTCCCATAGGTGATTACAACTTGACAGCCTTCAGGCCTTGATCAGAAGTGTGTGTGTGTGTGTGTGTGTGTGTGTGTGTGTGTGTGTGTGTGTGTGTGTGTGTGTGTGTGTGTGTGTGTGTGTGTGTGTGTGTGTGTGTGTGTGTGTGTGTGTGTGTGTGTGTGAGAACATTTACAGTCACATTGATTTATCGGTGTCGTTGGATTGTACTGTACATCTTTCTGATGAGATTTCCTTCACTTGGATGTGATGTTGGTGTTCCAGTATCAGAAACTCAGAGAGAATTGTCGGATGGGATTCAGATGTGTGTCCGGGTCTAAATGTCTTGAGCTGGATCCCCTCCTGTGATCTCGAAAGGCTCCGTCTAATACCTGGTATATTCTAATCCGATCAAGGCTTTTTATATCTAGAAGAGACGCATGTGATCAGAAAGAAAGTGAACTCAGCAAATCCATACATTTCCTTTTCAAAAAGGTGACCTGAACGATAACAGCAAAATGGATGTTGCGTTCATTACACCCACAGAGGCAGTTCCTGTCAGTGCATTCAATCCAGCGTGATGCATAATTACTGCAAGGTTGTTTTTGAGTGTGGAGTAAGATGAACAGATTTGCATATGTTGTGCGTAACATCACACATCAGAGCTCTGAAAGGCAGTCGATGTTGATTAAGATAAAAACAAAAGAGTTGGAAGTTGAGAGAAAACATAAATACAGACGAACCTTTCTCGGTTACTATCATTTCCCTACACCGCTGATGAGCAGGTGACTTATGTTGTCAGGAGCATTTCTGTGTTAAGTTGTGTTTTGCGAGTATTAGCAGCACGTTTATCTATTCGGTCGTGTTAAATGTTTGCTCCAGAAAGCGTGTTGATATTTTTTCCTAACTGGCTTGTGTTGTGTCCATTTGCATTTAACTTTGAGTTGTCCAAATTGAGCTCTCAGGGCCACCGTACTCCGTAAACACTTCAAGTTCCCATCACTGTTTGATCATGATATTTGATGGTATTTAAGTGGTTCAGTGGTTAAGCGGTTTAAGAATGTGACTTACTGTCAAATAGAAAACTTGAAATCATTCTCAAAGTCATTTCTCAGTCCTCTGTGTCATTAGTTTTGTTCTTTGCAAATAATTTGAAAATATACCCATCCGATAAAACTGTGAAAAGACACTTCTTTTATTGTCTACTCTCCTTTCGTCAGCGAGGAGAGAGTATGTCTGACATCATTCTTTGACATTTGATCTGAGGACCCGGCTCGTCCGTGCGGTCGCTGCTTGTCTCACAACAATCCTTTTTGAAAACACAATGAGAGGACAGAATAAAGGCTGACACAGCGACATGTTCAAGATTGTCTATACTGTAGCTTAAACAACGTGTATATAATTGTGAATATACACAATTCCTCTTTGACCTTTAGTGAGGTGTACATGCTTCCAGGATTTGGGATTTCTGTGAAACCGTTAAACCAGGTGATTTGATGGCATTAAAGAGCAAGCAGCGTGCTCATGTGCGGAGGCTCGGCCGAACACGTGGTTCCTTCAGAAGGAGATGATTACACTTCTCAGGTTCCTCGCTGTTGTTCAGGAAACCGTATGTATTTAGCTCTCATGTCACTTTCGCAGAAAACTGTTGGTCAAACAACATCATAATTCAATTATGGGCAAACAGGGTAATTCTTTGTTTGGTCCTAAGATGTTGGGGGCGGGGTGTAGAGTTGTTCACGTAACCACAGACATAATGATGGATGTTAACCATTACTGAGTGTTCTTTCAAACTGTGCATCGCAGGCTCAAAACATTTAGCCACAGTGAGCGGTGATGACGAGCTGAACAGCTCTGCAGTGGTTTCATGAACTCGGGTCGTTTCAGTCACAATGTAGAAGAGCAATAGAGGATTTTTATAGAAAATTTGCTTCACGAAGTTAGCTCTCTTATGACCTGCATGTGCTAACTGCAGAAAGCGATTCAGGCAGTCACATCCAGTTCAGTGTAGTTTCTCCATAATGATAATGAGCCTCAACAAGTTTAAGGCATGTTGAAGAGCTTCAGGCAACAAGGAAGCAATAAGATCAGCCGATGTTTTTAAAATAGTTTCAAAATGGCTGCAATGTGTGATATAAATGTGCACATTTGATTTGCTGCACCAAACTTTAGCCTCGGTACAAGAAGAGGAGCAGCAGGTTCTGTTTCTGCTGTTTAATGGGCCGCCTGTCAGGTAACTCAATGTGTTTCGATAAATGTGCGTAAGAAAAATGACAATTGTTGCATCGCAGATGATAATTCATCTCTTCACAATCTAACTATTAAGCGGTTTTGCTGTTTGCTGAAACACACTTTTGAAAAAACTGTAATTCAGCTTTTCAAACCACCGCAGAAATTATGATTCAGATGCCAACGCTCGCTTTTCATTGATCTCATACAAATTCAGAGCACATGCTGTAATTTAATTTTCTGTTCAGTTGTCTTTTAGCAAACCTCCTACATCATATCTTCCCTTGTGCGCCCGCCTGTCTCTCTCTCTTTCACACACACACACACACACACACACACACACACATATGTACTATATAAGCAAACACACTTGTGCCGTACACAGACCTTTGCTCAAAAACAAAGTGCTCCTAACCTATGAGAATGTAGGGTAAAGAGAGGATAGTGAATCATGGGTAAATGCACTAAAAACAAGGGAGACAAGGTGCGCTGCAATATTTATGTGCACTTTGACAAAAGTTGGCCTTTTTTACGACACGCGAGCGGGAAGGGACGGAGCGCCTGAGAAAAGTCAGATGTTGCGGAAGAGACTTTGACAAGCGAGCCGCCATTATGGGGGCTGAGAAGTTTGATCTGTGATGAAGACCCAGGACCCGAGCTGCGCTGATTCCCACCTCCTACACTTCCTCTGAAAGCCTCCGCTCGACAGCTGCGCCGCTCTTTACCTTTGCATCGCGTTCACAGACTGAATCTGCTCCTATTGTTTCAACATGGAGGTCCCCTGTGAAATGCTGGATTCGCTGGAATGTGTTGCCGCCTCTGCCAAAGCAGATTTAATGCTCATCAAGCTGTTTATTCATTACTGCAGGTTGGCTACAGCTACGCGATGTATAAATATATATGTAGAGGCCTTTTGCACAGTGTTACAGGTGCAGTAGCCTGAAGCTGCAGATCCTGTGTGTAGAGTGTGTGTGTCCTCCTGGAAGCCGAGGCTGCCATGCCCCTGTGATCCATATGGTCATTGTCAGAGGCCCTGCCAGAGATCAGACCCATATCAGCTCGCCTGTTCTCCCCCCTCTCTCAGGCTCTCGCTGCCAGCCAGGGGAGGAGAGGAGAGAAGGGAGGAGAATGCTGTTTGTTTGTTTGCTTGTCTGCTTTGTTTTATTTAGGGGTTTTTGCTGATCACAGTAGCGACTGGCCTAGAAAAGTGACTGTGCTGCGCAGGGCAGAGTGGACCACTGAATCAGCGATGGAAGCGTCAGATTTTCTGTCGGAGGGAGAGAGAGAGAGAGAGAGAGAGAAGCGAGGGACGTGCGGGGCCTTTGATTGAACACTCTACCACTGTTGCTGTTGATTAGAAGTATCAGACTTTAGTGCGCGATGGTTTGTATCTACACATATGAGAGCTTTTTCCTCTGTTGTGCGAGACTCGTTTCAGCAGGATTGCGCTGGCATCCTCTGCACGGTGCACCGGCTCCTTCACCCACATGCTACCATGGAAAATGTGTGTGTCCAATCAATACCAGTGAAGAGCTAGTCCCTAAGTCTTCTGACTCCTCTTCATTTTTGTGGGGGAGTGTGGGCGCTTTCAACAGCGCTTCGGCTTTTATTGCTTTTATTCAACCACCACATCAGCTGTTATTTTGGTGATACTTTACAACAAGGTACACACAATAGTCAAGAAGGAGTCAGCACCACAGAAACAGGAGCTGACTGCTCATAAATCATTTTAAATAAATGATTTTGTATTCGATAGATACAAGTTACCTTAGAACAGACAGATATTACATAATCTTTATGTTAATATTTTAGAAATATTCCCTTTTTATAAGCATCACATTATCTTCACTGTTTGTTGCTGAAATGTGGACCAATGCATTTAGTATTGTGTAACATTTCGTAGAAGCAATTCCCATAGTACAACATTGTGACATGATTACCTACCTTCTCTCATCAACAGTCATTTCCTTTGTGCAGTTTTTGAATTTGCTTTTAAGCTACTGTCAATGAAATCCATCACATTAAGACCCTGTTTTGTGGTTCGAAGGGCGTAAACATGGACATTTAAGCAAGCTTTTAATTTGAAACAACTGCAGAGGAAGTGTAGTAACTTAAGTGTAAAAATGACTCGAAGTAGTGAATGAAAAGGGAAACGTTCAGAAACCTACATTGTTACAGGTTCTTCACACAAGCTATAGGAGAGCAGGTTATTTACCAAACCTTGACTACTCTGTGCTGAGCAACTATAATTTGAGACTTGACCTTTTATTTGAATATTTGTTTTACAGTAAACTCAGAGCATTGACACCATATTGTTTGGCTGCTGTCTTCAGTCTTGAAGACATTGTGACATGTCACATTAGGAAAAGCACAGGTGTAAATCATGGAATGAGTGATGGCTGAATTTCAATAATTAGACTCCTGGTATTGTTGCTGCTGACTCACTGTCACACCGTGTAACTTACCAGGACAAGTAAATTCATTTTTTTGTCAGAACAGCAAAAATGATTGAGGTTGGATATGTGTGAGCTTCAAGGTTGATCACTCACACATGTTCATTTTCACTCTCACAGATTTAATTAGCAGACAGCACCTTCACAACAGTTGGCCACTCATGAGAAAGAGCCCTCTGCTCACTAGTAGAAACATTTCTTAAACAAATTAATGTAAAAAACATAATTTACCCCTTTTTACACAGCCTGTTCAAGGTGTGTTAATACTGTTATGTATAGATGTGAAATGGTTTGACATTGTTGTTGCACATTTATACCAGCGGTGAGGTAATAAGAGTCTTTCGATGTCTTCCCCGGAGTCCGGCATGTTTCTATAGTGGCAAACCGACACACTGGGTCTACACTACACAAGAACATTTGTTATAGTCGTGTTGAAACTATTTTGGCATTTATACACTATCCAAGTTCTATTCAATTCTATTCATTGCAGGAAATCACATGAGCTCTGATTAGTGACCGGTTACCTCGTTCTTCAGGTTATTCATCATCCAGATAAGCTAAAAGAATATTCTTTGTGTGTGTGTGTGTGTGTGTGTGTGTGTGTGTGTGTGTGTGTGTGTGTGTGTGTGTGTGTGTGTGTGTGTGTGTGTGTGTGTGTGTGTGTGTGTGGGAGAGACATTTGGCGAATCGGTGCGTTTCTTACCATGTGTAGCTGCTCTGAGTGCCATCTCTGTCTAATGCATTATCCAAGCAGCCCTTCAGCCATTTGGTCTGGCCTCTCGTGTGTTTGTGTGTGCCTGCGTGTGTGTGTGTGTGTGTGTGTGTGTGCGTGTGTTGTTTGTCAGTGTTCTTCATTTCTGTCGTCTTCCACTGCTCTTCTCCTCCTCCGCTCTTTCATTTTTCATGCATAGTACGAATCAAAGGCTTCATTTTCAGGTGTAGAGCAGTGTTCACAGAGGATGCAGCAGCAGCAGCAGCAGCAGCAAACAACTCCAGGCCTGCGCTTCAGTATGATTAGTTTAATTTAATATCATATGCACATGCAGCTCTTCACAGGAATACCACATCAGTGCCTCGTAAATCATTGAGCAGGATCTCTGTTGAATAACAATTTACTTCTAATAGTTTGACTAAAACACAATTTAATTCATATATTATGGATGTTTTTCTGCTATAATCAGAAGCTGTTCCTTACCCACAACCGTTACCATCTGTTTTTTGCAATCTACATCTTATATTTTCTCATCATCTTGTTACAGTGGCATTTAATTGTGCACATTTGTGGTTGTGGGGACTTTACTTGACATACGGTATCTTTAACCTGGAGTTTGCAGTGTAAAATCATTTTACTGTGTTTTTAACATGATTAGCAAAAACAAAAATAGGTATACTTAAAATATCTTATATATTCGTCCCTGTCTCCATGATTATGCTTATTGGTAATATGTTAACCAATAGGAACGATGGCCAGTATTTGGGCTGGGTGATAAAACCATATCAATAATTATCCCAGTGTAATTTTCATCAATAGCAATATAGCAGCGGTTCAATATATATCCATGTAATGGCTGTAAATTGTGCAAACACAGTGAGGAGGTTCAACACATCATTGATCAACCTCAGATTTGTAAAATGTTTGAAACCAGAACCTTCACTCAGGAGCAAATATTAAACAGTGAATTTAATGGAAATAATAATGTGACAACCATCGTGGTAATTATCAATATGGAATTTAAATCTTGATATGATTTTTGGGCCGTATCGCCCAGTCCTAGCCGGTACAGACATACAGTATATTGTGACAGCATATGTTTGGCTCACATGGACTTCCTGTCCCCACCCCCCACCGAGCTGACAAGATGAGAGGCCCTGCTAACGTTATCCAGACATATGTCTCCTGAATGTCCGCAGAAGCACCGACGATCTTTAAACACATCCCTCTGTTAATTATCCGTCATTATTTTCTATCAGTGAGACTCAACCCCATCTACCCGCCGAGTTTGCCAAAGCAGGAGCACGCACCTCACTCTCGGAGGCAGAGAGCGATGAAGAAGAGAAAGAGAGAGAGAGAGCGTGCCCTCGCTGTGTCGTGGATATAAACAACACGAGCAATCCCAGCTTAATATCATACATCTTATTACACTGTTCATCGTACATCTCTGCCCTGAAATAGCTTTTATGGATTTATTGCGGTTTGTTTCCCTCTGTGCATCCATGCTTGTGTGTTAAGGTGTCGTCAAAATGTGACACATCCTTCCCCAGTACAAGTCAGATCCAATTTAAGTTTTTAAAAGCTCTTATGTAGCATAAACAAACGAGCATTAAGGACATGTTGTGTGTGATGTTTTTAAAGCTACAGTTTGAGTTCATGGTCTCCTGCCACATGGAACTTCCCTCGTTGCTCGTGTTGTTATCTTTATATTTGGATATTATGTATTAGCTGTTGTGATCGTCTAGGTTGGCAGTCAAAGACCTTTTCCCTGATTGCCTTGACATTAACACCGCACGTTCCTGCCGCACTGGAAAGCTGATTAAATATTCCTCAACTCATCATTAAAACTCTGATATTCATACAGAATCAGAGAGCAGTATGTTAATGTGACAAATATGATTTGAAATTGCAATCTCTTTTATGAGATTCAGTTCATGTATCGAGTGAATAACTAAATAAGTGTGACGTCAGTTATGTGGGAACAAATAGATCTCTGGCTGATCAAAACATTTTGAACCGACCACGAGTCAGGTGTCAAAGCAAGGCCTGATGGGTTTTATGGAAAGGTTTTTGAAAGGTTGCTTCACACATCACACCCATAAACTACAATATTACACAAACTGTTATATTAGTCATTTAGTCAATTTTCGAATTTGTAATTATTTGCTCAAACTAAATCTGCATTTTACCCATCCAACCATCTATACCTCGTATCCTTTATAATCCTGGAGCCATTCTCATGTGACACAGGGCGTATCACAGCCATTCACCTTCACACCTTATTTAGAGTCTCCAAATACCCTAACCCCCCCCACACCGCATGTCTGTGGACTGTGGGAGGAGGCCGGAGAAAACCCAAGCAGACACGGAGAGAACATACAAACCTCACACAGAAAGAACCCCGGGCCGAAACCAGGATTCCAATAAAAAAACCTTCTGGCTGTTATGTACAGTGCTAACCACTGCACCACTGTGTCATCCCAATCTGTGGATAGTGGGCTCCTTAGAGCTCTAGAGAACTCTAGAGCTAATATTTGACATAAATACTCTAAAAAGGTTGTTTGAATTTCCGCCCTTTTTCATTCCCAAAACCTGATGTATATACTCCAGATTATACACATTATCATATCCACATATATATATTGGTTTATACTACTTTGTAGAGACACTGCTTCCCCTTCTCTTCCAGTGCTGTGAAACATTTATTTGCAAGATGAATCAAACTAATAGCACCATTTTCTGTTTGGTTGAGAAGTGCAGCTTTTTGTCATTCAGCGCAGACAGGTGTAGAGCTGCCTTTGAGCTGAAGACCAACAAGCTGAGACGTGTGGGGAAACAACAAAGGAGACAATTGTGTTTAACTGTGCTTCACCTGCCAGCCGGAAATTAATCGAACACATTATTATGAAATGCCAGTGTCACGTCTGCCTCGGCCCCAAACACGAGGAGGAGGAGGAGGAGGAGTTGTTCTCTGATTAAAGCTGGAGATGCCTTTCTTTCCCACACTGTTCTCTTCCGGGTGTAGCAGGGCTGGATGTACACAATTACAAGCAACACACATTAAACAGAAACATTACAGCCTTGTCTTCCTCCTTGATCACACAGATGAACTTATACTTTACAGTTTAACGAACTGAGCGTCCATATGGCAAATATATCATTCTGCATTTTGAGGAAGCTGACACATAGGAAGGTTATGCTCCAGCACAGGCAGTTCAAGTTTAACAGACACTTATACATCATATTAAGAAACATTCGATGCCAGAAAAGCTCTAAAGCAACCAGGAGCTACTGACAACTTTTAAGGTGGAATCGTTTTACTCTAGTGCATGAGTTGACAATGTGAATCAGTTGATTTACCTTAAAGCTTGGGTATAGGTTACATGCTTCTGGCATTATCGAGCAATCATTCCATATACACCTTTCAGCATAATGTAAATCAAGTGATCAGAAAACTACAGTCCTGCACTTCCTCTTGGCTCTGTTTCCAGCCGCTGGAAAATCTGGCCCATGATGGGAGTCTTTGACCAGTCACAGCGCAGTTCAGAGATAGGGCGCTGTGGGATGTTCTATAGCAGCTGCTCATGCACGTCCCTCCAGTGAAAGGCCTTCCCTCAATCAATGGCGTAAAACCCTAGACCAAAGGTCGCCATTCCAGCATTGGCAACAACTGCCAGTTCTAAAAGGGAAGTTTGAATTATTCAATAAAGAGTCTAAATGAAATTTGGACATTAAACACAATAAAACATACCTGGGTCTAGCAGAACTACATGTATATATTTGCTGTCTTGGCCTCCTTTTAAATGAAAAGACACCATTCATATCTGCATGCTAAATATGAGCATAAATACGGGAAGAGGGAGAGAACATCCAGGCAGAGGTCAGATAAAACCAGTGGCATCAATGAGGAGGAATATACTGAACATTTCGCAGTGTGCAGATTGCAGATGCATGAAACGCACATGTTTTGTTGTTATTTTGACGAATGAAAAATAACCCAAGCCAGCATTGTGCTGTGTAGCATTATGTCTTCCTGCCCTCTGATGTGTATAATACCGATCGCAATATGTGATGTGGAGAAAAAAAAACAAAGCCTCAGTCCTGTGTTCAGATCGCCGAGGACAGCAGCGCCACCGACCCCTCCCCCGATGTGAACCAGCGAGTGTCTTTTCAGTTGTGTCAGTTTGTGCTGTGATGATGCAAGAGAGGAGGGGATTCAAGGGAAGGAGATTAAGCGAGGAGAGGGCCAGAGATGGAGAGATGCGTAGGGAAGGGGGGGGGGGGGGAGAGAAAGAGGTGAAGAAATGAGAGGTGTGGCATAGAGAAAGGGATGAAAGGGGGTCGAAAGGCGGCGAGGAAGAGCGATGGGAAGGGGGGGGGGTAGGAAAGCGGAGGGGAGCCTGTGCTCAGACACAGCCCTGTGTGTTGCCATGGTGCAGGCTCAGTCAGAGCTGCACAGTAGCTTTTGCTGCTCAGCTAGCTAATTACCCTCAGACTGCAATGTTGATACGCAGGCGGCCGAAAGCCTTCTGGATTTCCAGGAGCTGCACTGACACAGTCAAGTGCGAATCAGAGAAACATTTACTGCGTGTCTGCAATGAGGAGGAGCTCCCACGAGGATGCAATGCAGAAACATGCAGCGGTGAGCAGCAGCATTATTGAACACTGTAGTGGTGCTCTGCTGTGTCAGCCATGCCACTTGTGTAATATAAAGAGCTCTTCCAGCGCAGGGCTTCATTGTCCGCAGACCGCTGCCGCTTACCCAGAGCTCTGCAGATCCTGATCAGCCTGCTTATAAAACGCAATATGGGCCATTGTGGATTAATATTCACCATTAAAATTTCCAATTATGTAATCAGCCAAATCCAATCCCTGCATATGCTCACTAGAATATCTCAGCAGGCAGGAGTGAGGGAGGGGTCTGAACGAGAGGAACGATTCAACGACAGACGAGAATTCAAGACAATTAGGGTTTTTTAGTCATTTAGAAGCTTCTAGAGATTAGAAGTGAAATGTGTCATTTGGAATTTCTTGTCTTATTGCAGTGATTCAATCTGACTGTGATAATGTGATGAAACACTCCATCTATATGTGGAAGTGCAGATGAATCCTCAGTGAACCTGAATCACTGCCTCAATTAGAATATTGTTGTATTTTTTTAGCCACATCTCAACACAATACTCAATAAATGGTGAAACAGTTGCTTTAAATTCTCCTCAGTTGAGTCTGATGCATCTAAAATTATTTCCTCATTGACATTTTGATTCAGAACTACTATACTGCTCCCAAGAGATATTTTTAAATATATGTATTTTTGTCAGTTTTCTTGTAATTTTATACCTGATCCAACCAACAGTCCAAAAGCAAAAGTTGTTTATTTAAAAAAATAAAGCAGCAAATCCTCTGATAGAGAGGTTGGGACATATGTTTTTTGTGTGAGATCTATACCACATTCATCTGTCTGCTAAAAATGAAGCTGTAACCAGAGGACAATTCTTATCATAAAAAGTGGAAGCAGCTGAAGATCATGAGAACGGCATCAACCGTCGTATTTGTTAACTTTTGGCATTAAAGGAAATAAGCATAAAAAGTCAAATTATTCTTTTCTGTTGCATTTCAACTTCAGGGAGATTTTTAATATCGTGGGAATTATTATTATTTGTATCGATACGTGCTGAAATAGAAAGCTTTGGTTTATCTTGCTGCACATCTACAGTCCATCGACTCTGATCAACAGCGTAGTGAGTGGCTGGTGAACAGTGTTTCCTCACAGGAACCCTTGTGTTTCAGCCTTAAAGGTTTGTGTGTCTTCAGATCAGCCTTTGGTTCATCTCTTCAGTCAGATACAATGGCCACTCTGATCAAAGCCGAGACGTGTCCTTTAGGGACAGTGTCCCTGAACGTGACCTGAGGAGGACAGAGAAGAAAGAGCAACTCTGGACCCTCGACGGGAGGCAGATTGATTTGGCGATCACCAAAGTGCTAAAAACGATTTAAACAATGCCCTGTTTTTTCCTGCTCTTCTGTTTGGCGCCAAATGCATCAGCATATGGATACATATTCACGTTTTGTTGCGTCGCCCTTTACTGTAATTCTTCATCACTTTCAACACCTACACTTATTGTGAGCCAAAACTCAAGTGAGGGTAGTGAATGGAGATATGTGAATATGTGGGCATTCCCGAGTGGAGCTTATAGAACAGCGTGAAAGCTCAACCATGACGGGAGGATCTGTGCTGTATGTGGAGCAGTGCAGGCCGGCTCCTCTGGTAGGTGGGGACGAATGGTTTTCATTGGACTACCAGGTCAAAGTTGTTCCCTTGTTATTATCACTACGTTAGTTTTTACAGTGGATCTCTAAGTACTCTGTGTTTGATCTCTGTAGTTGTATCACTGTCTCATGATTTTGATTTGTGAAGTAGACAAAGAGCTTGAAACATTAGAGTCATATTTTACAAAAGTCTGTGTGTTAGCAGAGGTTTGTGGCGTAAGAGGCAGGACCAGGGGACGCAACGTTTTTTCTCGACATTATTTCCTCTTGTCAGATTGATTTGAAGAACATCTTTGACCTGGGGGAGAGTGTTTGAAATATCACTGGGTCCATGGAGCAGAATTACAGTCTAATGTTCCCTATTAACAGAAAAGAAAAAAGTCCAGGATTGGAAAGATCTGATTGCAGCTCAGAAAATTGTGTTGTGAGGCGCTCAGGAAATGAAGGAGGATAATGACGGTGAAAGAAAAAGGTGAATGAGAGCAGAGTGCTATCATTGAAAAAGAACCTGAGGAGGATCCGGTTTTCTGGTCGTGAGTTTGTTCACTTTTATGTGGATTTCTTTTGGCAGCAGTGAGACAGTTTTATGAAAATAGGTTTTGGATGTAGAGATTTGCTTTCTGTCCAGGGCACGGTCTCACACACGTGAATGCAAAAACAAAATATCGTGGGTCAAAGTTCACCTCCACTGTGAAGCCGCGCTGCAATTTGCTGTCGGAATCAAATATTTTATCAGTCACACAGACTGGAAGTGAACGAACTGGAGGTTTGCCACTGAGACATTCATGCACGTGTGACCTGGGCCCTCCGATGAAAAAAACGATTCCACTCTCATCTCTGTCTGTTAAACACTACATACGTTCTCCTTTTGCCTGGCAGCTGCTGTCTTCCAAGAACCACACCTAACCTCATAACATGGGAAATAAATGTGGGTTTTTATATGAGTCAGAGGCATGCTAGCTCTTTCCCCCTGTTTCCAGTCAGTATGCTAAGCTAAGCTAACTGTCTGCATGCTGTGGTTGGTCAAACTCTCTAAAGCAAATAAGATGATTTCCCACAAAGTTATTTGATAAATTTAATGTTTGGTGTCTGTGTATATGTTGGAAACGTGATTTTTTTTTTTTTGCTAAGATGTTAAGAGATGAGGCATTTGTGACTTTAGTTTTGTTCTGTTTTCTCAATCACTAATGATGCATTCAAGTGAAGTCAGTTTAATTTTAATTGCCTCCAAAACCTTCATAATGGGCTTTTTAAAACTGAACAATACATGTTACTCTCTAGGCCCCTGGGTTACAGTGTTGTTACCTGTGTTGGTTAGTAAAGTGAAATGTCTCAGCTTATCCTGTCAAAATGAGACCGTTACCCTGACAACACCATCAGCATCTTCACAGCGTCACAGGGAGAAAACAGCCGATTTAAAAAAACTGGGATGAATTCAAAAGAGTAAATCTAAAGGAATCGCTTCCTTTATAATGACGCCGCAGCAGCTGAATAATAGTTGTCTGAGGAGGCAACGTGACAGGGGTGGAAGAAGCATCAAAATGGCAGCTCTCAGTTCTATGTGTGTCTGTGTGTGTGTGTGTGTGTGGACATGCACTGTTACCGGTATAGTCAGAGCATAGGATCCAAAACACCAGAGAGAGGAACAAGCTCCGCAGCTCTCTCAGCTTAGCAACAAGGGGTAGCAACTAGTCAAGAGCTGTGAGGTAACATGCTGCAGTGACCTCTGATGTAGAGGAAGTAGTGGGGGCGGGATCATGGGAAGCATACTGATGACACTCGCACTCGACAGGCTTCCTTTAGTACGCAGCCACGCCATAGCACGTGCGCTAACTTTCATCATATAGCCGGGGACTCTGTGGTTGAGCCTCCTGGTGTCGGCGACGTGATCGTGACACTGTAATGACTGATGTAAATGAAAAATACAGTAATTGACACGTATCAATATATCAACAACATGATTACTGGCAGTTGACTGTGGCCATGAGGGGACACCTGCAAGAAATAACACTGAGACTTCTGATGTTACTTTACATACACGTACAGTGCTAAGAGAAGAATAGTGATAAAACTGTTTTTTTTTTATGTTTCTATTCATATTTTGAGTCAATTAATCAATTAATGTTATCAAGTTACACATCACGCATTGTCTGGTTTCAGCTTCTAAATTCAACAATTTAACACTTTTGTTATTCGCATCATCATAAACTGACTGTTGGTCAGAATAAGAAATTGAAAAATGTACTAATCAAAATATATGAATTTAAGGTGCAGCCCTGGCTGAGAGCAGGAATCTATTTTCTGTTGCAGTATAAATCTTGTTTTCTGAACCTGTTGAAATTCGTAAGCAGGTTTTTGTAACAGGGTAATCACACAATTTTACTTTTCGTACAGTTCACCATGACCGCAGTGTTGTCATGGAAATAGAGAGAATTATCACAAGGGTATTTTTAAGTCAATATACTGTATATCAATAAACAGCCACACAAAATGACAGAAAATACTTCAATTGATGATTATACTGTGATCCATTATATTATGTTATGAGACTAAACTCTTGATGCATGTAAAACAAAAGCAAAAATACCTAAAACTCAAGCTTCAAAATGCATGGAATCATTGATCTGAACGCTGTGATAAAATCACATAATAAATTTACTTCAAAATATCATCATGCTGTCAGAGCATGAACAGCTCAGGTGTTTTTACTAAACACATCAGTAATGGTTCTGTTTTATTCACAGACACTCGATGTGTCCACATGCATCAGCGACCCAGTCGTGTTCAGACCCGATCAGGTGTCGACAGACCTGCAGAAAGTTCTCTGTAGCAACGCTGAATATTTGTTAGGCTGAGTACGTCTCCCTCTGTAGCCGAGTTTGTGAAGGTCAAACTGGCCAGCTCTCTCATTTGGAGCTGCTCGGCATGACAGAGAGGTAAGCCAGAGCATGCTTTCGTAATATTACATAAAGATGAGCAGGGCGCGCTGCCGACAGCTGTGACGAGCTATTAATTATGGTTTCATGAGTGTTCGTCTGCGGCGTGCGTGTGTTGGGAGGACGGAGACATGGTCACAATGCTCAATCATAGCCGTCAAATCAGAAAACTTTGAGCTTTAATGGGGCCGTTTTTATGGCTGAACTTAATTAATTTCCTTGTGGCCGCCTCGTTGAAATGAAAGCCTGAATTCAGCTGGAGTTGTAGCAGGGGAGAAGGAGCAGTTGACCTTTACTGTTACGGGGTTTCCTTTATTCCATCTCGTTATCCGCCTTTGTTCCAAAGAATGCAACATTGAGCTTCGATGGCGCCTGCGAGTAAATCATCTCTGGCCGTCATGTGTTCATCCTATTTAGCTCCCATCTGTCACTTCTTCTCTCACCTTGCTTTTCTCCTTCCCGCTTTCCCCCAGCACCGGGGCCACAGCGTGAATAAGATGTTGGGTGCATGGTAATTGAGTAGGTATTGATTGGACTGCAGCGTGGCCTACGAGAGGCCAATTGGAGCCGGAGCATCAGAGCAGCACCGCTGACTGCGTCTCTCATCCCACATTCTGCAGGAAAACACAAACGCAGTACCACAAGCGGCATCGGAAAAATGAAGGAACGTTTCATATTTAGATAGCCTGAGGACGTCGTAGCACGCCTTGTTCTCCTATCTGCTGTAAGCTCTGACTTTAGGACCAGGGAGAGCCTCCTTTAGCTTTAGCTATATGATTTGACTGACTGGGTGCCTCATCTGAGCGGGGCTGACTGTCATATTTCACTGCGATGTCACCTCTGGAGAATGAGCTGTCATGTCGGTGTGCCTTGTCGGCAGAGGAGCTGATGTGGAAATGTTTGCTAAGGAGGAAGGGGATATTGCCCTGTCAGCATGCCGTCACTGTGCACATGCTGAACCCTGTTGTTCTTCCCCCTGCGCTCGACCTGCCAGGAAGACGAGGTTCTGAAAACACAAAACAAGAATAGGTGACTGGTGAAGAAGAGGGCTTAACTTTCCTCATTGTCTTTTTCTTGTTTCCTATAGCTGTGATGTTATTGTCATCAGCAGGGATGTAGAGGTGAACACGTCACGAAGAAGATACCAAATTAGAGCCACATTTTTAGTTTTCATATGATAGTAATGTTCTTTGGCATTTGGGGTACACAACAAATTGCATAAAAAAATAAGGTTTCATATTTTGGCTGCTATCTTTATGTTTATCTCTCATTTGCAATGAAGCAAATAAGTATATTACCCAAAATGTCAAACCTTTTAATCATGTCCATCAGAGCTGCTTGACAAACCATGTGATGATAAACACAACACTGAAGTGATGCCATAATATTTGAACATGTCTCTGATGGACATGAACTGATGACGTATGGATTTGAGAAGTGTGTGTGTGTGTGTGTGTGTGTGTGTGTGTGTGTGTGTGTGTGTGTCCGTGTGTCCCAGTGTGTGTGTGTGTGTGTGTGTGTGTGTGTGTGTGTGTGTGTGTGTGTGTGTGTGTGTGTGTGTCCGTGTGTCCCAGTGTGTGTGTCTCAGTGTGTGTGTGTGCCGGGGTGTGTGTGTGTGTGTGTGATGTGGACAGGCAGGGCTGAAGGCAGTCAGCCACATCCAGCCCATGGCCAGGCATGTGCGAGCACAGAGCTGCATTAGCTGCAGTGAGAGCCCTGAGAGGTGAAGCGGGGGGGGAGGTAGCCAAGCGGGACAGCCGACCAATAGCGTGCGAGTACCGGTTACCATGGGGACACATTGATTATTTAACAATTTGGATGAAGCCTGTGCCTCGCACTTGCCAAGGTTCAGTGGGAGTCTTTGTTGCCTCACTGTCCTGGGGGTCTGCAGCCAAGTGAGTGTTGTGTGGTGTAATGCCAAAGGGATACGATACACATGTACAGGTGATGGAGACAAGAGACAGATACACAATCTCAGCTGACAGAAGAGCAAGATGATAGATTGATGAAGAGGAAGCCATTATGAACAGATGGGCGAATAAGACGAGGGAGTGAGAGAAAGAACGGACTGTGGCGAGTGAGTTTTCATCACTCCTGGTGGTCAGCGGGGACTTGTTGTAATGATCTCATGCTGGGGAGGCAGTCTGGACTCATTGTCATTGTTTGTACAGGAGCTCTTTGTGTCCACTATACTCACATGCTTCCATTTATCAGCTGATGGTCCGTGTAATACCAAAGCTCCTGTACAGTCTGCATTGCAGGTGGGCAGACGAAAAACTGTGACAGGAGCCTTTAATGACTAATGTATGAATCAAGAGAGAATAAAGGGATTTATAATTATGGGGATCACATCTAGATTTGTTTTATTCCTGCCGTGTTTGTCTCTCCCACACGTGTAGAACATAGAGCTACATTTAAACCTGACATTAATATTCAATCTGTATTAACATGTGTTAAATCAAGGTACAAATACCAGAGTATAGCTTGAATAGCTCAGAGTAGGACTGGATCAGGCGGCCTGCATCTAAATAGCATCCATAAAGCGTGACCATGTTATTAAAAATCCACCCAGCAGGCTGAAAGGTCACCTTACTTGTCCTCACCACCACCACCTCCACCAGCTTAGACAGACCTGGCAAACGCTATCAGTATTAGCAGGAGCTGGGAAATGACTGTGACCTGGTATGTGCCATTTATATGGCGTAATCCATCAGTTCTAACCAACTCACTTAAATACATTCTGGGATGTAGTCACCTGCGGGCTGAGTGGAGAAAAACAATAATTTGCAATAACAGGTGTAAATAAAGTCGGGTTAGGCATAGGTTTAGAAACTCTTAAAGGCCTTTATGGTGTAAATTAGGTTTTTATTTATAGCAAACACCTTATCCTTTCCATGAGGAGGCCTAACATTTAAAGTCTCGTGCTATGTTGCGCCCTGTTTGGCCTTTGTTTGCTCATATTGCAGAGTAGTCGAGTTCAAATCAAGTTTAAAGTCTGCAATATTGAAATTCAATTCGGGATTAAGCCCAAATCTGCAACCTTTTACTGTCTTACCTATTGGATTACATCAAGTTGTCTGACCCACATTCACCTGCGTGTCACTGACAGACATTTCCATCCCATCCCGGACTGACATCAATCAATAAGAGACTGCTTTTGTCTTCCCCTCACAGCTTGACTGTGATCCTCAACCTGCCTCCCAGATACTATGAATTAGTGTTTGTCCTCTGCTCGTCCTCTGTGGGCCCATAACCGCACAGACCTCCTCCACGTGTCATAAAACTTCAGTGCCGGTCAGATCTCCTGGTCTTTAATGAGCTGTCTGCTAAGTGAGAGTATCACCAACAGCGCCGGGGGGGGGGGGGGGGGGGGTAATCCAATCTAATCCAAGTTACCTGAGTAAATTGCAAAAAGGTTAAACAAACTCATGTTGAGATTATTCACGTTGAGATTATCTTCCATTATTGTTTGCTTGTTATGTGAGATTCAGATAGAGGGATTAACGGCAGCGATCCCAGGCCTGGATAATACTGCTGTTCTTTACGACTGCCGGGTTTATTGTGTTTCAGCCGGCCTTGTAGCGTCAGTGATCAAATCGTGCCGCATCGGTACTCTGTGACACTCACACTGATGAGCACTGCAGGCGTTATACTGTAACAGGTGTGTTTTGTCACATGTGCCCTCAGTAGTTGATTCAGTGGTTCAGTCCGTCACCGAAGGACAACGGTAGCCGATGTGTTGCCCTCAGGCTGCGTTTCATCACTTCTTCCTGTTTGGGCTTTGGTTTCAGGAGCAACTGTCACTGACATGGCTGCTGTGGATGTGACTCTACACTTTGTTTTACTACTAAACCCTCTTCTGGATTTTTGGGCGTGAGCTGGGGTCCAAGATGAAAAAAGTGCAAAGCAAAAATGAGAATTGTGCAAACACAAGCACAGACGTGAGCATCTGTTCGACCATATGCAGATTACAACCAAGGCCTGATTGTGCTGACTGTAAGGGAGGGCTGGGAGGGGAGGGGAGGGAGGGGGGTGTTCCCAGCCACAGCTGTCCAGAGTCATAGCACATCACCGCCGAGCGGAGCGGGTCAGATCTACGGCTCCAGTTTATCTGGAGAGCAACCTTCATTACCGGGGAACTCGCTCAGTGACCAGCGTGGAGAAATGAAATGACACCTGAACAGCTTGTGAGGTGACGAACGGGGGTTTGATCCAAGCACAAGATCTTTTGAAGGGTGCGTTTCGAGTTCCGCTCTCATGGATGTGGAAGACTGCTGTCTCGTGGATGCAGCAGTATCGCAGCCTTGTGCTGCGTCACTGAAAACAGTTGACAAGCAGTGTAATAGAAAACAGAGTACTCAAATTTATAGTATAGGCTGCATAGATCAGGAGAGTAGTTGACTATAATTTTCTCATTATATGAGATATGATGTATAAAGTCATGTGATATGTTATATATCCCTAGAATATATTTCTTTATGTTTGAGTAATTTTGCAACAAGCTTCTTATGCCAACGTCTGATTTTTATATGATCAATGTGATGAAGAAACTAGTAGATATACAGTTAACACAATATTTATATTTCAGTATAAATATTATTTCATACATAAAATTACATTTACTTTGAAAGGGGATTTTATCTATATAGCTCTCTATGGAGAAGTATCTGTCTGAAAGTAAAATAATAATGATCTGAATAAAAATGATCACAGAGGTGTATAGAAAAACAATCTATATCAACACACAACAATACAAAGTGGGGCTCACTACTGGATTTTTTTGTAATTCATTTACAATGAACTTATTTGTAATGTAAATCAGCCTTCATTTTATAAAGTTCAAACCAGGTTCTAACATGTAAATAATTAAAGAATGTCAACATGTATTAGGCCAGAGGTGAGAGGATGAGTCTGGGTGAGGGGAGGGGAGGGGAGGGGAGGGGGCAACATAGTCAAATCAATAAAAAAGTAGACAGCTAGTCGAGCTGCTCCAAAACCAGCCAGCGTCGCCTCCTTCACACGTTCCACTCGGACAACTCTCCTCTGGCCTCAGCTCACAGCCGCGCTGAAGTGAGAGAAGAAACACCAGGTGGCATAATAGAGTCGAGCTGAAGAGTTGAACTGTGAAACTTGGGTTGGGTTCAACTGATACTGAAACTAAGCCTCAAGGCTGCCAGTAGTTAGTCTGCATTTAACATTTAACCCTTTTGATTCACCCACAGAAAACAAACACCAGGGAGCAGTGTCAGTGTTTCCCTGATAGGAGTGTTTATGTCTCAGAGGGACATCTTTCAAAATGATCCGGGATCAAGAAAACTCTCAACAGAAACCAACTTTTTAGTTTAGTTAACTATTAAGGTCATGTGTTTTTCAAATCATTCAGAATTCCCGGAAAAAATTTAATCAACATTATAAATTAAAATCGTGTTTTTACAATAAATACAAAATGAATGGGTTACGGGCTATTTTTTAAATAACATAATAAAAGTTTAACACTCATCTCACCTGATATAAAAAATTGTCCTTGTTGCATGGAAAGGAAACTGATTATCATCACTGTTACCAGAATACAATGGTACTTCCAAATTAAGCAGATATTTAGCACATATCTGGGGTTGAAAATATATGTATATTGTTAATTTTTCACAGTTGGTCCCATTCAAATTTCCTAAAATCCAAAGGGACATCTTAAAAACATGTATAAAGAAACGTTATTCAGTCGATTAAAAAAAAGCCTTTTTATTAGTTGTCTAATCAAACAATCCACAAATTATTCCAATGTTACACTTCCAATAACACAAACCTAGAATGAGATATACAAATAAATACAGCTAATGTCGCGTTACAGTATCAACTGAATGGTGACTGAACAATAATCTCTTGCACACTGTATGTGACAATACACGATGTTGTATCTGTGCGTGTGAAGTGAAAGTGAAGACGAGGAGCTGATGTGGGATGAGACGTATTGTCCCAACAGCCAGAACACAAGCCAGTTTGTTTTTATGAGGTGACTCTGGAACGTCTGGTTGAGGCAGTTAATAAGCAGCGGTCTCTCTGCCCCAGTCCTCATTGTCAGTCCTCACACCTTTACCGCACACCCACACCACACACACACACACACACACACACACACACACACACACACGCACACACACACACACACGCAAAGCCTCAGCCCCAAGGGGACTCACTGACTGTTCCCGTGGCATCGGTTCACTTTGCTCCCAAGTGGCAGTGTGCGTACCGCATTATGTCTGCATGCTGCCAGCCTCACACACACACACACACACACACACACACACACTGAGATAATGTGTATCTGTTCATATTCACAGGCCAACCCTCCCCCCATCATCGTCAACGCAGACTCACTAGATGCAGGCCCTTATGTAAGTATCTGTTCTCTCTCTCTCTCTCTCTCTCTGTACAGTATACATGTCTCTCATTCACACTCCCTCTGTGTCGGAGCATGAGCGTGTTTCCGTGTGCGGATGAAAAGGCCTCCTCCTGTTAGCAACATTTGGTTTGCCATGTGGACCAACATCCATTATCCCATTGACCCTGCCCCGTTTGTCGGGAATGTGCCTTCTGCAGCAGCACATTCAGTGTCACGGTGCATGTGCAATTTTACGAAAGGATGATGCTTTGGATTACAATAAATCAGAAATTCATGGTGGTATTTTTAGTTAATAAAACAATCATGTAAATGTGTTTTGTGTATTGTTTATCAATGGTACCATTCTTCACAGTTCACTGTATTCAGTCTGTTCATGTGTCCATTGTGTCCTATAGGATGTTGGATACAATTTGCATGCTTCTCTTTTTTACTCAATGTATTTTTTAGAAAATGACTATGATTCAGGCTCAGTGACGTAACCAACCATTCTGTCTCTTCTTCTTTTGGCAGGTAAATGGCAGTGATGGGATGTATAAATATGAAGAGATCATTTTAGAGAGGGTGAGTTGCTTGTTATCTTCTTTTCATTTTCTAATGTATTTTCTGCATGATGGGTAGATTTCTGTCCACTAGGTGGTAGTAAGCAGTCCTCAGTCATTGAGACTAAAGAACATGAAAAAATATGAATCTCTATAATAATATATGAAAATATTATATGATATGAGGTTTGCTATAAAAGTTATAACCGTTAAATCACTGCAGCAAGACACAAGTGTGATGTCATGTGAGTATAAGGACAGACTAAGACCAAGAGGAGTCTCTTTTTTACATAATCCTGATGCAAATGTCATCAGCAGACGCCAGAAATATAAAGAGCTCTCCTGTTCAATTGTTCAGCAGGCACCACTACACTTGTCAGCTGTGTTTCAGCTTGTAGTGGCAGAGCTATATGTCTCTACTTTCATTATTCCACCCACATATAAATGCACCTCCGACCCCTTGATAAATGCACAGTATCTTTCTGCCCCTCACACTCTAAGTGGCATCTCTGCATGCAGAGGGCTTGAATAAACTATGCAAAGTCACACTTTAAAAGGTCTGTGGGAGTGGAACATTTGGTGGTAAGGCCCAGTGTACTCCACTCAGCTGCAGAGCAGCACACTGGGAGGCCTCAGCCTCCCTCTGTCCTAATTTGTTTCGACTGTTTCTCATTAATTATAGAAAATAATAAAGTGAAGTCTTTTCTCAGCTGTCTTGTTTGCTGCCTGTCTCTGGCCACGGCTGTCACATGCAGCAGTGTGCCTGGACCCGCCGGATCCAAATGGGTCCGCCTGTTGTTCCAGGAACAGGAACATCGGGAGGTGGTAGTGTCCGTCTCCTGCAGAGAGCGAGAGGCTCTGTATCATGCAATAGAAATGATGCTTCTTGGGTCATCTTTACCTTAGATCATAAATCCACTTCTCTGTTGACGTCTCTAACACTGATGCCTCTCTGTGGGATGATGGAATGAGCATGATATTTTGAATGAAGTGCCCTCCTCTAATGGAGTGCATGGCATTATCTTTTGTCACATGCAAGGACACACACACACAGGCACACACGTGCGTGTCCACAAAGATGAACATCAGAAACGCCTGTAGAAATCCCTGCAGTGGTCTGCATCGATCACACGTTCCTCTGAGATACCAATACACTTAAGAACCTTATTGTTCTGACCTTGAATCCACATTGGGTGCATGTAAATGTGTGCATGTGTGTGTTGTTGGTTTTGTTTTATTCCTTATTGAAAGTGTCAATCATACCTGTGTGTGCAGGGGAACTCTGGCCTGGGCTTTAGCATTGCTGGAGGAATAGACAATCCCCACATTCCTGATGATCCAGGAATCTTCATCACCAAGATTATCCCCGGAGGAGCTGCTGCTATGGATGGACGGCTGGGGTAAGTTCCCCTTCTCACCGTGTTACCCTCCTCCTCCTCCTCCTCCTCCTTCTCACCTCATTCTTTCCATCTACTCTACCCAAGCTCTTCTCTCTCTTCCCTAACTTCCCCTCTCTCGTCTTAAATGCTCACTACCACCGTGTCCCGCCAGGCAGTGCTGTGTGGGAGGCAGAGTTTCTACAGCCCTCTGCCCCCTGGCTCTGTGTGGTTCCTCAGATTTATGATTCACTGGAAAACCAAAGCCTGAAACATGCAGAAATTATGATATGGAGAGTTTTTTTTCATATGCTTTGGGGGTTTCTGATTACATTGGCCATGCTCGGGTCCCTCCTTGCCTTTGTGCAGCTAAGAAACTCCTTTGCTGTTGACTGACAAGCTGGTGTGTGAGCGATAGACAGTATATATTAAAAGGTTCCCCTCCACAGGGTAAATGACTGCGTGCTGCGTGTGAATGAAGTGGACGTGTCTGAGGTGGTTCACAGTCGGGCGGTGGAGGCACTGAAGGAGGCGGGGCCAGTGGTGCGGCTGCTGGTTCGACGGAGGCAGGCGCCACCTGAGACGATTTTGGAAGTCAACCTGCTGAAAGGGCCCAAAGGTCAGAGACAACGCAACACACACTCAGAGAAGAGAGAGAGAAATACTGAAAGTTCACTTGCCTGCATCCTTCTAGGAGATGAGTGGAATACTGAATGACGAATATATTTTTTAGGTTCAGAAATGTTTGCAGATATAAGTGCGAGGTTAATGTGCATTCAAATTTGGGAAAAAAAATGGTCTTAAAAAAAGACCTTTAACATAATATTGACTCAGAAGCCATTATTCGTCTGAGAGGATGCAGACGCAGACTCCGGGTACATCTAAAAATGTATAAAAGCCAGAGGTCATTGTGTTCATACATGTATTGACTTTCTGACTGTGTGTATTTCTCAACCAGGGCTGGGATTCAGTATCGCTGGAGGCATTGGGAACCAACATATCCCAGGAGACAACAGCATCTATATTACCAAGATCATAGAGGGAGGAGCTGCGCAAAAAGATGGACGGCTGCAGACTGGAGACCGCCTGCTAGCTGTATGAGACTCCCTCACATATCAAGTGTTCACATCACATGAACTCATTTTAGGTTTTATTAGTTCACTGGCAAGTTAAAAAAGAAAATGGCAGTACTGGTTACAGACATGTGTTGCTGTTGCCGGGTGGGGACAGTATTTGCTCTCTGTAGATGACTGACTGTTTATGGGACATGTTAACTACGCCGCATTATCTGGTTGGTTGCTCCGTCATTTTAAGCTAAGTGAGACATGCAGCACACATCAGCATTTATGACTCTGTGCATGATCGATGATTTATTGTCCCATGGCACGGGCCAATAAAAAGGCCCATCCGCTCAATATGAGAGTGAGAAACACTGCACTTGTTTAAGGCTGCTGTACATCAAAGGAGAAATCACTCGTCACTGCAGCCTTTACGTCATCACTCCCATTAACGCACTGTGCATCAACAGATAATGGGCATTTACGCACTTTGCCTTTCACATATGAAGAACGCAGCAGGAGATTGTCCGGGTCAAACACATTCACAGCAACAGGAGAATGTCAGGACTTCATGTCTGAAAACAGCTCATGTTTTAGGAGATTGGAGAATTTTTATTTTATTGTAAATTAGGTAAACCCTGCTTCTTGAAGTTAGCTTTCAGCCATCATGCTACATGTCTTCAACTTGTTTTATACAGGATTGACCTCTCCAGTCTGCTTGATTTTAGTAAAGAACAAATTAAGTCATCATTTCTCATTGACAGGTAATATACACAAATATCAGCTGTCACTGTAGGAGTTAGTTCACAGAGAAAAAGCTGTTACTCACCTGAGATATAAAAAGTTGTTTTAAACATATTTGCCAAAGGAAACATGTTATCCCTCTACCTTACATAACAGAAAGATATCTGGCTCCGGGAAGGAGCTCTGCTTGAGAGCAGTTTGGCAGACATGTTGGCAACATCCAGACGGCATCATTTGCGGCACAATATATACAGTATAGTGTGTTATTCACTGCAACGGATCCATTTTGAATTTTCAACACTTCACATATAATGTACTGTACCTGCTCCTTTGTGCTCTAACGTGTTATTGACAATGCAGTGAGCTGCTTGCCTCAGGTTAAAGAAAAACTGCTAAAATATGGGATGTTATAAAGGTTTTGACTAACGCCGCGCAGCACACCAACCTTTCACTCTGTCATTAAAATGCACCAAATTCTTCCAATACCTCTGAGCTATGATTCATTATTGTGTTGGCTGGTGTGATGGATGGTGTGATGCGTGATGTTGTCACAGTGCAGCCAAGACACGAGGTGTTCAGGTGTTGTTCAGGATTCTTTCCTTTACACTCCTTCTCTTTTCTCGACAATCGTCGCATCCAGGTGAACAACATCGTGCTGCAGGACGTGCGTCACGAGGAAGCCGTGGCTGCCCTGAAGAACACCTCTGACATGGTTTACCTCAAGGTGGCCAAGCCGGGCCCTGTGCATCTCAACGACATGTACGCCCCACCAGACTACTCCAGCAGTACGTATCTATCTCATCTTGTTGTTGCAGAGATAGTTCTGTTCATACACTGTCTGAGTCAGAGATTAGACTTTGCGTTCACAAATACATAGCCAGATAACTACAATAGGTTTACTTATATAAAGTGTTTGGCGTAAAGTAAAGAGTGATTTTTAATTTAAGCTCCATCAGATTTTAGTTTTTATCAGAGATTTTCCAGCTGGCCTGCATACATTTTTTTGTTGGATCTCTGTTCTCTCCCCAAAACTGCTATGCTCAGACACCCACATAGTGAATATAGTGACTTTTTGTGCACACACACACACACGCATGATCCTTCCCACAACAACAAGAAGCGCAGTTCTCTGCCTCCCACTGAGTGTGGACGGTTTCTCACATCCCACCTGCTCATGAGAGCCCACGATCCTGAGCTGCAGCATCTCCAATTTCCACACAACAGTGATTTAGTATCAGAGGGGGCTACTGAGGGCTCTCTGTACGTTCTAACTGTTTGCAGTTGTCTGAGCTTAAAACAAGCCCTTAATGCAGACTTAACTCCCTTAGCTCTGACAGTGCAGCCCGTGGTCAGATGACCGGGACGGGAGACACTTGTTTTATCGTGCTCAGCTGCCGCCATCAAGAATGGAAATGACCCCTGAAATCCTGCTTTTTCCTGCATGCACACAAAGTGCACCAACGTTATGGAAAGAAAAAAAGAAAAGAAAGAAAAGTAAAAACTCAGAGGTCAGGCAAACTCAGACTTTTTGGGTTCTGCTTGGACTCATTATATATAACACAGTTGTGTACGTACAGTTTACGTGTACGTGTTATTCTGGTAACATTTGCTAATTAGAATTTAAATACAAAAAGCTTGAAGGAATGTCATCAGGGTCGGAGGCCTTCTAGACCCTCTAGTTTTTGTCCGGATCAAAGTGGTTAACTGACTGATTCCTTACTGGGCTGTTGAAGTTGTCAGTCTTGTGCTGTGTTCCTGATGCACCTGTGTGGTAATCATTCTCTCTTTCCCCCTACTGGCCTGGCCCTCCCTCCAGCCTTCCCAACCATGGTGGACAACCACGTCAGCCACAACTACATGGGGGCAATGGAGCCTAAACCCGTGTACCCGCCGCCCCAGGTTACCCCGTCCAGGTACTCGCCAGTTCCCCGCCACATGCTCGGGGAGGAAGATTTCACAAGGTAGATCACAGTTCCTCCATGAATGATTCTCTTTCCATTAGTCATACAGCCTCTATGAATGCAGATTTCACTAACTCACAGCACATGGTTCCTCTCTGGAGATCAGTGAGAAGCCTTTGGTATTTGCTGGTGAAGTTGTTGAAAAGGAAACATGTAGCGCACAGTTGTTTGGGGCTACATTGATTTTTAAACATGTATTTTAAGTTTTCATGAGTTTCCTTTTGTTTCTCGCCGCGTCCATTTTGTTATTTTGGTGTTGTCATGGTTCCTTTGACGATCCGTGCACATATTTGCATTTGATGAAGCAGAACAAATGCTTGGTTTACACATTTCATCTCATCGGGGTCATGGTGCTGCATACTAGCTGAGTAGTGTGTGGTGGCTGTGTGCTGAGAGAGGCCTCTTGTTGCTTCTTGTACTTGTTATGACTGAGATTTAACCTTTGACCTTGTATCCAAGTACTGGATAACAAGTAGCATTCATAGGAGCTTGATTGGAGTGTCCCACGAGGCCTTAGGTCATCTTAGCCCACATCTCTGGACGGGGGCTGGATCTCTCTGTGTGTAACCGCATGCAGGCGCTTATACATGTCTGTGTGGAGTGAATGTGTTACTGGATGAGTATTAGCTGTGTGGTTCTGTAATGTCTTTGTCCAAGCTTTCTACATGACTTGTATGTGCATTTGTTGCATCTTTGTTGGTATGTGTGCTTTATATGTGTCCTACACTTGTCCCGTTCACTGTGATTCCTGTACCCCACAGCAGGGCTGAGCCTATTTACAGTGTCATCCACAAACCTGGGGACAGCAAGGGGCCCCTGGCCCTCTACAGAGGCTTCTGTCCTTCCCCTGCTCCCTTGTGCCAAGGTCCACTCCCCTTCTCTGGCAGGTACTAACCTAGTCCATCACGCCTTGCTTAGCTAACCCTCCACTCTAGCTCAGCATTTTGATCTGGCAGAAGACAGCAGTAGGACCAGACGGGGATGGAGTCCACCTCCCTCACCAGAAGTTTGTTGTTCCCTCACATAAATCACACAAAAAGAAATAGACAGAAATGAGCAATGGACATTTAAGATACAAGGAAAGGCACAGAGACGGGTGGCGGGTTGATATATTTGTTCATTTTCAAGCAGGGCGTCCTTTTAACTCATTTAATATTTCTGTCTCTTGCTGTCTGTATGTTTGCATGTAAATGTTCCCCCCACCTCATGTCTACTTTCCTGCTTTTATTTGCTTGTGCTTAAAGTGTGAGGCTGCTTTATTGTTTGTATGACATACCCAGTATCCAACGCATATGCAGCTCCCGCTTCTTTCACGACTTCACAACAAAAAATTGTAACAACAGTAAATTAGCTGTGCAGCAGAAATGAAAAAAACAACAACAGCGGATTCTTTCTTGCCCTTTGTGGGTGTGTTTTATTACACATACACTACTACTGCTGCTTTTCATATTTTAAATGACCTTCCAGCAGTCATTAATTGTTCTTTCATTTTCTACTACTCTGCTCACATCTATTAAGCTCAAACAATAGTGGCCTGTTCGTCACAGTTTAAAATGGAGTCGTACCTGCTCTTCACAAACACATCTCCACAGGAGTGCAGCCGAAAGGGCTTCACGCTCCCACAAGCTGCTCAATTCCATCTGTCAGGATGCTCAGATAAAACTAAGCCTCTATCTTGCGCCAAGTTACTTTCACTGATGGTTAGTGCTGAATACAATAATATACCTGATATTTATGGCAGTGCTTTTGGTTTTTTGTTTCACTGTTTGGCATTGCCAAGTGTGCAAAAGGGCTCCTGTTTTTTGATATTTATTCCCATTAAACCCACAATCTTGTCCTTCGTGCAATACATCACGGCTAACTACCACAATTTTTCTGTGAACTATTGCTTTTATGTAACGTGTTTGTGGTAAATGTTGTCTTTTTTGTGTAGCATAAATGTCACGCAGATGCCCATATGTTCTTTTTTCTATGTGTGTGTGTGTGTGTGTGTGTGTGTGTGTGTGTGTGTGTGTGTGTGTGTGTGTGTGTGTGTGTGAGTGTGTTTAGATTTGTGTAAGAAAGAGGGGAGTAGAGCAGAGATTCTGGTCTTCACGTTTGGCTGTAACTTAAGGCAGGTTGTGGTGTTTAAAAGAAAGGGCCGTACAGGAGGATGGGAAGGATCATAGGAGCCACCCAACAAAAATATTCTGCTTTGCAGCATTGAAATATTTCGCCTGCTGCTCTGTGTATGTAAATATAAACACTGAGCGTTGCTGTTTCCATAAATATGATGGGGAGTAAGAGTCTTATCCGGTGCGGGCCAGCAGACCAGTAGCAGCAGACAGTCCTGCAGCTGTCATGATTCATCTGCATGCTGGGAAAACCAGGCCAATGCTCTTAGGTCTTACCCCTCTCACACCCCCATGTTGCCAGCACCAATCACACACACGTACTGTACACTCAGACATTTGCTCATAATGTGCTGGCACACACGAGCCCGCACGCAGATACTTCAGCTTCAAGTGCAATGTGCAATTGTGACATGGACACACGTAAACATTCTGCGCATCAGACTACTCATACATCACAGGTGCGTGACCGTGCACGCACCTGTTCGCCTGTGGTGGGTCTGTGTGTCATGTCCGCTGTGGAATCAGAAAAAGAGTGGCATGGTTTTGGACATCATGTTCGACAACCAACTTGATCCCAGTCACGGCAGATGAGCATCCGACTCCATCAGTCTGACAGGCAGATAGAAGACGCCTCCCTTCAGCCCTAGCAGCTTCCCCATTGGCTGCGACCAGGAGGGGTTATTTTAGATGGATTCTATAGTAAGCACAGGCTTCCGCAAAAGTGGAGCAGGCTGGTTGTGAGGAATGAGTCAGAGCTTGTATCGCCCTCTGCCCATCTGCACATCCCCCTCAGTGGTGTCATCACAGACACCCTCCCTTTCTCCATCTGATATTACCCCCTTCCTGGAGGTATGTCAGTACTGTACACAGCTCCCTCTGTGTTTCGGTCCACATTGGACTCGACAACAGATCAAACCTCTGGGATAAAATATGCATGTTTAGTGTAAACATATGCGCAATCACTCAACAAGCAGCTCCCCTCAGCTCGTCATGGCTGTAGTTGTTATATAAACAGCAATGCTTGTAGTTAGGGTACTTTGTTCAGGCACAGTTTGTGTAAATACAGAAGCTAGAGGACAGCGGTAGCAAGTGAGCTAATCAGTAACTTTATGTGTCTCACGCACAAACACAGAACCTTTGCCTGGGCAGCACAAGAATTCAGTCATCAATAGCGAGTGGCGCTCTGACCTTTGGTTGGTGTTTCTAAAAGCTGCAAAGGCTCAAAGGGGAGTTTGAAATAAAAGTAATCACAGCAGATTCAGCAGAGTACTCGTCTTAGGTGTTAATCATTCATCCCTCCAGTTTTATTCTTAGTCATAGCGAGAGGCATGAAACATCTTTAACTGTCTATCACCTTAGCAGTGAATACATTTTTCCTTTTGTGAAATTAGTGGAGAATTGCGGTGCATTAATAAGAGATAGAATGACAATGAATATCTATGGCTGTAAATGAAGCAATGAAAAGACAAAGCAGCATTTTAATTCAAGCTGTATGTTTATCTTTCCATAAGCTGATGTGATCCACTCGGGGAGAGGGAGTGGTAAAGTGCCGTGAGAGGTAGTGTCTGTCTGTGGAAAATGGCGTCCATCTGCAGTGTCCACCATTAATCAGCCAAGCAGAGCCAATTACTGGGCTGACTCCAGGGCAACGTGACCCACTGAACCCCGCAGCCCAGATATCTATTCACCGCTTTAGGATTGAGCCGCGACCGCCTCAGTTCAAAACACTGAGACACACAGGGTACAGCGGTGGGATTTGAATTAGAGAAAAAGAGTTGCAGAAGGAATGGCTGTGCAGGGAGAAAGGGTTTTTACCGCCCTATAACTGTTTACATTCCTGGCATGGATGAAAAGGCAAAGGGGGGAAGGGAGGGGAGGGAGGTCTTGTGATAGGGAGGGAGGACTTGCATTTTGAAAGAGTTGGAATTCACTCCCACTTTCCATGAAAATGTCCTGGCGATACACATCACACAGACCAGCACTGCATGCAGGAAAACACTTGCACGCTGCCTGTAGGGAGAAGGACTGCGAGATAACAAAAAGACTCTGGACTCTGGAGTGTTCAGATGTTCCACACAAGTCGCTCATCGTCCCCTGTGCAACCACATCCCGTTCTGGGGTCGTCAAAATCAAAGGCCTGAGACTTGTGAAAGTCAGCTCATACAAATTACACTGACACACATTAGCAAGAGTGTGTCTGCCTCGTCTCCAGAGGGCCAGGCTAACAGACAGGAATGCTGTTGTGCTGTACTCGAGGGGTTGGGGGGGGGCTGGACCCAGAGCAGCATCCGAGCAAAGTCTAGGGGACAGCAGATTGTGAAAGGCGACCAGAGTTGGATGCACACCTGAGTCCCGACGCTCTTGATGTAAAGCAGCTATTCCAGATGTGAGTAAGGGGAGTTTTTGGTTTCCTCCTGCAGAATGGAAGAAAGATGATTTGCTTGGAAGCGCTAGGGTTAAGTGTAAATTCTTGGCTTGCAGGCAAATATTGGGAGAGAGCGTTTGTGACAGCCCGAAGAGGAGCTGTTTCCCATCACAGCACACAAGGATGAGATAGGGAACATCAGGCCCCCACAGGAGCTGCTAAAATTGTCGCTCCTCTCTCAGGGGAAGGCCAGATAGGCAGAGGGGTTGCGGAATAAGAGGTGAGGTGAGCGATGTGCCATAGCCGCCATGTTCACGGTCAACATCTCATCTTCCATGTCGGTGGTGAGGAGCCTGCCTGAACGCACAGTTAGGAAATGCTCTTTCAGAAGCAAGCACCGGATCCGGATCCTAAGGTAACCATGGAGATCTGTGTGCCTTGTCGAGCTGGGATGAAAAGCTCCAGATGGAAAGCAAAGTTATTTTAAGCTTGACTTGTTTGAAAGCAAGTCAGTTGTTGTTGCATAAAGACAGTTGCTGCTTGACATTTCTTGATGTCTGGTGCTAAAATATCTTGAAGGTTTTAGAAAAAAAGCAAGAACATAATGGATCAAATGTTTTTAAGCCTCATCAAATGTCCCTGATTCTGCTTTGCACAAACACAAGGCTTCATGTAAGGACTCCTGCAGACCCAGAGTCGCTACTCATGCATCTTATTTTGTGGTCTTGCAAAAACTCTGCATCTAAGTACAGTTAATTACAAATGAGTGCACTTTAACAGTCTGGTTTAACTTTCTGAAAGCACTGTTTTGCCATTTAGGATTTTTCCGTTTGCTCCTCATCTCTTCTAATGGAGTCATCAGGACTTTTTCCAGTCAGTTCTGGGTATGATTCTCAATGTTCGGAATGCTGCCCCAGCTGCCATTGTTGGGAAAATTGTCTTAACAGCAAGTTCGAGCTCAGCCATTAGGGATTGAGTAGGAATTATTCCTGGAGACCGCAGGCTGAGTACTGCAAGAGTAGACCACTAATGGGAACCATGCAGGGTTTTCTGTTTAGAAAAGAAACCGTGTGTTTAATGTGTGTGCACATGCTTGTGTTTTAAGCTTATGTGTGTGTTTGTATATTAAGTATGTGTGTGTGTGTGTGTGTGTGTGTGTGTGTGTGTGTGTGGTGGAGGTGGTTTGAGCTTTCTATGGTGTGTGTATTTGCACTCCAGTGAAGTGTGTTCCCGGTGGGTTTTTGCTGGACCATAGCAGCGGTTTAGCCTCTCTAGCATCTTAAAGCTGAGGCAGTCTGATTACCCTGCTGGAGGATGAGTCATGGTGGCTAAAGCTAAAGCAGAGCTTCAGCGAGTCTGTCGAGCAGAAGGCAGCTCATTGTTTCTGCGCACATTATTACGAGTGGGTGTTTTAAGTGTGTACATTGCATTGAGACTGCCATGCATGAGCAGAGAAGTGCTTCACCCAGTGACTGACCTGCATTGGGATCCAGACGTGTGGCAGCTTGTGCCATAGCTCACGTATTAATGAGTGCACGTGGTATCAAAGTGGAAATCAAAAGTGATCCAAATTATCTTGTATTCGTAAAATGATTAGAGCATGATTGTTTTGTGGTTAATCATTGTTTCTACTGGTGGATATTGTATTGTTGATTGAGTAGGTAATGATATCACTTCAGACCTTGTTTTATTACTGTCCACCTTGAGCTAATAAAAATAGCATAACTTTATCTAATTCTTTCATGATTGGCCCGAGATAAGTCATAGAAGACAATAAAACTGATGCAATGTGTTATATTGTCCTAACTTTAAAGGAGACACATGATGCCTTTTCCGTTTCTTCCCTTTAGTGTGTAATAGCTTTTCTTATGTGTGTAAAATGTGTGCAAGTAAAAAGGCCCAAAGTCATCAGTGAAGGGAGTGCCTGTCTCCCACAGAAAACACTAAGCTCCAGAAAAGCCTTGTCAGTCTGGCCGATACTTCCACAATGTGATGTCATAGGACATAGTGATGTCACATTGTGATGTCATTAGACGTCTATTCTGACACGTCCCCAAACAAAGCCAGGTAAAGCGAGAGTGGAGGCCATGATTTCCTACATGCGCTTGATAAATCACAACAGAGTGGACCAGCCAGCCAATCAGAGCAGACTGTGCTTTATCTGAAGGCGGGCCTTAAAGAGACAGGAGCTATAAGCAAGCGTTTCAGACAGAGTCTGAGAGGAGGAGCTGCATTTTGAGGGAAGTGATGTGTTTTCTGAACATTAGAGCACGTAAAACTTTTTTAGTAAGAACCCAAATTAAAATTATGAACCTGCAGGATATGAGCATAATATGTCTCCTTTAAATAGAATAATTTGGTGATTTGTGTGTGTTATAGTTTGGATTGTGGAAAGAAAATGAGTTTGATACATTGGTAAAGTAATGAAAGCGGCGGGCTACACCTGTTGGTGATGCAGTATCATGGTTCTGTCATCTGTAGGCCTGCTGGTAACTGCCTATAGTCAGTGCACTCAATGTTTTGGGATCACACACAGTGTAAACCAAAAGAAGATGGCTGTTGTGTGATACAGCCTCTGTGTACCTCTTGGTTTGCACTCTTTCTATTTCATTTATATTTTTAATCTCTTTCTGCTCATCTCTTCTTGGTTCTTTGCCCTGACCTTCACCGTGTCGCTCTGTTTGGCAGGGAGCCGAGGAAGGTGTTGCTGCACAAAGGCTCCACAGGCCTGGGTTTCAACATCGTCGGCGGGGAGGATGGAGAAGGCATCTTCGTCTCCTTCATCTTAGCGGGAGGGCCAGCTGACCTGAGCGGCGAGCTTAGGAGGGGCGACCGGATTCTGTCGGTCAGTATTTCAACCTCAGGTGTTCTTTTTTTGTTTATCCACATCAACAACATTTTTGGAAGATTTTCAGTCAACTCCTGCTGTCAGAGTAATGACGACAGCATAAAGATGGTTTGGTGTTTAGAGAGCCAGCAAACATCTGCCCTGGTGAAATGTCCTTGACCGAGACATTAAATTCAACAACTCATAGGAAGCTTAGCAGAGCTCTGCCAAACATGGGAATTTTGTAAATCAATATCCAATGAATTAAACATTTAGATCCCTTGAATTGTATTTCATAACCCCAATTCTTCCAGTCTCAAATGTTGCTCTAAATATCCCTGTTTATATATTTTCACACATTATATAAAAATAATGATTCACCAATGGGTGAACGGTTATAAAAATGTAATAGTCTTATCTCATAATTAATGTTATGTCCTCTCATGCTGAGGGCAGAGCTTATCTCCACAGGCTGAAGTGAAACCATCCAGTCTGAGGATGGACTTTGCTCCTTTGAGCTGGATTTGTTTCCTCCAAAATTCTCAAGACGTGACGCACCTTTCATCTCTGAAACTTTTCTTGCTAAGTTTCTCTTTTTGTTTTGGTGCAGGTGAATGGAGTGAACCTAAGGAACGCCACACATGAGCAGGCGGCTGCAGCACTGAAGAGAGCTGGACAGACTGTCACCATCATTGCTCAGTACAGGCCTGAAGGTAATGGCCCCACAGGAGTACACCCAAGTCAAAATGGATCTTAAAACATTTTATCTAATATTATCCCACATTAGCTTGATAGGTTTACTTATTTTTTAATTTGAGGCTTTGTGTGAAGCTTTTTAAGACAAATTTATAACTGAATCATAAATTAGAGCACCCTGTTCGAATTAAAAGTTTGATATAATAGGAAAATATTTACTTTGCCTCACCCACAAGTTGACACTGTGTGAGTGTGAGGAGGGGAATACGACATGCTTGCTTTCTGTGGCGAGACAATTGCCACGTGGCTTCACTGTGGAGATCAACTTTCGTGAGTTTTGACCTGCGAAATTTGCTCAATGCACCAATGTCCTTAAGGTGGAAATACTCAACCAATGGCGTTGACTGCTTATTTCGCTCAAAATGTGTTTTTTATATGATAAAGGGGGACATGGTAAAAACTTGTTTTCACCGGAGGGGGACTTTGATTTGTTTTTGGACAACTGCTGGGTTGCATGGTGCACATAAATAATGTATAGGCTGTGTATGAAAAGACAATACTTAGATAGGTAGGTAGACAGACAGACAGACAGACAGACAGAGAGAGAGAGAGAGAGAGAGAGAGAGAGAGAGAGAGAGAGAGAGAGAGAGAGAGAGAGAGAGAGAGAGAGAGAGACGTACAAGTACACTGCCATGAGATGAGAGTCTAGCCACCTGAATTACTACAAAGCTGTCACTGTAAAGAAGCATGTGCTCATGGAGACATTGACAGTACACATACTGCAAGTATAAGGTGATTGAAAGACACAAGTAACTCAGCCAAATATATATACAGACACACAAAGTCGTGCATTGGACTAACGTAGCCTTTAAAATGATGGTACGGCAGACGTAAGTGTATTTAAAAAGAAAGTGGGTGTAATCAGTTCATTGTTGGTTCGATCTTCTCGTGGGGTTTTCTAACTTTCCACAGTCTTCATGAAGTTCCACTGAACTGACCTGATCTACCTGCGGGTGCGCGACAGGCTCCGCTCGCGAACGAGGGAAATTGTCTGTATCTCCCGCCTCTGATTGGCCGCTGGTGTGCGGAAGTGTTGAGTTCGAGGGGCGGCTCTTGTTGTGAGCAGCGGGCCGAGAGAGAGGTAGAGGAGGCAAAGTGGAAGAAGGCGGGCAAACCGGCCGCTGTCGTCTCCCTCCAGCCCGTTCAAACTCCCCGGTTCTCCCCCCCCTCCCCCGCCCCGGTTGCCCCCGGAGCCGGACAGCGATGGGAAGAGGAGACTGAAGCAGGAAGGCGCGAGCGAGACTTCCACTAACCACTGCGGAGGGCGGGAGTTTTTCCTGAAAGACGTTGAGAGCGAAACCGACAAACTTGTGTGTGTGTGTGTGTGTGTGTGTGTATCAGTGTGTGTGTGTGTGTGTGTGTGTGTGGATGGATGGGGGATGGGCTCGGGCAGAACCGCAGCAGCACAGCAGAAGCCGCATGAACTTCCTAATGGCTGGGTGAAGAAACTGCCGGCTGCGACAGCGAAGTAACGACCGCAGCTTCTTTCCAGTGAGGTGAGGCGAGGAGGGAAGTTTGTGGGAAACGTTGACTCGCCGAAAAGCGACCGAGGGACATTGTAGGAAGTGTTTGTTGTGACTGTAGCGGGGGCAGTTCTCCGTTGAGCTAGTTCTACTACAGTGGGGGGGGGGGGGGGGGGTTTAAAGTATGAAAATAAGCCATGTTCCTCTCGTGTATGAGAACACAAGAACTAACTGTGAGTTTAAAGGTGTTTTTTAAAGAAGCAGCCTTGACGTGAAAACTACCGTGGCAGACACGTGATAGCCTCACCCCGGCTGTACTGGACACTGTGGTACTCTCCAGACATTACCTGGATCCACAGGGGTTTAGTTTCATATCTAACCCCGCTGATTCTTCATTTCTACACAGACCTTGAATGAAGGAGCCTCGTGTTGCTTTGTATCCACAGCAGGACTCATTCAGACATGTTGAACAGTCACTGCCTGCTCTTATGTAACCTAAAGCTTTAGGTGGGGACACAGAGGTGTGGTCAAACAGGTGTGTGTCAGCCTGCTTGCTGGTGGTTTTGAACAGTGAACGTCAGCTCTTAAACATGTACATTTACACCTGGATGTCACTGCCGCACCGCACTTTAAACACACAACTCTGTGACCACATGTGTGTGTGTGTCGGCTGCTGCTGCTGCTGACTCAAGCAGATTGTATGTGATGCTTGGCCCTTGTAGGTCTTAACTCAATTTAACAGTTTTTATTTCACATAATGGCACCTCTGTCTCTCTGTCATAGTGAAGTATAACTCTGTTGGGCATCACAGCCACTTTGGCGGCAGTGTATTTTCTCTGTGCTTTCTCAGCGCTGTTCATTTGTACTTGAGCGTGCTGTGGTAATGCTACAACAACAGGGAGGATATTGTAAGCTTTAGATCCAGGCTCAGTTGTCAGGTCGGACTATGTCAGGAATGTGCCGGGGCATAAGTTGCAGCATGCTCGCACTCTATATTGTTTTCACATTCAATAAGACACGAGACTTAAATGTCCAATAACGATTCAAGGTCATTGAAAGTGAGGCGCGGACCGGGGTCGGCGAGGGTCAGCTGGCACGGAGCTAAGCTAAAGGAGCACACAGGCTGGGATCGAGACTGCCAATATTGCAGTGCAGTGTTCCCCTTGCCACAAGATGCTGTTTACAATGCTTCATTCTTGTCTATGTGAGTTCATGTTGTCTGGCATGCCCGGCCACTCGGGCAGCATGTTGAATAATGATGAATTTAGTTGAAGGGGACCTTTTGTTTTCCATACCAAATCATGCTTTCAGCTCTGCTCCCTCTTTGTTACCCAGCAAGGGACACTTATCTGTTTGTGTACAATGCGTAACCGCTGTAAAACACACAAGTTAAGCACTGGCAAATCATTGAATTCCTGCATCCCCACTGGTGACCCGAGATGTGCCATCAGTAGATCTGCATGAGGTGCCACCAGTGAGCTGTACAAGGGCAGGTCAGGTGGAGGAAGTGGAGGGTGAATGCTAGTTTATGCTGGGCAAACTGCCTAGAGGGTCGACTCAGGGGCTGGGGCCTGGGTGTCTGGGGACCTCTGTTGGAAGGCCAGCACTAAAGACTACAAAAAGCCGCAGCAGAGCACACAGGCTGCAGCAGGATGCCTGCTGGAGCATCACCAAGTCTTTTACGCCAAGTCTCTCATTCAGTAAGAAGGAATGGAAGTTGGGGGGGGGGGGCAGCACATGCTGTCCTGCCCCCCTATCAAGCAGTGTAATGACACTAAAGCCCTTGCATGTAGGAAATGGGAGGAGGGCCGTGGAGGAAATGTTAAACATGCACCCTCATCAAACTCACATCAGTGTGCACTGAAGAGGTTTGTCGATGTAGTTAACCCAGGGTCTTCATTTTCCTCCTGCAGTGTATTATTGGGGTCTATGTTTTCATGGGCTCGTCTATTCCTGACAACATAACACACTCTCACATTACAAGTGCATGCCTGCTGTGTTGCATAACTGGATCAAAAGAGAAGCCACCGTCCCCCAAAATAAAAAAGCTGTATGACTAATGAGGACACGCAGTGGGAGTGAGATACAGAATAGTCCCAGTTTCTATTAGCTGTCTGTGCTTCCTGTGGGTCACTCCTAAAAATATAGGCTCACTCTTGTGTATTAAAGCAAGACTTACCACCAGTGGAAATATTTTTGTTGGGCTCATTGTGGTAGTGATTAAGTGTGCGTGTACTGAAAACAAAAGTTTTGCAACTGCATAGTCCCATTGGCCAAACTGAAAGACAGCTGGACAGTGGATATTCCTCACGATTCAAGGCTTCTCAAACCAGAAGAGCTGTTGATATAACAAACTCCATTTGGAATTTGCTATCTTACTATTGGAGATTAACACTGGTTTCATCGACTTCTACGTCTTTTTAACTGATCTACAGTTTGGCATTACTCTTGAATTTGTAATGCCAAACTTTTAGTTAGTGGCTTAAACCTCAGTTTAAGCCACTAACTTGTTCATCTTTGCACTTTACCAGGGATCAAACTCGCTCACATAAGCTGCGTAGTGTAAGAACAGGTGGTCAGGGTTGAGAGTGGGAATGAAAAGGGCTCCATTCATCCTATTACAAGTCTGTGTAACATCACATTTATTTTGAAGCTGCTATTTTAAATTAATATAGAATTGTAATGTTGCTTTATTGGATGTTGATAATTGTGGTCTCCCACTGGCATGTTTCTTAGTTAGGCATATTTAAGAATAATTGATGTTGATTTATTCACTGTAAAGAACTGGGCTGATCAAGAATGTTTTAATCAATATTGCACACGTCTCATTCTCAAACAGGTAGATATGGTTAAAGCCTTTAATAAAACCAGCAACACTTCTCATCAGATGATGTAGGTAGCCCAGCCTGTTCTGACTTTATAGAAGCCTTTGCTGCTGTAGGCTACAGCTTTATGTCCTTGATACAAAGTAAAAGGTAAAGATTTGAGTCCCCTGCAAGATATATCGTATCCAATATAAATGGCGAGATCTGCAGAATTATGTTTTACCTTTTCAGTTTTGTGTGGCCGTTTGATGAAGAACGCTGAGTGGGAGCAGGATCAGCCTTTTTGAGTGATGGCATTAATTATTTATTTATGTTGTTTTAATTTTCGGGACTTAAAACATGTACAGGTGTTGATTTCTGACTCTAATACCCACTGCAAAAATGGAATAAAGATTCCTTGAAGTGAAAACATATTTGTATCTCAGATTCTCAAGAATGTCCCAATTAATTGTAAGGCTTGTTATGTCTTTGTTAGATAGCTGACAGTGGAGAGGTGACAGGAAATAAAGGAAAAGAGAGATGGGAAATAAAAAGCCACATGTAGATCAGAGATATTTTGGTTCTTCGTCAGCGCCTCAACCCCTTAGGCCTCAAGGGTGTCCTACTTTCAAGGCCTGTTGTCATTGATTGGTTACTGATCATGAACTTAGCAGGAATCAGTTAAGGGAAATTTGCTACTTGTGGGTGAGGTCAGGACTAAATGGCGTTGCTATGGTTGTGACTTAGATTTATGATCATTTGTATTTGGTGGCCTCACAATCCAGGAACACTTATGAAAGATTTATTTCTATCAATACTGATGCTCTGGTGAAACAGGTTTAAACTTCCTTAACTGTGCCCTATTTGACTAGGTTTACAGGAAGCAAAGCACATGTACTGCAGATTGGTCAGTGTTTGTGAGTGGGTTCCTATTCGGTTACAGCTTTTTTTGATGTAATACACATAAGGTGTGGGCAATCTGGCAAATTTATATTGTGATCGATCTTGGACGTCCATGATCTACTTTTCAAGTAAATCATAGAGATCATGACATTTACACTTGGTGTATGACACGGATCCCCGCTCCATTCCATTCAAACCAAGAGAATGATTTGCCTACCGATGTCTACGCTGATTGGAGGAGTTATATAAACATGTCTCTATTATGGGTTCTCTTTGAAGCATGACATTTTCAAAATGATTCAACACCTGTGTAGGTGCAAATTACTATCTTGATGGTGCACTCTTAGATTAGCAGTGAATTACAGCTCCATGGATTTCAGACCAGGTTTTAGTTGGTCAAAGTGCACTGAGTTTCTTAAGATAGAACTGTGCCAGCAATGCACCTGCCTTTACCTGTAAGACCAACACACCCATGGGTGCTCAGATGGATGCAAGTGCGTGTGTTCTATAAATAACTTGTTGCAAACGCCAACTATGTCAGTCTTAAACTAGCAACTTGTGTTGTGCTTGGGTGTAAAATAGAGCCCATTGTGTTTTAAACAGTGGAAGTATACTATAGTGATGGATTGTGGATAATGGCTGTGAGTTAAAATCGTGACTATATATATTTTATTTTTGGTTGGGGAAGGGCGGCCACTGCTTGTACACATAGATTATTGTATTGCAGACTTTCTTGTATTCTGATGCCATCATTATCAACAAGGTGCGGCAGCAATTTGGGTTTTGACAATTGAGTCCCACTCTATTCACGGCAGTCTTAAAGCTGCTCCTCTTGAATCTCTACAGTATGCAGATGACTCGTTTGGATGTTAGGAATGTGAACAAGCAAAGTATTTATCTCTACCTGTGCTACTAGACCACTATCTCACCGGCACTGCTCTCAGCCAGTCCTTCAGGTTGGTGGTATTGTGAAGCAAGGCATTAGGATTACTCTCTCTGTTTAGCTTCTCATTGTCTTGTCCCTCGGCCCCTCCCCTCTGAATTGGCCTCTTCTTTCGCTCCATTCTCTTGTCTCTCCTGTGACTGAGAGCCAAGTGGTCTAGTCTGAATGGCTGTTTCCGCAACCGCTGTCACCGGTCTAGGACTTCCAGTGCGTTGCTCTTGGTAGCAGGGAGTCAGGCGGTGTCTGGTTACCTCACCTTGCAGCGTCACTCTGTGTTGTTAACCCTTTGAGCCGAGCAAAGGGTGCAGAGCCGTCACCGGGCCTGCGGCAGGATCTGTGTTTGCTTTGAATCCCCTTTAGGTTTCGGCCCAGCAGCGGAGCGGGGGCTAAGAGTTCAGCAGCTTGTTTTTGCACCTGCCCGGTATTTTCCTGGAGCTTGGACTAACTTGGACGAGACCTCTTTGTAGTCATGGCTGTTTGTTTTCCGAGGCTACTTGTAGACCTGTACTTTGATCGCTTGTTCACATTACAGGAAGTGTAACCCGCAATGGATGATTACACTGTGAGGTAGGAGTCAACCCTTACAGGCACGGCAGGGAGGGAGATAAGTGGAATCTCTGGTTCACTTTCTTTTGAACGGAGCATAGAAATGTTTTGTTATTTAGGCAATAATGTACATTATTGTATGCTGTTAATGATGCAATGCTAGTTTGTTGTATAACTAAAACTAAAAGTGCTACAGCTCGGATATTTCAACACTTAATAATTCTCCATTCACTTTCCTTTCTTACATCAGCACTTTATAATGTTAAATTGTCAAAACGTTTAGATATATGACAAAATTAGTCCCTCACAGTGCTGCCTTTTTTTTTTGCGCCTCCTTTGTGTGGTCACATGAGCAACCTAGCCTACTTGTTTTTCTAGCTGCATCTGCCCTTCTGTTTATCTAGCCTTGTGCTGTGTGGTGCGGTGGCCTAGCTTGTTCCCTCAGCCTGGGCACAAAGCACACGGGGCACAGCAGGCTAATGAGAGCATTCTTAATGAGGAGGTCCAGGTATATTCATACATCATCCCTGTGCTGCTGGGTGGCAAACTGGATTTACACACTTATGACAAATGGTCATGTATTTGGAATTGTTGGAGCTCTTCCCTTTTCTTTTTTTTTAACCACACCGAAGAGCCCACGTTGAACTTAATTAATCTGTATAATTAATTACCTGACACGAGACATTACTTCATGTGTAAGGCAGATCTGTGATAAACCATCTGTTCCTGGGGTCATTAATCAGCCCTGAGATTCACTGAACCTTTCCTCTGTTCGCTTACTGCAGCACAATCTAAGACCCAGATTGCCAACAGTTTTCCTGTGAAATACGAGTAAAGCGATTCTGTTTTGGGTTTATTTGATGTTTTACCACCTGATACACCTTCTGGTGTATCAATCCGAAAGCCTGAAGTGATTGTCTATTCTGTGTATTCTCTATTCTCAAGCACCTATTTTTTGGCGGTGCCATTGATTTAAGATTGTTTGGTTTGTTTCCTTCTTTGCAGAATATAGTCGCTTTGAGTCCAAGATCCACGACCTGAGGGAGCAGATGATGAACAGCAGCATGAGCTCAGGATCAGGCTCCCTGCGCACCAGTGAGAAACGCTCTCTCTATGTCAGGTAAAGCTGGAGCACTCAAACAATCAGACACAATTACAGATGTTCAGATATCATTTTTCCTTTCCCGATACCTGTTCCGATACCTGGACTTAACATATCGACCAATACCAAGCACTGATCCGACACCTGTGTAAAATGTATTATTTTTATTTATTATATTTTAACAGCTGCATCCTACTTACCATTTATGGAAGGGGATGATCGCTATCACTGTTCTATGGCCTGGCTCAGGTTAAATGCACAACAAGACACACGTCAACATTTCACTTGTGGGACTTTCCAGTGTGAAATATTACCAAATGGCTGACATTTTAGCCATCATACTCTAAAGACGTGGTATCGGATCGATACATAGATTTGTGTACTCGTTGTTGCCCGACTGACTTTCAGCAGTATCGGATGCATCTCCATTTGCTGGTATCGGAAGATCTCTAGACACAACCATACTTGCGCTCACTACATCAAGTTGTAAGATCTATAGTTAAAAGAAACACTCAAACCTCTCCCTGCCAGTCAGGGTAAATAAAGCCTGAAAGCAGATGAAAGTTCTCCCTGCGAAGATTATACAATAAGAGCTGATTCTATTTGTAGGATCATGTTTAATTCAGGATATTGGAGCTCATACATCACCATCAAAAAGCTGATGGACAGTCATTCCCTGTTGTTGTTTTGATGCCACGTTTGACATTGACTCTTACTGTCTGTAATGTAGATTGACAGGGGAGCTTGTCGAAGTGACCTGTGTTATGCCAAACTGGATGGGGGCTCATTTAGGAATTAAAACAGGTGGCATCCTTCTGCTCGCATAAATGCAGCAAGTAACAAAGGACTCAGGGGGGTCAAGGTAAAAGGGCCGTGTGATGTAACTCCATAGTCCACAAGTTCCTCCCCATGTTTCTACACAAACAATAATGCGCTTCATTTGACCTCAGCCTAATAGCGACAGTACAAGATGGATTTAGCTTCAGTAACAATGGATCTTACTCTGATGACTCAAAAGAATAAATGTGTTATCTCATTAGGAACATACTATAGTCAGAGGAGAGTTAACCAGTCTGACTCATGCCTCTCTTATAGACTGGGCCCTATGAGACATTTAAAGCCCAACTTGCTCCTGTGTGGGCGACTAAGCCCGTAGTTATGTTGGGAAAGCTGTCTAGTTAGCCGGCTGATGCAGGAGCCGCCATGTCCTCCCAGCCCAGCCTCAGGAATGTGGAGGCGTTAAACCTCTAAGGTGCACAAAAAAAAACCTGTCACATGTGCTCACACTCTCTGAAACACCCAAGCATGTCAAGGTGCAATAACACAGATATTGCTATCAATTTGATTATAACTCGTCGGCCTGTGTTCTCTTGTCCTTGTATAGAAACTAATAAGTTATCCCCCACCTGGCTGCATCATGACAGTTTCTGCAGTTTTGCTTACTTAATGCCACGTGCAGTTTCGGTTGGCAGGAAAAGCTTCTCCATTTTTTTTATTTTGGCCGCAGCCATTCTGTCCAGTAAACCGTGTATATGGCTTGAAGATATAGGCTTGTAGGTCAAAGAAAACGTAAGCCAGTAAAGCAGGTATGAATATCTGCTGGGTAATCTGGCGGGTTTTCCTGTCTGACAAGAGTGACGCACGCAGACAAATAAACACTGACTGTTTGTAGTGGAAAGTATGTGGCATTAGCAGGTAGAAATGTCAAGTGGAAACAGGATATGAATGGCATGACTTTGATATGCTGGTGCTCCACGATTCTCCACCATATCTTTTTATGGTTAAATATACACTAGTAATTTTAATAAGAATGGCATTATCTAGCCAGTAGAAAACAAGTGGCTTGTCTGGATGGGTCACATGTTTTCTCAAATGTCCTCTTACACATTTTGTAAAACGCACACATCCCACATGCAGCCTGAAATGATGATAATAAATGGAGCCTGACCAATCTGAATCTTTAGAGGTCGGCCCAATATTATTATTTTTGGCTGAATGATTCCGACGATGTCGTTATCAAACCCTAATGACAAACAGCTCACTAATAAATAGAAAGAAAACACTAATACAACCTCATATGTAGAACTTTAATTATAATTATGTCAAATGTTAACATAAGTGCACATCTTTTCTGCGTTGTCCATTCTGTAAAATACGTTTTCATATCAGCAAACATAAACACAGACATTGATTTTTCTGTTGCAGGCTCATATTGATAAAACCGATATATATGTCTGACTCTAATAGGAAATGGTAACAAGGAGGAATGTGGTAATTTAATGAGCAATAATGTAACAAAATGTAGTGTGGACACAGAGTGTAACCAAAGCTTTTGTTTGTGTAGAGCTTTGTTTGACTACGACCGGACGAGGGACAGCTGCCTGCCCAGCCAAGGCCTGAGCTTCTCTTATGGGGATATCCTCCATGTCATAAATGCTTCTGATGACGAGTGGTGGCAGGCGAGACTGGTCACACCACATGGAGAGAGTGAGCAGATTGGGGTCATTCCAAGCAAGAAAAGGTACAGTCGCTCTCCATTTGCAGACAAAACTAATATGACTACACTCATTCATGCCCAGCATAAATCTGTTTCCTGTTTCCTTTTTGTCACTCCCAGAGTGGAGAAGAAAGAGCGGGCCAGGTTAAAAACAGTCAAGTTCCACGCCAGGACAGGCATGATTGAGTCTAACAGGGTAAGTGTAGAGGGCCAGCTGCTCCCTGCCCTGGTGCCAGAGAGGCTGTCTTCAGAACTGCTGCTGGGCTCCCAGGGAGATGGCCTACTTCCCCCTGAGTGTGGGAAAGGGACCAGCACCTGCTCACTGAAGCGAGCACAAAAAGCACTCATATTACTGTATAGATTACACAGGAGCTCCGTGGAGATGAGAGGTCCCTGTAACCTCCACAGCTTGTGCACTCAATGATATTAAGAAATGTGCACTTACCAAATGTCAGCACGTTTATCAGACGCTGATCTGTCAGATTTAATTTGCAGAAGTGTAAATCAGCTCTAATTATCTATCTGTATTATGCAAGGAGATTTAATTTGATATAAAAAGGTAAATCTTTAAGCTGCTAAACGGAGGCCTGTTAGCTTCACAGTGATATGCCATCCATTTTCACACATTACCTGCTTCTCATTTTCATTATTTGATGTGTATTGTTTGTCAACATTTCATTTGTGGGTTTTTTTTTTTTGGTTTTGCATGGGTGTCGAGTACCTTCATTGAAACCCATTCTGTTTTTGTTTTCACCCTCTCATTGCCCCCCCCCCCATCCCCCCTTCTCACCCACACAAGCAGCCAGTCAAAGTAAAGCGCAAAAAAAGCTTCAACCTCTCGCGCAAGTTCCCGTTTTACAAGAGCAAGGAGAATATTGTGCAGGAGTTGGAGTCTGAACGTGAGTACCAGCTGTGTGATTGAGGGGGGTGGTGGTGTTGTTTTTCGTCCTTTCCCCCTTCATGCTTCAGTTCTGTCTCTCAACTTCCATCTTTCCGCTCACCTCCAGGGATGGTGTGTGTGAGATGGCACCACTCTCATCCCTTTCTCACTGTCCCAGAGAGACGCTCCACATGCAGAGCCGGCATCAAGCGGGGGATGTGGGCTTCTCTCTGGTGTGTCTGTGCATCTGTCTATGGGCTCCAGAGGAGTGTTTCGCTGTGTGTGCTGCCAGCTGTGCATGTGTGTGTGTGTGAGCGTATGCACACAAGTTCTTGGCCGTATTAACATACAGGCCTTCTAACACCGTGATGCTACTCCTTGTATTAGTCGTGATCAATCCTCCAGTCAGTCACTGACCCACAACAAGAAGAATCTCATTAACTGGACTAAAGCTTTAACATTTAACAGGTCAAAATCCCATTTTAATGGGATTGGGCTTGTGTAATTGAAAGGCTGTGGCTTACTATGAACAAAGTGGGGCTCAGGCTTAATGAGTACAGCATAGCACCATGTGTCAGTGGGCCTGGCGAGCACCACACAGCACTCCTCTTCCTCTCTGCCCCAACTCTCACTAACCTCTTCTTCTTCCTGTCTGCTCTCTTCTCTTGGTTTCTGCTCTCACCTGTCGGGACACCTAGGACTTCCCAGGGTTAAGCGATGACTTTTATGGATCAAAGAGTTTGAGTAAGTGTGTGGTTGTACTGTGTCAAGCAGCTGTCCCCCAAGCTCCGAGAAAAAAAATGCTTTGTCACTGCAGACCCAGCTGGGAATGCTAAACCACACACATTTACAATGACAGACACACAGACCTAGGTGTGTGCACACACACAACGCACACACGTCTACTCAGATTCACAGGACATATAAAAATATGCATTCCCACGGGAGGGTGAGTGAACGTTACACTTCTTCTCAACGTCCTGTGGGGTCTTCATAATAATTGTTTAGCACAGTTTTGTCAGATGAGGTCACAAGGAGCTGGGGTGTATTTTTCACCAGAGCAGAGTGTTGCTTTTCCCGGTTGGAAACACTTTTCCCTCCACTTCCCCAGAGTCATCCAGCTCCCGCCTCCCTCCCACCAGTGGACAGTGTAACGCCTGTATATTTTCTTTGTCTTTTCCCTGATACGAGATCTGTTGCCACAGGCACAGATCTAGCAATAGGAAACACTGGTAAGGGAGTTGTGGGTCATTTGGGATACGGTCACAGGAAACACTTAATTTCCTATTGCTTGCACCTTAAACCACTTCCCCAATATTGTGAGAGCATGGCTACTGTACCAGACAGGACTTCTGCTTTCTTTATTCCCCTTTTCTTTAATGGCCTGGATGTTCAGAAACAAACTGCTTTTTTCCCTGTTGGCTGTTGAGGCTGGTGAAAATAACTTTCACCCTGTGAGAAGATGATATATTTGTATTTAACTGTGGTTTGTTTTTTATTTAGATAATGTGCAACTTTCTCTCTTGTGCTTTTGCAGAATGCCTGACATCCAACACAAGTGACAGTGAAAGCAGTTCTAGTGAGTCGCTGTCATTTCTCTCTCTTAGTCTTTAGGGTTTGTTTTACATCTACATTGTAGATGGATTAGAAATGCAGATGCAAAAATTGGCAGTTATTCCTAAGATGTTATCAAATCCTTCTGATAAAGAAATGTTATTGAGGTTAAAATAGATAAAGTACAGGTATAACGGCAATAAACGTCATGTGATAAATGCCCTTTTATAATAATGTCAACTGACTCTACAAGCCTGATATCCTCTGGTAGATTGTTTAGGGGCCTCCACAGCTCTGCCTCCCTTGGTTTTGAGCCTACACCTTGGACTGCTGGGAGTGTAGAGCTGTGTATCATCGGGTGTAGCAGTGAAAGTGGACCATATAGATTTTATCAGAGGGGGGAGCATGTATATAGAGGATAAAATTGGGCCATGGATTGATCCGGACGTGAACCAGTCTCGAGCCACACTGGTGATTCCTGCCAACATTTCCAATTCAAATATTGGTGATCCACTGCATCAAGTGCTGCGCTGAGATCTAAATGAAAATGGAGGATTTGCCTCCAGCCAGCAGTTATCATCCATGGTCATTTAAAAATAATTTTCTTAAATGTGTATTACAGAGGGACAAGAGGACACAATTCTCTCCTATGAGCCAGTCATCCGACAGGAAAGTGAGTAACTCGCTTCTACACATTTTATAAAAAAAAAAGCAGAAGGACTATGTATTGTTAGTTTCACAATGATTCTCACCCGCTCTCTCTGTCTCTAACGCAGTCCACTACACAAGGCCTGTGATCATTTTGGGCCCAATGAAGGACCGAGTAAATGATGACCTCATCTCCGAGTTTCCCCACAAGTTTGGCTCCTGTGTACCCCGTAAGTAGACGACACACAGCAGCTCTGCAGAGTGCGCTGAAACTCCAGCCGGCTGTTGCCAAAAATAAACGCGATCCATTCCCCTCCGCAGATACGACTCGTCCAAGGCGAGAGAATGAGATGGACGGCCAGGACTACCACTTTGTGGCCTCGCGAGAGCAAATGGAAAAAGACATTCAAGATAACAAATTCATCGAGGCCGGCCAGTTCAACGAGAACCTCTATGGGACGAGCATCTTGTCCGTCAGAACTGTGGCTGAGCGGGTAGGCGCAGTGTTTGTCTGTTGTGTTGAGTTACCAGATTGGGTTTGGTGTATTTGTGGTGTAGCCAGAGGCTTGTCATGGTGCCTGCTAAATTAAAAAGAAAATGGATGTTCTGTCGCAAAATTTCCCAAAAGTTGAATTTGTTTCTAACAAACATTCTTAACCTACCAGCAGGGGAAGCACTGCATTTTGGATGTGTCCGGGAACGCCATAAAACGACTGCAGCAAGCACAACTTTATCCGATCGCCATCTTTATCAAACCAAAATCCATTGAAGCCCTAATGTAAGTTTGATGCACTCTGTGATCCAGATATCGCTTATTGTGAATGTGTCTGTGATAATTAACCCAAACACTTGTGTTTTTCAGGGAAATGAATAAGCGGCAGACATATGAGCAGGCCAATAAAGTCTTTGACAAGGCAGTCAAGCTGGAGCAGGACTTTGGAGAGTTTTTCACAGGTTAGTGTCACAGCACTTTGACTATCTGATTTGGGGTTTGTAGCCCAAAAAAATAAATTGTTGATGAATCTGTTAGTTAATGGTTGATAATTTATTTCTATAAACAGAATGTTTTGCTTGAAAAATGACTCAAAACAACAAATCAATGATGAAAAAGCTGCAGATGACTTTTCTCTGGACCAGTTTAATTGACAAATCTTTCCAATTTCTTAATTTCTGTATTGGGGCAGTTATAATGTTACTTCAATTAGTCTGATCCCATGTAGTAATTATTTACTGACATTTAAATGTGAAAAATCCCCACCACAAGCTAATGCATTTAAATGTAGTTTATACCGTCAATGATACAAAACATAAATATACTAAATTTGCAGTAATGAAGACAGACCAGCAAATATGAGTTTTTCTTCCCCATCGTTAATAATTTCATATTGATTATCAATATTGTCGCCGATCAATTTTCTGTCTGATGCTACATTTCCCTTTGTGTCTGTGTGTCCAGCTATTGTACAGGGTGACTCACTAGAGGAGATCTACAACAAAATCAAGCTCATCATCGAGGAGCAGTCCGGTCCCTACATCTGGATCCCCTCCTCAGAGAAGCTCTGAGCTCCCTGCCGTCCCTCCTCTGCGTCGGTGCAGAGCCTCCCCCTCTTGCCTCCCAGAGACCCCACCCGAGCCCAAATAGGCCCCCCTTCCCTGTCCTCACCTCCTTTTTGCAGATATGTTTCATATCAAGTTTTAGTGTCATCATTATGTTACTCTCTCTAAATGAAAAAGAAGTCTTATCACCATTACTGTGACTGTGCACACCCCTGCATGAGTTTCTCAACAAATCCATTCAAGACTGGAAATGCCATTCCAAAGGAATTTGTCTAGCGAAAACAAAAGGGAAAAGGAATAAATCCTTTTGTGGACTGGGACTGACTGAAGATCAGAATGTTTTACAGAAATCTGGAGCGAGGAGTTGGGATTCGAAGAAGTTGCAGGGGAAAAGAGACAAATCATACCAAGTTGGAACACTTTGTAAATGTTCATCAAAATCACATTTGAAAAGACGCGAAAGATGAGAAGTTGAAGACCAATTAAGTTTTTTTTTTTTTGTTTTGTTTTAGTTTTTCTAAACTGGATCAAATTTAGCCCTGCTGATGGTACTGTTCAAGGAGGCATCTCTCGTTTATAATGACTGAGGAAATTACAGTGGAAGAGCCTACAAACTGGTGATCTATTTATCACAAAGCAGCTTGCTGTTTGGTCGTCTGCCATTTGTCTGTGCTGCAGCTGATAAAGACATCTCGGGAGGCAGATCAAGAGGAAGAAATGTGTTGTGGATCTCTACATTTATATTCTGAAATCACAAGATAAATGACAAAATCTTACTGAGATTTTACTACATATACTACAAAGAAACGTACACATTTTACACTTCACTAGAATTGTCAATTTGGAGGGCTGTTAGATTTTTTGGTTTTTTTTTTCTCTCTTTCTTTGTGGGATTTTTTGCTTGTGGTTTTTAGCTGCTCTGTGTAAAGGATGGGGGTAGAGAAGTGTAACTGGGCTCTCTGCAAAACACCAAACTGCCTTACATCAAATACAAATTCTGTTTTGTGACTACCTGTTGTCTGTGAGGGAGGCTGCACATAATTGACAAGGAAGAGAGAGAGGAGACTACTCTCGTCTTTCCTGACTTATTTTGTGTCCTCCAACTGCCAGGAGGCCTGACTTGAGTGCAATAGATAAAACAAAGTCTCACCTCTGTGGGCGCCTTTTCCTCCCCCTGTATTTCCACCTTTTTGCTGTGTAATTAAATACGAAATTTGGCCATTTGATTACAGTTTGGACAGCCAGAGCCTCCTAGCTCACGTTGAGCAGCAGACCACCCTATTACACTCTCTGCCTTCCAAGATGATTCTCTTCTGATTGAATGGTCACATGGTACTGTCCTATCTGCCGCCGTGACGGTGGCCTTAAAACGGGTAGAACAAGACAATAATTGTATTGGATGTCCTAACAATTAAAGAGTCAATATAACCTGTTTTGGATTGTCCCCCTGTCCCCCTGTCATCAACAACACTAAAGTTGGGTTGGATTAAATCTACATGCTTTGTGTATCTATAAACATACGAATTCTTCATGAATCTGTTGTTGGCAGGTGCTGAACCACTGTGTTGAGCTCTTAGTGCGTCGGGCTGAGCTACAGCGGCTCAGGAATCTCCACGTACAAATACCATGTCCCCTGCGACCGAAGGCCACGTGTGGGGCGATGACACAGAAAGTTCATAGTACTCGAGGTACTGTCACTTAATTAAAGGCGTTTTCGACTGAACTGTGTCATTGGGTTGTGTTATGCGTCTCTTCAGCGCGGCGGGGAGCTCGTTCGAGGCCGCCGCCGCCGCCGTGGTAACTTTTCGAGTTGGCTGTATCACGTCATCACCAGGATCAAAATGACCTGCTCCACTCACCCAGCCCTGCAGAGCTTGGCACTGTATGTTAATGTGTGCATGTGAGAGGGCACAAACGAAGAAGGAATACCGTGGCCCCCTGATCTTGTGAACGTTCTCACTTTCCTCCGCAGCTTTTTGAAGAGTGCCCGCGGAGTTTCTTTTTCCTTTTCGTTTTTTTTTTTTCTCTTAAGAGAGCCAGACCCATCAAGAAGTGGTTACTCAGACCTCTGGGGTCCCCTGCTCTCTCCCACCCACAGAGCACCTGTACCTGCAGGCATTTTCTGAACAGGTGTGCCCACCTGCCAGGCACCACTGCTAAACCAGCTGTCATTACCTGTGTCAAAACCAGAGTTCAGGGAATAACCGAAGGGAACAGAGCCATTTATAAACTGCTTGCAGACTGTTTCAAAGGGTGTGGTAGCTGTACAATGTAAATAAGCCCCCAGCAGATCTCCCTCACCTGTGCTTCATGCATGTGTGAATCAAAACTGGGACAAACATGTTTTATAGACCACAAATGTCAGGTAAGTAAAGTTTGAACTACTCTCGAGATATAATTTCCATACAAATGTGCTGTATTGTTGGTATTTCTCTTCAAATGCCTATTGGAACACTTAACTAGTCAGTTGGGAACTTGATTCCCTCAGATAGGGCCTGTCTACATGTGATTTCTTGTGGAACGTGTCAAGGTGTATAGATAAAAAAAATATATTGTAAAATAAAGAAAAAGCGACGCAGGCAGAAACCTACACAATACCACAGAAACCAGGAGCATTGATCAATACATCATTAGAAGTTTAGAATTGGTCCTCTCTGGTGTTTAGTTGAAATACAGCTGACTGTTAACAATGTGTGTGGTATTCATACCTCAGTCAGCCATGTCAAAGCCCAAAGAACTTGATTTCATTTTACTCTTTCCACTGAGGTTGTGCTATATAACAAGATGGAACCTGAATGCCTCTGTGTGTGTATAATTGATGAGGGTCTTTGTTCTGGTGAGAGAAATGATGACATATATGCTTTTTATTTTTTGGGCGGGTGGGTCAGGGTTCTTGTTTGTACTTTTGGGTGATGTTTATGTTCTAGCACATCTGTGCAGTAAGTGCTTGCAAACATGAACCCTTTGATTGTACAGTAGTTTCCTTCCTGTCACTGCAGGTGGTACAGCCTATCAGGACACTTGGCCTCATGGTCTTCCCTGTCCTAGTCATGAGGGAACAGTCCTGCAACTTTTGTTTGGGTTTTATTTTGGGACTTGACAAGAGTTTATTTGTTTGAAAATAAAATATGTGACTCAGTTATGATTTCCGATGTGCTTGTTATTCCGCTTGAACAGAATAATCTTCTGAACAGAACAGGTCATATTTGAACTCTTAAAAGATTTTTAATAAATTCTGAACTTTATTGACTGAAGAGAAAAGGAACACGGTGATCAAACCAGAAATGGGTCTAAACCACTAGGCAACTCGAATGGCCTCAAACTACACAGGTTTAAAGCAAGAACTGTGGAATATGTGATGAACATTTTACCACAACGTTAATAATGTATAGTTGCAACAAACAAGAGGAACTAAATAAATTAAACGTTCCCCCTCAGTTCAGGACGTTAACACCAGGCTGTCCCAGTTCGGTCATTCCTCTAAGAGGAGTTTCTTGGCTTTGTCCAACCTGTCCAGGATTTCACTGTAGAGACCAGACATCTGTGGACACACAAGAAATTGTAAGTTAAAAAGGTCTTTGCTGCAGTGGTGCTGAATTCAAGCTTGTTATGCTTCACTGTTTCGACCACACCGGTCCTCTCCACCAGGCGTCTACCTGCATCTCGTAGCTCTCCTGCAGTGATCCCAGGTGGGAGACGAAGCTCATGGCGAGGCTGCACCACTTCTCTGCCTCGGGATACTGAGCCAGGCTGTACAGTAGTATCCCCGTGTTCCAAGCCCGAGTCAGCAGCCACAGAGTCTCCATCTCTGGGAAGTCGTTGGGCTACAGAGGAGAGCAGGAAGATGCTCAAAAGGCCTTTTAACAGAGGCCACCTGGGTGACTTCCCTGAGCCAAGTGTGGAAGGAAATCTGTGTTTTCAGTGGGTGAAAGCCTGCGGGTAACATTTCATCCAATCATGTCCTACTGTATGTTAACCTTTGCTAATGCATAATGTTAATGTTTTTCACAACACTTTAATCTTGGGCTTTCACTTTGATCCAAAGAATTCCATTCGCGTAATAACTATGAAAGGGGAAATCTGCGCTGCCTCAGAAGCAGTGTAATGGCTCAATAATTTGATGCTTCTTTCAGAGCTGCAGCTCACCGGCAGTGTGATGATTTGTACATTACATTAACATTCAAATTGGCAGGAAGGGGGTGGTGAATGGAAGCATCTGCTAATTGAAGTGCGGCTGAAAGCCCATTGATAAAAAGAGACTTCTAGAACAGCAGGCAGGCATGGAGTGGAAGAGAGGGGGTTAATTATACACCAGGCAGCAGCTCTGTTGGAGGGAACAGGAGGTGGGAGCCAAGGGATGGCGGTGTGTGATTGGCACCGGCTTACTGTGGCTGCAATGATGGACAGGGCCTCCTCGTAATAGTCCCACACCTCCTCGAGCACATGGGCCTCCACCTCTGACACACCGCTCGGGAGGGACAGCTTGATCAGGCTGTGAACGCACTTGCTAAGACGGTGAAACAAAAACAGTTACACAATCAGAAATTCTTTCATTCTAATCCCGTGTGGATTGTTAACGCAGTGTCTTGGGTGTTTTCATGCAGAGTGGTGCTGGGTATGCCTGCAGCGGGCCAGGTCAGCCTGTGGTTGTTTCTTGTGCAGAGAGAGAGCAACCCTCAAGGCCTTCTTACACAGCAGAGGGAAGTGGGCTGGAGGCTCCATGGCTAAAGCTACATATAAAAAAAAAATGGCAGCATAATAAATCTACAAGAATAGTTATATTTCTTTAGGCATGACAGAAAGCGTTGTTTTGTTTTACCTGCAATGTTCTCGAGTAGCTTGGTTTCAACATTTTCCAGCTCCAGGACGGACTCCAGTACTGTCTCAACCTTGGGGTCATTCAGCTTAGCACGAGCTTCAAATTCAAACTGCAGCAGCAGTGTGTCTGTTGGGTCTGCTGAGAAGCTTCCTGCAAGTTCATGATGAGAAGATATTTCAAAAGATCCATTTTCATTTATGAAAAATGAAGGAATACAATGTGCTTCCTCATAACCTGAATGATCTGTAATCATTTCCTTTTTATTTAGAATAAAAGTAGTATATATATGCACAAATAAATAAACAGAAACATGGTTAATTTCGGCTAATGCAGCTTCTCAATGATGTACCTGATGCTTTCAGGGTTTTCCAGATCTCCCAACAGATCTGAATGTGCTCCAGAGCCTGAGTGAGCTCCTCACTCTGTCAACCAAACAGACACACAGAAAAAGCATTCAGGATTCGACACTGCCATCTAGTGCTCAGTTCCTCTCCAAAGGATTATAATGAAACACCTACGCCAGCACCAGTAATGTGGTTAGTCACCTCTCCTCTCCACTAGGCTTGGTACATTTCCATCCATGTGGATGGGGAGGGTGCTATAATGTGGGAGATGGGAGCAGAAGGAGTGGGTGGCACACCTGGTCAGAGTGAGGAGACTTCCTGCAGAGCTCCAGAGAGGCAGCGGCAGCCATTAGCAGACACGTCTTCTGGCCCAGGAGCAGTGTTCGATCAGAAGGGCACAACTGGGACAGCTGCAGGTTCATGTAAATGTGCACATGTTTGACAAAGGAACTAGAGCATGATAGAAAAGCATCATTTGAAATACTGTATTTCTTTATTTTTTCCTAATTTAATGGCAATTTTGTTGATTTGCCCTTAAAATAAATGATTCCATCCCAATTTCTCTGACACATCTGTTTACAAACCATCAGCAGAAGCTTCTAATTGAATAGAATTATTGATAAGCACGAATACATGTATTTAAATCAATTACATCCACCTAGGTCACCACACATGGAGACATAACAATCCATGAGCAATTACAGGTAATCTTGTGAAGTTAGGGTCAGAAAGTCAGAGGACAGAGGGAACCGTCAGGATGGGATCATTGTGAGTCACCGTGATTCTTTATCTTAAACTGACATGTTTAACTTTCTTATGCAACATTAAATCTCAGGTGATATTGATCTAAACTCACGTACTGTAGTTATTGATTAATTCACCTGACAAAGCCAGTGAGGGTACTTGCCTGGTAAGAGAGCACAAAGAAATCCCTCATTCTGTCAGGGCTGCCCGTGCACTGCAGAGCCAAGTTCCAAGCTGGGACAGGGACAGGGACAGGGACAGGGACACACACACACAATGAAGCTGCTCCAAGATTTGAAGGGATAGCCTACCATGTCAGATTTAAGTGACAAGGACCAGGAAAATCTTCCTCACCAATCCTCCTGAACCAGTTAGCTTCATCTGTGCGTTGCTCAACAGTCATATGAGTCTGGTGTGAAACTTTCTGCAGAGCTGCAGTGATGACAAACAAAACATTTGTGGGCTGTGATGCACAGCAGATCCTGCAATCAAGACATTTGTTAAAAGGAATGCAATTAACCCATTTTGTGTATACTCACCCATTTTTAAATACGGCAGCAGAGCATCCAGACCCACATTGCTCCCGGGACTGAAGGGAGATAGTTTAGTTTTTATTTTACTAAAAGATCAGTAATGCTATTACCGTACACTATTAGCTACATTACCCCTCCACTCACCTCATCCCATCACTTGATTGTTCTATTGTGGAGAGCACAAGTCGAACCAGACACCTATAAAAAGATGAATGGAGAAACTGGTGTTGACCTCCTTTTTTAACCTACTAACTGTTTTACACAGAGACACACTTCCAGAGAAGCAAGGGAATATAGGTCAGTGGATCACAGGGGTGTATGGGAATCTAACACACTCATCTCTCAGCACATAAGCTCTCTACTAAATGTTGTCACTTCATGTGTGAAACTCCACCACCGTGTTTTATTCACTCTGAACACAGGAACACTGAATGCATTGAAACATTCTTTTTGAAATCTGAAATTCAGGAGTCGATATCTCGATATAAAACTAAACTTCAGGTTACTTCTACGTTAGAAAGAATCCAAATGTTATGTTGAGTCAAGTCAAAATAACAATGAAAGGTGAACAAAATACAATCCCTATAACAAAAAACACGCTGATTTGAGTCAATGTGGGTCCATGCCCTTAACATTCTTCACTTCTGGCTTCACTCTCTTTAATATTACAAGATACAGATGCAATTTTGATATTTGCACCAATTTCTCAGAGAATGGATCTTGATAATCCGGCATAATTATGAGTTATATCTATGGGCCTTAGTGGAGGAGGGTTCTCTACTGTGGGACATTCTAGTTTGTTTTGTTATTAAACTCTTCATTTGCATTGTTAAGATAATATTTCATCTCTCACAGACCTGAGCGCAGTCAGAACCCGAGCTTCATCGTTGGAGATTTCACACAAACTCTCCAGTGCCTTCATGGCAGTTTCCTGCTGTTCATTCTGTCTCATGGGAACAAAGGCACAGATGTCATATTCATCATAATCATACAGTATACAATATACTAAAAATAGAATTAACACACATCCCACACATTTTCTATTTATAGAAAAATCTATTTCAACTCCTTACCCTCACAAATGATACCAACTGTGGTTGCAGCCCAACATGTTTGATGATGGTGCTTAACTTCAAACAATTAGGTGTTTATTTTACATGTACGACCAGAGTGAGTGCAATAATAAGGACGTGGTCCCTCATTGGCTTCCCACCCCAGACACAGCCAATTGTGGTGAGCATCTGTCCAAGCTGCAACTACCAGTGGCCACTAGGACTAAATACTGATTTCTGAGGTCCAATAACATAATGACAATATATTAAGACTGGAAATATAGGTCCAACAACGTTTTTCGCAATGCTACACATTTTGCAACTTGTGTACAGAACGGAGTAAATGAGTGTTACCTCCAAAGCAATCTGAGCAGCCAGAATGAGGAAGTTGGACGCAGCATTTTCAGAAACCAGCAGTCTGTCCTCGTCGGCCACAGGGCACCTGGACAGTCGTCCCATTGCATTCAATGCCTCTGCAGCTGGTGCACATAAAAAGCCTCATCAACTGGACTGCAACATTGGGACCATGTATGCTTTTACTTTACATGCATCACAGAGGTAATGTTTTGCAGAGACCTTTCTTCACATTGTTCTCCAGCACTGCGATCTTGTAAACACTGAGCTGAGTGAAAATGCTGTCAGGATCACACCTCTCTGCCTCTTTGATTGCGTCTTTGGCCTGAGGAAGACAACTTTTCATAAACACGAAACACATCTCGTGCTAGGAGCACTTGCCATAGCGGCTGGTGACACAGACAAATCGCTACTTGTTGAATTCTGGAACACGTCACCTGACACAGCCACTGAACATCACTTATGTCCCTGACTTTGTTGTGGCTTGTGTATCCTCACCTTCTCCAGTTGCTTTAGCTGCAGGTAGCAAGAAGCTCTGTTCCTCTGTAGTTTGGATACGTTGGGCTCCATTTGACCGGCCTTAAAGAAACTCAGGGAGTAGTTATACCACTGCAGAGCGTCAGAATAGTTCCTGGCCTGAGCATAAACATAAGCATTGAGTTATACTTTATATGTCAATGTGTAGAAATTAAATCTCTCTATTAAACACATCATATGACATTCACAGTAGGCAGCTTCAGTGCAGGAATCAGGGACTAACACTAGTTCTGAGGTCAGTACCTTGTTCAAAATCAGCGTAGGAGTATTTGTAGGAGCATGTCTCTGTGTTTTTAGGAAACCATATCACCCACAGCAAACCCACACACAGAAAAAAAGCATGCAACATCCACAGAGATAGGTGGGCACACTGCAGCCCACCAGGGTTATTGCTATGAGGCAACATTGCTAATCACTGAACCGCAATGGTGATAACTACACATATGTGTAGACACTACAATGTATCTTAATAATTATAAACAAGGCTGTGTTTGGCATTACACCTCAAAGTGTTCCGATGCTTTATCCCACAGGATGACATGCAGAATTGTGAGGGCCTCTGGAGTCAGCTGTTTTCCTGTATAGTGGCCTGTATGGGTGTAAAGAATGGTTAACACTAAAGCAGATCCACAACTACAGTGCATTACTATAAAATTCATCACGTCATTTTCAGACTCATCCTATAAATGAAATTACCAGTGATGATATCCTCTATCTTCTGTTTACCCAACAAGTTCCTTGCCTCTCTGCAACAGTAACTTAATGTTCAAGACGAGAGCAGTTCCCAGGTCAGGGGACGACTCAAAGCGCTGACACACTTGTTTCAAATACTCAAATGCCAGCACTTCTCTAAAAGAACAAAGCAGATATCATTCCGAATTGGTTAATATGTGTCATTGCTATATGTGAACATTCCTACAATGAAAATGAAATGTGCTATGTGTAGTGATTGTCACGCATTTCTACAAAAAGCGAAGTGAGTGCCCAGGCAGATGCAGGTTTTACCTCTCTTCAGACATGAGCAGTTTCACTGTGCTCAGACACACCTCAAGAGAAACCTCAGATTCCAGCATCTCATTCAGTCCTGAAAACATATTTACTTTATATGATCTGCTTTGAAATGTGCACTTTTAACTTTGCTTTAAGCAATACTGTGTAACTTTTAGTGAGCAACAGTGCCCTCTGCAGGCACACGTGGTGATTAATTCTGTTGGGCTCAAAGAAACTCAAGGTCTACTGATCTCATGATTATGACTGCGTCGCCCCACTCGCTCGACAGACACACAACTAAATGATGTAAATTGATGAACTCACTGATCCCCAGCTCCCTGAATGAGAAGCCCTGCTGTTGTAACAAATACCACAAACTGAGTTTAGAGTTCTTCATATTTTAAACGTTTTCTCGCTGAATGCTGGAGAAAAATGCTGTTGTTTCATTACTTTTAAGTATTTTTAATTGATCTATAATTCAGCATTACTCTTCAACATACATTTGAACTTGCTGGGCCTGATTTGGGCAGTTGAAGCTGCGACTATTATTCAGTAACACACACTTACGGGAGATCGTACCTGCTCGCCAAAGTTACATTGAACAAACACATGCGTTCACTGTGAATAAAAGAGGAAACGTTCTTCATATTCTGTTGGAGCAGCTGCAGCACCTGATCGGACTTGTAAAAGCAGAGGGAGTAGTTCCATCACCACAGAGAGCGGCAATTCTGGAGCGATTTAACTTATAGGTGTATAAATATGCAGTATAGTTCTGTGTAAATAATCCAATGAGGTGTGGTTACAACTAACCTCCTCTGATATGATCGTCTGAAGCCCTACATCTCAGGAGTATTCTGATCTTTAAGTACAGCCCAGAGGCGCTCACATGTTCCTGTCAAATTTCGCAGAGCAATTAGATACACAGTAGCTGCACGCTTCATGACGCATGTGTAATTTAATGTGTGAAAATAATTTCTCATATCCCACCTTGTTGGCTAAGCTGACAGCATCGAGAGCCTTCTCCTGAAAGCTCTGACAGTCCCACTCAAAATAAACAGTGGCAAGGAGCCGTAACACTTTGGCCTATTGAGAGGACAAATTGAAGACACTTAAAATGTTTTTATTTTGAATTGTACCCATGGCCAACTTTTTACCACATCATCTTACCTGAACTTTAGATCCAGGGGCATATTTCACATTCATTTTCCCAATATCATAGCTTTGGCTGAAAAGAAAAACAGGAAATTAATCCAAAAACCTTTTTTCTTTTTTTTTAATTATCACAAATTATCATATTTACCTCAACCAAAACACACTGTCCTCAAACTTTCTCAGATTGTACGTGTCTATTCCAAAGTTGTAGCACATGAGGGAGAGGTACGTAGTCTAAATTGAGAAAATACATTCATAATTAACACACTTTCAATAACAATATGTATAAAAAGAATTAGAAAACAATATATACAGTATAGTAGCATTGTTACAGTAATAATACATCTTTTGGCAGCCTCAGCAACATGTCTTTGCAGCGTTGCATATAGACCACAGCCTCATGGTTATTCCCTTGACTTATGGCCTGTGAAGGAGAAGAGATGTGAACTTCTCATTAGTTGTCAGCAAACAATACACCATTCCCTATTAGCAGAGAATAAGATTCTGCCCTCTCATTGTTTCTCAGTTCACATTTTAGCTGTCTCACACTTCATACTGCAAGTCTGTCAGAATAGCACTTTCTCAGATGCCAAATATCACACGAACAAATATTCACATTGAAGGTGTTGAACATCACATGCGGCACAGCTCACCGACTCTGCCTGGCATGAGAGGATTCCAAGCAGATCCTTTTCCACATCGCCCTTGGATGAAGTGATGTCAGCTGCTCCATCACCTCTGGATGTCAGCTGGCTATAGAGGGTCTCCAGGCTCTAAGGATATTGTGTGTTGAGTAACTTGTAAAGACGTCACACTGACACAGATCTAAGCTCTCTCAGTTTAAGTGTTTGTTTTTCCTTCTTCACCTTGACGGCAAGTCTTAAGAAGTGATCTGCCATCTGGGGATTTTTGCAGTCCAGCCACGTTCTCCCTGTCTTGCTGGCCATCTGTAAAGTTTGGACGCTGACAAACTGAGCCTGTCCTGCTGAAAACCTGAGCACTCATAGAGGGCGTCCACAGTGCAGCTTACCAGAATCTGCTTGCGGATGATGCCCTCTGTTGGATTCTCAGGCTCACAGCAGTACAGCAGACTGCATGCAACATGGCGCACTGTGAAGATAGTGAGAACATTTGAGTGTGCTGTGAGATAGTCACGTCAACCCCTGCTTATAATCATGACAGTGTGTCAACATTTCATATAATATGTCTGAGTATTTTCCAAATGTTCTGTTCATCATTAAAATGAATTACTACAGAAAGGGGTGTACCTTTGGCCTTCAGATTTTTACTTATAGTGGTTCCCACATTCTTAGTGACGGCCCAGTTCCACAGGTGGATGGCACACTCCTCAAACTGTGTCAGAAGAAAGATGAACAATTCTTATTCAATTTATTGGCCACATATAGGTCATATAATGGTATAATATATTAAAACAATTGACTGATGAAAACTTGGTCATGTAAATGATGGTAGAAATAGAATTATGAATGACACTATGTCCCTTTTCAAGGGGGTAAAAATATCTCAGAAGTAGAAATATACAGTTAGCATTACATACTGTGCAGTAGATCCTGCTCTACAAGAGTAATAGCATAGCTTGTTGACCAGGACTGTGGGCTACCGAGACTCTCACACACTTGTATCTACCTGTGGATCTGGTATTTTGGTAGAATCATCTAGGCCAGACACTTGAGAGAAAAGTTGCTCTATCACGTCATCGTAACTTGTCTGCTTCTTGTGCAACATGTTCTCTACGAGACCTGCGGATGAACAAAAGAAGACATCAAGACACGTCTCTGGTCTTAACTTCCTCTCTTCGTCCTGTTTTCCCAGCCCCTGTGATTGTCTGCACCTGTTCCCTAATGTGTTTCACCTGTGTTCAATCAACCTGCCTCCATATTGTATAAAACACACACCTCTGTGCTTCCCTTTGTCAGATGGCATTGTCTCTTTACAGTTTTATGCTGTTGCCTGTCTTCGTCATGTTCCTAGTGTTTTGTCTCAGTATGTTTTTTTCAGTTTGGCCTTTTCGCAATCTTCTCTGGTTCCAGTGTTTTGGGACCTTTGCCTTTAATTAAATTACACTTTTGTTTTGCAACTGAATTTTGCTTCTGCCACAACAAACTCTGAAAACTGCTGGATTCCAAAGTAAAACACATCCACTTTTATTAACTTTCAACTAATGTCGGTGAGGGGCAAATAGCAGCCATCTCTGGTAGCCATGCTAGCTGTTGCTGTTGACGACCTAGCTAGCTGGTGTTAGCTAACTTTAGCAGGATGTCAGTATGCCACCTGAAATGGCTGACAATCAATACTTGGTATTAAAAATAATAACTGGGCAGCTACTTACATTTCACGGTTGAAACAAACGGCTCCATGTTACATTTACTACAAGTAGGCGCGGTCGCGATGTCTCCACTTAAACATCAGTTGCGCTCAACATTGCTTGGTACCGTACTTAGTGATGCATTCAGGTGCACCAGAAAAATGTATACTCTCGTGGATATGTTGCTTGTTCGAAGTTGTATTATTTTCCTCAGTTGAAAAAACTGCATCTCTGAGTATGACAGGAGACACTGTTATTTAACAGATATGAGGCTAATGCGTGTCATCCTGCAGGGATAATACAGACCTTTGCTGTACAGACATCGTTTTAAAATACACCTGCACTTATGAACAACTGCTATTTAATTTTTAATAATCGAACACAGAACTCAAAGCCTCATGCCATTGTGTTTCACTTTTAACAATTCCATTTAAGAATAAAATCGAATTATTTGCTTGTCTTACTGCAGTATTGTTTTAAATAGAACCAGATTCCAGAGTCTATGATGCGCTAGTGAACTCACCACAACTCCTTGTTCGCGCCTAAACACTTACCGTACAACACAATGTAGAAACGCAACCATTTTCCTTTTTTTAATTAAGCTAGCTCATCTGGCCCTCTCCGGCTAGCTTATCATAGTTTAATAATTGATATCTGTCCACGAAGGGACGAGTCTGAAGGTAACAACATAAAAGTTAAAACTTAATATTTGTTCACGTCCTATTTTTTGCAATAGTACTGCCTTATATTGTCAATTTGGTAATTCATGTTTGCATGAAGGTACAATTAGCATAAGTAAGGTTTTTTTGTAGCTCTTTTTTGTGTAAGCTAGCCTCATGTGGCAAAGACAATACGCTTTATTTATAGTGATTAAACTTATAAAACTAGATAAAATTAATATAGAATCATTCAAAATATATTTACAAGGTGCTTTGCAAGTTGAAAACGAAAAAAAATGATTTAAACATTTGAAGTCCTGTTTTTTATATGTTCCTTGTATGTACGCCTGTTTCACACGGAAAATATAATTTAACAAAAAAGAAAAAAAGCAGAGACATTAACTTCAAGTCCATTCACTACAATCATTTGTCCATTTAATATCAATACATGCAGGCAGAGTTACACACTAGCAGACTGTGAATGGAGCAGAGCCACTGCTAAAAGTATTACTGTTAAAATACGTCATCAACATGAGACATTTTACTTTCTTTATGATACTTAAGTTTCTTCTCTATGAGATGAGCTAATATCACTTTTACAATTAATTCAGAGCCTAACACAGTGTAAAGGCCTTAGTGTTCAATTCTTACAGCAGAGGAATAACCGTTGAATCGAACCTAAATGTGTCACTTAACGTAATATTAACATTGCCAGTATGTGCCACATGCATTCAATTTCTTTTGGAAACCAATAGCTTATTTTATTCAACCCTAACAAGCCGATAGTACAGCACTTTGGTCACCATGACTAAACCAAAGATATTCCCACTTTTGAAACAGTATACAAATCAACACATTTTCTAAGAATATTTCACATAATGTTGTGTAATCAATCCTGAGTAAATCAAATCTTGCGTTGTGTGACCGCAGCTTCTCTGTTTTTTGAACTGTTCCTGTATCTGGCTTGAAAACAGACCATTTATAAAACTATTGGACTATAATTCTGACTTCGCCCTCAAACATTTACCCCATCAATTTATATTTCTTTGTACCAGATCTGCAGAATGAATGGGGGTCTTGGAACTGTGACTTTGTTTCCACTCAGTACTGACTACTAGGTCAGACCCCTTCGACAGACTTTATTTCTGCTGGTTCATTTATCCGAGGAGAGGCTGCTGTTGAGGCAGAAGGAAGCGTGCATGCTGATAGTGCACAACCAGTTAGTTCCCCCGCAGTGCGTTTTAAACACCAGAGTCTAAAATAAAACACTTTAACCCCCCCCCCCCTTTACTCTCAGCGTGTAACTTCCACCAATTGTTCATCAGGAGACTTATCTGCTGCCCTCTTGGCCCAGAGGGACGTCTCCCTTACTGAAGACTCCCATTTGAACGTTGTTGTTGTATAGACAAGGCAGTGAATTTCAAAATCTGCAAAGAACGAAAGGGGAGGATTTACTGTTGCTTCACCAACAGATTGAAAAGGCAAGTGTGTTCAAAGTCTCATTCATGCTTTGAGACAAAACACGTAAGTCGATCATGTCCCCTTTTTTGGAATAAACCGTGCAGGAGAGCAAACTTTTTGTGTACACTAATTCAAACCACCACAGATGGACATCCCTCAGAGATTTCCTTGAGTGGTTTTGTGTAAAAACACAGAATCTGCGTCATGCCTAAAATACTGATGGTGTTGAGTTGTGACTGTGCTCTGAGAAACCCAGAAAGCAAAACGTTTCCCACAACCGGGATGTTATAAATGGTTTACCATATTCTCTGTGCTTTTCCTGCCACAGTGATGGAGGAGTGTTGCTCATCACATTTCACTGCTGTTGGGCCCTATCCAGACCCCCAAAAAATAGTGGCCTTCCAGTCCTGACGTGGGCGGAAAAAGGTGAGGACAGGATGTTCTTATTTACGATCCCTTGCCACGATGACCCAGAGCAGCAAAGTGATTGTTGTGCTGATAAAAGAAAACAGTCTGCAGCACATCCACACACCGCAGGGCTCCGCTGCACAAAAGAGGATTATTTACATTGATATAAAAAGCAGTGTATCCTGTTTCTGAAGTTAAAAATAAATCCAGCAAATATTTATTCTTAAACACTTGGGCTGATTGATTCAGTCGGACATCATGATGATTATTTACTTTGGTCTTTTTTCCTTTCGTGACAAGATAACTGCTGTGACCTTTAACCTCAGCTACGTGTTAGAATGATTTGATCAAAGCAAACAAACACGTGTAACAAAATGTAGGTTAATAATTTACTTTATAATTTAGCTTCAGTTTGTCATTCAGACACATTATACCATACTCTGCCCTCAGGTCACTTAGGTCTTAACTCCTTTCAGTCCCCTGCTGCTGCTAAGCTCTGGATCAGTCTCCCTTCTCACGTTAGTTTGTGTTCTACCATTCATAATTTCAAATCAAATTTAAAAACCTACCTTTTTAAATTTGCTTTTAATTCAGCCTGATTTTGTCATATGATTCTGTGAATGTGTCTTTTTATCTTATTTACTTGTATTGTGCCTTTTTTTGCGTCTTTCTCTCGCACAGTTTTTACTTTCATTTTATCCATAGTTGTATTTTCTTTCCTTTGTCATGTTTGTAAAGCACTTTGGCTCAATTCCTGTTCTTTGTGCTATCTGTCTACTTGTTTCAAAAATCTGTCTGTCACAAGAAACATTAATCTTATTGGCTTCACACTTGGCATGCGTACTGTTAAGTAAGTGCAGTGTGATTTGGACATGTGATAGGTTCAATATTAATACACTTTCAATAAACAGGTGACCAATGCTCTGTATAGTTGCGGCCGTGGGGGCTCATCAACATAGGGGACGTTGTCGATCACGACAACAGCAACTGATTCTCCAGTTCTTGGTTCTGTGTACCGAGTCGAGCTTCACTGAACTTTGAATGAACAGGTGAACTGCTCTTTGTGCAGCAGCGGTGACACGGCTTCAGGGTTCTGTAGACTGAGCCCACCAGCCACTCGCTGTGGCTCAATTACTGCAGGTCACTGTTACATACTCAGCTGCCACCAGCATTCGAGTCAGAACAAACAATCCTTTCCAAACAGGCAGGTTTAGAAATGGGACAACACCAGTATAAATCTGATTTGATTTGACATATTCATTCACCACAGATCAGGTGAGGCTGATATCCACCAGATCAGCTGTGTATCAGTCATTAATTCAATTATTTCCATTGCCTTCTCAATGAAGTTATCTCTTATTCAATGTTTCCATATTTAATGGTAACATCACTGTACTGTTTTTAGTGGTCAGCCCTCATCTGACACAACGTGCTGCAGAATCATTATTTCTCATGAGCTGATCTCCTCCTCGCCTGAAGAAGGGAGTTTGTCCTCCCCAAAAAGTGACGTTGCATCCTTCCTCTGTGTCTCCATAAAACGTGCCTCGCGCCGTGGACTGTAAGCGCTGCTGCACGCAGGCGAAACTGTCCAAGGCGCGCACGTCTGATTGATCCCAGCTTCATTTGGGAACTGACAATTCCTCCCATCCAACTTGTGTTCTTCAAGCTCGCTTCATTTTCACTCTGTTAACATTGTGTGTTATTGTGGAGCACCTGCCCGGAGCTCAGGCGGCACAGCCGGCTCCTCACTGCGGCTCCGGGAGTTGGACGAGCCAGCTGCGCCTGAGAGCTCCCCCGCGAAACGCGTGATGGGACACGGGAGGATCGCTGCCGCTGTGTGCACGTACACCTGAGGACCCTGTGGATTTAAATACATTTTCTGAGAGGGAAATAAGACACTAAGATTTACTCGCTTTTTAAGAAGAAACTTTCATCAGTCAGTCGGAGCTGTGTGCCTCCTCCAGCGACTCCTGCTACTTTATTCAGACGCACGGTTTGGGGGATTTTGGTTAAAGTTGGAACGATGGTCTCATCCGACTGCTTCAAACTGGTCGTTTTCATCATCTGCTCATCACTCTCAAATGGTAAGAAGTCATTCATGCTTATACAAATGAGTTACTTACGCTTGGCAGAGTTTTGTGCATGAAAGAGCAGAATTTTTACATCATAAAGACTCATTGGTTTCACTGAATGTCTGAATGCACACCTTTTTGTTTGCATTTGATATAGCCAATAATACTTAGGCTACGGAGAATAGATTATTTTTATCATCAGTAATAACAACAATAATAATGTAAATTGTAATCAGCCTGTTCTTGATCTTAATTTTTATATTTTGTATGACAGAATATGACAGAAGAAAATAAAATTTGCTTCTTTTAGGAAGATTCTATGTGAACATTTTGGACCTGCAGCTCTCACTTATGCCACTAGAGGTAGTCTGGTCCTATTGTAATTGTCTCATCATTAACAAGTTAATAAAATGTGCCTCTGGCAGGTAATTGAAACACACTTTTTATTCAGATAAATGACTAATTGATTATTGATGACATTATCTAATTTGTTTTCTTAGACATTCTGAAGATATGCAAACAAGCCCTTTGCTCTAATATTGTGGAACAATGTTTATTCCAGCTATTGTTATCTGTGGGTGAGCAGGATTAAACATTTTGGGAGGAGAGTGCATGTTTTTGTTCTGGCAGCACAAACAGACCCATTGTCTCAGTGTCACTCCAAAAACAAGATGGTGTTTAAAAGGTGGATGTTCCTCCACCCCGTGCCAGGTCTGATGTGCCACTGACATGCACAGTGAAGCCTACCTCATCATCTCCAGATAAACAGCCCATCCAAACAAAGGAAATACTGTTCACACACACACTCATACACAGGTTCAGCCCGTGAAGCTTTGTCTACGATGTTTTTAAGTAGATTTCCTTCACTGTCCACACACAAAGCGTGGGAAAGACACAAGGAGGAAGCGGACGCAGGGGCAAGAGGCAGCCTGGAATTGTTCTGGCGAGTAAAGGTCAAGGAAATGTGACACGCTACCTGAGCAAAGACTTCTTCCCTGAGCTCCTTCTGCTTATATCGAGCAATGTCAAGCTCGATCCACAAGACAATGGCAGAGAGGAAAGGAGTGTATTGTTTCTGCAGAGCAGCTACAGACTGGTAGAGCCATTAGTGATTGATGGGGCATCAGGCTGTCTCTGTTTACGCTGAGGTGTGCAACAGGTATAATCTGGGTAATATGACTCAAAACTGCATGCTAAGCACTGGAACTGAGATTCGTGTTGCATCTTGTCGACGGCACAACAGTCTCATAATTATAATAAAGTTGATATCAGAATTACAGGGAAATATTTTCACTGACATTCTCAGTCTTTGTCTTGCCTTGTCTCCAAAAATATCAGACCTCTGATAATTTGTCAATATTTAACTTGCAGCTCCTCCTGATTCAAAATTTAATCGAGACTTATTGTGTTGCTTTATGACACCAAATTAAAGGATGTGTAACAGCTCAGGCTGAGGGACTCTGCATGCTTGCCTTGCAGGTTTATTTCAATAGTATGTGTAATGGTTAATGACTAAGCCTTCCACATATCACCAGGAATATGATACTCTAATAATGATTCCTTTAACTGTAAATAATGCTAGTTTAATTAAAATGATTTAATCTGTTGTACAAGTGAATTTATGAGGCAGAATTGAAGGAATATGTTTAGAGTATAGAGTAACACACAGTAGCTTTTGTTCGTGGTGTTTAAGGGCAACTGACCAAACCCTGGAAATAATTATTATTATGGGGATAAGTCTCCTCATGGTTTGAGTTCCTCTGTCTCATCCTACAACATTGTATCAATCAGCGATTTCTTCCTCTATTGAGGACAGTATTTCTTTAGAGGCCGTTGTTCTGGCAGAGGGAGTTTGTGCGGTGTCTAATTTGTTTTGGAGTCAGACTATCTTTCCTGCTCTGATACTTGAGATGAAGAAGTGGAAAATGGGAATGATGAGAGGTCAGCCAAGTGCAGTTGGGACTCATTGCTCACCGGCAGTACGTCTAGATCCATGCAGCACAAGAAAAACACACATGCACACACACACAAATACTCATGCACACACCTCAATTGGAAGCCTCCGCAACAGAGCAAAAAAAAGGTTGCTCCCTCACAATGGGATATTGAACGTTACAAATTGCTTTGTGTAGCTGTTCTTATAGGATGATTGCAGCACCTGGTCCATACTTGGCATATCCAGCCTGAGCTAGCAATATATTTTCTTTGAATCCTGCATGAGATTTCAATTTTAAGGAGCTTCTGTCTGCCGACTACTCATAATCACACATGATGGAAGGTGAATCCTCTGGGTTTAACATTGAGGACTCTCATGCTGAAGATTCCTGTTTGTAGGCTCCCACTCAACTTTATGTAACCTGCAGTGGCCACCCATCTTGGCCAGATGTTCCTGTATTTTTGCTTTTTTTTTTTATAGAGGAGTCTGGAGTATTTCGCCTCTAAATCTCCAAAGGCTAATATATGGCTAATAAAAAAGGCACTCGCCCTAACTGTTGTCTTAACCTTGTGCTTGGCAAAGTGGAGGGGTTTCAGCCGGGCCCTGTGTGGCAGGATATGCCAGCACATGAAGCACAGCTCGAGCAGCGGCAGTTACGCCTTACTTAGGCAGGTGATTTCATGCCTTGTTGTTTTTTGTGGATTTGTCTCTTTGTTTGTCTTGTAATTTTCACCCTAAAGGCAACATACCATTACCTGTCACTGGCATTGAGAGTTACCACACCAGGAAACCATTGCAGTCTTTGAATATAGTCGTGTTAAGAAGAAGACTCCTGAATGACCCTCTCTTGTGATGCCTAATTTTATTCATTTATAGTTTTTCTTTGTATTTACCTCGAGAAGTTTGTTATCATTGCTGTTTGTCTCTCAGCAGGATAATGCAAAGAAACTACACAACCTATTTTATTGAAACTAGGTGTGTATAAGGTAGAACCCATAACCTTTGGGACAGATCAGGATTTCTTTTTGTTTTCTTTAACATCTTAAGATAGGGCATATTATTGACAATTTTAGGAATTTCTCTAGCAATAATGCAGAGATCGTTTATGAAAAACAGGCAAAGTTCTAATACCTTTGAACAGGTGAAATTTGGTGCAGATTTAAGCAGTTTTTATGTAGATAGTATACGTGTCTGATTTCAATACATCTGGTGATAAAGTAGCCAAGTAGCCTTGTCCGAGGTATGCGCTCTTTGAGCTCAAGTTTTATGAAAACATTGACCTTCCCAACATTCTCATCTTTGCCCCCTTGCTCATTACATGACATGGTTGCTTTGCCTGTGTGGCTTCTAGACGTTGACAGTAAGGTTTAAATTAGTGCCCATGTTGCTTGGACTTAACACTGAGTCTCAAGGCTAAGTGACTTGACCACAACACTGTTAACATTCATAGTAAATCGTTTTGCCTAATTATTTGTAATTTATCATCATTAGACTATCTGCAGCCTAAGCAGATGACTTGTTATACTTTCGCAGGAGGGCAGAAATCTTATCTCGCAAATGTTTAACTCCTGTTGCCATGGTTTCAGTGCAGCGAAGATGACTCACCACCAGTGACCCTGCACTCTTTTATCAAACAATCACTTTCCTCTCCACCCTTTATGTATTGACTGAAATGGCGATGTTAAACACAAGAACCATAATGCTGTATTGTTTCTTTTACCTTGAAAGCACCAAAAAAAGAAACTCACTCGCCCAATCACTCAAGACAGCTGCATTGTATAATGACAGGATGGGACAAACAAGGACATGAGGTGTATTCTTTGCAAAATAGAAGGGAATTCTGCACATTATTACGAGCATTTAACGCGCTGTAATGCAGGGTTTCCCATTCAACTCAGTGACACTGCAGTCATCTCTCACAGTAGTGGTCTTTATTATGCAATATCAAACATGAGCCATGTGGCAGCATGTTGCAACAGGCTGGTAACATCTTGCCAACAGTTACACCAACTCACAATTACCCTTTCTTTGGCCTCAGTTTGTCCTTCAACTCAGTAATGTTGTCGTGAACTCGGCAGTAGTGCAAAACAAAGCTGTGCTCTGAATATCTGCCCCCATGTTACATCACCATACACCAAATTCAACCAACATAATGAGGGTTGATGAAAGATAAGCAGGGTCAACAATCTGCATTGCTGAAATTCATCTTTGATTAATTGCAAAACAGTTTTTGTCGTTTGGCTGTTCTTTTAGACTAAATATTTAAATCTCATTTTCTGAGCCACAAACATTTCAGTAAAAAGTGTAGCGTAAGTCCTGGAATCCAATGCTGCTGGAGTTTTTAGTCTTTATTTCTTGGCTGCTTGTGATGCTGGTCTAATCTTAGTTACCTTGGCCATGTGTCAATGATCTGATTAATGTTGTCTCACTGGCTCCCCTCATCACTCGACTGAGAAACTGAACCAGAGTCACTCGGCCTTCTCTCTCTCCCCCTCACTGTGTTTGTTCCATGCCTGTCCTCTTTTTAATGGCTCTTAATGAGAACCAGCTTCAGGCCCCTTTGAACCAACACAATAAGCACAATTTCTGGCATTTTTCAGGCGATCTGCTGGAGGAATGCGGCTCACAGCTGTTGCAGGGGGTTAGGGGTTTCAGGAGGGATGCTTGCTGAGGTCAGCGTTGGGCAGACACTGGAGCAAGTGGAAGTTTTGAGACGTTTGGGTGTAAAGAGACAGCCGTGGGATGTTTTTTTTCTTCCTCTTTTAGCTGGGGCCCCTGTGGACCTATCCATCTGTAGTGAATTACTGAGAAGAATAGAAGAAAAATTGGCCTGTTTTAGGAGATGAGCTCCCTGTCAATTCAAGGTCAGGATGATGTTTTTGGATGTTTACAAAACGTTAAACATGCATTTTTGCCATTTATATTCAACTATAGTCCCAGGGGTCAAATTCTATTTGAGTCATTATTGACCTAATTTTCAGCAATGCAGTTACATGAAGTAACTGTCAGTTCTGAGATTTAAAAAAAGATAATTATTTAGACTTCAGAAAGGCAACAACAGATTTTGGATAGTTTTTAATCGGATCAGGAGCCTCAGTTGTTCTTGATTTAATATACAGCAATGTTTATATGTAATATAAGGCACGTGGAATCACAACATGAAAGTGTGTGAGCCACAGCCCTTCCCCGCTGCATAACCTTGGACGATAAAACAATGATGTTATAATACTTTGTGAGGAAGTCAATATTGAGTGCCACTGCCAACACTGGCAATGTCAGCTCATTCTTAGCACAACAGCTGTTCTGAATAATAGACAAATACTCTTTGTGTGTGTTTCTCTCTCTCTCTCTCTCTCTCTCTCTCTCTCTCTCTCTCTCTCTCTCTGTGCACGTGTTTGTGTGTTTTCCTCACTCTCTCTTTGTGCCTTTTAAATGCAGGTGTACTCATGTATGTGCGTGGGTTTCCATGTGCGTGTGCATGCACGCCATGAGAGCCTGGCACCACGCTGTTGTGTAACCTCATTGTCTTTCTTGATTCCGTGCTTACAAGTAAAGGTTTCCCCGTAGGCTGTAGTATTTGGTGCGTTGACTCAATACATTTGTTTTGTGACCACAGTGACAAGTTGTTCAGGGATGCCAGTGAAAAGAAGGAAATCACATATGGGATGTGACACCCCCCTGGAGAACAGGGAGAATCCCAGTGTTTCCTATGTTGAATGCTGTTAGAGGGACCTCTCAACACATAGAGCTGGCTGCACACCGAATTGAGGCCACGTTTAAATCAAACATCTCCTCTTAATTTCCCCCTGATCATTTTATAAAAGCATTCAGAGTGCAAGGTCAATGGTAAATGAAAAAAACTAAAAGACAAAGGAGAGGAAGGGAGCAGCCTCTAATGGAGGTTGAACAGTTGATTTATAGGAAACGCGTGCAATGGTAATCATCATGGTTTCGGTGAATCTGACTGTTTTGACCTTTCTGGTAAAGTGGCGTCGCTGCTCCCCATTTTCCCCTCTTCCTCCCTCCATTCTTCTTTCTTTCTTTCTTTCTTTCTTTCTGCTCATCCCAGGACACTCACTGTTCGTTCAGCAACCTGCTCACTCAGCACCGGAAACACCCCCATTGCTCTCACAGCAGACAGCCACTTGCATAAGAGGCAGGAGCAGATCAGCACAAAGTGGATCCACATTTCGGTGCTAAAGTGATTCATGGGAATCTCCGACAATGTTTTCCATTCTGTTGTTAATTGCGATTGTGGTGACAAACAACGGTGTAAAGAGAGAGATGCTGTAAATTGTTTAACCAATGTGCTGCGTGTGTGTGTACATTCAACAGGGCATTTGAACAGAGAGCGTTCCCCTAAGATTCTTCCCTCTGAGAATCCCCTCATCCTTCATCATGATGATTCATTGAACCTCATATGCAGGTATGTAACACGCATAACCAAATACAACATATTAATACAATCAATAAAGCCGGGAGTGAATAATGAAAATCAATGATTTATGTGACAAAGTTAAGTATCTTGTCATGAAGAAATTAGCGACAAATGGCTCCAGCTTTTGTTACCCATCCCTGGTCACTTTGGATGAGTTGGTCTCTTTTCCTGAACTGTCACTCCAGCCATAAAGTTTAGACCCTGGTCTCATTACGTGTTAGAATGACCAGGGGGGAAATTAAACGGGATATGCCTGGGTCTCAGGGCAGTTGCCGACTATGAAGAAAATGGGACAATCCTTGGCAATGGTCCACCTTTAACAGTCCTTTAGAGGCGGTGGGACCCAAGTGTTTATTTTATTTGAATTTAGAGAGTCTTGTATCATGTTGTAGGACCTGCAAGGAATGCTTAGGAGTTGTCTATCTAATGTAATGATTCCCTACAAGGCTATGCGCTAAGATGCCTGGTCCATGCAAGACTGTCTTGACGATTTTCACCAGATAAGAGCAGGAGGTTACTTAACCCACAATTCTGCAGGCAAAGGCAGTGGTATGCAAAACATGTTTGATGTTCCTCTGGGATCTCTTTAATGACAGATTTAAAATAGATGCTGCTTGGAAAGAATGTAGCAGCCGAGCACGTCATTCAGGAGAAACACGTTCCCATGTGAAAGTGCAAGTTATCGGATGACTGAAGATTACTGAAAATAAACTGAAAATGAACATAAAGCCAAAAAGTCCCCAGGGGATAAGCAGCTGCTGCCACCCTGAACTTAAGATCTTGAAAGGTCATGACTAGCTTTCCCTCAGAATAGATCCAGTTTACACAGTGTTTGTTTACAGAGAGCAGATTAACAGTAATATAAAGCTGATGTGTCAAGTTCAACATATTTAGCTGTACATTTTTCACCATCTTTCATCAAACCTGATGCTGAAATATTGTCCCACTGTTTCCTTTGTTAGAGGTCATGGCCCGCTGCACTGGACACTTGGCGATCCCTGGCGATCCATTTCATTAGAGGGGGTGCAGACGGAGCCGTGTGATCCTAGACATCACTCTCATTCGCACTGCAGCAATCTGACAGTTACACGTTTGATCGCCAATGACACAGGGAAGTACAGCTGTAAATACTCCAAAGATGGTTCAGACCACGTCACCTCAACCTACGTCTATGTCAAAGGTGAGACCTGCAAAGTGCAAGTGACCAGCTCAGCCTTTATCAAGTAGTTTCAGTGCATCAGTAAGAACAAAAGGGAGAGAAACCAGTCTTCTCTTTGTTACATTTATGGCACCTTATTTATCCCACCCAGACCTGTGAATGTAAATGATGATGTAAACTGTTGTTTAGAAATACCAAGAACTGGTCTATAAACTGTTGCACCGATTAGCGTTCTTCTTTTTGAACTGAATTGTTTTTCTTCGATCCATGATTTAACTGTGTTTGTTTTCCTGAAAGTCATGTTAGAGTCCTGATTTGAAAAAAAGGTTTTTTTCACAGGGTGATACACATCTACTGACGCCTGTGGGAATAGTGCCAGTGCTATAGTGTTAAAATGAGCTTTCAAACAGCAGCACTTAATTGACAGAATATAATGGTCAATTGTGCAACCCGAGATTTTCTGCAAGATACCAAAGCTAGAACAGAAGACAAAAAAAAAGGGAAGGAAAGTTTTTATTTTAATTCTGAAACTGAACACACTGTGTATGACTACATTGAATTCAGGATGCTGACTAACTCAGGCTGAAGTGTCACAGTTGCTCTTCTCAGAGAGAGGAAGTGGTTTCTTGGTATGATTGGTTTCTTCTGGAGGTGGAAGGGTGAAGCATGATTGCACCGGAAGCCCTGGTCATTGACTGCGATTTCCTGCTCCTGCTACTGTTTTCCCTATAAGTCTCCCCTAAAACGTACGTTTACAGTTCCACTATTGTAACCACTGCCAAGAAAGTTATGTTTTCAACCCTGTTTCTTTGCTTTTTGTTTATTCGGTGGAGGGAATAAAATCACCTTAAAGGGGCAATATCCATCTATCCTTTTATTACTTAACTTTTATTTAACTCTTTCAGGAAATAATTTATGAATCATGTTGTAAAAATCATGAATATGTAGATTTTGGGGTCGTTGGTGGAGGTATGAGCTCTAATGAGAACCATTCACGTACAAATCGCGATGGTGCGAAGCAACATAGGGAGACCAGGTCAGCCTCAGTTGAGATAAGCATGAAATATCCAAAGGGTGTAAAATAGTTGGAGACAATGAGGACCAAAGTAAATCTGGCTGCTCTGTGAACGTGGTTCCCACTTCGCCTGACTACCAGGCAGCCTGCTGTGCCGGTGTTTAGTCTAACAATTTCTTTTCAAAGCCCCTCAGCTGTTTATTAGATCATTTTTCAAGCTTTCTTTTCAAATAATAGTTCCTTTATCACACCATTACTGCTTGACCTCACACCAATCGCAGACTATTTGTGTAGCCGAGAAGTTCCCACAGCCGTTTTGTGATGGCTGGCTGCCCAGTAGGAACTCATTGCTATAGTTTGATTGCTCTATCTGTGCCCTGCTCCCTTATCCAGCTGAATGAAGTGATTTATTTATATGATCTCTGTGTTAGATGACATTGCCCTGATTTAGTTGCACTCTGGCATTGGGTGTTTTTTTAACACTTGTAACTTGTTATCCTAAGGGATAAAATATACATCTGCTTTGAAATGCAATTTCTGTTTGACCTGTATTTTAAATCTTACTGATTTTTGTTTGTTCCTCAGATTCTGAGAAACCTTTTGTGCTAAATCATCCGTCACCTTACGTGCTGGTAATCTACAGGCATGAGACGAGCCTCATTGTGCCATGCAGGACGTCCTCTCCTGATGCTGTTGTAACACTTACAGGGGTAAGACCTCACAATCATTACCCAGCTTCTGTGCAAATGTTGTGTTTCACTGGATGTATTAGGGTTGAGCCCAGTATTGTATTTTTTGCATTTGATTTGCTGTTAGGTTCTTGTTCCAAATACTGAAAGCCATAGTTACACAATTCCAAAAGTCCAGTAGCCTTTCCAAGAGGACATTTTCGTCAACGTCCTCTACAAGGTTCGCTGCTCTTTTTCATCCTCAGATTAATTTCTTCCAGTCCGTTGCGTGTTAGGAAACGTCATCAACACGCCCACTCCCTCACTGTGAATTTTCCTGCTGTATTCTCACATGGGCTCACTGACTTTTTGTGGGGAAACTTTCCGAAAAATGTCAGAAGCAACACACTCGAACATTTTTGCATTCTCACATGCAGCCCCTCCAATGGTTCACACACCCCTTGTGTATTAAATCCCGTTAGCACAGAAACAAACCAGGGACAGTGGCTCGTCTGAGGGAAGCTCAGGGGCGACGAAGGGAGTCATCCTGTCTACTTCCTGTAAGAGCAGGAAGGTGTTCCAAGAGTGTTTTTCTCAGAATAGACTCTAGACTAAATTTAGTCACTCTTCTCTTACAAACATCAGGAAATGCAGAAGCAAAACAGTACAGATTGTGTCAAGTCACAGGAAACATCAGGTAAATTATGAGGATTAGTACATTTGATCCCAGATTTAAGTGGGAGACGTCGGCAGAAGAGTGCTCTCTTAGCAACTGCACGACACACCTCTGCAGGACGTAAGAACCTGTTTGTGGTCATTAAAAGAAACAAGGCATGTTGAAAAAGTTGCCATAACAGCCACAAATGTGTGTACCGTTTGTCATATGTGTCACAGTGCCTACTGTGGACAAACATATCTCACACAGATAGAAAAGATCGTGGTCGAGTGACCTTCCTGCCATTCGAGACTCAATGGCACTCCTACTTCCTGCTCCCTATCCTTCCTTCCCTTCCCTTACCTCTTGCCGTCCGACTTCTGGCATAAGAACAAACAGCAGAAGGCACGTACATCCTCTTCCGAGTCTGCAATGTTTTGTGCTCCATTGCATCCATGATTGCAGAGGTTACACTCCACAAAACAATGAGACTAATTAGACCTTCACTCTCGCAGATGTCTGTGCCCAGCTGAGCCCAGCAGAGCATGAGTTACATGTTAAATCAAGTTGAGTGCATTACATTTCGCTCTGACTGCCTCAGTGAATATCACGAGGGTCACCAAATATCTGTGGGTTCTGACAAAACGTCTCTGCTTTCTTGTTTTGATTACAGAAACCACCATTATCAGAGAAGATTGTTAAGGAGATGGTTTGGGATCCAAAGGTGGGATTCAAGATTCCCTACGGTCCCAATATTATATACACGTCACTCACCTGTCACACCGTGGTTAACGGTAGTGAGTTCCAATCAATGTACTTTCCAAAAAGACTGAGTGAGTTTTATCTTTCTGTTTAAACCTGCTCAGTGAAAAATGAAGACCATTGCTGCTGAAGACGGTTCTCTGTTTCACACTCTTCTCTTGTCTTTTTTTCAGCTCTGGTTCTTAATAATGTAAAAATCACCCCAGAGCGTGTCAGACTCTTGGTTGGAGACACCCTCATCCTCAACTGCTCGGGTGAGACCACCTATAATGGAAGAATCAACTTTACGTGGGATTTCCCAAAGAAGATAGTAAGTTGAGGATTTACTGTTAATAGTGTGTAAAAAAAAGAACCATCACAGATTGTACAGTAGCAATGGTGTTTATGGTGCTTGCTTTGTCTTCAGGAAAATCGACATTATATGAATAAATCCCAAGTCATCCCAGCTTCAGTCCTTGTGATGAGCAGTACTTTAGTGTTGCCAAACATCACCATGGAGGATAAAGGGTTGTACCGCTGCAAAGCTGAGCTTGAGCGCAGCAAACACAAGAATGTCACAGTAAAACCCCTCATCTATGGTGAGCATACTTTGCATGGATTGTGATCATGTATTGAAAAGTGGGTGTATATATATAAATATCACTCTGGTTTTCTTTGTTACAGAGCATCCATTCCTCAACGTCTCCCACAAGCACGAGCGGCCAAGTACAGTGACCGTCAAAGAAGGTAGAAAGAAGCATCTGCTTGAACCCAAGGTCAACGCCCTGCCCCTACCAGACCTGATAGCATGGTGAGTAAGACCATACTTGATGAATCCAAACCTGTTTATACATGATGTATATAACATTGTAAAAACAATGTAAGACCCTACAAACATTTGACTCTCGGGCCAACAGCTATCATCGTAATACAGTAAGAAATTAAAATGTATTTAATTTTGATAGATGTAAACATTTTGTTGATGCTTGCCTCATCTTTAAGGTTTTATATGAGCCTACACCTCCCACACTGAGTCAGTTTATAACGCTGAATTCTAAAAGTGCCAGGGTCTTCTCAGTCAGAGCCTCCCGCTACTGGAACACTCTAGAGTACTAATAACCTAACTTTTAGGTACAGTATTAACTTGAGATATGGCTTCAAGCAAACCAAACCTGCAATGATGTGTAATCATTCCACCTCATCTCTGACATTTTGGTCTCTCACAGTAGTTTATGTAACTTGCGCTTGCCTTGCTTGCCCATATATTTAATTTGTGTTGTTTTTATCTGTACACTTCAACTATGATACATTATTTTATTCTAGTTTTTGAGGAAAACTGCGGCTCGTTTACAGCCTTTTATAAAAAGAATATTATTGTTCATGCACAATAACAATAACTTTCTGTGGTTCTAATTTTCAGGTATAAGGATGGGGTCCTTATCAAGAAGAATTCCACCTGTTACAAGATGTCTGGCTACAAGTTATTCATCATGGATGTAGAGCAGAAGCATGCTGGGGTCTTCACCATAAGCCTTGGCAGCCAATCAAAGGGCTTGTACAAGAATCTGAGCTACACTCTGGTAGTCGAGGGTAAGCTGTCGCCATGAACTTGATAATGACTCTGCATCCTGAGGAAATGAAGCAGTGCCTCGGCTTTGGACTGTGGCGGCCCCGGCGCTGTGGCTGCTTTCGGTCCAGTGCGCTGGACGGCAGGTAGCAGCTCTAGTATGAGAGGAATTTGAGGGCTTGTTGATTCCAGGGCTGGATTGACGTAGCCGGGGCAGCTGTTGTTGATTATTGGGGCTCTTTTGAAGGGGCTTTTCGCTGCATGTAAATGGCCTGGACTCTATTCTGCTTACAGACTCCAGCCGTTCAGACCTCCCCAGTCCCCAACATTTATTTGCATCCTCACTATGTGTATATACAGTGCAGCTCGTAAAAGCAACATGTTCTGGACCGTGCATATATATAACGAAACAAGGACTGAGCATGTAATTCAATGATGACTTTGCAAAGAGTGCTTATAACTGTTAACACAAGGTTATATATGATTTAGCATGAGAACAGTGTATATCAGTTACTTGAAGCTTACCCATGGGGGGCAGAGTTATTTTCATTGCATTCTTTAAACATTGTCAAGCTATCCCGATAGCGTGCCAAAAAAATCTGCCTCCTTCTGGCTTGATTTGTTGGAAGTGAAGAGGCTTTGCTGATATCAATTAGGGAGCTATTTTCAAACTCTGCTCATCAGTTGTTTAGAGCTGTCACAGTGCTACAGATTATGACTGTGTTCAATGTGATGAGTATGTGTGTCATCGGATGCAGATTTTTGTGGTCTGCCAAGCGATGTCACTGCATGTAGATTGATGGTTTTGCCTGTTCGGAACAGTGACAATGGCCTGGTGATGTGTGCTACCTCCAGAGGTGGGACGAGGATCTTTGTCTGTTACTAATTACGGCGCACATGGTTGATACCCTGACCTGGGCACGGGCCACGGTGCGGTCGTGCTTTGACCTACAGCCCCTGTGCTAGCCAATCATCCTGTCATTCTTCTCGTACACAGTGTCTAAAGCACAACTGGTGTCAGTGGCACCTTTTCATGGTTATCCATCATGACTTCCATCCCTCATTATAAAGACATTATAAGATTCCACAGTGGGCTGGGTTGGGTTGGGATGGCAGATGGAGGATCTAACCTGCTCTCTATCTCTCTCTCGTCCTCTCTCCCTCTCTCCGTGTGTGTGTGTGTGTGTCTACATGCGTGTGTTTCAATGCACTTCTCTCTCACAGTGAAGCCAACAATTTCAGAGGCGGAGATTGCCACTGTGGACGCTCAGCCTTACATGCTTGGCAAAAAGCATCAGCTAACCTGCACTGCTTATGGGTTGCCCCTGCCAACCATCACGTGGTTCTGGCAGCCATGTCGCTCGGATCCTACGTTTACAAAGTGAGTCACCATCTCGCTATGTTCCAAGCAGAGAAATACTTACTCTGGATTTCATGCATTCATGGTCTGTTAACTTTCTTCAATCCTGAAGGTATCAGAGGCAAAACGTTCCTAATTTTAAACACAATGTCATTGTAAACATGTTTTATAGGCAGAGAACTTTGTTTTATGGAATCTTTGTCCAAAATTCTTGTCATGCTTGAAAAATGTTAACATGTAGCAGGACCATATCAGTTATGAATACCCAACTTAAAATACATTCAAATCAATTACATGCCACTAAAAGACTTAAAGATTTGATTTAGGTTGCACTTTACTCCTAAAGTCCACTGCTTATTGAATATATGCATGTTCGTCCACATGTCAGGCTAAAGAGAAACGGTAAACAATGCAAATGTCTCTACTGTTGTAAATATGAAGTTCTGTGTTTTACTGCAAATGTAATGTTTGTGCACAAATCCCATGTCCATGTAAGAGGGCAAAAACTTACAACCACAGTACTGGAGTTGTATTTACAAACACACAATGCATCGGAGGTGCGATGACAGGACTACAACAAACCTACCTTTTTTTCTGTTCAGACAATCAAGCATTACAGACTTAACTGCAGATGTAGTAAGTGCAGCATCCAGAGCCACCGTTCCAGCCCAGGGATCCCACTATAAAGCAGATCAAGATTGACCGAATTAACTAGAGCCCAGAATATGACAAATTAATCAAAGAAACGCGGCCCCTGAGAGCTGCCCTCTCGTCTGTGGTCAGCGGTTCTGTGGGCTGAAGTGGAAACATGGGGGGAATATATTAATCTCAGATTCCCCTAGCTGCTACAAAGCCGTACATGACTGAGTGTATGATTGACCGTGTATGAATACCGGACTGGTGGTGAACCCACAAATAAGATGAACGTTCCCTGAGACCCTGGCTCGTCATTGACAGAGGGAGACCTGCAAGTTGTAAGATGAGGGAAACAATGGGCCATTACCCTTGGGTTATCAGGCTTCAAAGCCATTAACAAAAACAACACTGGGCTGAAAGAGAATAAATCATGTTTACACAGTGTTAAACCACCTTTATTTGATGAAATAAATAATCTCAAAAACCCTCTTGTACTTGGCAGATTAGTGATAATTACAAGCAGAGTGTTACTTGGGTCAAAGCGACTCTTCCTGTCGGCCTAAAGATAATCAGGACTGGCACGAGGAACAGTGGCTGGGCAGAGGCAGCCAGTTAATGAGACAGAGGAACCGCTACAGCCTGGTGGGAGGCCAATTGTGCAAAATGTTTGTTTTATACAGCCCTGACCCGCCAAAGTACCTGTCGCTGTAAATCCAACATGTCGCCCTTCAAGATCATATCTTATCTATATCTTTGGGAGTTTGATGAGGTGAGGGAAGCTCACAGTGTTGGATGTGGCGTAGGGCTGACAGTGTAGGAAGCAGAAGCATGGGGGTGTCTTTATCACCAGGTTAAGAAGTTATCAGCTCTCTCCCTTGTTGATCACCAAGGTCTTACGATCAACCTTATCTCCTCTAGCCAGAATGTTGGGGGGGTGTTCCTGTACGAGGTGACGCATAGCACAACCCTTCCTGTCGCTGTTGCTGTTTCCTCCTCTGCCTCTCCTCTCATCAGGCTGATTGTTCCCCACCGCGGGCGGTGAAGGGTTTGGGGGTGGGGGGTCAAATCCTTTCTCTAGGTTTTATAACCCAGACAAACTGGTCTAGACCTGGACTCTACCCAAATCAATCTCTTTCTCTCCTAGTGTTACACCCCGGTTCCCAATTAAAACAACATGAAAGTCTCTTTTTTTTCACTTGTGTTGCATTGTTCAAAGTCTAACACTTGTACATGTATTGTGTGTTTTCTCTCCTGCAGTTGCATTTCTTACACTGAACCAATCCCTGTCAGCACTGATAACAGGGGAAATTACTCGCACAACTGGATTAAGAGCATAAGCGCCAAGCCTGAACTGGTTAAAGGAAAAAACAAGGTATGTGGTTTGACTTACTGTGTAGTGTTTCCACTCACTATTTAAATGGCGGATACACTAATAGGATACTTTCTCTCTGTGAAATGTGGTTGACAAATAGCTGTGACCAAATCAACAGTATTTACTTGAGAACAATCAAGACGTGATGAAGCTGTGTTGAGATCCACAAAACGTCCAAGAGCTATATCAGATTCAAGCAGAAATCTCCCAAGACCAGAGCTTGAAAGTCAGTTTCAACATCTGAAATCCATAAATCCTCACAATTTTCCTCCTACTGGCAGTGATGCTGTTCTCCCCTTCACTGAAAATGATTTGTATTGTCTGCATTACTTTTTTGACTTATGTAACTGTGACCAAAACCCACAAGAAGGCCCTCCGTAGAGGCTTTGAAGAAATCAGTTTTGTTTTTCATTGCTGCACATTAAATAAGACTTGATTAGTTCTTGGAATAAACAGCCAAGAAAATACAGGAAATCGTGTAAATGATGCAGTACATCTTAAAAGGAAGATGATATATTGATTAATATTGTGCATGTGCAACATAAATTAAGAAGGTAAAGGCCTTTCTATAAGCAAGATCTCTTACGGAGCATTCTTGCCACTACTGCTCTCTCATAACTAACAGACACACTTCAGTAGAATCCTCCTACTGAAGTGAGAACACACGAAGAAGACCTGTAGATTAAACAGCTGCAGCCTCGTTCTTGGCCGCCGACACATTGTTTTGTTGTGACATCAGTTAATCTTTCCTGTTGACTCTCGAGTTGAGCTTTATAAACAGTTCAGAGGCTATGTGGTTTAAAGCATGCATGTGCCAAAGGATGAGAATAAACCTGTCTAGAATCTGAGTTGTGCCATTGCAAGTGAAGATGAGTCATCTCAGCAAATATAAGATGTACTTATTGGGATTATGTAAATAAGATATGATGACAAAAACAGTCTATGCCAGCAGATAGAAATAATTCATTTTACACTATAAATTCAGGAAGATTCATTAAGTAAATTTACATTTGTGGCATCATAGTTAAACCTAGCAGTCAGTCAGTTTTTCTTAAAGGACAGCAAACACATAATGCCATGCAAGCGTAAAACATGCCATCCATGCATCTGTACTTGGGGAAGCTGTTACTAAAACCCCAGACATAATGAAGAACAGACCTGCACTATCTTGCAAAAGTCAGTCCATAGGATTAGGTTAAATAAACCCCATTATAGAAAGCTGGCTCAAATTAGGGTTTAAATTCAATGGCATACAACTGGAGAGGAATCAGTGATGATCTAAACCTACACAGTATTTCAGGTGAACAACGAGACAATTTAATCAATTTTCTATGACAAGTATTTGCTTAACAATTAAGTGTAAATTGGGCTTTTAGGCATCAGTTCTAATACGTCTCTGAAGTAAGCAGGGAGGCAGCACTTGTTTTCAAGTACCCGTGGCCAAGCGCTGTTGCTTTATGTGGGCTAGGACTAAGGGTCAATGATAACAAGCAGAAGTTTAAAAGAATAGGGATTTGTTGGAGGTGAATTCCTCTCTGTCACATCACATAAATCGTGTTGGCCTGTGAATTAGAACGTAGCCGGGGCTGGGCCTCTGAGTGGCTCCCCAGAAGACCCGGTAGAGAGGGAGACCGGCCCGGGTCATAATATAAGGAAAACACATGGGGAAGACCTGGGCACAGAGGTCACAGTGCTTCTGGTCAGGTCACCTCTCAGGGACCGTGTGCAACCATTTAAGTGGCTGTTTATGAGCTAGGGTTACATTGTGGTGTGTAATAGCAGAAACATAATACCATAAGACCACTCTGTCAGTGTTTTGACAAATGTCATAACAGCATGATTTGGACAATATGATATACTTTTAAAACTCATGTTTTTACTGCTTGTTTGTGTTCTAAACACCATAAATACATGGACGCTGAAGCTATGTCTGTGTGTGTCAGAGTCAACACAATGGTCCCAACATACAAATCCAGGAAGTTTTGGTCTACATACACCCAGACAATACAACCACATCATTCATTCTCTTTGATGTAGCTCACCCCCCCAAAAAAGCAGATGTCAGTACGAACACTAAACAGAGCCCCATGCTGTCTCACCCAAGTTTCACTTATTATTTCGTCTATTTAAGCCATTAAAATGTTGTACTAGCATGATGAGAAAATTGAGTGTGGCATTAGAAGTGCTTTCCAGGAAATAGACATACAGCCGCGGCACTAGATCTATAGTGCAGGTCTGAGGGAGACTCAGTGGGTTTTAAAACTCCAGATGTACCCTTTTATTAATGTGACGCACTGGAGGGTAAAAAACAGTGCAGACTCTTACCCGCCTTCATTAACAGCAACTCACTAGTCTGATAGGAACTGACAACCCAAGTTGATGAATCACAGTAAAGTTACAGTTGAGAAAACTGTGATATGAAGGACTTATTTGTTATAATATGTTAATTTATTTTTGAATAATCAGTAATAATGCCCGTATTGATCCAATTAGACTTTGGGTGTGCTGGTGATTGGAGAGGCGAGCGTGTCAGGAAGGTACTCCTGTGTGGCCCGGAATGAGGATGGCTTCAGCACCCTGACGATCCCCTTTTATGTGTATGGTAAGTGGGTCACCATAACCCGACAGCACAAGCATCAGCATTTAAATCTTTACAGTCGAATGTGCATGCAGAGATACTTAACTGAGTTTATTGTAATTGCAAACCGCAATATACAGTGCACTGGATTCTTTCAGATGATCTACACAAGCGGTGCACGCTGTAATGAATTGCAAGTGCAGGGAAGGAATGTGCAGATTGTATTGTGCAATAAAGAGACCAGAGGGGGGCATTAATTGAAACCATCTTCCACTGTAGCTGAATAGCTTCAGGGCGGAAGAGAGGCAAACATGTCCTGAGCCATATGGAGTGCTATAACGGCACGCGTTTAAAAACAGCTATGAATAACTGCATTCCTGCTGCAGGGTCATTCCTCTTTCTCTCTGGGACTTTTGCTAGGAAATTCTACTTTGTATGTGCGACTGTGCTTTACCAAATGTTCCCAAAAATCAATATCCATTGAGACAGTTATTTAATAAGACTGGGGATTAGGTGTCACTGTTCACTTTGCAACTGAATTAATCATATTTCCTTAAAAGTGGAGTGAAGAGTACAGTATTGATTTTGGACTCGGGTGAATGTAGGTGAAAGTATATCTGAGGAGATGCCAGGTACCAAAGGTTTATCTCGAGTGAGATAGAATTCCCAAGAGGAGTCAGGAAAACTGAGAATGATAGAACGCCGCAAAAAAAAAAGAGAGGACAGAATTGTAATAACAGCTGTCTTCTCTTACTGAACACAGAATGCTTTCCAGCAATCTGAATAAACAAGCACAGTCTGGTTCCCCTGGGGCCCAGACTCAGCCTCTCTCCAATTGGATGAGTGCAGGAGCACCATCAGTGACACTGTCGACCGGCAACGTGCTTCCAATTAACAGTGATGAAACAGGAAATAACTGCAAATTTGACATTCCTGGCTTTGTGACGAGTAGCTTTGTATCTCAAAATAGGATGTCCAGCCAGCAACATGTTCCAGGAAATTTATTCATAATTAGTAGCTCTCATTGACCCCATTTCATCATTGCACTTATTGACAAGTACAAGAGTAAACAACGTTGTAACCCTAATTTTCTACGTGTCTCACTAGATAACTCAGAGGAAGTTACCACTGAGCCTCGGAAAGCCATCGAAGGCGATGACGTCACTCTGACCTGTCGGGCAGCTCGCTACCTTTACAAACATCTGCAGTGGTTGGACTCCAAGAATCAAACAGTCACTGCCAATGTATCCAGTCTCCGGCTCAGCCGCTACTCCATTTCCCTTGCTCTCCATCTGCATAATGTGTCCAAAAACACTGCAGGGTACCAGTGCCAGGCATACAAGCACGAGAGGGCTGAGCTGAAGAACGCTGCACTTATTGTGGATGGTAAGTCAGAGAAGGATGTGTAAAGCTGATTGTATTGTATCTATCTATCTATCATCAATAATAAGCTTATGCTAAATAGATAAAAACTATCATTGTGTGAAAATTGGGCATGCTACTGACTACTTGATGAGTCATTATCAAAGCTAGACAGTAAAAGATCAACAGCATCTCCAATTGAAATGGGTTGTTTTCTTTCTGTGCAGCGAGAAAACGCCCCTGGCTGAGTCAAAATCTGACGAATCAGGATGTGAACAGTAGCAGCACCCTGATGCTGGCTTGCTTCGCCCTGGGAGTTCCTCGACCCTACATCATGTGGTACAAAAATGGTGTTCCAGTGGAAGACGGCCCAGGTAATGTGAGATTAGTTCTGATCACTGTGCTAATTGTATTCAATATAAACACAACACAAAGGTTGTTCATTTTCAACTTTAACAAGCTCAAGTGTATGAATTAAATAACCTTTCACCTGATTGATCACCACAGTAACAGTAGTTGGCACCAGTTTGACTGAGAGTCTGTATGTTGCAGGTATATCACTGGGAGAAGACGGGGTCCTGACCATCGAAAGGGTGAAGAAAGACGACGAGGGTCTGTACGAGTGTGTAGCCAGTAATGACGAGGGTGTCGCGAAAACAAGTGCAGTCGTTACCGTGCTCGGTAAGTCACCCTCTGATCATAACTACCTCACCATCAAAAGAGATTAACACTCCCACCTGCTGTAGTTACTGGCTTCTCAGTGTGTGCTCATGTCCAATCAAAACATCTTCTTAGACAAATAGCTCAGAGTTGACTTCAGTATGAAAAACGGACCCTGACAGAAAATCTGTAGCTGCCAGGAATGCCAAGTGAATTCCTTCTTGGGTTTTATGATCAAGGCTCTGGCTGAGGGTCCTTGCCTCGAGGACATGACCTCTGTGAAGTGTTAAGAGGTCCACTAATGAGTGCAAAGAGATGACTGCTACAACAGCCAAGGGACTGGAAACACACAGGAGATAAACAGTGCAGAAGGCCTGTCTCTCAAAGTGTGTGTGCCTGTCTATCTTCAACATGTAAAACGAACTACACGTCGACATGTGAAGCTGAATGTAGCTGAGATATCATGCAACCACTTTTGTGCAGGTCTATGCACTTTTGTGCAGATGCTTATTAAGCTGAACTTTTGTCTAGATGCTTATTGAAATCATTCCATCCTCACCACAAGCCTATTCCAACAACAAGCTGTATGCATGTTCTGCTTCGGCTGTTTTGTTATGGATTGCATGAAATATGAGCTGGAAAAAACTTTTTGGGAGATTCAAGGGATATGAGCTTTCAGATCGTTGACATGGATGGCTGGAAAAATAGTGTTGGGAAGAAAACTCTGTAGGAAAAAAGTGAGATAGTCATGTCCCAAACAAACCAGAAGTAAACAGCGGAGTGTGTTTCCACTTCCATCTTGTATACAATGTCTCAGAGAAAATTTATGAAGAGACAAATAAACCAAAGAATGATGTGGAATAAAATTCTTGGCATAGTCAGTGAATAACCAGGCTCTCAATTTGTTCAGTTGTAACCGTCTGTTTTCTTTTGATCACAAAACGGCACAAACCACCGTTGATATGTAGTACTCAGTGTTTTTTCTTTCCAAAAAGATCTGATAGTTGACGACAGTTCTTCTCTTTCCAGGGGATGAAGGGAAGGCAAATGTTGAGGTAATAATTCTGGTGTGTACGGGAGCCGCAGCCACCTTCCTCTGGCTCATGCTTATCCTCTTCATCCGCAAGCTGAGAAAGGTGAGGCCTTAGATCATCTGTCTTTTCCACAGAAGAGATGAGCTTTTTGTCTTGTTTTTGATGCCAAATAAGTCGCCTCCAGTGACTTTATGCAAGAGACTGACTCAGTGTTTCTTGTGAAATACAGTTTAATGAAAGGACAAATTTAACAAGTGTTTATGATTTCCCTGACAACTGGGAAGTGCTTGTATGTAGCGTGTAACCTCAAAGGAGAACATGATGTGCTTGTGCCACAAAAACAGTATGGAAACATTTTTTTGTGCCCTCATCGCTGTCAAGTATGAACACGAATGCCTCTGCAGCCTGTGTGAGGTCGTTACTTGACTCCAAGTGTGGGTAGCGCTAAAAGTTTCATGCGAATGTTTTGAATATTTACTGAATTTTAAATTAGTCCTAAATTAAAAAAATCTGAGTTGTTGCATGTTTTTTTAATTGTCCAAAACTTTAACACGATATTTCTGTTTGTCCTCGCACACCTTCAGCAACCAGCTCACTACAAGATGGGTCCGTCTATCATTATTGACCCTGATGAGTGTCCCCTCGAGGAGCAGAACGATCTTCTCCAGTACGACAGCAACAAATGGGAGTTTCCCCGCGACCGTCTTCGCCTAGGTGAGCTATTTTTTTATTTATTATTTGCTTGCCATCCTCATGCATTTGTTTTATTGCTGAAAAAGTTAAGCGTTGAAGTTATATTTAAACAAAACCGGAGCATCGACAATCATGCTGTGGAAAGATCTCACGATATTGTGTGTGTGCAAAAAATGTACATGTGTTTCATGGTTCTGGTTGGAACATATTTATATAGCACAAACTACCAGAAACGTGTTAATCTGGAAAAAACAGAGCAATGAGCAGTAGAAAGACAGTGAGATAAAACATTTAAATTTTTTAAAGAAAGGTTAAAAGTTCATCTTTAAAGTGTTTGAAGGTGAGGACATAAATAGCCACATGAAGGTACATGGAATAGGTGTCACCCAGTCTCCGCAGCTGCTGTGTAGGGTCATTACTTATCAGTGACCTGCGCTGTCATCCAGTCGTAAGTGAACCATAAATTCTCCAGGAAAAACTGCCTGGTGATCACAGTCCCAGCATGTTGTTTTAATTACAGACCCATAACCCGACTGACAGAGTCCAGTTTGATTTTTCTACCCAGGGACAGGAAGCTCTAATGTCAACCTACTTTTCTTCCTTCGCCAGGCAAGACTCTCGGCCACGGAGCTTTTGGAAAAGTGGTGGAGGCTTCTGCCTTTGGCATCGATAAGCTCTCGACCTGCAAGACTGTTGCTGTCAAAATGCTGAAAGGTAGGATGTCCAACATGTTGTTAGAAATGAATAGTATATCATAATATGATACTTTGATCAAACTTTAGTTTGCCTAACCCCTTCCCCTCTTTGGTTCATCACACAACAGACAAGCGTGCATTAACGTGACATCATTCACTGTAGGGGTTTACAGACTCATGAGCTGCTGCACCACATGTGCCTGCAATTAATGTTTGTATGGTGTATCGGGTCAAAGCAAATTGTGCTATGTGTGTTCTTTGCAAAGTGCAGTTAGAGGTGAAGGCTAAGACCTCTAACCCTGCTCTTGATGAAGAGATTGAGTGTGTGCAGAGCTCGCAGTTCGGACCAGTGTCCAAGTTCTGCAGGTGAGGACGAGTTAAAAAGTGTAAGATAGGAAACCCAATGAGCAAATAGAAACTATGTTATTATGTTATTTATATTTGCCACATTTCAGAGGCTCGAACATTTCGAAACAATTGCCTGCCTTCAGAATTATTTACAATCCTCTTTGCGTGTTTCCAAATATTCACAACAAACCATGAAAGTCGGGTCAAACTGAAAACAGGAAACAGCCCATAACTCATCAATTCGTACGCTAATTATGTCAAATTAGACTTGATGCCTTTTATTGAATTTCTTCACTGTCCTCCCTACATATATTATATGAGTCTGGAGTCAGACAGGGATGTTAACTGGAACTCGACTGGTTTGTGGAGGCAAACATCTGCCAGGTGGCGATGCAAATGTTTCTCCTTTTTTTGTGTGTGTGTACAACTAGAGAGACAAACTGAATACCTTTCAGTGATTGGTGGTATGAGGATGATGTTTCAGAGTCGGTGAAATATTGGGCTGTTGGTTAGATGTATTGGTCACTGTCATGGCATCAATCATGTCTCAGCATAAATCACAAGATCTCAGAGTAACAGACTTTGACTGTTGTTAGTCGTAGGTCAAACTTAATGGAAAGCAGCAGGTCTCCTCAAATTGACCGTGGTTTAGCTGGAGACTCCCTGGCTGCTTTAGCTTCTAGCTCATAAATATCGGATTGGTCGGAACAACGTAAAACAATCTAAAAAAATCTTGACTTTCTTAGTTCAGGTTGAAGTCATTATATTATAGTTCATTATGTTGTGTGAGCACCTCCACAGTATATTTCTCTAATTTTGCTGGCATTTATCTTCAGGATTTCCTCCATCAAACTCTGCTTCGTATCACTCGGCCTAAAGCAATATTATCATTCTTCCATCTTATTTAATGAACTCTCAAAATTAAATTCCCCAGTAATCCAGCTACCATAGTTCAGGCTCTTTTTCTTGCTTTCCCCTCAAACCTTTAACACTGTGAAGAATTTCTTCTGATGACTTATAAGACAAGATATCCTTATCTGGATGTTCACTGCAGATTGTGTCATGTACTTGTGTCAAACTGAAGGGACACATTCAATTCTAGGATTGAGGCTCATATTTTTCTGTTTTTACAGACTTCTGCATTATTAGTTTCATAAGTCCCCATCTGTTTCCAGCAGCGAAAAGAAACTGTTTACAAAAGTTTGCTGTAAACAACATTGCCTCTGGCAACAGAAACAGAAGACAAAGAAAGAACAATAAATAGTTACTACGGGGTGATTCACAGCAAATGTTATATTTGAGTTTAGAGTTTTTGTTTTTAAAGTTTGTATTATTGTAAAACAAATCTGGGTAAAGGTGGAAAATTCTTCAGGATAAACAGAACAGCTGATGGATGGATTGTTATTTATTATAATTTTCATGAAATGTAAAAATGAGGGATTCATTTTTAAACAAAATGTAAGAGCTTAAAAGAACATTTCATTCATTGTGAAAGTGTATGTCCTATTTGTCAGGATATTCAATGATACACCGAACAATTCTTGTGTTTACGTTATTACAGGAGGAGCGACGTCCAATGAGCGGAAAGCTCTGATGTCAGAGTTAAAGATCCTGATCCACATCGGCCATCACCTGAACGTGGTCAACCTGCTGGGAGCCTGCACGAAGCCTGGAGGTGATCTTTCTTACCAAGGATGTTAGAAAAATCATTGATGCAATTGTAGAAAAGAAAGAGAAGACATAAGAAAAGGACATTTAATTAGCTGTCATGTTTCCTATTAAGCTGTCAGTTTAGGGTTCGATTTCCGTCTATCTTTTTTGTTTCTTTAATGTGAACCATTGCGCACTGTAGGAAAAATCATAAGAGATGTATCATCTTAACAGGACCACTGATGATGATCGTGGAATTCTGCAAGTACGGCAACTTGTCTAACTATTTGAGAAGCAAGAGAGAAGACTTCCTCGTCTACAAGGTGAGTCACGAGCTGCGTGATTTAGAACGCTCGCTTTCTCTTCATTTTAGGTGCAGGCTCAGTATATTGTCAGCATGGAGGGACTGGTTTACAGCTGCCCTTTCAACTCCTCTCATTTGCCATGATATATGTGTGCTGGTCAGAGCCAGGACGGTAAGGTGGTGTCATCAGGGTCGTCCTGCCAGCTGAGCGAGCTGATGAAGCGCCGCCTGGAGAGCGTGGCGAGCACCGGAAGCTCAGCCAGCTCCGGGTTCATCGAAGATAAGAGCTACTGCGACTCAGAGGAAGAGGAAGAAGGTAAAGGCCAAGCACGTCTTACTTCCTTTCGACCCCCTCCCCCCTTCTGTTTGTCCCTGTTGGTGTCTCCCTCCCCTCACCTCTGCTCCACCCCTCCAGCCAAGGAATGAAAGCCCTCCTCAGATTGTTTTCCACCCTCTGATGGGACGTTTCCTCCTCCTGTTCAGCAGTACAATCACTACAGCAGGAGCCACTGTCACCCCACTGAGCCTGGGGAGGCGTCTGTTTATTTCCTGTCCTGACCTGAGCGATTCTCTGTTCTCGCACACCAGCTCAGGACCGGCACGTTGGCCGTGTCGTTCCTCATGTGTTATTTCTGGTTTGATTAGCTGTTTACTCAGGTGGGCCTGTGGAAGCACTCCTTGTGAGTTCCTCTCTCAGACCCCCGACCAGCGCACTAGGTCATAACCAGACGTTTCACCTGACATCTGAAAAACAGGGGGAATTATAATTAGATTTTTATCTTACATCTGCAAAGAATGTTTTAAAAACAGTGCGTAGGTGGAGACACATACGTGACAGGATGAATTTCCAAGTTGATGTGTTGTAGTCTGGTACTTCACATGTGCAGTTTCCTCTTTCTTGCTGTTTCATCTTATCTGATTGATGTGACAGGTGTGGAGCACTGTGATTGCGTTTAAAATCATGAGTAGGATTATTTTCCTAAATTTAAAGGCCATATATATATGTCCAAGATGAAAAATCCTTCTCACTGGGAAAGCTTTACGATCTTTTCTTTTTTTCTCACAGAATCTGAGGATTTATATAAGAGAGTCTTGACATTGGAAGATTTAATCTGCTACAGTTTCCAGGTCGCTAAGGGGATGGAGTTCTTGGCCTCACGCAAGGTATTCTCTTCTTTGCACAAATCATCTTCTCTACAATGAAAAACAGTCTATAAATTATTTTTAGATAATATTTTTTGGATTTAAATTTGACCTGACATAGTGAAGGATTACGATGCTAATTCATGTTTAAGTGCAGCTTTTAAACAACTGATGTCCGACAGCTTGTGTACACTGACAGTAATAAATGTTTTGCAGTTATCATGCAAGTAGATCATGTTGAAAGTTTCTTAATTGTGAACAAATAACTACACAACAAATGACCTAAAAAACCCGACCACTGATTTACATGTTGTTCTGACTCATATGGTCTCTGACTTCCTGTGTTTTTGAAGTCCAGATCTAATTCATATAAAGCCATTCATAATTTCGGGGAGACCGGATGGGACTGATTAGAGAATGCAGCCATTGTTGTAAATAACCTCTTATAGACCATTTCTTAGCCTGGATATGGAACACATCATTTTCTATTGTAATATCCCTGATGACTTGGCCATGTGTTGCTCCTGCAGGCAGCCATGCCTCAGCACACCGCGTACCTTTGTGAAGTCACTTTCATGCAGAGAACTTGAACTCGTATATGTAAACTTCTCACTGAACGAGATTTTGTTTCTTCCTTTTTCCATTAGTGCATCCATCGGGATCTGGCTGCACGAAACATTCTGCTTTCAGAGAACAATGTTGTGAAGATTTGTGACTTTGGACTTGCCAGAGACATCTACAAAGACCCTGATTACGTGCGCAAAGGAGATGTGAGTTCATCCATGTTTCCAGAAGAGCAGAGAAAATACTCTAATTGAAACAAAGCTATCACTCACTAGGCAGAAAAGAAAATTCAGCTATCCTTGGAGAGTGGAGACCAAAGTAGGTTTAGCTGAATCAAAAGCAGGACCAGCTCACACAGTTTAAACCAATTTCACATTATAATTAGAGGTGATTAATAAGTGAGATATTGTTCATTGGTGAGAAAAAGCAGTAAATGATCTCTTACCTAATTTTGTGTTCATAGGCCAGACTGCCGCTCAAGTGGATGGCACCTGAGGCCATTTTTGACAAGATCTACACAACCCAGAGTGATGTTTGGTCTTTCGGTGTTCTCATGTGGGAGATCTTCTCTCTGGGTAAGTGTCGTGGCTCAGTTTCATTATACAAGGGGGCAAAGGAACCGTGAAAATGTAAAAGGTGGCTCACACTATGTCGAATGAGAAGATCCCAAATGATCTGCATCAAAGTCCTCAGTCAAAAATTATTATAATATTTAAAACACAAACTGTACAGCAAACACAAATGTTAGGCACAAGTTGAAACTAGCATAGAATAATATATTTAATATGCGATCATATAATGTAAAATATACTGTATTGGACAAAATATTCTACTGAAATTAAAATAATTGATATATACTTCACATTGAGTTTGTTCATGCAGCTCAGTCAGACGCTGGTCTCCGAGAGGGTGAGCGTAAAGAGAGCTGTTTCTCGGTGGACTCTCGGTGCCCCCGGCTCGACAGCCTCACCAGATGCACTGTGTTCTAACTGTCTTCCACCACTGTGTAATTGTGCCTTAGGGACAAAGGGCCTGGGCCTTACATTGTCCGCCTGAGAAAATAATTTTCATGCCACTCGTGCACAATGCATTAGTGAAGTTTGACTGTGTTTTATTTTTAAGTACAGGCATGGGCCATTAAAATGAGAAAACACCTCCTCTTTAAGCAATCCGTTTCTTTGCAGCTGGCAACACAAACTCAGTGTAACCAAGCAGCCAGGTCATTGTTAAAGTGGGCCCCCGCTGTGAAACCACTGCGGCCTTTAAGTCAGCATTGTGTGTGGGTCCGTGATTGCCTGTGCACCGTGGCACAGCGCTCCCCACACGTTTCTAAAGCGAGACTCAACATGAAATATTGTATGTTGAAATGTCACCATGGGAAGCAGGGGAGACATAAGAGGAGCAAGGCTGGATGTATCGCTATGCTGTACATTTTGACGGTGCTGCTTTTGAACCGCCGCCATACAGTGTTGTCCCCCTCTGCGTTTGAGGGAAAACTGTGTCGAATCGCATGCGCTTTTAAATGTAAAGCACACTGACGTCATTATGAAACTTTTTTCTATCCTTATTTTTCGTGCTCCCTCTGCACCCTCCTCTTCACTCCCGACATATTCTCACCACATTTTTCGAAACACTTACACATCTGGTCGTGTTGGCCGCGTCTCAGACGAATAAATCAGGAGACAAAGATACAGAATGACCAAGAAAAATGGCAAAGAAATGAGCTCTGCAATCTGATATCAGTTGGAGGTCAGACGTTTTAAGTCAAACCAAAGTGTGTTTTTCAGATCGCTCTCCGTGAACCAAAAGTGTGTCAGTTCCAGTCTGTGGGTTTCAATATCCAAATCTTGTTAGTGAAGTGTTGATGCCAGAAGTGAAACAGGTCCCTGTGGTGTCTGTCACAATACATATACACTATTATCAATACATATGTCCGAAATTATTTGTCTTATCATGATATAGAAAATGTAAATGACAGAATATTTTATCTCATCATAAAACACGGATGATAACTTTAGACTTGCACGATAATGAGGAATGTCTATAGATATGTGTATAAGGACCCTGAGCACATGAGACACAGATGGAGAAAGTTTATATCCACTTCAGTTGCACAAGAACACTTTACATTCCACAACACATGTGTGAAATCTAATCTTAGATATAAAAACATACTGAACATATGTGTCAGAATATGTACAGTGAATGGATTTCACATAAAGGTTTATATTGCGCAGAATTTTTTACAAATGAGTATAGTACAGTGAATATTGCACAGTTGAGAATATTATAGTGACAGTCCATAGTGGTGGTGCATGTAGTTGTACTTGGAGCAGAGCTGGTTGTAACATTTGTGTCACTTGTAAAAGTTTAATTTTGATTTAAAATATTGTTTATTAGGATTCAATGATGCTTGCTGTAAGGCGTTTACTACATTTTGAGACAGTTCAAAATCTTGGGTGTCAAGAATCATCAGTCCACACTTGGAGTACTGCTTGTGTGTGCACCAGCTGTGGTAGTGTCTGCATCGACTGCAATCTAAATTCATGTGGGTATTTTGATATAAGCTATAAAGGGTCTTGATAAGGAGTATATTGTCATTAGAGTGAAAAGGTTGCACAACACACATCAAAGCTTAAGTTAATAGATCACGTACCACAGATTTAGTTCTTTTGTTGTCTTTATCTCTTGAGAGTTCTTCATGGTCACTACTACGCTAAATACGGGGTTTCCTGGCGGATTAGCATGACCACAGAGGCGATATTTGATATTGTGTGAGGGAACTCAACCAAGAACACAAAAATATTATTTGAAAAAAGTTTCCAAAAATGTGTTGATTACATAGAAGTTGGATTTATTTTCTTAAAACTAACGAAACTGGATATTTGATCTGAGTTGGTCAGTGTTCAGAGAACGTGTGTTTTCACAGGGAGCCGAGCATGAAGTGGGTTTTGGCTCAAAATTCAAATTTCACAACCAACATTAGTTCAAAGGTAAATAAAATTAGCGGTGGTTCCCTTTTGGTCGACGAGTGACACATTTGACAGATTATCAATGCAGCAGTCCAACTATAACAATATTACACATTTACTGTATATCATGAGTGAACCAAAAATTACTCATACTATTGATCTTTGGGGCACGTTGTGGTTGAGTGTGTCAGTATTCACATTCCAGATGTAAATTGTGTGTAACGGTGAACATGGTGAAGTTGTTCTTTTTTTCTTTTCAAGTCACTGTCGTGTTTCCTGTAGGTTGTTGGTTCACTCAGGGGAAACTATAACATGGTTTTGATGTGTCGTCTAACAAACTTGACTTCTCTTATTTCTCTTCCTGACTTTGTATTCCAACGTATTATTACCTAATGTCTATATCAGATTATCCACAGTCGTCTTCATTCTTTAACTTTAATCATTCTGAAAACAATTGTTTTGGACAATTTGTGAAACCAGCGTTTATAAATAATGGCACCGTTTGAAATTTCTTTGGAGCCTATTAGAATAAACTAGTCAAACTAAACTACTGATACTCACAAGTTTTAAAGTCAGATGTTCATTATACATACATCATACAGTACCTCATGGCATGGTGGTGCAGTGGTTAGCACTGTCGCCTCGCAGCAAGAAGGCTCCAGTTTGCACTTTGTAATGAACTTCTCTTCTTTTTTCCTCTACCAGGTGCGTCCCCGTACCCTGGTGTGCAAATTGACGAAGAGTTTTGCTGCAGACTGAAAGACGGGACAAGGATGAGAGCGCCAGAATACTCTTCCTCTGAAATGTGAGCAATTTTATTGGATGTACTTTTAACCTGTAAAATTTAGGTTAGCAAAAAAATGTCAGATGTAGTTTCATCATATTCGACTGATCAATCATTTTATGGGATTGTCCTATAGAGAGAAAGAGAGGTTTTGTTTTTCTCAGCCAGTTGCAGCTACAGCAGCATGTTCTCCTTATGAAGGCCAAGAAAGTGAAAGCAGCGAGTCAAATCCTCCCCTATCGATATACAACTGAGAGAGGGCATTGTTTCTGTTTGGTAGAATCCGAAGGTCAGGGGTGGCTGATAAGAATCATGGGTAACCCTACTCTGAAACGTTGCTCCTGATTAGCTCAGCAGAGGCAAACTTTAAGCTCTGGAGCATTTGCTGATGGACAACGCTGCAGATGTAACTGAGCCATAGGTTTCCACAATGAGAAGAGTCACAGACTGGAGACGTTTTTGAGCTGGTGGATGGAGCGAGTACAGAGAGTCCTCTTCTTTAGTCGTCAGTGATGCAGCTACGCTTTGTAATAAGAATACTTTGGCTCTTCTGCAATGTGTGCAGCCGATCCAGATCCAGCAATCACAGTCTGGTGCATATGTGCATATGCTGTGTCTGGTTTTAATTTAAAATGAATCATATAGTCAAACTTCACAAATCTTATTTGTTTTGAAAGCATAATTCTGCACTTCTGCTTAATAATGATGTGGCAACAAAAAGGTTGAGGGTTTTACAGCAACGTGTGCCAAGTTAAGCTAAGTGAATGAATTTATCAGCTCTGCGAAGGAGATGCTGATTGGAAATGATGCACAAAATCCAATCCAGACTTTACGTTTCAGTCGGTGCATAAGATCTGTGGATGCAGACTCAATGGTGCCAAGAATCTTTCGTACTTTCCGTCTTGGTTCAGGCTGTCCATTGATGAAAACACAGAATGCCAGAAATGATATTTTGCAGAGGACTGTGACGGCTGCCTCTAATTTAAAGCCCAGATAAAACCCGCTGATATCAGTTTAAACGGGATGCACACTAATGCACTCGGAGTCGGTGGGGTGAAATCTGCTGCGCCCCTCGAGAGGTCTGCAGTTGATCACGAACGTCTTTAAGCTCAAGTTTTGACACCTTGACCCCGACCACAAAGTTATAATATATGAATGATGAAAAGCATGTGAGGCTGCAGGCAGTGTTGAGCAATTAATTTGTGGGACCGCAACACAGGATTCGTCAGGAATGTAGCGGATGCTGCTCAGAGAGTGGGAGGACAATAAAAAAGGATGCTCACTTCCCATCCTACCACACTTGCCCAACCGGAAGAAAGTAGCTCAGTACTACAGAATCGTGCCCCCCCCCCAAAAAAAACCACCACACTCCCTCAAGACCCAAACATGCGGAGGCAGGCTATTTATTACGGGACCGGCAGGAAATGTGGTTTAAATTGTACAGTCATACAATGTGTCTACTTCCCCCCTGACTGATATGCATAAAGGCTGTGATCCACATCCTGTCACAGTAAGGAGGGCTACCACCTGGGTGACTGTACTCTACACTCATTAACATGAGAATCGCAGCCGCTCAGCTTCTTTCAGCCGGGGCTTAACAACACTGAGAAGACACTGCACACAGATGGGGAGGAGGGGGGGGGGGTCAATATAGAAGCAACAGACCATCTGCTTTTACAAGTCCTCAAACTATACTTGCATAAAACTTAAGATTTCTGTGGGGAGAGAGGTGGCTGCTGCAACAGGAACAGGACGGGGCTCCATCACCACCCGATGCCAATCTGTGAAATGCTGTGAACGCAACTCAAACAGCTGCCGCGGTGCTCTGTTGCTAAATTCCCAAATTCCTCCACAAAATGAGACAGGCCACTGGGATGGAAACTCCCATAAAGGCTCTGAGTCTTCCCACATGGGCAGAGACGCTGACAGCCTGTCAGAGACCTGAGCGAGGCTGCTTGCTCTCACTGGTCCTCACACCCGAGACCAGGTGAGAATCAGATACAACCCCAGAGTCTCAGGACCACCTAAAAACAGAGAACAGAATTTGAGCAAACGCACTACATGACACTGGAGTTAGAGGTGACACAGATTCATTGGTTGCTCAATTCATAGGGGTTTGTTTGCTGAAGGAGAAAAGACCAATTCTGAGCAGGCTGTGTGTCCACTTCTCAGTTTTGTCACATTTTGCAATACGACAACCCAAATGTACAATCTGTTGTTCTTGGCAGTGAGTGATCTTACAGTTTGCTGGGGTTGTATCACAGCGATTGCTCAGTGGTGTCTTCTCTACCTGCAGATACCAGACCATGTTGGACTGCTGGCACGGGGAGCCACAGGGGCGACCCACCTTCATTGACCTGGTGGAAAGGCTGGGAGACCTGCTTCAGGCCAGTGTGCAGCAGGTATGATTAAATGTTATTACTCAAATATTATGCATTGTTTAACTTTCATGGTCAATGGTCCATCAGTATCATAGGTTTGTGTCAAAAATGGCAGGAATGTAGAGTTTATTATCATCAGCTGTTGAGCTCTGGTCCGATTTGAACTTTACTGTCCCTGAGTCCCTTTCAGATTAAGTGATAAAATATATAATATTTACAGCTGATCCAACGCTGCTTCACGGTATCATCAAACTAGGCCTTTTGTTATTCTTTTGATTTAAAGACCCCTGGCAGCCCAAGTCACATTTTGAACAATTAATAATTGATATCTTAATAACTTTATTCTAATGAATGACAAAAGGTTTTGATTGTCTGTTTTGGATCAAGTCGAACCTTCAAATGTGATCTGAAAATGATTAATGGCCCGGTACAGTGTAACCTAACCAGGGACTGACTATTAAAACAGCAGGACTGATTTTTGATGAAAGAAAAATAGGGTGTTACTGAGGTCGATGCAGGAAATTAAAGAAAGTGGAACACATGCTGCTTTACAAATGAGTCTGTAACAGTTTCCTACATAAGAAAAAGTCCAGACTGGAACAGTTGAGAGCTTTGACTCTCATTACTAAGGCTAATGTTACAGTGTGACAGACTCTAACACCATCACCATAGGTTTACTCTGTGTGACCTTAGTTTCTTTGGCTGCTCGCCACGGCTTGTGGATGTGTGTTTATATATCATGCACGCAGCATCACTCTACTTCAATTAATCCCCTTGTCTGTCTTTAATTTGCATCATGTAAGTATAAGGCTGTAGTCTGAGATGTTCTGTCTGTGTTTGGTTGATTTAGGAGGGGAAGCACTATATACCCATCAACACAGCCCTGCTGGGAAAGGTGGGAGACCCCTCCACCACAGCACCATCAGAGGAGACACCCACACGACCCAGCTCCCACTGTGACTCAGGGAGCAGCTGGTGAGAACACGGATTCTTCTTCTGTGGTTTACATAACAGAGGCCTGAAACTCCTGTGAACACGAAGAGAGGATATTATTTTGTTTCGTCTTCCTACGGCTAAGTCATGTTTTTAGCCACACTAGCGATGGGGCTCAATGGATGGAAACATCATTTGTGTGTGTTAGTCCACCACTCTGCTCCAGACTGAAATAATTTCACAACTAGCTGATGTATTGTCATGACATTTGCTCCAGATACCAGAGGTTCCCAGATAATGAATCCTAATGACTTGGTGATTCGCAGGCCTCTCTTGTTACAAGTTTTCCCTGATCCTGTTAAAGATCAACAACCACTAGTTGGATTTCATACAGATAATAGACTATATACAATGATGGATGACATGATAGCTCCCCAAAAGGGAAGCCAAATGATCTCAATCCCCCCCTAGTGGCTGAATACAGTATATTTTTTAAACAATGCCTCCTCCATGTTGGATGGGACATAGAAGAAACTAAAAAGTTAAGGAACACGCATAATACATTTTCTCTAAGATGTCATTTTAGTTAGTTCCTATCAAGTTTAGTTTTTGCTATAAAACAGGGTGAAACACACAAGTCTTAGTGAAATATAAGATTTGACTATTGATCAAGCACCTGTATTAGCAGGACATTGGTGCTGCGGCTCCCTACCACCATGCCTACTGCGCAGACTAATACAAATCCAAGATGGCAGCACCCAAATCCATGATATCTTAGCTTCCATTTTGTACAATTGGAGGAAGTGGAGACTTGTCTATGGTACAGACTTCTCTCGCATCACCGTGAGGTTGAAACTATTCATGTTCCACCTTTGTAATCACGCTGGCCATCCTCTAACTTTTCAACTATAATCACTGTCAGCTCAAAATTGTTATGTGTAAGTATGAGCATTTATCTCAAAGCACCTCTGTGTCTAAGTACAGCACCAGTGAGCAGCTAGCATGGCTGTGGACCCTCAGTCTTGTTGGTTTCAAATGTGCAGCTGAGTTCAAGATAATTCCTTTCCAAATAAATCACCTTATCTGAAAGACATGAAAACTTATCCGCTACAGCTCTCACGCTGTTTTGCAAAGGAAATGCCCTAAATTACCTTCCCACTTTTCACTGAATAATATCCAAAACAATTATTGTTCCTGCAGCGCTCAGGCTGAGCTCCACAAGGAGAACATGTAGACCTGAGCACAATGGGCGGCCTGATTGGCACATGATAAGAAATATACTCAGGGTAACTCCATGGTCACAGCACTTTCAATATTGTGGCTCCTTTGAGGAATTTCCCCAAAAAACATAGAGTCAGCTTCAAGATTTATGAGCACTTAAAACAATATTTTTTCAAAGCTTTGGGTTTTCACAAGTCCTCCAAGTGTTTATTGAGGAAGTGTTGAAAAGCAGTAATGACAGTTACCTCTTAAGCTAAATTAAGCAGTAGTTTTAGCCGCCGAGTGTTGAAATGCAAAGTAAACAACATGTGTTTTCAAAGTACAATGTCACAGACTCTTCACATTGTTGATTTAAGTGATTAAGATCCTGTGGTTTCTTTGTTTTTGTTGAACTTTGCCATTTTGCTCCAGCATAATCGAATGATTCTCTGAACAGAAACAGATCATTTCAAGATATTTTAGACACTTAACACTGGAATTTTTTTTTCCCAGGAACATCAAGATCCGTCCTGCCAGTGTGAAAACGTTTGACGAGGTTACCATGGAGGACTGGGACAAATGAGAACCATGAGGTGAGTTATTACACCAGAGACAGACACACAATATTCACCTCCACTGTTCCTAAAGCAAGCGAGTTAGGTAACAGACATTTGATTTAAAACTCCATGTCAGATCATAAATCACACATTTGGCTCAATTGTATGAGATGATATCAGAGTTAAAGTTTTCATATACGTGGTTTATTAGTTAAGCAATTTCACAGCTGTCATGTCACATGGAGTCCCATGTGACAAGGCTTAATACTTGGCTCCATTTTATTCAGTTTTATCTGCTTTCTCTTGGCCGTGTTATTTGTTGCCTCGACATTGTTACTACCAGTGTTACACCAAAAACACACAGCCGTTTGTTTCAGTCCTCAAATCCGTATTCCCTGCACTGCTGCCCAGCAACTATCAAAAACTGGATGTTACTTTACCTTTCTGCATCTGATTCCTCTTAAAACTGAAGTTCCTTTCATGGGCCTTCATCAAATCTCTAACAGAATCAGCCCTCATCAGTCTGGGTTAATGTTTAAGCTTCACACCACCTGTATAGACATTTTCATAACTTGTTTCTTGAATTGGTTTTATGTTGTTCTTTATGTTTTGCTCAATATAACAATGCTTGACCAATTATTTTATTTTATGTGCACCAGTGAAGCATTTTGTAACTTTTTTACAACTGACTTACTGACATTCATATATTTGTTATTTGTTCACTTCAGATAATAAAGAATAAAAGATGCAGTGTTTTGTTTTAATAATCCCTTCTCTGTCTTTCCATCATCATCATCAGAGCGGCCAGTCAGACAGCGGGATGGGCCTTTCATCTGACAACATGAAGACACTGAAGCGCCTCGAATCGTTGGCTGGTCGACCACTGAGCATTATGGCTCTTGCGTACGTAGACCACACCGCGCAGCACTACACCCCACATTCCCTGCAGGTCGCCACAAACAAAACACTGGAAGAGACTGCAAAATACCTGCATGGAAACCTCCCCGCTGAGCTGGAATGCAGACGCTATAACTGTCATACAACACACACTCAAGTTTCTTCTGTCTTAAAAAGAAGTCAGCGGCCAGTTTTCCCCTTTGTCTGAAGAAACCATGCGTGAGGGACAGACGCACAAAGGGGAAGTGGGAGGGAAAAGGCTTGAAGGTGACAAACTGAAGGACTGAGCACAAAAGCAGAGCGGCTGCGTCACTTGAGGGCTTGGCTGTTTTAAAAGTGCACACTAAAACCTCTTTGTTTTCACCAGAAGAGCCCTGAATAAGATACCTCCCAGAGTGACTTAACTTATGACTCATGGCTGTCCTCCTCCATCCAACACTAGGTTACAAACACACATAATCTCCAAAAGAGCGATGCAGACGGTATGTTCTCCAAAACCCTGCAGAGCATTTGATGGCTTTAAGATGTGGATCCTGTAGGGGTGAGAAAAAAACAAAACACTGAGACAATATGTTCTCACTTAAGGTGGTATTCAAGGATAAAGTCGAATCTGAATCACATTTCTGTAAATCTTTTTCTCATTATAGTCTCTGTACCTTACCACATATTGACTTTACAGCAGCTCAGTGGCAGGGTTAATTTACGCGGTGAAACACATGTACACAGCAATTACACTTCAAACCTTCTAGTACTAATGTACTGTACCCTGCACAGTAGCAGCTACTACTATGACTATTAATGTGTTCACCTCACATGTAAAAACACCCACGCTCACTGTCTGTTCGATCAATACGTGAAGTTGAGGCGTCCAGGATGCATCATAGGTCAATTTGTGGCATCAGGGCGTCAGCGTGGCAGAAAGAATCAACCCAGGCATGCAGAGAATGATCGAGGGGAGGACTTCCTCGCTGGGCAACCACTCAATCACTGCCACCTTTGAACTTAGGAGGGTTTACTAGGGCCTCCCCTGTTAGCTATGGATCTTTTGTGCAGCTCAAGTCCACCTGTTGCTCCCTCTGGCTTCACCACTCCTCTAACCTGCCCTTCTTATTTTTTTAGTAACGCAAACAAACAACTTCAGTTCAGCAGGGATTGAACATTATTGCTGAGGAAGTTGCTCAAACAAGGATGTCGATTTTTTAGTTTCAAGAAATTTGTAGAAAAACCCCAACGATACTAATTTATACAATCACAGAAATAAAAACAGCTAAAAGTCACATTTGACTTTGACTGAGTAGAAGGGAGTTTTTGCTCTGACTCATTTTATGTCCCTGATGCTAATTTCCCAATCGCCCCCCTGTGTCAAGCTTGGTATTGGCAAAACATCACTGCACTATTGTTTGGTGTTTTCGATGCCTAGTTTGCCAGGTAGTTTAGTCATCGGGACTGCATTCCAGTTCAGCGGCATCACTTCCGCCTGCTGGGCTCTGACCCTTTGGCCTCCAGAGAGTAGCTCGGGAAGCCCTTGGCAACCTCCATAGACAATAAGAGGCAATTACTCATATTCTGAGCATCAAATGAAGCAGAAGAACTCGGGATGATTGATTACATCATACATGAATGAGGAAAGGTTTGTCCGATTGTACAGCCTCACAAGGGGCCACTTCTTAAATCACAAATATCAAGCAGGCCTCTATTGTGAGAGGAGTCAAGTCAAGTTATCGTGAAGAAAACAAACCGTTCACGAAAGAGAAGCTTGATTTTGTTCTCAGAAAGTCACAGCTGGTAGTTTACCCATTCACTCAGCGTTTCTAATGAAATGTTATTTCATCAGAATCATTTCGAAGATGCTGCAATAATGTTTAAAACTCAGGATTTCAACCACCACTCCTAGTTTTGGTTTCTGTTGAATCATATTTGATTTTCAGTGTTTTTGCAATCAGCTCCTAACAGCTTGTCCAAATCTGATAATTTGTCCATTATCCACTTACAGAAGTCCATGATATTTTGTTTTAAGAAGCTGAAACCAGAGAATATTTGGCTTTGGCTTAAAAAAAAAATTGTTATTCGGTTTTAGCTAAATATCTAATATCTTCTCTAATATCTAATTCTTGTTGCAGAGAAAGATAATTTTTGTGTTTTTAGAAGCATGTAGATGAACTGGTTGTGTTTTGTTTTTATATATTTGAATCATGTATTCTCTCTCTCTGTGTTTTCAGGATGAAGGCAGTTAGTAAGAGTAAAGAATCTGTGCTGTGTGACCCAGAGAAGGAGAAGTACCCCCCCACTGTTCCCTCTCTGGACTTCATGAACGACTCTGTGCTGGACGACTCAGCCCTGGATGTCGGCCTGGAGTGTCACAGCCCGCCGCCCGACTACAACTATGTGGTGCGCTACTCCACCCCACCTGTGTAACCTCCAGCTCTTCCCCTCGGCAGCCTGAAGGCCATCGCTTTGTTCTCCTTTGTTTGGACTCTTATCTTCGGACTGTCCTGCGGCAGCGTCTGAGAGAAAAACCCACAAGGTTCCCTCTTAGAACGGACGCTCTGAAACCGCTCATGAATCTACTCGACTGTTACTTCTGCATCTTCTAAAATTCTGGAGCTTCCGCTGTGCAACAAAAGAAAAACCTGTAGAAGTTGATTCAGACATTAGCCCGACCCTAAAGCTGCTGGTCCGTTCCACGCTCACTGTCATTTGTCAAACAGCTGAAAACAGGCTCAGGTATTTCTTTTATCTACTGTGAAAACAAAACGCGATGATTCCACCTTCACCACAGATCTGCACAAACTACATTAAACAATAACTCCCAGAAAAGAAAGGAGAAATGATAGCTGAGACTTTTATATATTTTATAATTCATACTGGAAAATAATCTGTTAAGTAAAGAGGCTCTTTTTGAGGAGCAGCTACTTTTTCATAGGATCTTGGCTAAAGTTCAGTAAAAAGCAGATGAAAAACTAAATGTTAATGATAAATTGTGAAAAGTCTGTTATTTGACGCGACATTGCTCTTGCATACAAATAGAAATATATCAGCTCAATGAACTCAGGTTGGCCCACAGTGACAGAGGAGAGGGCTGCTCTGTCATGTAGTGGTGGAGGATTTCTTAAGCTCTCTAAGTTATAGGAAATCACAGGTTAATGGAGGAAACAGGGTAAAGCTGAGATTTAACAAAACAGCTCGAACACGATATCATTTCAGTTGACGAGTTATATTCAGATTCCTCCTGCCCCAGATCTGGTGTTGAAGAAAATCATGTTTTTTATGTTTGGTTGAACTAAAAAGAGCGAAGGTGTTTATTTTCTTTTGTATAAACTCAGTTGGAAAAACAGAACAAAACTTAGATAGAACTTAATAGAAACGGTTTCTTTAGAAAGCATTAGTAAAATAAACTTTGTATTTATTTAGTAAACACTGTCTCTTAGTGTTCACTTAGATTCAGATATAAGACCAGTCTTCCTGATATCAACATGTAACTTTAACTCCACACGTACATGCTGATTGTGCTGCTGTATAAACGGATATTAAAGCTGGGGGAATCTGCTTCTGTAGGAAACACACGTGTGAGTTTTCTCCGTCCTTCCTCTTGTGCTGAGTGTTAGTTTAAAGCTTGCAGGGCAGGCTACAAAAACTCTGCATGTGTGTGAAGTTCTGTTCTCCGCAGTTTTATTATCTGTTCATCTCCATGTTTGAGCAACGTTTCAGGCAGATTATCTGTGATACACGATGTATTGTGTGTAAACTGTGGACCAAACCTTCATTCGGGCTCATGTGTCGCTGCACACACACCCTGTAGAGAAGCGGTTAGCTCATACTTAATGACCTGGTATGAACATCCGGCCTGAGTGATCCAGTCACTAGTGGTCTGCACTAAGTGCAGGTGTGAACACACCCAGATAAGTCCTGATGCATCCAGAGATCCGATCACTCGAACCACAATCGGAGGTGGTCCGGGAAACATTTGGCCACATTCTTCTCGCTGGGTGAACGCGGATGCTTCATGGGGCACTTATGTAGGACGGCTTACTCAGCTGAATTCCTCTATCAGTTTCATAATAATCAAACATGGCTTTACGCCTCTTACTGTCCATGCACTGATGCGTTTGTTACCACAATGTAAACACTGACCAGCACATAATGACTAATCCTTTCCGAAAACGGTCAAATCATTCTTCTTAGAAGATCTTCACACAGCATCAATTCATTCAGTCCCTCCTGACTCCGTGACTCTCTCTCTGTTACTCAGGTCCACACACAGACATTGTCATCTGACTGTTAACAGACAAACTCAGTTTTGTCCACTTGTGATCATATCTCTCGGGACGAATGTTAATACTGGGATCTGAGCAGGGCCTTTGACGACTGAAGAAAAAACAGTGTTTGTCAGTGAACTACAGTGTAAAGTGGATATTTTGAATTTTTATTTGTCGACCAATTTGTTTAGGATTGTGGACAGGAAGTGATGATGCACTGATACTTTATATCAAGTATAATGTTTTTTTTTTGTATTCTAAAGCTATATTATTATGAAACAGTGTTGAGGGTCACATTTTATGAAGATTTCTGATTTTTATTTTGCATTTTTATTGAACTCTTAACTCTAGTGCTTGGTAGGAAATTAATGTTCACTGTACTTGTTGTATTATTTCTCGCCTAACATCGTCATGTTCACTTATTATAACCCAGTCTTTTTTATTTTAGTTATTCCTCTCACAATAACAACCTTAATGCAAAGATAAGTTATTAGTATTTGGATTTTGTTGCTTTTTATATATATATATCATAACGAGTAATGATTCCTGCAGCAGCTCAAACATCAACGTAGCTTCTTCTGTTTTGTTCATGTAGCGTTAACAAGTTAGTTTGAATGAAAGTGATGTTCCCTGACACTGTTAACTGAGCATATGAAGTAAATAAATGAATAAAGATTTATATATTTATACGTTACCAGACGTCTTGACGCATAATTGTGTGAAATACAAACATACATATTGTTATAAAGCAGTGTGCTGCACGTTGGCTCTACCGGTGACCAAATGTCCTTGATGATCCCCTTACTTTTTCTCTAGCGCCACCCTAAGGATCACATTTGAAGTGAAAAGTCTTGACAGGCGTTAGATGGATTAAGTTGCATTTTCAGGCAGATGTTCATTGTATTTTTGAACCTACATTTAGGCCAAAGATTAAACTTCTCAAATACTGACTTTTATCTGTTTAACAGTTTTCTTTGCAATGGGAACTACAGCCTCACAAAGCTGACGGCGTCGGCTCTTATTGATGTGTTATCGTGTCGTGACCCGGTTTTTTAATGAAGTGAAGAGTCGTATGCGCAGCCTGATGTTCTTCAGCCAGCAATTTCAAGTGAGTTCAAACATAACTCAAAAGCAGCTTCTATAAAACATTGTGTTGCCAATAAAACAAAACTCATAGTGTGACTGATGACAAACTTGAAATCAGTGAACTGTGATGCGCACCAATGATCCCCCAATGTTCCTGGTTAGTGATTATTTGTTCTCTGTGGAGCTGCCGCGGCTCAGCGTAGACGCAGGGTCATCCGCCTGACCAAAAGGTCGGTGGTTTGATCCTTGGGCTCCACCAGTTCACATTCCAAAATGTATGATGGCTGTGCCGACAGTCTATGATAGAAAACGTCTTTGAGTGAAAAAAACTATAAATACTGTCAATATTTTTTAAGTAAAACTATTAAAGTAAACCAGTGTCAACTTACAATCCCTTATGACAGGTTTGAAGTGGTGAAAAATTCCACTTGTTCACAATAAAAACTCGCACGGCTCCTCGGCCTTGGCCCAACAGTCATGAAACCACATTTAAATTCAGTAGATCCAGATTTTTATTGTATCTGCACCAAATTACTGACACACATAAATATCAGTCCGTCCCATAAATATGCCAGATTGTTTTCATCAAGATCCATGAATTACTCTCTGAGAAATCAACTGAAATGTCACAACGTTAAAGAAAGTGAAAACAAATTCCGGGATCTGCCCCCTGATCCGAATCCGTGCCAAATTGTATCGATTTTTTTCTCATTTGTTTCGTGGGAATCCCTCAAGCAGCTTTTGCCGAATGCTGCTAACTAACAAACTAGAAAATGTAAATATGACCTAAAGAAAATCATTTGTAATAATTTAGAAAATGTGTTTTTTATCCCTCTCATTTCTGCAAATCATCACGTGACCATTCAGATTTATCTTGCAGCCCCTGTGAGGGTCCCGACCCGCATGTTGGGAACCACTCGCACAAGCATGAGCAGAGTTTTCAGTCAATGTCTAACGTTAATTCACAGAATCAAATTTGACTTGCTTATCCCCACTTGGGTTCCCAGTCCTAAATGAACGGGTCTGTTTAGATTGGACTGTGCCATCAGTGTTTGGCCCCACTGCTGCTCCTTGGACGCTGAGAGACTCACTTCCTTGCCAGGACACGGTGTCGACAGCATGTCTGTTCACCAGGACAAAGCCCGTCCAACAAGTGGGGAAGGAAGGAACTTTTAATCATCCTGGTCACGACCGGGGGACGCCACACACCGGGCTTCCTATGGGAGCGTAAGGCCTCTGCTTACTGGCACTGGGTGTGGTCCGCACGCCATGAGACAGGTCGGGCCCTTGACCGTCTCCATGTGTCCTCAAAAGATCTACTGTGTTTACTGGGAGCTGGGTGCCCGACATTACACCCAAACACATACCAACAACCCCCGATGTGGACTATTTCCAGAATGTGAGACACAAACAAACAAGGGAAGGATGTTTGAGGGGAAGGGTATTCTTCACTGTCATGTTTTCTTTCTTCTCGGTAACAAACAGTCTTGTGTATCTGCACTTACACACAGTATTTTTCCATTCAGGCGGTGGTATGACCTTGATACTTGACCTCTGCAGAAACTGTGTCAAAAGGTTCATTAATATTGTTATCATTGCTGCCCATTACAATTAGTAATATCATTACATCTACAAGTATCTTTATTATTATTATTGATATAACAACCAGTCCAACAATGCTTTAAATATTAGTCTCAGAGGTTAGTTGTGGGTGTTAGTCAGGAATCATCTCTACTCACAGTAGGAGAAACTATGTGATTCATTACCATCCAGTTTGTATTCAGTACCACACCCTATGTGCCGTCTGCTTGTTTCACTCATTTACAGTAATAGTGGCATTTATGAAACCCCCCCCCCCCCCGACCGCCCTTTCTTGACAGTTTCCACGGCCTTTTCCCAGAGCTGCACATTACTCCATCAATCACTCAAAAAGAGGTTTGAATTCAGGGAATGTCTGATGTCATGTCTGTCATCCAGATTTCATCTGAATATGAGTAGCTTGAAGTCCTATCATGTACTGATTGGAGGACAAAGCAGGACAAATGTCCCCCTCCCTCCCCATATAAACAGCCTCACAATGCTGTTCCCAGACCCCTGCCCAAGAAGGTGACTGGTGAGCCACAGCCAAGCCTCTCATTACAGAACAATGAGCCGGATACTGTCCCTGCTGAATTCCTCACGTCAGGCCACCGTTAACAAGCAGAGTGAAGGGTCAAGTCAACAACATATACAGATTAATAAAGACGTCTATGAAGGGCTTCAGCTCCACTGTGGTTCAAAAACAACACACTGTGAAAGTGAAAGTCTGACATGAGTAACTGTAATGTCCTGGGGTCAGTTCTGACTGAGGGATGGTTGGTTGGTTGGTTGGTTTAATGGTTGGTTGGTTGGTTGAATGAATGAATGGTTGGTTGGATGGTTGGTTGGTTGGATGGTCAGTTGGTTGGTTGAATGAATGGTTGGTTGGTTGGTTGGTTGGTTGGTTGGTTGGTTGGTTGGATGGTTAGTTGGTTGGTTGAATTAATGGTTGGTTGGATGGTTGGTTGGATGGTCAGTTGGTTGGTTGAATGAATGGTTGGTTGGTTGGTTGGTTGGTTGGTTGGTTGGTTGGTTGGTTGGATGGTTAGTTGGTTGGTTGAATTAATGGTTGGTTGGATGGTTGGTTGGTTAGATGGTTGGTTGGTTGGTTGGTTCGATGGTTGGTTGCTTGGTTGGTTGGAAACAAACTTGTGGAACATCCGGTGACTCCACCTGTGTCACTTACGGAGAAAGTTTATCAAAAGCTCTCAAAACATCACAGATCCTCAATCATGAGTCTTTTAAAAAACTTTCTATGAAACAATCAGAACGTTTGTATCAGTCTGATCTGAGAGTGACTGTGTAACACTTGAGGAAAGTAGAAATGCTTTCACTTTATTCATAGCATGTCCCCGACCCGTCCCCTCACTCCCAGTTTGTTTATGAATCACAAACAGAGATCAGACTTGTATCAGATAAGCTCGGTGCTTCTGATCGCCTTCTGTGAGGTTCAGTGTTGACGAGCAGCACAGAGTCTGTGTACGTGTGAATTTACCGACTTTAAATACTTTCCAGAGAATGTCAACAAACCTCCGACAGCCCCGAACCCTCGGGAGCCTTCAGATTCATCAATGCCCATTCAAAGGCAAAAGTGCAGTGAAACCAGCTCACCCACTTGTCCCCATTGTTTACCTCTCTGGTGGGGGGTGAGGGGTGTATAGAAGGCTCATACACCAGGAGGGCCTGGGAAAAATGCAGCGACCACAGCGGTGTAATTAACGTGGACATGCTGGGGTTATGTTGGGGTTCACATGCATATTTCTGTGTCGTCCAGTGAAATGTCCATCTGGCTTCAGTGCTGCCGAGTTTCTCTGAGTCCAAACATGGGACATCCGAACATCCGAACCTTCGCTGATGTGCGGTGGCTGTGAACTCGTCTGATCTTTGCTGCACTACAACCACATTATGGGACATTAATTAAATAGCTCAGACTGAGGGGGGTGGGGGGGGGGTAGACGACCTGAGCGCCGCGCCTCAGGCGATAGCTGCAAAGGAATTTGGGTACCAGCTGATAAAGTAATCATTTAAAAATGTTTGTGATGCAGCCAAACCAGTGACTTGCCACAGAAGGCAGCTGACTGACTTGACCTGGCTTGACCAGACTTTCTATCCCCTGGTGGAAGAGTTAAACACTGACGCTTCATAGTTTTAGCTTTGTTAGAGAAATTATGTATTTTGTTTTTCAATAGTAGAGACGTATGAAGCAGAAAAGGAAATTAGACATTAACTGAAACATGCAACATCAATAGGCCGTCCATCTGCCTGTCTGGGTCAGGACAGGGAACATGATCGTCAGGGGAAGGTGTCCTCCATTACTGTGTGTTTATTACTATCATGTTGCTGACATGAGGGCGACCACAGCAATAAGGTTGCTGGTTTTGGATCCCAGTTCAATCTGTGTCTTCCTGTGTGGAGTTTGCATGTTCTCCTCACGTATGTGTGTGGGCTTTCTGTGGGTTCTCTGGCTTCCTCCCACAGTCCAAACACATGTATATGACGGACAAATGGATGGATGGACGGATGAATGGATTTTGCTGATATGATAAAACAAGGCAATGAGACAATAACCTTTCAGATGATAACCCTGAATTATTCTGAGCTCAAGCACTGTAATATTTATAATTATTATAATAAAAGATTGATGCTTGATTGACTGTGCAAATGTCAACAGCCTTATTTCTTATCATTGTATAGAATCTTTTCATCACTGTGTCAATCAGAGCTGTGGATAGACTGGTTTTAGGGTTGTTGTTTTTTTATTTTTTGTTCAAAATCTTTTGAAGCACAAAATTGTAGTTGCCTGTTTCTTTTTAGGTAAAACTAAAAAGTGGGCGTCCTGTGTAAATGTTCCATTCATTCATTCTTTATGGGTTGCGTCTTCACATGATAATGCACCCCCCCCCCACCCCCCCCCCCCCACCCCCCACCACCAAAATTGCCAGAATTCCTTGAAACCCCCTTGATGTAAAACATCTTCACTCTCAGCTTGTGAACGTAAACATTTCTCACAATCTCGCCAAAATCTATTTTCTGACCCAAAGCACTGAAACATGGCTGCTGCATCACTGTACATGTGTTTCACATTACAGACGACAAACCGAGGAGCGGTGCCTGTGTCACAGCCATGCAGACCCCTTCTCTAAAAATAGTAGCAGATGGTCCTGGTCCTGCAGAGCGCTGCAGCCACTTCTATAACATCAATGCAGTTACGCAACAAACTGAATTCTTGAGCTGCTTCACCCCCAACTGTCACTTATTTACTACATAAATGAGCTCAGGGAAATACCCTTGTTACTTTGGGCAATTTGAGTATTGCTGTCATTTTATTTTACACACATTTGTATAATAGCCAGAAACTGGAAGTTCATTTTATATAATATAGAATGTAGATGAAACTAAAGGAAAGTAGCTGGATTTTAAATTTGCTTAAACCTTAACTCTGATCCCTCTCATTGTAAGTGCGACTCTCCCAAACCAATCACAGAAGCTGTAATATGTCGGACCCAACTTATAGAGCGACCGAATACGGGTCCAGACTTATTTGTGTAAAAAATGGTAAAGAATAAAGTTGTCAATGACCTCAGGACCTGGATCCGGCAGAGACCAGAGAACCAGAGTAATAACATGTGATTTCTGTCTGATGTGTAACGCTGCTCCAGGTCTGTGCTTCATGAGAGCTGATGCAATTTGTCCACAGTTTTACAGTTGAGCCTGAGCCCAGAATGACTCAGTGTGAAGCAGCAAATTGTCCTGGAAAGTATCACAGTCACCCTGTCATTCTTTTTTTTCAATCTGTTTATACATATGTCTCAGTCCCTTCATTATGATATATATATAATATTTAGAGTTAATACAGTCTTTCAATGATCAACAGCTAATGAATTTATTTCTGCACATCTGTTAGAAGACTGGAACGCAGCTCATAATTAACTCAATTGCGCCATCTAGTGAATCCACGACTAGTTTGTTCATGGAAGTTCACATCAATTCAATGAGAGGCACCTGAATTTAAAACATTACACCAAGACCCAACACTGTGTACAAGCACCATGATGTAATCAGCTGGCTACTGAGAAGCGAAAAATGGACTTTGATACTCAGAACCCAATTCAGGAATTGAATATTACAGTAGAGACTTTATCAAAAATATAGTGTGATCTCACTACTGGAATGGATGGATGGGTGGATGGGTGGATGGACGGATGGACGGATGGATGGATGGATGGATGGATGAAAACACTGAGTTGCCAAACCAGTAGATTAAACCTCATGAAAGATGTGACCTTTAAATAGGGTGTAGTTCAGATTGTATTCCTGTGACAGTCTTGTCTATTTAATCTGTAACTTCTGAACAAGTCTATTTTTGTTGAATAACAGACTTAAGTGATTATGTCACAGACTGAATCAGAATAAGCAACATATTGTATGACCACAGCCGTGATGACACATGATCACTGTTTCTCAATCACGACTTTACACTGATTCACATCAGATGAATGTCATTAGAAGTACAGATCAACACAAAAATATTTTTCTCCTCGAGCTTCTTCTTAACATGTTGCTCATGAGGGCGTCACAAGAAACATCTGAAACACAGAGTTCAAAATCAGAGACGGCGACGAGAACATGAAGAAGTAGCTACTCTTCACACTTTACTGTCATCACTCTGTTATAACTCGGACAAGTGGGGGGCTGATGTATAAATACATAATGAATAATGAAAACAAGTCTTCATAGGAGACATTACAACTGCTGACACTTTATATTAATCAACATATGCTTTACATTGAGTGAAGTAAGTCAGTAAGTAAAGTGTATAAGTGTAACATGAGTCTTCGGACGGGTGTGTGCGATGTGTAATAGAGCATTTAATTTGTCAGAGCTGAGAGAGCGAGTGGATGAATGTGGTAGATGTGAAGGGGTTACGTAGCGCGTTACGTAACAATCAACAACGATCACAATCATAACTTATTTTCCTTCAATTTCATTTTGAAGCTCTGTGTATTTGTTATATGTTCAATGAGAGTGTTTTTTAAAGGTTCAGTGTGTAGAGTTGAGTGATATCTAGTGAAGAAGCTTCATGTTGCAGCTGAACACCCCTCACCCCCCCCCCCCCCCCCCCCCCCTTCCAAACATCAAAGAGAACCAGGGGGAGCCTTCGATTTTCATAAAAACTCAAAAGGTGTTTAGTTTGTCCAGTTTGGGCTACTGTAAAAAACATGGCGGCCTCCGTAGAGAGGACCCGCCCCCAATGTTAATATATAGTATTTAAATATAAAGGTTCCATTCTAGGGTCAAGAAAACAACAATTCGTACAATTGAGATGAAACACACCAGTTAAAACACCACTAAGATTATTCCATGTCAGCCAATAGATCCATTTCACCTAAATCGTACACACTGAACCTTTAAGTGCAGTTGAGGATGAAACATGACGTGTACACGGATGTTTACTAATGACAGGATGTTACAGTTTGTTCAACTCATTGTTGTCTCATTAAATTTCAAAAAAAAGTTTCTGGTCTTTGTGGTTTGTGGGATTGCTCCACTAACTTCCTGTCATCGGAAACACAACGATCTGTATGAGGCACATTGAAACGCTGCTGTGTAACGTGGCACGTGTTTGTGGGCGGAGGCTGCCCTCTTGAGGTGAATCCTCTGGCGCGTGGACGCAGAGATTTAACCAGTCATCCACTTTAATCACAGCAGCTGTGGGTTTGCAGACGTCCGCAAGGGGGCAGCAGCGAGTCGGAATCGTCAGGAGAAAATTGAAATACAGTGAAGTGACGTGATGCATGAAGACGAGACAGTTTCATTCATAAAACACATTTCATTACACAGAGTGAGATTCAAGGGACAATAAAACAACACAGAGACACAATTAAAACCATTTGAAACAATCCTCAAGCAAAATAAAAAGAGATTGTAAAGAGTAGAATAAAAGAGGTCAAGAGATTAAAAGATGTAAAAGAAATGAAAAGGATAAAATACACACGCATATAAAAATATAGAGATAAATTGGGGTTGTATCTGACTGTGAGCTTTGATGAGAAAATAGTCCAATAGGAAATATTGTAAAATGTATTCATGGCCTTGCAGTTTCTACAGAGTTGATTCAGTGAGTCAGTTCTGAAAAGATCTGACCTGGGTCCTCACTAACATGTGCTGCATGAAGACTTTATGTGAACAGAATGCCTCGATAATCAATAATCACCTTGACACAGGCCAACAAACATGTAGATTACTTTCACGAGAAGGTTTAAGCATTAATTATGAAGGCTTGACACTATTCTAGTGTAAGGTCTCTGCTTAGGCCTGCAAGAACAAATAGATAAATAGATAAAAGGCAGAATTTAAAGGACAGAGCATGTTGCACCTTGTTAAGCCCTATGAGATAAATTGTGATTTGTGAATATGGGCTATACAAATAAAATTTGATTGATTGATTGATTAATAGATACATAAATAAATAGATAAATAAGTAAACGAGCTGTCAGCCTGGACCCACCAGATCAGTGGCTGACCGTGGACTGTCACAGATTGTCTCATAAATATTTTGTGGTCAATAAAGAGATGCTTCAGAGACGCCCATTAACATTTATGACTTTTTTTCATTGGACTTTTAGTCAAGTCATTTAGACAGCTCTGCTAAACGAGCCCACAGACACCTGCAGAGCTCTCCAGGAGAATATCAGGAAATTACATGAAACAATATGAGAATAATGGCAGATAAATAAAGATTAAATAATAATAAGTATGTGCTCCTCGGGGGTGGTGGATCACGCCGTCGAACTTTAATGATGATTCTGAGACTCACGATCACAGCTCAGTGTGAGACCTCATGTTAACTTGAGATTTAATAAAACAACAGCATTGGAATAATGCTCGTAAGATTTGAGTTTGTTATTTCTTCAACTGAATTAACTTGTTGGATTAAATGTGAGAAAAGGCTGAATAAATGCCCAATGGACCACAATACTAAGTGGAGATGTATTTTTAAAACTCAGATCTTTGGATTAACTGAGTGGTTATTTCCCTGAGACCTGTGACACATGTTGGACATGAAAAAACCCAGCAGAGAAGAAAAAGAAAAAATAAGTTAGGTGTAATTGCAGGAGACAGCAGTGACTGATGTGTCGCAGGCTGCTGTTTGTCACAGAGGGGGGTCGTTGGAGTTTCCTTGTAACCGGAATTAGCTGTGAAGTGCGACCTTGAGGTGTGAACACGGAATACCAAAGCTGCGGCTCGCTCCCAGAAAGAACGTCGCTCATACTTTGCACCTCGTTTGCAAGTGAATATCTTAAATCAAACCGGGATTCAGTGTGAAGTGTGGTTGGAAGTTCCCACAGTGACAGGTCTGTGGCTCACTGGATTAACGTCACTGGATAAAACTGTCCAACTATAATCTGTCATTATGCTCAAACTAAATTTATTGTCCAAAGAAAGTGAATGAAGCCCAAGATAATAAAAGTATCTGTGCGTAATTACGCACAGGCCTTTTTGCTGGACGCATTAGTGCACGCGTGTCCTCGGGCTCTTTGCCGGGCCGTGAAGCTTGAGCAGCTGATTGGCTGTGGTGTTAATTTTATTCACGCAGAAACCGAGCTCATGTTCAGGATAGGCCCACTGTCAGCTGATGACGCGCTGCAGGACAGGCGCAAGGGGACAGCTGGGCCGGCCGCACCGGTCACTCTCATTTGGATGCAAATCACCAGGAGTTGAGGAGTGAGCTGACGTCAGGCTGGTCTTAGTATACCTTTACCATCTTGTCAACAGAGACACATCATGTGAGACTGAGGACAGACTGGAACTATTCGCCGCATTTCTCTTGAGGAACCCATCTGGACTATAAAAAAACACAGGATTGATTTTTCTTTTTAGAGTTTTAGGGCAACAATGTCGCCTTGAAACAGGCCTCATCACCCCCTCTGCTGCTTTCACTCGTTTCATTGTTTTTTGTTCAAAACATGTATGTGGGATACCTACTGGATAAAGAAACCGGCATGTATCACCAAGGCCCAGTGAGAAGATCCAGCATCAATCTGCCTCCACAGAACTTTGTTTCCACTCCACAATATCCCGACTTTACGGGATACCATCATGTGCCAAACATGGATACGCACGCACAGTCCGCGGGGAGTTGGGGACCTACTTATGGGGCCCCGAGAGAGGACTGGGGCGCGTATAGTCTGGGACCACCTAATACAATACCTACACCCATGAACAACTCCTCTCCCGGACCGTCCCCTTACTGCTCCTCTGAGTACGGTCACATGCATCCTCCAGGATCTGCGGTGTTACCGCCGCCGCCGGACGTTAATGTTGCACAACTTTCTCCTGACAGAGAAAGACGCAATTCGTACCAGTGGATGAGTAAAACTGCGCAATCGTCTTCTACAGGTGAGTTCAACATCATAAACAATTGTGTCAAAATAATGTTATTTAATGGGGGTGATGCACTCGGCGCAGTCTTGCATGAACTGCTTTGGGTTATTGTGCGTAAAAGAACGCGTCTCCTCGGGTCCCAATGGGTTTTACGCACAGTTCTTGTTGATAATTATTGCTCCCTTTATTTTGATACTTCCTTGTCACTTTAAAATAAAATGTACTATCGAATTAATTCAATTAAATATTAGAGGTGAGCGTCCAAGGGATAAATTGAATGTTCGAAAAATGTCAAAAGTGGAAAGAGTTAAGGAATTCGTTGCAGTGTGAAAGAACAAGAACTCGTGTGGCACTTAAGCCTGGTCGGACTGTTTCCATTTAGGTTTATAGAGTGTTAACATGATTATGTAATAACATGGTACTATTTATTAAGTTACATAGTTGAAATTATAGAAATAAATAGCCTAAAAAATGTGTCCATTCGTGATTTCTCATGATGGTCTGTGTAGACTGCAGACCAGCTGTAGTTCTACTGTATATTCTCCGTGTGGTGGAGAGAAGGTGCGAGGAATCGGCGCCAGGCCCAGTTGTGATGTTAATGTCATTATTCTTGGAGATGTGAGCTCGACTTCCCTGTCACGTTGTTTGGTGTGTGGAGTGGTATCCGTCATATCCAGGCGGCGGCCTTTGCTTTCAACACCTCTTCACTTTGATATGCACCAACCTCTCTTCCTCTGTGAGGAGTTATACTGCCGGAAAGAGTGACGCCTTTCACAGCTACACGGCCTCAAACGCGGAGTAATAAATTACTGGAGGTCTTCACAGTACAACATCACAGACATTGGGCCAAAATAATAAATAACATGTTTCAAAAACGAATAATATTGAATTACAATCCCCAGAATAAAACAGCCTTAATTTACCCCCACGTTAATTCGTCTTATAATAATTCTGTCTGCAGTTTATGGTAGGGAAACACGTTTTATCTATGTTTATGATAAGATGAGTCACTGTCAGACATTTGTTTTCTGACATGCAAACATAAAAACGAGACACGCACTTTCACACACACCTATAAAAATGAAAAACAGGTCGAACTGTTGCACTATAACCACGGTGCTGTCTGGAGGTGTTTTACGCAGAATAAAAGCCCATTCTCTTATCGGCTGCATCTCTTGTTTCTTTCTAACTTGTCAGTGGGCCCGACTCGTGGCTGTTTGAAATTCACTCTTCTACAGCTGTCATCAAAGAGACATCAAAAAGCTCCATTTGCGTATCTGCAGATAAAGCAGAGATGTGGAGCAAGAGACGCAGCTAATAAAGATGCAGTGCGCAGATAGGCCGGTCCTGGCATGCAGCCTCCTGTGTGTAAATCTTCCAGTTCAAACACTCGGTTCCTTGAGAGAGAAAAAACTTCCCATGTCGTGTTTTTAATACTTTGATTTTGTTTCTTTCAGGTAAAACAAGAACGAAGGAGAAGTACAGGGTAGTGTACACAGACCATCAGCGGCTGGAGCTGGAGAAGGAGTTTCATTTCAACAGATACATCACCATCAGGAGGAAATCTGAACTGGCTGTCAACCTCGGCCTGTCGGAAAGACAGGTATGTCTAAATATTTATGTCCAACTGTCTAAGTACTTCGTTTTCATTCCAGAAGGAGGCAATAAATACTTCAAATATATGTCAAATGATTGGCTACACATCCCAGGATATGTGCGTTCATTTGGAGACACCCGATTGAAAGGAAGGCTTCTTTTCACATGTGTAACTTTATAAAAGTGAGGCCTTAAAAAAAAACACATCAACATTATCACAGAGATATTTCGTTTATATGTTGACATTCGTGGACTTTACTACATTTTGACCTTTATCTTAGCCCCTGGTAAATTGTCTAAAGTTATTTTTTAAAAAATGGATAAATTCTATGTTTAATGATTCAATCCCCACAAACAAATATAAAATTACAGGTTTCCTGATATTTCAAAATGTGCATTAACTAATTGTGGCTTGATATTTGAAATTATTTTGGAACACACCATTAACCTCTTGAAGGGATAGAAAATGGGGAACTGTATTCATTATTCAAGATGTTTTGTCATTATTGTTATTTGGTCGTTTCCCCTGTTAACCTGTTGATAGTGATTGTATTCTAATTTAATAAATCATGTTCTATTTTCTGTTCCTTGGAGACTAAACAAGAATGCTAAGCTAAATGTATATTCAATGTTCACTGTGCAGTTAGCCTATATATTTCTTTCCTCTATCTAGACTATTATGGGTTTTTATCTGCTCAATAATTCAGCAAGGTATAATAGTTTCCATTACAATTTAAATCTCATTCGTGCAATTTTGACTTGGAGATTAGTTTATAACAGTTCAGAATTTAAAATATAGTCCTAGTTTATAGGCTGTAATGTGCACTGTTGTTATTCATCTTTTTTCCCCAAGAGCATTATAAGGGGTTTAATTTGTTTTATTTAAATAATTGAATTTTGTCTTCGTGTGTTTCCAGGTGAAAATCTGGTTCCAGAACCGCCGAGCCAAGGAGAGGAAGATGATCAAGAAGAAGTTGGGTCAGTCTGACGGCAGCGGGGGGTCCGTGCACAGTGACCCGGGCTCGGTGAGCCCTCTGCCGGTGCCGGGGTCCCTCAGCCCCACGGACATCCACGGCTCCCTGTACCCTCCTCAGATGAACACCTTGCCATCTATCAGGAATATACAGCAAGTGACTGTGACTCTGTGAAGAGTTCACCCTCTGGACCATGATACCAAAGTGAGCACTCCGACACGCTGACAGGACACTTGATCTGAACTCCTGACGCACAAAGCTGTGGATGAAAACACACGTGATTTATAGCAACGAAATGCTGGAGGTTCTTCAAATATGGCTTTTTATAGAATAGTTCTAATAATGTGGGGATTTGAGAAAAAAAACGTAAAAAAACCGACGTGTTTCAAACTTAAAAGCTTTAAATTGTTTTGTGAGTTATTAAAATATAAAATATGCTTTTTCTTTTGTATGTGACGAAGTGTTTGTGAATAAAAGAGGAGAGAGTGGAGGGGCCTTTCAAAGGAAGATTTAAGGTGGATTGTGTGGAGCTCATGTCACTGGACAAACTGCTCTGACCTGACAAATCATTCACATGTTTCTCAGCACAGTTGTATCCACATGTGCAGAGAACAGCAGGTGAACTTTTCATGGCAACTTTCAAAAATGTAAATAAAATTCTTTTCTTTTTTTGCAGTGGGTCTACACCTGTCGTTTATTTTTTTACATTTGGGTGATTTCTGAGTTCTGCAAAGTCTGGGTCACATTTGTGTGAAGGTTTATTTCTATGTTTAGTCAAAATGGGATTTAATACCTATCACACAGGGCTTAGAATCACTGTTTTTCATTGGTTGATACTGAAACCAATACACATGCAACTGTGGTGACCAGAGAATTGTTTACAAATGTAGGTGCAAGACTAAGTAAAGCACCTCAGGATTATAAGGCACTTTCTCTGATTGGTCAATTGTATTTTCACATTGATATACACCTCATTTAAAAACGCCAAAAGCACATTTGTGTGTGGTAAAAAATCTGGATCTTGAACAATGATACAAGAAGCCTTGTTATTAATCCAATGCATGATTTTTCCTGATTGGAATTATTCAAAGTTAACTCTTAAGATCCATGTCTCTTATTCAAAGTTCTAACAAGAATCAAACTGTGGCTATAGCTGCAAAATGAGGAAAGTACTTTGCATTACACTCAGTGGTTTGTTGCCAGCTCTGTCTGAGGCTGCCAGACTTTGCACAATTTAAAACCAGTAAACTGTAAAGAAGTCCATGGATGAAGTAGTTGTATTAAAACTAATTTAAATCATTATATTCAATAGTTTTAAAGATACCACCTGGAGACTAATAGCTGAAGTATTGAGGGTTAGGGTTTAGCTGATGAAGAATTTAAGTGAATAAATGAAATAAAAGCTCGTTTTCAGGTTAACGTCGTTAGGTGACATGTCGCCAGCAGCTTTCTAAGGACTTCTACTGGTTCAGTCCATAACTTTATCATTTAAAACAAATTCCAAGCGCAGCATTTAAATGTATAAATATCATGTAAGAGGTAAACGTGTCCTTTTCCCTCCGGATTCCTCTCATTGATGCAGTTTTCATTTGATTCTCTGCTCGGCTTCACGTGAACGCTCGCGCTCCACCACCTCCCGCTCCGCGCTCCCGCTCCGGCGACCGTGCGCGCCCCACGAGCGCAGACGTCACGAGCGCCTCACTGCCCAACATGGCGGACTTTGATACCATTTACGAGTTGGAAGACGAGGAGGATGAGCGCGTAGCGAGCGAGGAGCTGCTGCCGAGATACTGTCCGGAGCCCGTGGTGATGCGAGGGGCCGGACACATCACAGTGTAAGCGGGGCCGCGTGTCTGTCTGTGCCCGGGGGTCGCTTCGTTGTCGCTAGCCCCTGCTTAGCCCGCCGCTAGCCTGCGAGCTAACGCAAATCACAACAGCTGACGGGGTTTGGCCATTTGTTGCCGGGACACCGCGAGAAAACGGTTCCGCTCCCGAATAATGTGACGAGATAAACTAAGGCCAACAGCGCCGTGTCCCCATGGCAACCACGATACCATGGTAGTCTAGCAACCGATAGTCATTGGTAGGCACGTTTGTACATGTGATGCCCCGACAGCCACAAGTCTGACTGTCATGTTGCCACCGAGCAGAGTGTTTGTGTTTCCGACACCATCATCACTCCGTTAACTTCCTGTAACTGTTTACTTCCTTTAACTATTCTTCAGGTTCGTTTTTACTGCTATTTGACTTCACATTTTTACTACATAAATCTCAGTGCCTACTTCCTGCTCCACTCATCTCACGTTGACAGCTTCCATTACTTGGATCAGCTGATTAGTCAGCGAGTGGATTCACAGACAAATAACCTGAAGCTGTTTTGATAATCGATTAATTGTTTCAGTCGGTTTTGGAGCAAACATAGTGGTCGTCTAGCAACATGACAGTCAAAGACGAGACATGTTGTCCACGAGCAGAGTTTATGTTTCTAGCACCGTCACCACTACGTTTACGTCTGTATTTACTGCTTTCAACTATTCTTCAGGTTTACTTTCTCTGATTCCAGTTTCTCAAATGCTTTTATTTTTCACGTGTAAATATAAATTAAATAGTTCTGTGGATGTATAGTTTTGGACTTTTAGTCAAACAAAGTAAGAGATCTAAATACATCATGTTTGACTCTGCAAAGCTGGTGATGGACATTTTCCCACAGTTTTTGGTGTCATTGATTAATAGGCTAATTATATAGTTTTCAGTTGCAACTGATGGTCTCAGAAGTTAAAGTTAGAGATATGAATTGTTAGGACGTCCATCGATGGCTGATTTCCCTTTGAAACCTCTGGGTAAATGTGTAAAGGTTGATGTGAACAGATCTCCCCTCACCTTCATCGTAACATTAACTCAATGACACACTGTAGGCCTCAGCTGTGTTTGCCAGTCTTGCATGTGGATGTTATATCTGTGACCGCTCACATGGGTTCTGTTATTATTGAGCTTTGTCTAATCAAGTCATGTTAAGATGAACATTTCTCAGTGAAGTTAAATACAAGAGGAAATATTATTATCAAGGGACAAGACAGCTGAAGGTGAATTAGCTTTACCAATGGGTCCAATGAGAAGTGTAGAAAAAGATTAAACTGCACCTCAGCTTACTTCTGTCTTGTTTCCAATTCTTCAACTTCTACATCTGTTTAACCCAAAGAAATGGTTCCTCTGGTTCACATGAGGCTGTGAACACATCTGCATATGTACAATATTTTGCAAACCGTTAAGTAAAAGGTAAAAAAGTAAATCTAGCCATTATTTGATGTGTCCACCATTTGCCTTTTTAAAATGGCACCAGTTTTTCTAAAGGAAAGGGGATTGTTTTTATCGAGGCAGTTTGTTAAAGCATCTTGGAGCATTGTCTGTTTCTTCACATGATCCCAGACTGACTGCACAATGTGGAGATCAGGGCTCTGTGATGGCCAGACCATCTGTTCCTGAACTCCTTGTTCCTGTGGCCGAAGATACTGTCGTTTCAAACGGCTCTGTCTGTGTGTCTGGGCTTGTTGTCAGGCTGCTGAATGAATTCAGGAGCAATCAGACACTGATGCTGTACGATGAGATGTTTAAATAGGAATCTAAAGTCTTAACCTTTTACACACTTCTGCAAATACACTGATGACACACCACATATCAAATGTGAAATTAATAAATGTGAGGATTATACGTTTATTGATTGTAATCACATCTGCAGCGGCTTCTATCCTCCTATTTATAGTTAGGATGTAAATAATGTATTGGATGTGGATGTGATTTTTATGTTCCAAGATGATAATATTGGTGATTATTAATTATTTGAATGGTTTGTTGGTATTATGATGACATTTACTTCCCTTGATCTAATCTGTTCACATGAAGAGCTACAGTAAAATTAATCCTTTTGTGTGCCATTATTATATGTGATTTAATGCACGCAACAGCATGTTATGTCTCATCATGCAATCAAACAATATAATTCTGCACTTGCTGTGGATTACTTTTGTTCTTATTACATTTATAGTAAAAGCACATTTCCTACATTTATTTGATTTATTCATTGAATTTGTCTGTTTCTTCTTCTTCTTCTCAGGTTTGGACTGAGCAACAGATTTGACACAGAATTTCCCTCTGTTCTCACGGGAAAGGTACCGTTGCTTTTTGGTTTCCTTGCATGTCGGCCTCGCAGGCTGCTTTTCTGTTCAATTCCAAGTGGGAAGAATTAAGCAATTCAAACCACAGTGATTCTTTTGTTCTTTTGGGCCTTTAACAGCCCCAACTTCCCCAAACCTCCCCATTCAAACCTCACCAAGTGGGTCTGATCTGACCGAGAAGCATTTCAAGCAACGCACCACAGCTGCATAGAAAAGAGCCTGAATGTGCTGCTGTCCAGCTCTGTAAATGAGTAAGCCGTCTATGGGGCTCAGTTGACGGCGACCCCAGTGTTTTGAAGGGTCCAACTCCAGGTGATAAAATAATGAAATGAAGACTCCGCCGGAAAGCTTCCTGGGTCAGACACAGAAACACAAAAAGGCTGCAGGGGTAAGAGCTGGCTGAGGGAAGTGTGGGCCCATAAAAAGTACCTTCAGTATTGTGACCCAGGGTGACGTGATGGATGAGGCCACAATTATGATGATTGAAGGGTGCAGATCAGGCCCTGCTGGGCTTTATTCCGAGGTCCTGGGCTGTTTGCAAAGAGACCTTTGCATCCTGTCATAAAAGATTACGACCCCTGTTTTATGGCGTACAGACTCAGCGTGGAATGAGCATCCATTCAAGTTGTTTGACTGTCGCTGCCACAGGCACTGAGCTTATCTCTCCTTTGAATCCCTCCTTGCCTTGAACAGACTAGAGCTCGGTTAGTGAGTCAGAGCCATTGCATTCAGAGATCTCATCTCATCTCTGGACAACATCTGCAAATATCTACCTGTTGCTCTTCTCAAGCCCTTTGATCTCTGCGCTCAGGATTTCTTTTGAGAAAGTAGGAATCTCTCATGTCATCAACAACAACAACAACAACACTTATCTTACCCTCTGTCCTTCTAAGATGTTTGCTCCATGCCTCAATTCTCTGATTAAAAAGGAACTGTTTATTACATAGTTTCTCTTTTTTCTTCCCTAGGTAGCGCCGGAGGAATTTAAAACCAGTATCAGCCGGGTGAACGCTTGTCTGAAGAAGAACTTGCCCGTGAATGTGAAGTGGCTTCTGTGCGGCTGCCTGTGCTGTTGCTGTACAGTGGGCTGCAGTCTATGGCCCGTCATCTGCCTCAACAAGAGAGTGAGTCCCACACCGCCCGTGACGAGACGCGGACATTTTTACTCTCCCTTACATCAGCAGTGATTACTCAGGGGCTGTTGTAGCAATTCAGCCGCATTGGTCTAAGTGTAGAGGGTAATAACAACTCGTGTTCAATTAGTGGCTCTGTGTAGAAATGATACATTGCGCCGCACAGCTCCAGCCCAGCTCAAGGGTGTGTCATTTAAAGGTGGTGTTACCCACCACACCGAATTACTGGCAACAAAGTGGAAATTACAAGCTGGTAAAATGTGACTTCAGTCCATAAATCCTTACACCGTTGCTGTGTACTCGTACACGTTTAAGTGCAAAAAGTGACCGCGTAAAGTACCCTGCTTGTGTTGAGGTTTTCTCTCTTCCAACAGACACGACGGTCGATTCAGAAGTTGTTAGAGTGGGAAAATAACCGATTATACCACAAGGTAAGAGAGACGACCAATTACACATGAGCACCTGTGAGAAAGTGCTTAATTGTCTGTCAGTGTGCGGTGGAGTATCATGATGGATAATCACCATTAGTCTGTCTTTGAAAACTCTTGAGAGCCTCAAAGCTGTTTGCCTTAGATTTGGTGCTCGAGGTCTGAGAGGGACGGCGAGGTCAACTCTAAAATGCGGTGTTAATTTTGTTTTGTCTCGCAGCAACAAATTACAGCTAGTAGCTGTGCACAGGCATAAAGGAAACTCTTCAGGGTGTCTGGCCACCGTTTGACCCTGGTGAGACCAGACAGCCCCTGCTCCTAAATTCCCCCGACACTGAAGGGGAGATTTCAGACAGATTTTCCTTTTGTGTGTGTGTGTGTGTGTGTGTGTGTGTGTGTGTGTGTGTGTGTGTGTGTGTGTGTGTGTGTGTGTGTGTGTGTGTGTGTGTGTGTGTGTGTGTGTGTGTGTGTGTGTGTGTGTGTGTGTGTGTGTGTGTGTGCGCGTGCGTGCGTGTGTTTGAGATGTTCATTCATTGTGTCTTCTCTCGTCAGCTGGGTCTGCACTGGAAACTCAGTAAAAGAAAATGTGAAAGCAGTAACATGATGGAATATGTAAGTACGCTGTCAAAACAATCGGATATAAATTACTGCAATATTACCTGGTGATTATTTCATTACTGATTCATTTGTGGATAATTGTTTTACATAAAAATAAAATAATGAGAAATCCACATTATATTTTCCTACAGAGCAAAGTGTCTGTTTTGAATCCTGTTGACATCTTTGTTGTGTTTCCTACATCTTGTGTTTTTTGTGTGTGTGTTAGAAATGTCCTCCAAACATCTTTGTGCTCATAGTCAATTTCCTGCTGCAGTCTCACATGGGCTCACTTGGGCATTTTACTTGGGGACTGGAAGGAAAAGTTCTATAAAATGTCCGGAGCAACAGACTCTGACATTTACATTCTCACATACAGTCCTTTCAGAAGATCTCTAGAAAATGTGCATGTGTGGAGCAAGCAGCTTTAGTCCGTGTGATTATCAGTCAATATTCTCTAAATTGATTGATTGATTAATAGCCTGCTGTAGTTAACAATGTTGTATTTTGACATCTTTCCCTTTTCCCCTCTGTAGGTGATTCTTATAGAATTCTTACCCAAATATCCTATATTCCGACCGGACTGAGGCGGCTGTTATCAGACTGGACGTGTGGCCCTTGAATCTCATCCTTAGTGCCTTGTATATACAGTATGTCGGAGGTCAGGGTCTGCACCGGTGTGTTTCCAGTGGCGACCCGTATATCTCCCAGTACCTTGTACGTTTGCAACACTGTCACTTTGCTTTAGAGCAGATTTTGCACATTTTCCCGACAGACCTAGATTTGTCCCCTTCTGTTGCACTCAGATGTGAGTGTTTTTTTTGTTTTTTTGTTACACGTGACAAAACAAGTGAAACTTTTCAAAAAGTGCATTTACCCCAAAGAACCATCAGCCTGTATCCCATCTGTTATATCAGTAATCCCTTGCAAAGAATGTGATGCCTCCACCTTCCTTGACTATCCTTGCCTTATGTAAAATTCTTTGAACGTGTGACAGGAGGAGGAAGGTATTGGATAATTCAAGTCTGTAGATTCAAACGCTGTTCGTTGGGTTTCCTCTCTTTGAATCCAGTTCTTTGCAAGTAGATGGGATGGGTTGAAATTGCCTGACGTGCGGTGTGCGTCGTCACCCAGTGTTTTCTTTGACATGTAATTCTCTGTATATGGGAACTAGCTCGTAGAAGAACTTGATCTGTATATACAACGTTAGGATAAGCTGTACATTCAGTGGTATTCCATTGTTTACATAAAGTTACTTAGCTACTTATTTTTTTTTGCCAATATATTGTTGTACCATAGTTTTGATGAATGAAAGATGTCTATGTACCTTTCTAGTTTATATGGACCTGTTTACCTTGTAAGCCATATAGTTACAGTGATGCCAGAGTTAGGACTGATTATTGCACTTGAACGCAGCAGAAAGTCAAGATATGAGATTATAACTAATCCCGAATAATCCAATAACAAGAGCTGCGCTTGTTCCTGTGTGGCTTTTTTATTTTTGCCAATGAAGATGTCGTTCGATGACTCATCATCTCTTAAAGCTGGAGAAGCATCAGCAGCTCCCTGACGTGCAGAAGGAAGAAAGACATTTTAACTCGTTTATTTTTTTCAGTTTAACCCGACGTTGCATTGAGTTTTTATAGTTTTGTACTCCTCCCTGTGCCGTGTGTGGTCCTCCATATGTGTGAGAAGCACATGCATCAACAGTACATGGTGTTTTGAGCAGATGGTTCCTTTGTTCCAGTGTTAGTATTATTTTCCTGACTGTTAGTGGAGACATTGCTGTATTGCGTCGTATTAGAGTGCCTCTGGATTTCGTTGGTGAAACGCGGAGACGTGCAGGTGGAAATCTGTTCTCTTGTACCAAGGAGATTTCAAATCCCTTAACCCAGTGTTGTCCCTGTTACAAATCCATGTAAATGTTTGTCATGATGACTTGATCCCTATGGAGAGAGAAAAATAAATTGTTCAATTTTGATTTGTCCTCGCTGTCTCATCCTTTTTCCAAGTTTGTTATTTGCCGTCACGCTCAGCTAATGTGTCGTCTTAGTAAAACGGAATCATTCTTGACCTCTGCCGCCGCTCCCCTCCTGCAGCCCGCTGCCCCAACCAGAAATGTGGCTATTTGTCATGTTTAACAAGGTGTTGCGTCGTTAAATTTAACAAGACAGCCTGCAATTACCCGACACATTTGTAAAAATCAGGAGTGCTGTTAGTGTAATCTGCTGCTGATTTCTAATGTTGTGCATCAGTGGTCACAGTGTAGAAAATACTGAATCATGTGTCTACTGTATCTCACCACAACCCCCGAATACGGAGGTGGCGGGTTTAACTGGGGCCCGTTTTATGGTCCTTTGTGTTTTTTGTTCTCTCATTCACAGTCTGTCCCTGTTGAGAGGATTTTACTGCGGTAATTTACTCCACCAATGTTCTAACGTTTTAAACTCGAGTTACTGCCCCAGTTTCACTGAATGTAGGATAGCATCTTTAATCGTGGTGCAGTTTAAATAAGCGTTAACCAAACAAATGTGATTAATTCAGCCGTTTATTCCTTAAAGTAGTTTAGGATTACAGCCCAAAAAAATGTTATAGTGAATTTGAATGCATTCAAGTGATAATTTAAAAAGATATAAGTACTTGTAATTTATTTGAGCATTTCCAGTTTATGGTTCTTCTTCTCTACTAAACTTCATAAGACCTTTTTACAGGTATCTCACTACTATGGTTAGTAGTCATTTTGATTTTAAATACAAAGAACATGATCAGCTTATACAATTTGATGTATAATTACAGAGTAAAGGGCACTAAGTTATTCTCAGATATTTGGCTGGTTAGACCTTCTCAGTTACATCCAGTGAAGTCCTGAAGAGTAACAATTATTTTATTTTGCTGTGCACATTTAAAAAAACAATCCTCTTTCAGGACCTCAGTGCCTCCAAAATGAAACATATTTCTACACAATGCAAAGTATTTTTTTCCTGATAATACTTTGCTAATTTTATTCTGTTTGGAATTTTGAATGCAAGACTTAAACCTGCACCAGAGTATTTGTGCATCATTGTATGGCTGCAAGTATTCAACACTTCCACCACTGGCTACTCATCACTATGTTGATCGTCTGTCTCTGTTTGACTTTCCTATGTACTTTCTGCGATGTGTAACTAGTTGTACTGGTCTGTGCGCTTAAACATGAAGATATTCACATATGTGAACTGCACACTCTACATTCACACTCTACATTCACACTCAATCATTGCTCTGAACCCTTAAGTCTTATTTGATACAGGAAGACTTTCTTTGTCCACAGATGAAGTTCAGAAATCTTGAAAAACTTGTGTTTGTGCTTCTTTAATCTTTCTCAGTCTAGAATTTGAGTTTTCTCAGCATGAGGAAAATTGGTCAGTTGGAGCCTGGGTCATTCTTTATTCTGCAGTTTGTGTCCACCAGGGGTCACTGTACAGTTTATTGGACATTTCTGACTGGTAAATCACCTTTTCCTCACTCATCCTGTAGTTTACTATGGATGTAATATTCCAGTGGAATGTGGCACAGCGACAATAACAAATAAACCTAAATTTAAAACCCACCTATTTATTTTGGCTGTTATGTAGTGTTCATAATTTTAAGGTTTTTTTATTATTGATTTTCCTATTAAAAAATGTTATTCTATTCTAATCAAACACCCATACATACATTTGAATTGTTTTAAATGTGCTATATAATGAAAGTTTAATTGATTGATTGATTGTATAAACAGAAGAATCGCACGGTTATTATTATGATTTTATTGAACATAATGTAACATTGGACAGGCCAACGCAGACAATTAATATTTCAGAGTCACTCTGATTCAAAAACTAATTCTGTGGTGATATTCTGGATTATTCTATAAATCTCGCACCAGTTAAGATACAAGAAAAAGGCCACTGGGAATGTGTTGACACAAAGAGTAAATTCATCTGGACCAGGCCATTCATCTTCAAATTCATATTCAAGGTAAATACACTTTATCATGACAGGAAAAGAATGAGCAAACACATTTTGGTAGAGCGGCAATTTAAGGCAAGTATACGTTCTGGTTTGTCCTTCAGTGTCGACAAGGCACCCACTTGTCAGAGTCCATCAATTGGAGGCATTTCAAATACAGAGCACTCATACAGGGACATGGATCAAATGACAAAAAGTCCTCTTGTTTATGCATCAATACCAAACATTCATCACAGGTTTATTCGCTTCTTCAGACTCACTCACAGTTTAAAACAACTATTATAATGTGTCCTGGTTTAGTTCCTGTCGCTAAAATAAGAACTAACAGGAAATAAACTTGGACCCAAGCTGTTTCCTACCTATGCAGCTCTGGTAAAATGGTCCACGCAGGTTTCAAGTGACGTTTACAGGAGAGTACGTTTATACTGATCACTTTTATGGCTTGAATAAGACCGAACCTCCGATTTTTCAACAGAATGTTCCCATTGGAATCAAGCCAGTGTCAGTTTCAGACCAAATGTGAGTGTAGTTCTTTTATTTACCTTTAAAAGGTAAATAAAACCACGTGTAAACCACCAATAAAACTACGTGTTTGTTTTTGTAATCCATTCTTACTTTTCCAACTTGGCTTAATTGTTCTGCTGCATGTTTTGAAAGTGCAATAAAAATAGTAATACACCAGTTAAAAGAGAGGAGGATTTTTTTTCTGTCTTTGGCATCAGACTTTACACTCAGCAGCCATTTTCTTTTATATATAGTCACCTACTATTCATCAATACATAACGTTCTACATGTTCTGTCAAATCTACATTTCATCTTTGGATTCTGTTTATGTGAATCACTTGAATCAAGTCACCACTAAACGATAACATCATCCAACGTATTTAAGCTAAAATATAGATAAAGCTTCAGAAGAGGATAAAACCGACATCTGAAAAAAACAATCCTTCCAGTTTGTCCGTAGTGTTTTTAGTACTTCACTGATTGTCATCATCTTTGCACCCTGATTAAACTGCCCTGCGAGTTCATCAGACACTGACACAAACAGGTACCTGCACACAGGACGGCTCGTATGTACACACGTGTTACATGACTAATCAAAAGCCCGAACAAGAACGTAACCAAACAGTGAGTTACATATGGAAGAGTCAATGAGTGGCCCAGTCAAGAATGCAGCTGAACAGGGCAGAGTGTGTGTGTGTGTGTGTGTGTGTGTGTGTGTGTGTGTGTGTGTGTGTGTGTGAGTGTGAGTGAGAGAGAGAGAGAGAGAGAGAGAGAGAGAGAGAGAGAGAGAGAGAGAGAGAGAGAGAGAGAGAGAGAGAGAGAGAGAGAGAGAGAGAGAGGATTAGAGAGTGAATGTGCTCATGTGTGTTCTACACTAGACTCCCGGGCCACGACACCACAGTCAGTGTGACTTTGTTTTTCTGCAGCTTGAGCATGGGGATGAGAGACGAGTTGTTCATTCCCACCGTTGTGGCTCCGTTCACCGCCACAATCTCATCACCGCACCTGGAGAGAACCACAGGCCAGTCAGAGCGATGAAAGGACACGGGAGCAGATCATACGGGAGTCAAACTGGGGTGAACTTACTTGAGGCGTCCGTCAAATTGAGCAGGTGTACCAGGCACAATGGTTTTGATGAAGAAAGGCTGCTGGCCGTGGCTCTCCTCGTACCCCCCGACGATACTGAAGCCCCAGCTCTCGTTGTTGGTCTTCTGCAGGACGATGTCCCGGCACCAGTGCATGTGACTGAGACAACGAGGACACGGTCAGAATGAACTTTTTCACACAAAAGGACAGACCCTCCAGGAACTGATGGTAATGAAAGCTTCTCTACCTCGGTAATCCCAACCAGCGAGTCCACAGCGGCGTCCAGTTGAGGGCGTCATCTCGCGGGTCGTCCATAAGGTCCAGTTCGTCCATGGTGGCGGCCTCGGTTTCCTCCTCTGAGTCATCGGAGAGCGTCTGGATGACTCGCAGCACCACCTGGGACTGAGCTGTCTGAGCCTTCAGCACCGAAACGGCCTCGTTGTAGGTAAACTGGGTCAGATCCACACCATTGATGCTCAGGAGAATGTCACCTGAGGAAACGCATGATGTCGTGAAGACAAACGTTAGTTCAGGGGATCTTTGTGTTCAACATTAGACATCAGTTGATTCATTGATTAGAAGGTTGATTGTTTGAGCTTTAACATGTGATGAGTTGATGTTGATGTAAAACTAACAGATCGTTAGTTGTAGTCCTGGTTTAATGTCTTTATCTTGAAGTCAAATCCCTTATTCAAAGTTAAAATGGCAGATGGCCAGATGTTGCTTCCTACCTCTTTTGATGGTCCCATCTCGGTGCAGACAGCCGACAGGCTGCACACTTGTGATGTAAACAGGCAGGCGGCTGCGACAGTCCCTCCCCCCGGCAATGGTGATGCCCAGTGAAAGCCGAGGCTCCTTCTTCAGACTCACAGTCTTCTCATGGCTGGAAAACCCACCTGGAGGATCCTGCATGAACAATGAGACAGATTCAAATGAAACAACGACAAATATATTTATCAACGTCACAGTTTGGATTTTTAAAGTAATGCTGGCCTTTTTCAAGTGTATCATATTCTTGACAAACTTTATTGCTAATTACTTTAATCCTATCTTGTTTGAGAGAACATGTTGTCAATTTCCTTCAGCCCCTCGAGGATCTTGACTTAATTGATTCTCGTAGAAACAAATGTGAAACACTTGAGTGGGAGCTGAGAACTAAGGGAAGAGGGAACGTGTGAGGATCAACACTAGGCTCTCGTAGAGGAGGAGATGTGTGGAAAATGACAGTTCCAACCAGCCCCCTTGTTTCTTTCTTGAGTCTGTAAACCATCAGAAGGGAAGCTCGGGGGAGGTGGGGTCTCTTCCTCCTCCCCAGCAGGGAGCCCACCCCCCCCCAGCAAGACGAAAAGGCTCCACTCTGCAGGTGAAAGCTAACTGTTACCAGCTTTGATCCTCTGCCACCCATAGAAACAAGCAAAACACAACAAGCCAGCGGCTGTGTAGCAGGAGAGTGAGCAGCACCCCGGGCCTTTTGATCAGGAAAGAGGGAGGCCCCTGAGAGCCGCTTTCATCTCTGCACACCGACGCAGGTGTCTGCTCTCAAAGCTTCTCACCCCCAACTGGGGGGTTGTTATTCTCTCTACTGACAGTGTATGGTACAACTGAGTGTGACCGACAAAGGAGCAGTCATCACGACTACGTTGTGTTAACAGAAATGTGCAAAGTTTGTTAGATACTGTGACCAACATTTTACTTTTTAAATTTGTAATTTTAAATTGGAGCCGTTTACTGCTGATTATGGGCAACAACAAAAAAATGTGATCTAAAATATTAATGATAAAAAGGAGACAGGAGTAATTTGTCTTAGTTTGAGAGTTAATGGTCTTTATATTACCTTCATGTATGTGGACTGTCGTCTGAAGTACTGGGGCTCAGGCGCCCTCCTCGCTGCTCGTCCCTGTTGTCCCTCTCTGCTGCTTCCTCCTTCCTCCTGAGTCTCTGCAGGTCTCATCACCACAAAGTTCACACGTACCTCACTGGCCTTAATGCGCACAAAAGAAAAGCAATTACTTCCACAGAATATCCATTGTCAAGAGAGTTTGAATCATGTTAAATCAGCCACATTAGCAGCCCGACTACTTGGAACCTTGTTTTAATCAGTTTCACATTGTGTGATTTAATGAGCGCTGCAGCCTCTAATCGAGCAACGCTTTTTTGTGCATGTTGCATAATTACAAAGTAACTGAAAGCAGTGATTGTTCTTTGAAAATACTTGTGGGAAACTAAAAACCAATAAAAAAGGGACTGAATCCAGAATCGAGATGATCTGTTTGCATGTTGTTCGTCTTCTTTGTGTCGCTCTTGGGTTGATTTTCTCACAACACAGCTACATTCTGACAAGGAATGTATGTTTTCACCCCATTCTCTTTATTCCTGGGGTTTTTGTGAGTAGGATTACGCAAAAACTATGAAACTGATTAACACCAGGGTGAGGGATCGGGCCTGGTCCTGGGGAAGGACCCATAAACTTCTGGTGTAGATGCACATTAAAGGGCAGATCCTGGAATGTTTTTTCACTTTCTAAAAAAAATCATGTGTACAATTGTTCTGCCTTGGCTGAGGTATGTGCTCAACTGAGAGTGATTCAAGGTCATTATTGTGATTCATTTGCCAACTAAATCGACAATTTAAAGTGTCTGCAAAACAAACCAGTCCATGCTCACAACCACATTATTACACAAAAACCTGCCTTTAATATACCTGTATGATCTGGGCAGCGCTCTCCGGTGTACCATGTCTGAGGTCGTGTCCATTAATGGCCAACACTTTGTCATTGTTCCTCAGTTTTCCATCTTTTGCTGCCAAACCCCCAGACAACAAGTCCAGGATGAAAACCCCACTCTCGTCCGATTTGCGGATGAGTTTGATTCCGAGCGGTTCGCTGCGCTGACTCTTCATCAGCGTCACCTGCAGGACTGTGCCGGGGTTGTGACTGGAGGTAGCGTTGCCGTGGGGACTCTGGGAGGGCTGCAGCGCGGTGGAAGTGGTGGAAGAGGGAGCGTGATGATCAGACCGTGGATCCCTTGATTTGAAACCTTTCTCCTGCATGACAGTGAGTCTGAGGAGGGAAGGCTGCCGCAGCACTGCGACGGCCCGTGCGTGGGGGACTGAAGCCAAGCTGATATCATTCACCTGTGTACACAACACCACAGAGAGGAACAGAGACACAGACACTGCAGTCAAACTGTAAATGACGCTGGGAAAAGTTTTCTGTCAAGCTAAAAAAGTTAAATTTACTGCTTGTTTATTTTCACAGTTTAAATGATGAGCCTGTCAAAGTGCCCTGAGAATCTGATGTGAAATTGGAGCGAAACAGAAATAAATGCATCAGTTCAGGGGGAAGAGAAAGATCGAGTTTCAAGAGATGTGTGATGCAATCTGCCCTCATCTCTCTTCACGTGCACCAGATTCCCACAGAGCCAAATAGAAAATTAAAAAAAAAACTGTGGCTAATGTTCCACATCCTGACGGCAGGAGGACACACTGAGGAAGGGGTGCTAGAGCCCGGGCTGAAATTTCAGCTCATTTTACTGTGGAACCATGTGGATCCGGAGGGTAGAAATCCAAGGAGGAGAGGAAGCCATAAGTTATTAAAATCATATTCTGTCCTTCTACTCTCCTCTATGTCCACTTCCAGAGAGTCCGTCATATCATTACCTAATAACTGATTAAATAACAAAGTAAATTAAAGTTCAGTCAACTTTATATTTGGACCCTGACCCTCTCAAAGTCAATCAGTGACAGCAACCAGGTAGAGTTGTTTACACTGATATGACACATTTGCGCTCAGCAATAACAAACCACACCTTGTTACCATGGAGCTAAAACGTGTTTATCCTGAATGTCTACTTTCTCCTTCCCAGCAGAAGAGCGCTGCGTATACAGGACCATGAGAACCCATTAACAAGGAGTTAATGCAGAAATATGCTGAATTGAAGCGTGTCACGATATCGACAATGCCAGTAGAACACTTTTGAATTCCCATGGTGAATAAGAGATGATCACGTGACATCACGGCCTGTATTATCTCAACACTTTCCTCAGGTTCATGAGTCCCTCTCACCTCTAAGATATGGTCCCCTGGGGCCAGTCTGCCATCACGCCCTGCCAGTGAGTCCCTGACAATCTCCTGGATCACGATGTTCCCCAGCGGTGTGTCTTTCCCCCCCACGATGCGGAAGCCCAGCTCCTCCTCCGGCTCCTCTCTGAACAGTTCCACCATGTTGGCCTCGGCCACCAGACTCGACCGCAGAGGGGTGTTATCTGGAGGGCAGAGGGACAGAGGACCAAGTGGAATTAATATGGCTAAATATAAGCTTTTATAAAATCAATTCTCTGCTTCCATAGGTGAGATACACATTGTAAAATACCTGATAAAGCAACTGAAAGCACACAAGGTCTTATTTTCTTCACTTAAGACATTATTGTGATCAGCACTGGATCCTCAAAGTTGATGGAAAAAGTATTAAGCTGCCACAAACCCTAAATACACGTTTCAGTACACTGAACTACACTGAACTTTCTCCACCTTGGAACTGGTCTGTACGTACACAGAGACCATACAAATGTTTATATACTGCAGCAAACTCCACTGTGTCCCTCCAGCAAAGACAAGAACCCAGCTGACTGCAGAGGTAGTAAAACCTGGATGAGTCAACACGCTGACATTTAAAAAAAAATTTACATAAATCACTACATATATAACTAAATTAGATTTAAAAGTGTAAACTCGTACTTCACTTTTTTATTTTTGTATTAAAGAGCATGCAGCAGTGATTTGACTAAATGCAAACGTCTCTGGGAAACTAGATTTCATTGAACTTTGGTCTGTGGAAATATCTTGTCAGTTTCTTAATCAGCTTTTCCCTCGTACAGACAGAAATGCGTGAGCTGGTACATTTTTCTATGTCTAGGCTGATGATTCACCTGTGACAGACTAAGAATCAAAACCTTCAGGCTATAAACATCAGCAATTCCCATCCGTGTGTTTTGACAACAGCCCCCACTGGATGAGGGTGAGCACGGGGATTTCAGTTTTCTGCAATCGGCCGAGCGGGGGAACTAATTCCACCACGTCTGGGAGCTTCCATAAACATTATTCACTGTCATTGCCAAAGAGTTGGACCAGCCTCCTATAAAGTGGTGATTGTAATCATCATGTTAGTACAGAACACAGACTATTGCGACTGGCTCACTGTTAGAAAAGGTAAAAATGACCTCATACCATCCTCGCTCTCCTCATAGGCAGGATTGATCAGCCCAGGCTCAGGCTGATCCCGGCTGGGATTTCGAGAAGACAACGTTGCCGAGTGTTTAGCATCACCGGGCGACTCCCCGTCACTCTTGCGTCCCTTTAACTCATTCCACGAGGGCCTCTTCCTTTTCTCTGCTTCCTCCTTCAGTCTTCTGAAAACAGGACATCTGTGGAAAGACAGGGACAATGAGGAAACTAGTAGAAAAGAATGACATGGGTGATGATTGACATTTTCCTTTTAAGACATGAACTCTTGAAAATTGGGTCCAGGCATTTTCTCGAGTTTGCCTTTCACATATGAAGAACGCAGCAGGAGATTGTCTCAGTCGGACATATTCACAATAACAGGAAAATGTCCATAACATTCAGGCGAGGGCTGGCGTCTAGGTAGAGCATGAAGGAGACAGTTCATGACGTATATTTCACAGTGGCAAAACACAAATCAACACGGGTGCGGCCCTTTTCAGCATAAGCTCTCGAGTCTCTTTCCAAGTTGACATCTTCGTCAGCGTCTTCTTCATCTACGGCACCACTTTTTAATCCTGAGATACTAGTTATCTCTTTTTTTGGATTAGAAACATCAGCAACACGACTACTTTCCTGTTGTATTTGTATCTAATGGACTCATTCTGACATTTTTCGGACATTTGACAAGGCTCTGGCAGGAAAAGTCCAGGAATATTTCCAGAGCAACTGACTCAGGCGTCTGCGTTCACACATGTGCATGTCTGAAGGCAGCTTTGGACACAACACATGAGAATGAGCATCTTTACAATGGAGAGATGCTATTTAATGTTTCTAGTATGTTTCTGGAAAACAGGGAGAAAGAAAATCAATGTGAAGTGTTTTCAAGCGGAAAGGGGAGATAGTAAAAACTGTATTAATGCACAGGGTTTAAACAGAAGCTCTGTGCAGATGAATAGACAATTTCACTGCATTGCAGGTTGTCTGGGTGAGATGCAGTGAGTCTGATTAAGTCAGTCAGAGTGCTGCGACGGCCGCATGCTCCCCATGCCTGAACTTTGCCTCCACGTTGTTTGCACAGAGAGGCAGCAGCAGGACTATCCACCACCCACAACCGACTACATCATGGCTGGGATGATAAGCACCACGCTGGCCATGTGAAAAACAACTTGATTAACCTGCACCTCGTCTTGAGATCATTCATAATAAGTTAGTGTGTTTCGTGGAGGAACTGAGGCTCTGACCAGGGATAAATGCAACACCTCCAAAGAGGAGAAAGAAACCCAAACTTTTGAACGTCACAGACAAACAATGCTAATGATAGTTTGTCTGTGGAGATCCTCAGTCATCCAGGTAATGGTATATCTAAGTGCTAAAAAAACATGTCAACTGGACCTTGATGAGTTAACGCTAATGATAGTTATTTCACATTCCTCAGTCTGTGCCACAGAGTTGGGGGGTGCAGGTTTTTTTAAATAATAATTTAGTAACACTACATATACAGTGCTCCAGTGGAAATATTTACAATATTTGTGACACATTTTACAGAACAATAAATAAAACTCAAATGCTTCATGTTGTCTCAATCAATTAATAATTGGCCAGGATCCTTGTACCCAAACACCTACACTACACTCTAATGTGCACTCTCTCATGACTATATCCCCCGAACCTGCTGCCATGACAACACGTACGTCTCAACCTGACTCTTACCTGTTGTGCAAGTGAGGCTGCAGTTCACAGCGCTGCATCTGCTGCTGGCACTCGTCGTAGTGAGGACACATTACGATCAGCTTATCCAGTAGGTTCCTGACCAGCAGGCTGGAGGGACGGCACTGATGCAACTGCAGCCGCTGGCGGTCCACAGGGCAGAAGTCCTGCTCTTTTAAGAAGTTGCTCAGACAGTGAAAGCAGTAAGTGTGGCCACAAGGGGTGTCCATGGGTTTGAGCAAGGGCTGCAGACAGATGTGGCAGACCAGCTCGTCGTCCACCTCGTCCTGGTACTCATACAGGTGGCTGTCCTGGCCCTCATGCTGCTGGCCACACTCCTTACAGACCCGTGCCCATGAGAGTCCTGCAGCAGTGCTGCAGCTGCTGGTACCTTTGGTTTCTATTGTAGCCATTGGCTGAGGGAGCTCAGTCCAAATCTAAGTGTCCTCTTAGATCTTATCTCCTCAGAAACGGTCTCTTGTAAAAGTCTATGTCTGCATCTCCAAAGCTGAATCCATAGTGAAAGTGAAACAACAATCCAGAGTCGTCAGCTTCTCCTTGTCTTCATTTTGTTTTTTCTGTTGAGAAGAAGAAGCACAGTTTAGTCTATTGGAGAATTTGGACTTTTCCTACTCATACTGGCCAGCTCCACAGGAAATGACAAATCCATTGAGCAGCAGCAATAAGGCAGCAAGCCACAGCTGCTTCCTCTCAGCGAGTTTCCTGAGGGACAAAGGGAATTCTCATCTCAGCTAAAAGTCACCGCGCTCAAACTCAGTGAAATGAGGCAGGAGAGCGGGACTTAAGTCAAAGCCCTGCTAATGGGATGGAACAAAGACATGGCACTACACAAGAGTAAGAATTTTGAATGAACTGGGCAGAAATGTAACCCCCATCACTAATGACCCCTTGCACCCAATCAGCAGTGGTCCCCAGTCCTTTGTGCCAATCCTAATCTCCTTTAATGCCTTCTCATAAGGAGAGTGCTGATTAGAAACACATTCTTTGTTGAAACTTTTGGCTGCTCACTACACATATGATAATACAAAAAATTGTATTTCATGAATCAAACCAAATATATTGTTTCAGCTCATGAAATCTACTTTGTAAAATAGATTTCATCCATTGTAGGCAAGGTTAACGGGCTTCCACGGTGACCACAGCAGATAATAAATGGACTGAAATGTAAATGAGTTACACTAAATTACTTTTTTTGCAACATAAGCGAGGAGTTTTTGAGCTGAGCACTTATGACCTAATGTCCGAGTGGCTCGAGGGACAGAGAAACATTCAACACACCACAAAATGCTACTTTCAGATCAGAAATTTGACCCTGAATATACAAAGTAGTAAAGAAACCTTGTACCTTGCACATAACCATAGAAAAATAAGTCCATGCAATTACCTCACTACCTTCAGTTGCCTTCCCTTAGTGATCCAGTCCATATCTCAGCCACAAAGGAACCGCCTTTACCTCGGTGTGATTACTTTGGAGCGACTCACCCGAGATGATATCTTTGTTGTCAAGCGCCCAGTAGCCACCGCACGCAAACACAAGACTCTAACATAGCGGCTGCCTGAAGCTCGAATGAAACCAGAGCCCTGCCTCTCCAGCAGCACACCGTCAGAATAATGTGTGTGTGCCTGTGTGTGTGTGTGTGTGTGTGTGTGTGTGTGTGTGTGTGTGTGTGTGTGTGTGTGTGTGTGTGTGTGTGTGTGTGTGTGTGTGTGCGCGCATCGGTGTCAGGAATGCAGAGGGGAATTGTTGTAACTAGGCAGAGAGAGGGAAAGAGAAGTGCTCCTTCTGCATCTCTCCAGCAAATGTGTGTATATTTATGTCTATGTGCGTGCATGTGTGTGTGTTCAGGAACTCAGACTGCTGATGTTGCACTACTCCAGGTAAAGTACTCTCTATAGGCGAATGACTGATTGCAAACACACAAGCCTGATTACAAGTGTGTGCGCACACGTCTTTCCACACACACACACATGCATCCCGGCTGAGGTCACACAGGCCTTCTTTCTCTCTTTGTCTTTACTTTGTGCAAGTGATACCTTGTGCTGTAATGGATAGCGGGCCATGGATCCTGTAGCTCCGGGAGAGAAGCACAGTAGAAACTAGGCTGAGCGCCACTTATTTAGAAACCACATTACCCTCATGTTAAACACACAGTGTTCAACTGTAAAAGGGCAAAGCAGGTTCTCTTATTATTAAAACATTCACAGCCTCATTCCCATCAAATTCCATGTCTACTGCTGTATTCTTAAGGTGCAGCATTTGCTTGTCACTAGTTGGGAGTCACAGCAGATAGAGCGATTCCAGAGGTGGCTGACTCGGAAGCCATCTATCAAGCCCCCCTGTTCCCACACAAACGCGACAGCTGATCACTACGTTTGTCAAGGATGCAGCATGAAATCAATAAAAAGTACTCGTCTTTCTTGGGATCTTCCACATGAAACGGAGACTTGTCGAGATGGCTCAGCGTAAACCAAAAAAGTGCAGTGAAGACACGATAAGTCAATCGATTGATTTGTCAGTTAATCAATTACTCGACTCACAACTTTACCAATCCAATTTATAAAGTTAAACTGAATATCTCAAGAGTTTTTGACTGAAAACATTCTGCATTTTGAATACGTCACCTTGGGCTTTCGTAAAGGTGGACTGGGAGTTTTTCATTATTTTCTGGCATTTTACATGAAATATTTTCTAGGCCAACAGAAATCAGACGATGTTTTCGTAATTGGATGATTGCTTGAGCCATTTTCCAAGAAAAAAAACGACAAACATTACAGAGTTCCAGTTGACCAATGCACAAGTTCAGCTTTTAACAGTTGCTCAATCATTTCTTATCTCTGGGCTCTGGACTATTGGTCAGAAAGGTCAAGCAAAGCGAAATCGTAAACTCAGATGAGCAGGTTTCACTATTCTCTTCCATTTAACCAGGCAAACTATTAATGAAGTACTAAAGAAAATGATAAGAAGTTCGCTTGATAATGAAGCAGCAGCTACAAAAGGCAATCTGAAGACATTACTTTGTTCTATCAGACATTATCTATGACTTTCTGACTAAACTCAGACATAAACTCCAGAAAACGTCTTGAAAAATGTCCTTGAGTTCTCCGTTCGACATATGAAGAGAGCGCAGCAGGAGATTGTTCGGGTCAGACATTTCCACCACAACAGGAAACAGGAATATTCCGTTGAGGGGTGGTGCATGGAAAGAGATATTTGTATTCTTTTTTTTTAAGTTTTCAGTTAGAGTCATCATCAACGCGCCCAGTCGCTTGCAGTGGACTTTCCAGACAAGCTCTAGCTGTTTTCTCACATGGCCTCACGCAGACATTTTCCTAGGGGGGCTGGCAGGAAAAATTCCAAAAAACATCCGGAGCAACTGACTCTGACATTTGCGTTCTCACATAAAGCCCCACCAGAAAATTTCAGGGAAAATGTCCGGAGTTCAGTTCAGGTCTGAAAGCAGCTTACATAACAAGATATAGATTAATCCTAATCCTACACTGGTACAAGAAAATTATTTCCCAGGAATCCCACACTTAAAAGAAATGCTTATAAAACTAAGACAAGAAGACAGTTTTGCAATAAATGGCATGAAATGTGTTTTTTACCGGCTGAGAGTCAAGCAAAGTTCAAAGCAACCGTGATGTGGGGACGCCTCGTCCAAAGCCCTGTACTCATGTGACAGTCTGAGCTTTCCGGAGAAATGTCTGTGGCCCTGCAGTATCCTCCAGTCTCCCAGAGGATTACACATGGTGGCGTTCCGTCGAGGCTGAGCCGAATCACTCGCTTTGATGGCTGATATGAGTCAGTCGCATGCGCTGCCACACCCTCAGTGAACACAGGTGAAGCCACAAGAACAAACAAATTTCTCCACTCCGTGAGACAGGAGGTGTGTCACGCTTACTTCTGCTTACACCAATGTCTGGAGTTAGAAATAGACATTACACACGGCGGCTACACGTGAAATGGAAAGAAGAAAGACACGTCAACCCAAAGGTGAACGACTACGCTCCCGAGTGTCTCAGAATAACATCGGCAAAAAGCTCCAACAAGCCCAAAATTAGACTTGAATAGCTTCAGCATGTCACTTGTCACTAGAGATGAATTGAATATTTTTGCCCCTAAGTTAAAAATAGTACTTCCGTTCTTTCCAAAAATAAAAACTATCATATCCGTCAAATGTTTCATCTATTTCCAGCACTGTCTGGACATTATGTAACAGCTGCACAGCAGGCAAAGTCTCCTGCTTTAAATACAATGACCTGTATTTGCATTGCACATAAGTCCACCTGTCCAAGTGACATTAAAACCACCAGCCTCCAGAGAGTTTCCCACTCCAGCTCCCTCCTGGTTTGAGCTTTCACACGACCCAAGCAGCCACAGACTCGCATGTGCTGTGGTACCAGTGTCTCCAGAACATATCACACATGGAGGTTAAGCTCCTGAGGCTCCCACTGTACAGCAGCCAGGGACAAAAACATCACAAACACCACCCATGTGTTCAGCATCTTCAAAGATCTTCAGGTTTTTCTGTCTTCTTGTATTTCCCAAGAACAATAAGATGTGTCAGCAACTGCAGAGGTGCCAAGAATACAACAGTGTCGTCAAAAGTCTCTAGACTGAATTTGATCGATTTTACAGTTTGACCAGGGTCGAAAAAAGAAGTAGTCAAATTCTTTGCTTGACTACACAAGTACTTTGTGAGCAGTACTTTGAGTAAGTACTTTGTGATGTGAACTGCTACATAAACTGTTGGGCAGTATAATCTCAAATGATGCATCTACAGCTGAGGGGATTCAAAAGTTACCCCATCCTTCCAGTTTGAAGGAAATCAGTTCAGTAGTTTTTGTGTACCCAACAGTACATTCAGTTGTTGACAACATTAAAATACTTCTTTAATGTACATATCAACTAACACAATAATATATACAAGAACACTCTGAATATTTAGTATATTTAATTTTGACATTAAAAGGACATTTTAAGGTCAATACTTGTAAATTAGTGTAAATTAGGGGATGGAATTGCAACGTAACTTGTGATAATCGACACATTGCAAGACAATCATCACGATACATGGTGATGTCTGTCTGACTGAAGAAGAATACAAAATACCCCTAAACAGGTCAAATGCAGTATTTGTGTATTTATTCATTGCAATTTGGTGTTTGACACAAACTGAGATGAAACAATAGACAAAAAGTGCTTCAAGTCTTATTTGAGTGCCTCTTTGAGGTGTGACAATCACGCTGTCACTTTTCAATGTGACATCTAATGTAAAATAAACAAAGACTACCAAAAGTCCATATCATGTGTACTTTTACAACTAAATAACTCAATATTGATGTGTAGCGCCAACATTACAATAGTCGCCAGGACTAAGATATGTAACCATATTGATATTTTGTCCCATCCCAAGTGCAAATGCAGTATTTGTACATGTAATAGAGTATTATTAGATGTGCTCAGTAAAGGACAGGACTGCTTCATGTGCCTCCACCTCTGTTGTGGTTTCACTGGGACCATAAATAAGTCAGTGTCCCTCCTCGTGTCAGACCAGTGCTGTTGGTTTGATGCTTATCTCTTCTTCACTGGGAACCACCAGGAGACAGCGCGGCTCAGAAAGTTCCCGAGTCTCAGATGGAGGTGAACACATCGGCAGCTCCGGTCCGACTTCACCTTCACGACCGGCAGCGGAACGCGACACATGTAAACTCACTGAAAAACACCGCGCACACAAGCACACACGTCTCAAAGTGACGAGCGGCTTCATCCTCCATGTTTGTTTGTTCCCATAAAAGCAGCTCGGTGGTATCGAGGCGACACCGAAACTCGTCTTACCTGCGTGAAGGTTGTTTTCCGGAAGCAGAAGCTAACCTCCGCGCGGCTCGGCTCGGCTCGCTAAAACAAAGAGGTCCGTGTGTGTGTGTCTGTGTGTAAGTCAGCGAATAACCACGGCCACAGACAGACAGACACACACACACGTTGTAATGTTAATACATGTGTTTACCTCGGCGCTGGGGGACCGCACAGCTCCGTCCCAGGTGCAGTTCAGCCTCCGGACACACACTGGGCGACTTTCCCAGTTTCGAGCGAACGTGGTATCGAGCTGAGAGACCTGGCGGTGGAGGACAGGAAGGACGAGAAGAAGAAGAGGGAGGAGGAGGAGGAGAAGAAGAAGACCATCCAGGTGTACACACACACACGTTCACACTGTGCAGTGGTGCCTTTACTGTGATTCATATTTAGGCTAGGCAATAAATCCATGTCAATAATTATTGATATGGATTTTTATTATGGTTTATTAAAGGTTCAGTTTACCACCACTGCTTTCACTATTTTTGATAAAAATGTAATTTGGCACATTACACATAATAATAATATATAAACATATACATGTGAAGAACAACAAGTGAACAAGTATGAGATAAAAAAAACATATGTCCGCTATGATTGTGTAGTATATATATTCATATCATATTGTATACTATTGTGAACTTATACCTATTTATATTCATACACATGCATCTTTTTATAGTTATAGCATATATGTAGTATACTGCTTTTTAGTATACAATGCTCAAATTAGCAGATACCATTTTATACTTGTATTCATATTGTTTAGCTTACCTACCGATACTTCTACTTATAGTCCACTACCTCACTTCATTTCATATTGAATATTTGTGCTGCTCTGTATTTACTTTGCAGATTCACCAAACTAAATATGATCAACATATAAATAGTGATGTATTATTATAGATTACATAAGACTTAACTCCCATGGATATCTACCCAGTGTTACATTAAGTCATTAAAATGAATGGCTACAAGATGTAACTATTGAAAACATCAATGATCAAACCATAAACATGATTTGGTTTTGAAATGAGCCAATTTCATAATGACCTTTTACGTTTGGCACTGTGAGGTAATATTATTATGATAACTTTTACTCCTCTGATTACATAACTTATACTGTCATCCATCCTTCCATCCATTAGCTAGCTCATCCTCTAAAGTCCCAGTTGACCAGAGTTCTTCCACTTAGTTTATATTGCTGGTTTTATTGGGGTAAAATATAAAAGTACTTCTTCTTCTACCACTATGCAGTGTAACATTTCATTTTGTATGCGAAAAGGAATGTTACTTGTACATGTGTTCAAATCCATGACCACTGTCATATGACCCAAAACACACATATCAGTGTTACTGGGCTGAAATGTTGTGCAAGGTTGTATTCAGATTATTACTTCTGTCCAAATGTTGCCTGTTAGCAGACTAGTCTCAACACTGGCTAACTAAAGCTAAAAGGGACAATACTTTACAAAGTGTCCCCATTATGTATATTAAAACACCTCTCACTCACTTAAAGTGACAAGTGGCATTTGTCATCACTTTATGGCAGCATTAGAATTTGTGATTGACAGTCTATATACTGTAGATCTGCATACATGGCTGTGAAATCTGAAGGAAATAAGTTCAAGCGGTGACAAAATGCGCAAACATTATATATATTCACAATATATACTTTATAATCAAACATATGGCAGTGTTATGATAAATTGATATAATCAATTATTTATTTTTACAATTAACTGACGAATCATGGAATACAAGAAAAATGACCAGAGCCAAATCTGACATCTTTAAATATCTTATTTCACCCAAAACTCACACACATTTACCTCACTGTGAGTTTATTATGATGATCATTAGACTCATACTTAGGATGCAGGAATCAGTGAATCTTTGATATTTCTGATCAGAATCAGTACTACACCTAAGAAAAAAAAAATAGCTGACAATAATCTTTTAGTCGATTGGCTAACTGGCTTAATTTGAAACAGTATCTGTCTTTAATAAAATGCACAAATATATGTAATGTGGATGCTTAATATTAAAAAAGACGTATATTTTGGGACTGCTCCAGTTAAAAGGCCTCAGACACATGAGCACTGGGTGTAAAGCAGCATACCCCCCCACCCCCCTGCAGAATAGAAGGGAATTCTCTGTGCCATAAAACCTCTCTGTGAAAGCCTGTTTCCCCCAGGATTTATAGCTGTGGTAGGAAGCTCAGTACAAAGTGACATTTGCTGATACAAGCCCACAGAAAGAGACGTGGTGGTAATACAGACATCAATTGGTCTGTATGTCACAAGACAGCCAGGAAGTGAGGCTACTTATCTTAACATCGCATGGGGTCAACTGGGGATGTGTCATCTATGAAAAAGTAGTTTAACCTACATTCTTGTGTTGCCTTCAGCCTAAATATAAAGACGGGGGATGTATCCATTGTTTATTATTGTACAAACCCCAAAATAACATTAAAAAAATAGTTAAAATGCATTTCTTGAATACATATTAACAAATTATTAATGCGTTTTTGATATAGACAAAAAACAAAGGTCTTTTTACAATGTACAACATAAAATTCCTATTTAACAATTTCAAACAGGTTATACTAACAAAGTTTAACCATAAACCAAGATTGTTTGCAGTACTATAACTTTTAAGTACTTACAACAAGTGCTTGTATTGAATGGTGACACTTTTAGCTGAGTTATGCCAAAAAGACATTGTTAACAGTGAGTTGACAGAATGATGGTTTGTGATAAATGTGGTAACAAAGAGCCTGGGAGAAAAAAGTCTGAGGGTCCGACTCCAGTGACTGTCTGCATAGATGAGAAAGAGTGACACCATGTGTTCAGGTGTATAACTCCACTCTTTATATAAATAATAATAATAATTGTGTCAATAACAATAATAGAAATAATAGTAATAATAATGATGATGATGATGATAATATAAACCTTTAAAAACACAGTTACAAGGTGCTTTATAGGTAAAAAGAAAAAAGGAAAGTCAAATAACAAAAAATAAATCTTCATGTTGAAGATCACACAGCAATAGAGCACAGACACAGATTTACACAAATTTAGAATGCTATGAATAAGATAGGTAATAACAAGCTAAAATATATATTGACAGTAAGTCAGTATAGGAGAAAGTGCAATTTAAATAGGATACATATAGCTATCCTGCAGTATAACAGTTGATTGGTTGTTGATTACATGTGAAAGAGTGACAAATGTGATCAGTATTTAAGTTACGTATTTAAAACCATCATTTGTCATATCATAATCAGAAAGTGTTAGTACTTATGAAGATGCAGATTTAAGATATTTGACATTTTGTAGACATTGCGATCTTTGTAACTATCTTGTGGCATGTTTTAAATAATTCTATTTCTCAGTTATAAATTGCGCCGGGGTCTGATGGGAAGCTTGGTGGTGGAGATAAATGACAGAGACTAGATAAACATGGACCAGACAATAAAATACATCCTGAAGCTCTGTCTTTCTCTGTCTCTCTGTCTCTCTCTCGCACGCACACAAACACAGCTCCGTGTTTGAGCGGCAGAACCTACAAACAAGAGAGACGCTGTTTGTCCTTCCTGGGATCAGTAAACATCCTCAACACAAACAAGTTCCTCTGGAGTGAGAGAGAGGAGAAACTCACACCGTCAGGGCAGCTGCTCTCTCACTACACCTCGGTCTTTGATGTCCTTCAGAGGGAGCTGATAATGGACGCCTCCTACATCTTAACTCTTTTAATTGGAGCTTGGATGTAACAGGTTGCTGCCGTTGTCTTGGCCTGATGTGAATTCAAGGCGAAATTAGAGAGAGATTATCCTTAATTTTGAGTCGTGAGGTGAAAACTTGTCCAAATTAAGGTAGAGACCTCTCTAGCTGACTCACACTTGTGTATAAATCCTGTGTACAACAGAGCTCTGTGGCTTTGGGGGCTATCATTTAATTATGTGGAAATAACCTGATTACGATATAAAACTGGAATTATTCTGCCATCCAAACTGTCTTTGTCATCCTCTCTCAAGCTTTTGTTTCTACTGAAGATGTGCGTCTTTAAAAATCGATCACAAAAGTGTCGACTCATTTCCTTTTTTTTTAAATCAGTCTGAAACATTTGTGCAATTATCATTTTTTTGTAATCGGTTCTCACACAGGTGTTAAAACAGTGTATTTATTTAGGACTATTTTCATCCATGTATTAATATACATTTGGTGCTATGGTGAATACAGTAATACAGTAACAAGTTTCTAAAGTTAAAATGGAGTTTATTTGCTCATTTTGGGAACTGTATTTTTTCTCCATATTGTAATGACTCAACCTTAAAGCCGATGTTATTCTGAATTTATTCATTGATGATAAATCCAAGGGAAAAACCAAAAGTACTTTAGTCCATATGTCAAAACTTTCTTACTCACCCCTTCTATAGCTCTCAACTCACATTAACTCTAGTGAAGGTGTGTAGCTTTGAAAAAAATGGATCACAAATATGTTCTTTTCAACTGGGCAATAAAGGTTTTAGTTATCAGTAACCAGGCAGGTGTTAAAACTGCGCATTAGTTTGGGACTAACTATCTTCATCTGTGGGTTAATCTACATTGGTGTTCTGATGAGTGTCTTTGGTAGGAGATCACCTCAAAATAGACAAAAGTGCTCACGTTTGTTTATAATACTGAATGTGTCATCCAGTGAAATGTTGAGGCTCAGTGATTTGTTTGTAATAGTGGCAGTCTATGGCACAGAGGCCAACACAGGCAATACTTCTGGTCTTTTTCTGAAATGTATTGATCATTTTATAAATATTGATTATCAACCATCTTTTTTTTGGGGGGGGGGGTGGTTTCCAAGTACGACACCTCACAGGGCCTTGTTCTGTGAAAGAGGCTTTAGCGACAAGTACATGTGTATCTGCTCTTTTGTTTTTAACTGTTGCCAAGGGGAAACCAGGGACACTTAAACGTTGCAGCAGCTTGCTAAGCCCCCCCATGGCCACTCCAGGCATAAAAATCCCTCCTCCACTTTGCCCCGGGCAGGACAGCAAGGCATTTGGTTCAGGCCACAGCTTGCACATCAGCCTCAGGTCCTGTCTGGCTGCCACATGACAGCTTTTAATCAGTGACTTATGAGACATAACCCACCAGACAACCGTGTGACATTCAAACTCACAGGCATTTGTGTATTTTGAATTGACTGTTGATTTTGGCTTGCACGGGCCACAACATGCTACATCATTTTGTGTTTTTTGATTTTGGTAATAGCCAGGCATTATGTGGTCTCTTAGCTCTATCAGAAATGTAGCCATGTTGACATGATGGGGCAGCACGGTAAGAATGACACTATAGTGGGAAATCTTGATGACAAAAAGCTTGTATATTCATGTCTGTGAGTCAGAAGAGACCTTCCAGTCTTCCCTGTGTAAATATGCTTTAGCCCCAGATGATCTTCAAGGCCTAGCTTGTTTGTACCTGCCGTGTCGTTCTGCTCGTCTGCCCAGCATGACACCCTGTAGCCCAGGATCAGCCCTGTGAGGATCAAAAGACCTTGGTGATTCTTATCAGATAATATTCTTGTCCGCCGTCCCTCCCCTTTGAGTCCAGCCTCCTCACACTGTTGACCTGAACCATGCACACTGTTCCTTATGGCCCTTTGGCCTTTCCTCTTCTTATCACCGTGATGGCCGTGCCGTGATAAGGCCTGGTCCAGCCTTGGGACAGAAGGAGGGTGCAGTCCGCTCTTCTAAACCTCCACAGTTGCATAACTCGGACACTTCAGGGCAGTAAAGAGGTTATCTCCGCTCTGTGCGAGTGCTAGTGTGTTTTACACACTCACACCTGTGCAAATTATATTGATCATAAATGTGATCTGACCTGTACATTGTAGATATGTGATATGCACATGCAGTATGCCAGTCTCACGTTATTATTTTATTGTATATTAGTTAATGTTAGGCATGTTTGTGGCGATATTGTGATGTTTTCCTGCTGGGAATTTGTTTTAAATACCTGATCATCCTTTTAAGAGAATGCTGAACACTTTCTAACATTGACATGTGATAGCAGCACATCTGTCTGCGTTACATACTTTTATGAGTCTGCCGGCAACGCAGACAGACAGGGAGGACTGGTGTCCAAAGTCACGACCCTGCCCTGACCTGGATGAAGGAAATGGTCACGCTGCTCGAGACAAAGCAGGGCAAAGGAGAGTCTGAGGGGCTGGCTGGTCAGCCTCTAACAATGGGTCCGTGCTCTAAGACCGCGGGCCACACAAAGGCCAGAGAAACCCCCACCTTCCCACTCCCACATTGCAATAGAGCTGGCATTTCACACTGGCCTGTGAACAGCCATTCAATCAAACTACTGTTTAACCTGACCCCTGACCTACACAGAAATCAAGATGAGTCTGGCGGGATGTATTTAGGTAACTGACCTCACTGACCTTACTCCGAGCCAACCATCGGTTACTACACAACCCTTCCAAACCTTGCCATCTTCAATGAAGTGAATATAGTGTTTTGGTTTTTTTTCAAGTATGTATTCTATTTTGTAATTGGGATGCCAAATTTCTGTGAATAATCCTTTTAAGCATGTAATCAATAGCCTCTCCAATAAATAATGTGTCTAGTGATGGGTGTTGGGAGAAATAGCTCCCTGGGGAACAAGGGACACCACCAGACCCTTCGTCTGGGTCAACTACCCTCGAGCCAGGGCTGAGAGAGGCAACCACATGACCCTCTGCCTTCTCAATGGACTGCTCCTCCCCTCTACCTGTACGTGGCTCGGATCAAGGTGTGGGGGCTGCATATCAAACAGACTGGGCCCTTTGATGTGGATGGAAACACAAACACTGATTTGAGCAGAGTCGTAACAGCTTATTTGTTCCCTTTAGTCATTCATTGAGCCGCTTGTTGAATGTGTATGTCTTCAAAGGGCTGCTGCATGCACCGGTGGTACAGTAGCCGAGGAGGCTGTGAGAGCGCCCTGGCCTCGTGGGTTGTGGGAAGGCCATCTGGCTTCCTGTTCCTTAGATTTGATATTGATTTATTGGCTGTACATGGGAAGATAAGGGGACACCAGCTGCCAGAAGTTCTCCTCTGCATCCTCACAGACAATGGGCCTCCTGGTCATCCACATCCTGACTAAAGAGCTAATGCATGTTAAGTTCTTACAAGGAAAATAGAAATCACCTAAAAAAAATAACACAATTAGATATTTTTGCACAAATTCTGCATTAAACTTTAGATGTGTGTGTTTTTCGTGGTGATGCTTAAGGCGGTTAAAAAAAAAAAGCAACAGCAGTTGCAGAACTAAATGGAAAATGGACCACAAATTGGATGAAATTAATCATAGATTACCTAATAAGTTATGGATCAGTCATTCCACAATGATTACACAGATAATTTCCTTTAGGCTACACATTTATTGCTGATTCTACATTCTGTGCGATGTAGTTGAGCACACTTAGCATTTGCAGGGCTGAGATAACACTAGTTTAAATGTCTGTCATAAAGACAGTTCCCAGTAATGAGGTGCAAAATTGCATTTACTATTCCTAACAAACCCTGACATCCTTTCACAGTTTAACATGTCACAGAAACCATTAGTCCAAAATTAGGCTCCTATGCATAACAGGTCTCCCATTCCTGTTGAGTGAGCCAGGGAGCACGGCAGTGTGGCCTTGTCGGCAGAGGTGTCGAAATGGTGTTACAGTGAATTGTACATATGCCTGATGATTCTCACCAATACACCTCTGACCCTTGAAAAACACACACACACACACACACACACACACACACACACACACACACACACACACACAGACAGACTGCTCCCCTTCCCCCGTCCCATCCCTTTCTTCCCTTTCCCCTCCCCTGCCAACACAAGCCTGTGATGTGACTGTCTCAGATAATGAGGTGAGAATTTTATTGCTGCAGTCTATGAGCCTGGCACCAGTCCGTGAGGCCCTAGGCCCCTCTGGTATTGGGCGCCCCCTGTTGACCGCCGTGAGCTCCCACCATAACACAGACAGCCCTCTCGGGTCCTGTAGTGATGCACTTCAAAGTGGGAGATCAATGGATGACTTGCGCATGACATCCAGAGAATGACAATGCCTCAGCCAGCCTACACCTACTGCTACGTGCCCGGCAATAGAGACACAAAGACATGCAGGCTGCTCCCGCACTACACTTGCTGCATGGAGGAAGTGCTCATTCAGGAGGGGGCTATACATACAGGAAGAAGGCAGTGCTCTATCTGTATTCTATAGTGACAATGTGAGGGGCAGAGGAAGGACATCAAGGAGACAGAGGGGCAGCAGATTCTCGGTGGCGTCCTGCTTGATTGCTGAAGCATTAATTGATAAGATGCAGCATGAGTCCACGTCACGCCACTTATCTTTAAAGAAACCCATCACATTATCTTGAGTCTTACAAACTACACACACATATGACAGTGAGATCAAAGGGTTTTGAAAGTGAGCGTTTTTATCGTTCAGGGGAGAAATTAATTTATTCCTACTGTGACATTTCTTCTGTTAGATCAAGTAAATGAGTCCAGATCCTCTTACCAGCCTGAGCCTTGTCATACAGGCCTCGAAATCTGTATTCATTTGCCACGTTCAATTACCCTGTGAACTTCAAACTAGTAGCTTGATTGGTCAATCTAATAGGAAATGTAACATAACATGTCTGCACACAGCACTCAGCAGTAATTGGCTCTGCACTTGTTCCACCACCTCTACCTCCACTGCTTCAGAATGAGATGTTTGAGTTTACAGAGGTGAAAGCCAGTATCACTGTCACACATGGGGGACTTTTTGTGATCAGGCCGTCGTTTTCCTCTGGTTGGATCTGTCATTCCAGAAAGGCCTTTGTGAAGCAGCCAAGTGGTCCAGCCGCAGACAGAAGGTGGGCTCCTGGCGTGCATCTGAGGTTGTCAGCCCGGCAGGGGAGGGAGGCGCTCCCAGCGGGCCGAGACAAGGAGCAAACAAACATGATGCTGGAACAAGACAGTGACGACAGATCCCTGCTGATAAATACAGTTACACAGTGAATCAGACCTGATGTGTTCCCTCAGTAGATTGATGGACATATAATTCAACTGACTGGTGCATATAATGACACAATGAGGAATCTACATGGAAAATAAATAAAAATGCCTGACTGCCAGTCTGTCTGCCTTGAATATAGACTAGACTGGCAGTACATATCAGTACTGATGCAACTACAATACATCGGCATGTAACAATTATAGTGTTCTCATTTTACTCATGGGTTTCATGGAAATCGATTTTACTAATAATAGACCATCCAGTTGAAGTTTAAAAGTTGACCTTTATATGAAATGTCAACCAACATGTTGTACTATGGCGCCACCTATGGAGACAATGAAACCCAACTCAGGTAAAGGGGTCTGTGAAATAAGAAAACATGGTTTAAGTCAGCTACTCAAACCAACGTCATGGAGATTATTTAATGGAAGAGCACATATAGCATGACTACTTAAAAATCAACTTTTGCATGATGCCCATTTGACTGTAACCACTATGGAAAAGTAAATAACCACAATCAGATAATTACTGTACTAAAAGTTAAGAACAAAATTGTACTTTTCTTGACTATTTTATACCACTTCATACTTACATATATATGTATTATTATATACCTATGTATATATATATATATAGTGTGTACAGTGTGTAAGAGTGTAAGTGTGTTAGATTCAGTGACATCTAGTGGTGAAGTTGTATGTTGCAGCTGAATACCCCTCGCCTCACCTCCCCCTCCCAAACATGAAAGAGAACCTGTGATAGCCTTCAGTTGTCATAAAAACTGAAAAGCTGTTTAGTTTGTCCAGTTTGGGCTACTGTAAAAAAAAAAAAAAAAAACATGGCTGCCTCCTGTAGAGAGGACCCGCTCCTGATGTAAATATAAAGTATTTTAATATAAAAGGCCCGTTCTAGGGTAAAGAAAACAACAATTTGTACAATTTAGATGAAACACCAGTGAAAACATCACTAGGATTATTTTATACTCAATTTCGGCCAATAGATCCCTTTCACCTAAATCTTACACTATGGACCTGCAACTTTAAATGTTACTTGTTCATAACTTCCACTGGAGACTCTCGCGAGTGTCCATTTGAAAGCCTTGAATAGTTCGTGAAGAGCACCCCCTAGTGTTGCTGGAGCGTACCTGCAGCTCACCTCCCTGGGTCCCGAGTGACGTTGAGTGTGTCACACAACACCGCAGCACCGGGCCGGAGGCGGATGCCTCCTCTCTCCTCTATATTTGGATAAACAAGCTGTGCAGGGGCTGTGGGATGGTCGTGGGAGCATAACAGCGCGCACACAGCGATGGCCTCGGTGAAGAAGGACAACAGGCTGACCGCCTCTCAGAGCTTCCTGTGCACCGGGTTCTCCGGGTTCTTCAGTAAAAGCGCCACCTCTCCCCTGGAGGTGGTGCGGGTCAAGAGTCAGGTCGGAACCTTCCACTGCAAGAGAGGTTTCTGCCAGAGCTTCCTCCTCATCTACCAGAACGAGGGGCTCCGGGGCTTCTGGAAGGGAAACCTCGCCTCCTGTCTCCGGCTCTTCCCTTACACCGCGGTCCACCTCTCCACCTACAAAAAGTGAGTTCACGTCCATTGCTGCTCGGTCAGTTGGTTGTCACTTGGTCTCACTGGGTTAGTGATGGTGGTTATTAGCTGGTTAGTGATGGTGGTTATTAGCTGGTTAGTGATGGTGGTTATTAGCTGGTTAGTGATGGTGGTTATTAGCTGGTTAGTGATGGTGGTTATTAGCTGGTTAGTCGGGCTGGTCAGCTGATGTTGACTTGGTAAGTTTGTGCGACGGGAAACAGAAGATGACACGTGTAACATTCCGTGGAAACATAACAAACAGACCCGGTGACTGTTTGTTGTTTGTTCGACGCGACGAAATAAACCAAACATTTTCGCTTTAAGTTGTTTATTTGATTTTCTGTGCAGCGAAACACGTACTTCCTGTTTTACTGCAAGAGGCGGGCGCGCTGGTATTTCGGCCAATGAGGAGGCAGGATTCGCTCAGTCGATATTTAAATTTGTAGGGGAGGTTTTTCCCCTGAGCTTGGACTCGCAGGTAGTTTGTGTCGTATACAGGTTTTCATTAGGTCTGCAGCTTAGTACAATTACTCGAGTAATCACTTTATAACTAACAACTATTTTTATCGTTAATTACTGATTGATTAGTTATTTTTTCTGACGTATAACAGACCAAATAGTCTAAATCGAAAAATCATCAGCAGATCAGTCATTGTTGCATATTATAAGCTCTGCATCTTTATTGTATCATTAATTCATCTTGATTATAATTTTTGGGATTAACTGAATAGCAGTTTGGTCATTAACTATCATAGACTTGTGTCAAATATTTCCTGAATCACAAGATGACATATTAATATACATTGCTTTGTCCAAATAACAGCCAAACCTAAACCAATTTGGTTTTGCTGTTGATTTGTTGTAAAATGACCGTATGATTAATCAGCGGCTGTAGATTATATCTGTCTATTGACCAATTATGAAAAACGACAAACTAATTGGTCTGTACTTATTTTGAAAATCAACTAATCCTGTTTTCAGCAAAAAAAAACAAAGCAAGGTTTTTCTGGTTTTCTTGGTATCAAATTTGAAATTTCAATTTGAAAATCTAATACTTTGTGGTTTTTGACCATTTGTATGACACAAAGCTGATTTATAATGAATAAGGCAACCACCTTTTGACATTTAATCAAACAAACTATTTATTTATTACCTTAATAAACAAGGATGAAAATTCAATTTAGCATTAGTTGCAGGTTGTACATCTGGATATACATGTACATGTCCCGGATGAACATATCACTGCTGCCTGCAAGGCTAAACTCAGGGCGTACAGCTGCCTAATTCCTCCACTGGGTTACTACAGGACAAAACATACATACCAGCAGCATGACTGATAAGTAAACCTGCTGGTGTATGAGGAACAATAATCCCTCCATATGTCATAAATACATTATCTGCTGTCTGTAGATATGAAGCTGCCACAGTGTGTATGTCTGTCCTGAGCCTCAGGACACGTGTTCATGTAAACACCGTCCCACCACAAACCTCTGTCCTGAACCGTACACTGTGTTCCAGGAAAGAAAGCCCCCCTCTGTGCCTCTGTCACACACATGATCACGTTACTCGGCTGCAGGTTCACAGACGTATATAGTTTCATGGTTTTAAAAATACATCAAAGCAACAGTAGAGGTGAAACAAATGGAGCTGTTCTCAATCTAATACAATTAAAGGTTATTTAAAAAAAAAAAATCAAATGAGACAAAAAACATGGAGATGATTAATAACATTGATAAACAAGGTTCTTATCAAAAACCCCGAAGCTGCAACATCAAAAATTATAATGTATTAATTTTTTAATTATTTTTCTCATTTAATTAATCAATTACATATTCTGCAAACGTCTGAAATATTCAAATGAGTCTCCCAAAACCCAAAGGGATCTTTGTTATGTCTCTGCTACGGCTGCAACCAACAAATCTATTCATTATTATTTTGTCTAACAATTATTTTATCAATTCATCATTTTTTCAGAAAATGATGAGGAATCCTTAAAATCACACATCTGAGAATCCATCACTGGTGAAAGTTTGGCATTTTTGCTGATCGATTAACCGAAAGCTACGACAGTTAAACTTAAGTAGCTGGAACCAGCACATGTCTGGTAATTAAGTTAAATGGTGGAATTTATTTAATTCATTTTACATTAAATGTCTAAAACATTTAACCTTGTTCTTGCATTACACCAGAAGGTAAAAATGCGAGTGGTCCTTATTTCAAAACAATGAGGTTACTTCACAGTGTAGTTGGAGACCAGCAGTGAATATGCACAGATAAATGAAAAATAAAATTGTATTGACTAATGAGGGAAACAGTCACTGTCTGATCAATGTATTCGCAGTAAATAAATGTGTCCTCCTCTGTGTGCAGGATAGTCCACCTTCACATGGACGAACTGGGCTTCATCTCTCAGTGGAGGGCCATATTAGCCGGGGGTCTGGCTGGTTTTGCTGCTGCTCTGGCCACGTACCCACTGGAGGTGGTGGAGACCAGGCTCATAGCTCAGAACTGCAGGCAGCCCACGTACATCGGCGTAATACACACCCTCTCAAAGATCTACAGGAGTGAGGGGCTTCTGGCTCTCTACAGGGGCTTTTCCCTCACTGTTTTAGGTGTGTATGCATATTCATACAGAGTCATTCATTCTCCATGAGTAGTTGACGTTAAGGTTTTTGAAGTAACTCTGGTTTTCGTTTAGTGCATTTGTCAGTCATGTAGTTCTGGTGGCCTGAGAAAAATATTCAATATGCATCCCGTAAAGCTTTTGTCTTCATCCTCTAGGTTTCCCTCCTTTGAGTTACACATTTCGTTAACGATTCATTACACCGTAACTTTCTCCAGGTGCATTTCCCTTCTCTATCGGATGCTACGCAGTCTACATGAACTTGGACAAGATCTGGCGGGAGCCTCCTTTTCGCTTCACTCCCCTCCAGAACTTCATCAATGGCTGTCTTGCAGCTGGAGTCTCTCAAACCCTCTCGTACCCGTTTGAAACGGTGAAAAGGAAAATGCAAGTAAGTTCACCAGAGCTCCTTTACTGCAGGTGGCCTGTGGGTTTTAGAGGAACTCAAACAGAGACATTAAAATCAAACTGCAAAAATAAAATGAATACAAGAATGTCAGAAATAAGGAGACACAGAAATATGATAGTTATTATAATAGTCATTATACACATGGTTAACTCGAAGTTGAACTAAAACATATTTGTTATAAGACATCTGAGATTCTCTACTTAACTGCAATCAGCTGCATAGAGATGGGACTGGAAATCATTTGATAGATATTTCAATTAAATCAAAAAATTCCCCTTTATTTGTTAATTGCAATATTGTTAACTGCATTAATTAAAATTTAAATAACTAAGCTCAACAAGTTTTTAGAGAAGCAGGTCCATTTGATTTGTTGTATTACCACCTTTAATCCATAGGGGGGCAGTGAAGTTCCCCTACTTGGTCACTCATCTTTTTTTGTTGAACATGGAAAGTTGTAATACTTTAACCACAATATTAATTGTTGTAGATTTTTCAGCTTCATCCTGAAATGAAATCAGTGTATGCAAATGTAATGTCAGGACATTTTCTAAATATGTTTTAAATCACCTTGGTCACATGACTGCCCCTTTAATGCCTGCTGCATGTTAGACAGGATCCATGGGGAACAATGGCGCTGCAAAGGACAGAATTCTACTTCCGGTTTTATCGGCCTATTATTAGTAATCACAAGGTTCAACAGCAGCTGTGAATGTGAATGTGTCCTGGGTCTGCACAAGCTACAGATAATTTCTCTAAAGATAGCCACCGACTATCAGACAGTGGTCAGGCTGAGAGTTGTCATCTTACAATAAAGAATATTGTTTCATTATCATTTATTTCAGGGACTCAGCTCTTATCTTGTCTTTAAAAGCCTAAAAGAGTTAAAACATTACAAGTCAGTTGGTGAATGGATGATAAGAAAACAGCTGTGAATGTTTACTGAAGCTCAGGCTAATGATTTAAGCTGAGTATTGTTTAACTAGCTCGATGCCTCCTCTACAAAAGAAGCTGTTTGAATAGTCCAACACCATTAAAGCTGCCTCTTCCCTTTGGGAACCATGAAACTGCAAGTTGCATTCCTCCGTCACATGACAGTCAGCCTGCAGAGCTGTCAGTGTGGTTAACAAAAGAGGACACTGTGACTCCTCTGAACTTTAACATACTTAAATATGTTAATATAATAATATTACACAATGTTTTCTACCTTATTTACATATTTGATGTCAATCTCACTGAAATTGGAATAATCAGTCAATATTTTTATATTTTGCATTTTCTGGTCTTCACACAAAACACACTGTGGTGTTTTATATTTATATATTTTACATTTAAACAATTGATTCTGGTCATTGGCTCCTAAAAGTTGAAATGAGAAGTTGATAAAATCACTCCCAACAGAAAGAAGATCATATTTGATATCTGATCACACGTCCTGTAGTAAACACAGACGGGGGGGTCACTTCATCAGGGTCATGCTTTCCTTGACCTCTCTGGTTATAACTTAAAAGACTCATCGTGATTAATCTTTTGAAACGTCACTTTCTTTCTCCTCTCAGGCGCAGAGTGCCCGTCTTCCACATTACGGTGGAGTTGACGTCCATTTCAACGGGATGATGGACTGTTTCATACAGGTGGTGAGAAACAAAGGCGTACTCTCATTGTGGAGCGGTCTCACCGCCAACATGATAAAGGTACGTTTTCACTTATAGATTTGTCTTAATGTTCATTATTTCAGCCCCCTCTATCATTCATTTAGCCACAGTACTGGTCCACTTCATCTTGGCACATACAGCTATTAGGAACAGAAATAACTGCATGTGCTTAGCAACATGAGTTTCGTTATGACGTGGAAAGGATTGTAGCCTTTGCAAAAGGGTAAATGAGTAGGGGGGTGGAGCATGGAAAGCAATGTTCAGTGTGTAAGTCATAGCGGGAATATCACAAGGAAGGTGTAGCAGACTCTGTCTCTTGTACGGCGTGATCCACTCTCCTATTTCAGCTGCAATGTCATGATGGATGCAAGTTGTTTGACAGATGTAAGAAGTTGTCCGGAACATTTATAAACAGAATATCAATCTGAAGGAAAACAAAGCTTGTTTAAACACTAAGCAGAGTTTTATTCGTACACAAACCAGACCCCAACCCTCCACCGTTCAAGGCTTTTATCACACGATCACATGATGGAGGTCACTGATCTCTATCTCACAACCAGTGTTTTCCTTCATTCCCTCGCAGATTGTTCCCTGTTTTGGCCTTCTGTATACCTGCTTTGAGTTGTGCAAGCAGGTTTGCCTTTACCGCAACGGGTACATCATCTCACCCCTGAGCTACCAGCTCGCACCGGGGGTCGACCAGAGCCTCGGGCCGTCCGAGCTGCAGGAGCTGAAGCGCTACCTGAGAAACAGGAACTTTGACTCAGGGGAGTCGTCTTTTTGAAACCGCTGCTGAAGATTTTTCCTGTGGAAAATATTGACTGCTGACCACACATGACCATCAAAATGAGTTAGTTCTGAGCTACTGTAATAATTCACTGTATTAATTACACAGTATTGCATTTCAGGTTTACTGTCTTCATAAAAGCAAATGACATGTATTTACATGACTATGTCCTGTCGGCTGTGGTCTACCTCCTTCAAAACAGCTATTTTAACAGAGTATTTGTCAATTAATTATTCACTTATGTATTTCCATGACTTTTTTAACCAAATGTTATGTGCCTTGTGAGATAAAAACTATTTATTTTGGGGCATATTTCCATTATTGTCGCATTAACTTCACATAATGCCATCGTTTGTGCACATAAGTTAAAATGCTATTCATGCTGTAAATTGAAATCTGAGCACTTTGACCTTTTTCTGTTGTTGTATAATAAAATTAAAGATTATATTTTGTGACTGTAACAATGAATGTAAAATTTTGATAAATAAGAGTAGGACAAAAAACATACTTCGAACATTAAAGTTTTCCTTTTCACCAACATTTTTCATTTTTTATGTGTAAATATATGAAAGGCTTGATTATATAGATTATGTGTTAATAATCTCAGGTGAAGTTATAATTAACCTTCAGGCAGATAAAACGTCCTTTGTGCGTCATTAAATACAGCTTAACTTTTGCAGGTTGCTCACAGATTAGCCTGTTTCCAAAGTTGTAAAGTAACTAAACCAATTTACTGAAGTACTTGAGTATTTCTGTTTTCTGCTTAATACTTTCCCTCAATGTCATTTGCAGATTCAGATTGATAACACAACTAGAAATGCACTCAGAGCTCTTACCTCCACCAAAGCTCAACAGTCCTACACATTGTCTTGTTCTTACAGTGGAAATATAAAAGAAATTGTTTCCTACCCAAAGAGGATACAAGATCAAATATTCCCTACTCTTTTAGACATGTATTAAAATGTCTAACACAGAATACATCACTTTTTACGGACCTCCATTTTCGTCATGGTGGTTGTTTTCATCTGCGTTTCCTTATAACAAAAACTACCAAGCAGATTACCACGACACTTGGTGGAAGGGTGCGGTGTTTGCCTGGGAAGAAAACATTACATTTTAGTGTAGATCAGGATCAGGATTTATAGATAATTCATTGACCTGAATGAAAAAGTAACCAGGCATGTTTAGAAGATTGATATCTATGAGTGTGTGTCGTTTAATTGAATTTAAGGGGAACGTCTGGGCAAAGGTATATTCTTGTTCAAATTAAACTTAACTTTATCATGTTACTCAGTGTCAGTGCTGTGTTGGGAAAAAGCTCCCAAAATGACATTTGAACTTAAAAGTTTTTATGTTATATTGTACGGAAAATTAAGTTTATTATTATTATTATTATTATTATTAAAATGTGAAGGCTGGATCTGTGAGCTGATTGGATCTCCTGCTGCTTCACACTGTGGGAAAGTGATTGACAACCACAGGACACTAACAGATGGGGTGACCTTTACCCACCATGACGTCCCAGGCCTCATCTGCCCCGGTCTGACCTCTGACTTGACCTTGAGACAGTGAATCCCACCTCAGAAACTTTATCAATCAAAACTTTCTCCTCTGAGTTCTGCTGAAATGTGATTCAATCTGAACGTCTCACTAACTTTTATCCCACATTGTTAAAGTTCCCTTCATGTTGCACAGACAAAGTTTGCTCCTGCTGTGCCTCCAGTGCTGAGGAGGAGGAGGAGGAGGAGGAGGGGGGGGGGGGGTTCGGCACCAAATCTGGCCCCGCGTCTGACCAATGAGGAGCCAGAGTCGTAGTTCACGTTTTTTCTCGCGCTCAGTCTCCTTAAATGCCCTGACCTCACGATTGCACTCTGCCATTTCTACTACGCCGGCAAAGCATCACAACCCGCAGACTGAGCTCCGAGGACGCACGGCGGCTGATAACACCTGAAGATGAGTGAAACAGCCATTTCCTTCGCCAAGGACTTCCTGGCTGGTGGTATCGCCGCCGCCATCTCCAAAACAGCTGTAGCGCCCATCGAGAGAGTCAAGCTTCTCCTGCAGGTGAGTGTCTCCACGATGTCCTCCTGTGCGAGCACCTGGCAACGCGCGGAACTTTAAACAGTCATATGTGTGAATTGAACCTTAAACTGGTCATGTGGGTTCTTGCAGAGCTAATTGTAAAGCATGCATGGCGCATTTAACAAGATGCATTGATTTATTGTGGCAATTTATTTTAAAGATGCTGCGTTTAAAGGAAAGGAAGGCGTCCCTAACCCTATTCGTAGTAGTAATAAGAGCAGATCTGTCAGAGATTGGTGCAGGCACACATGAGGAATGAGCTGAATCCATGCGCATCAGGCTGCAGACAAAACCCCGTGTCTTCTGTGTAATGGGTAGATTTCACTGTCCTCTGTGTGCTGGTGGTGTTCAAAGCTGATGATCCACCATGACAGGTGTGTAGTTTGGCCTGACCACAAACAGTTAAGGTCAGTGCAAGGTTTGTGTCATGGCTGCTGCTGCTGCTGCTGCAGTGCTAGGCCTGGACTCAGGAGGAGGAGGATGGGCTGTGATTTGTTAATTGAATGCCGTGAGGAGTTGTACTCTGGCACATGTGTCTGTCAGCCAGATGCGAGAGGCCTGGGACTTTGTGTTCTCACTGATTTTTATGTTTGACGGGTGAAAAGTAGATGCAGATTCACAAAGTGCAGTTTTTCCATGTTACAGCCATCCTTCTTCATTTTTCCTTCTCTTATTCACATGAGTCTCTCTGGTCTGATTACAGGTTCAACATGCCAGCAGACAGATTGCGGTTGACCAGCAGTACAAGGGCATCATTGACTGCGTCATCCGTATCCCCAAAGAGCAGGGCTTCATCTCGTATTGGAGGGGGAACCTGGCCAACGTCATCCGATACTTCCCCACCCAAGCCCTCAACTTTGCTTTCAAGGACAAGTACAAGAAGGTCTTCCTCGATGGCGTGGACAAGCACAAGCAGTTCTGGAGATACTTCGCGGGCAACCTGGCATCGGGCGGTGCAGCCGGAGCCACGTCCCTCTGTTTCGTCTACCCCCTCGACTTCGCCAGAACACGCTTGGCCGCCGATGTCGGCAAAGTCGGACAGGAGCGCGAGTTCAAAGGTCTGGGCGACTGCTTGGTGAAGATCACCAAGTCTGACGGCATCAAGGGTCTGTATCAGGGCTTCAATGTCTCAGTACAAGGCATCATCATCTACAGGGCTGCTTACTTTGGCGTCTACGACACAGCAAAGGGTGAGTTTTCATTATAAGACGCTGCAAAGCTCGATGTCTCTGTTCTCCGGGCACTTCCTGACCTTTGTGACTCAGATTAACCTTCCTGGTTGACATTCCTCTTGCAGGCATGCTTCCAGACCCCAAGAACACACACATTTTTGTCAGCTGGATGATCGCTCAGTCTGTTACTGCTGTCGCCGGTCTTGCATCCTACCCCTTCGACACCGTCCGTCGTCGTATGATGATGCAGTCTGGACGCAAAGGAGGTAAAAGCGCAATATATAAAAAAATTTAACTCCGATTTTGCTCCTGTTTTACCAAAACAAATTTTTGACATTTTTTGGTATTCTTTTTTTTTTGCCCTCAGCCGACATCATGTACAGCGGAACCATCGACTGCTGGAAGAAGATCTCACGTGACGAGGGCGGCAAGGCCTTCTTCAAGGGAGCGCTGTCTAATGTGCTCAGAGGAATGGGTGGCGCCTTTGTGCTCGTCTTATACGATGAGCTCAAGAAAGTCATCTAAGTTGTTTTTCTATGTGCACTGTTCATGTTGTGAAGTTTAACTGTAACATATGTACATTTGGAAGGACTTAAACACATCGCTATATTTATAGGGACCAACTAGTATTTTCTGCTAGTTGTACCTGGGGAATCTGTCATGCACTGTTTTCTTGGCCTGTGCTATTTCTTGTTGGTATTTTTTCCGCTCGCCTGAATGTCAGTCCCTGAACACGGGAACCTTGAGGAAAAAAGAGAAATAAAGGAAACCTACTGAGTGAATCTCCTGCCTGGTTTTGAAATTTAATACCATGTATGAAGGGGGCCATTACAGACGGAGTGTGACTGAGTGACCTGACAGCGCTGTGGTGCTTCAGGAAAATGTCTGGCAGCCTCTTGTGTGAAATGGAAGCTGCAGGTTGTATGTGGTGGGGGGAAGCCAAAATCAGCCGAGACAGTTGACCTGTTGAAAATATAACAACCAAGACATGTTCGCAGAAAAGTCTGGAGCTCAACTAATCTATTTTATATGCACTGATATTTCAGCATTTGTACTGCAAAGAAGCGACCAGGATTACCTGTAGGGAGGTGGATTATTCCAACGTCTCTAAATATATACTTCTATCCTCTGCCAAGCCTCGTCTCACTACAACTTTTGCGAATGAGAAGTTTGAGCTGTTTTACCATTAACCAGTGAAACACTCTTCCCTTTTTTTTATGATCCACATTCTAAATATCTCAGATGGCAGAAAACAGGATTACACAGTCATAGTTTAGGTTAATGTGTATTTTAACGTGTCATAGATTGAATTCCTCCTGACATTTGATCTTACCGGCTGTAAAGTAGCACATGATTGTAGCAGGGACAGAACGGGACATTGTGCACTTGTTTGGCCTCTGAAACCAGAGTGTGTACCGGCCTCTGACGCGTCTGTATCCACGTGCTGTGTCTCCAAATACAGGACGTTTACAGCAGATGTTTAAATTGTGTCAAATGTGCGATTTCAGTATCTGAAGTGTAAAGATTAGTTTGAATTTTAAGTGTTTGGACTCAACATTGATATTCCAGCAGCGTACTGTCACTTTGTGTTATGAGCTGCAGACGGGCTGTGAGGTCATGGGGCCACTGGGCAGCTTTAATCAGTTTTCATTGACTGACTAATCAAAGAGCTGCTGCTGCCTGGGAACCTTATCGCTCCATTTCTGGGTAAAAAAGGAATAAGGCCAGTGTTTCAATTAAAAATCTGTTCGACTTGTAAGATCTGAAATTCATATTTGCGCTAAAGTTCTCAATGACCCAGGTTACAGACTAATGACAGTGCAGAGACGTTCTCAGTGAAAAGCTGCAGGCCATTAAAATATCTCAGAAATCCTCCACGAGTATTAAGTCAGTGTATCTTTAATTTGTCTTTCTGGAAGAGTGATCACATAATTAGAGTCTGTGAGAATTGTGTTATATTAGGTTTTAAAATATCAGTCAAGATTTGAACGATTATGCTTCTCTCAAAGTTCATCAGGAGTTTAGTTCTGTCACCGGAGATGTTTCTCTTTTTGGATCTTGTGAAACGCCCCCAAACCAAAAAACAAGCAGACAAAATCATGACTGTGTCAGTGACGTCACAAATGTGCTGCTCAGGGTTTTTATTGTAGAATTTCAATAACGTTTCCTCTATCTCTGGTCACATTCTTATCACAGAGTGAGATTAATGTGGTCATCATGTGAACTTAAGGAGCCCAGTGAATGTGGACATAATTGCTGTGCCTCAGACACTTGACCCAGACTGTTCTTGAATGGAGGACAGTCTCATTTTAGCAACACTATCAGATTACACGATTTACTCAGCTGGAAACCGTCTGATCTTCTTCTCAGTGAATAACAACATCTTGGACGTGACCTCTGACCCAGGAAATCAGTTTTAATACTACTTTGACCACTCTGTCTCCAATCTCTGCTCTCTGCACGCAGTGTGTAGTTCTTCCTCCACTCAGCCTTTCTGCTCCACAGCTGCCCCATCACAACTCTGCTAGGGATTAGTGAATCTGGAGCAACGGGGATCTCAGCCATTTACGCACCGCCTGTCTGTGTGGCTGTAGATACAGTACGCCGAGCCTCCAAGAGATCACATCATCAACGAGTCAGACGAGTCCAGTTGACACATTTTTCAGCGTCATAGACTTCATTTATTTTGCCCGGAATGCAGTTTCTGACTAAATGTGTGCTTGACTTCTGTGATGTTTACATTTACAGACAATAGCTGAAGTCTGTGCAGTTTTAAAGTGTCTATGATCTTTAGATTGTGACTCACAATAAAAAAATTCTAAAAGTTTAACAGCAAATGAGTCACCATTTCCATATGGGAACCTTGTGACAAGAATAAAAAGTGTCCAACACACACTGACTGAAAAGGACAAGCATGCCCTGAAGTCAGGGAGAGTTTTACTGTCGAATCAACAAGGTGAAAAACTTTCAAATGGTGTTCAATAATTGTTTCACTGCTGTTGCTGACCAAGAGTTTCCGTAACATAACATTTTACAACACTGCAAATAAAAGCACCTGCTGTAATTCCTTTGTGTTATGAGGTGGAGGTGCTGTGGCCCAGTGGAGGCACATTAGATCCTTGGGTTGGTGCTACAGGATGGGCCAAGCAACATTTGCTTAGTCCCTAGTCCACAGCAACGGCAAATTTGTGAGACCTTTTTCAAATTCTATGATCAGCTGTGAGCAGGAGACTGCAACGACACCATGGTTGGGAACCTCCGAACGAAGCTTCATCCTAACTGGAGCTGGTTTTAATTTAATTTCATAAACTGTTTTGCATTATATTTAATAGGATCACATTTAAAATGTTAATCTGTTGTGTAACTCAACAGTAAAACATCCCCCTCTGAATTGTAGCGGAGTACAATAAATTGAAATGTAAATACTCATGTCAAGTATTTGGCACCTCAAATACTGGAGCCCACGTTAGTTCAGTACTCGAGTTGTAGTCACATTCCACCCGTGGCTGTTGGCAGATGATAAACACAGTGAGTACCCACATGCAGATCTGGGATCAGGTGAAACTTCCCTTCACCCTGGTGTCAATAAAGACTTCTGTCAGACAAGCTGTTGCGTAACGTCAGCTGCTAGACTGAGTTACATCACGACTCCACCGGGAATGACCTCAGTGCTTTGGAGAAAGAAACAGACGCTTAGATACTGTTCACTGATAAACACTTTCATATAACTACTCACATTATATTCTGTTAGAAATCACATATTGAGTGATAATATGCTAAACTGGGAACAAACACTCATGTCCTGGGGAAGGAGTCACATGACTTGTCCAACACAGGTGTAACATATGTGGATTGGTTTGATTGACAGGTTTAAAGGGGAAGCCTGGCAATGACTGATCACAGACACACTGATTCTACAAAGAGATGCTGTGGTTTGACATTTTTTTTAATTTACTGTGAGAACAACAACTGAATTCTGTTCACTAAAAATGTTCTGTGATGGAGGTGGAATCAGGATTTAGACAACATCGGCGATGAAACAATAAAATCACACCCGTCAACGTTCATGTGCATCTGTACATGAAAGACAATGAAATGAAAGTGGCAGCTGCAGATGAATTACAGTTAATCCTCAGACTCTTATATCTGCATTGGGAGAATCTGCTGACTCAAAGCTAGTTTCTAATTGGAAGCTTGTGTCCTCAGGCATCAATATCATATCTTATTATTGCTTTGCTTATCAAAAGATTAATCTTGCAGTTTAAATAATACATTCCTAATACATAAATTCATCATTTTCTCTTTTCCACAGGGATATTTATTGACAGAGGTCTGCAATTGTCCTTCTGTGATGTGTGTTGAATTCACGCTCAAATGTAAATAATAGGCCTTGTTATATTAAACTGTATATTGTACCTGTGTTTTGATTGATAATCTTTTTATTCTCAAATCAAATTCTGTCATCATATTACTGGGCCTCCAGTTCTGTTCTGTTTTTAGTTGAAGAACAGTGTCAGCGCCACCTTGTGGCATTTAAGTGGCCACTGCTTTTATTCAAACAAAAATTGACAATTTTTAAGCAAATAAACAATTATTATGAATAATTCAAATAATAATGCAAATACTACTTCTACTACTACTACTAATAATAATAATAATAATGATAATAATAATACTGTTGAAGATGTCATGATGATAAAATCACAGCAGTTGTGTTTTTGTGACTCACTGACAGAGGGAAAACTACTATAAGTCTTTCCTGGACAATGTCAAACTTCATGCATTTTATTCAAGACTTGAAAGTTGCAAGTTCTTTACTTGAGTATTTTCATTTTATGATACTTTAAACCTCTACTACACTATTATATTTTAGAAGGAAATATTAGACTGTTGTACTTTTTACTACAGAACATTTATACATATTTAATCGAAACTATTTCATTTCCAGATTTTGATTTCCTTTGTAAACCTAATTATACAATTTGTTTTTAACTTTTGTCACTTTTTTTATTTTGCTATACTGACAGACAGACAGACAGACAGATAGATAGATAGATAGATAGACAGATCAATAGATAGATAGACAGACAGGCAGACAGATAGATAGATAGATAGATAGATAGATAGATAGATAGATAGATAGATAGATAGACAGATCAATAGATAGATAGACAGACAGGCAGACAGATAGATAGCTAGATAGATGGATAGATGGATAGATAGATGGATAGATGGATAGATAGATGGATAGATAGATAGATAGATAGATGGATAGATGGATAGATGGATAGATGGATAGATAGATGGATAGATGGATAAATAGATGGATAGATAGATAGGCAGACAGATAGATAGACAGACAGACAGGCAGACAGATAGATGGATAGATAGATCAATAGATAGATAGATAGATAGACAGACAGGCAGGCAGACAGATAGATGGATGGATGGATAGATAGATAGATAGATGGATAGATGGATGGATAGATAGATAGATAGATAGATAGATAGATAGATAGATAGATAGATAGATAGAGAAAGCTGTAGCCTATAGATGGCATCCTGATACAATCAACAGCAGACACGCGGGACTGGCTCCAGCCAATCACAGCTCTGCTTTTCCACCACTTCAGTAAACTTCGGCTTTTTTCCGCTTTGTGGAAACAGCGTCTCCTTCTCCTTCCTCTCCCCGGTGTTAGAGGAGCTGCAGGCGGGCAAACTATGTGCAGCGCGGCCGGGCAGGGAGTGAGAGGAAGAGGAAGAGTAAGAGGACATCTCCTGTAGCTGCAGAGGAAGAGGAAGAAGAAGAAGAAGAAGATGTATATATGGCGCCTGTCCATCGCTGTAACCCTCGGCCTGCTGTGGTACTTCTCCGACTGTGGCCGCTCTCTCACCCACTATGTCCTGTGTTTCCTCTTCTGCTTCTCCTCGCCGTGGCTGCTGGGGAGCAGCGGGCGAGAGAGCAGCACCCAAACTGAGGAGGACCCCGAGGAGAACCCCCTGCAGGTACGAGACCAGGCCCCGAGCGAGGCACCCGCTTGTTTTTGTTCAGTGGCAGGAGTTTGTGTTGGAGCTCTTTGCCGAGCTCTGTCGCATGACCCGAACTGTGTCACGGTTTAATGTGAGCATGAGATACATGTGTGGATCATTCACCTCTTGAAACTTCCTGTCTCGTGTCGATAACTTAGATCAAATGGCCAAATATTGGCAAGTGCAGTTGTTATGTCCTCATTAAAGTCAATACATTAATCCAGCTCCTCATTTACATGCCATGTTAAAAAAACTTGTGTTGTGAGTTTATTGAAATTAGACAAATACTGAGGATTGATCCCTTATAGCCAGAGGTGCTTTAGTTTCGTTTGTGCAGAAGCCTGTAAAACAGGTCTCTCTCACCCCAGTGTGACCTGGGGTTCAGCACTAAATGGTCCCAACCGTGACCCTGCTGCATATTATTCATGCCTCCCTGTTTCCCAGGAAGGTGTTGATGAAGACTTGTTGGATGGAGGAAGCAGCGAGCAGGCCGAGCTGCTGGAGTCTCAGTATACACATGTGAAGAGGTCTTTAAGACAAGGTGAGGCATGTTTTTTTTTTTTTTACATTCAAATAGATCATGTGCTTTTTTTGTCTTTTGTTTTTTGTCGTCAGCACATTTCACTGTGTTTTCACTCAACACAGTGGTAAAGGACAGTTTTACATAGACACAGCTGCAGCCACAGCTCACTGTTACACAAGGAGGGGCTTTGGGGAAAGTAAAAAAAAATATGAAAAACAGCCTCGAGAGACGGGATGTGTGAGGCTACAGTATGACGTGTTAAACAGGAAACAAGATCTGCTCTTTTTTTTCTATGCTAAGTTGTCTTTGCTTTGCACTGTTTGGTTTGGAGATTAAGATCCATGCCACAGCTCTGAATTAAGAGGATTTCCCTTCGGTCTGTATTCACATTTGTTAAAGTTCAAGTCATGCCTTTGAAAACCACAGAAAAGCTGTTGAACTAAGAAAGGTAGAATGATCTTTACATATATGATATACATTTTTCAGCACAATCTCAGCCATAATTCAAACCTAGTTTTAATACAATTACAGCAATTCATGGTTGAACAAACATTACTTCTTTTAAACAAACAAATACAGAAGAAACATGCAGGACATACAGTAAAACTATAAAACAGTCTGCTTCCCTATTCAATTACTCTTTTTCAAATTGGTTATGTGCCATTTTCATTTCATTTCAATAGAATGCAAATAAAATACTGACTGTAATTACTGAAATACAGCAAATATTCACATATATCAGTGAATATACAAGTTTAAAAATATGCTTCAAGCTAAGTTTTAAGTACACATGAGCACTTTCAGCTGTTTTTTTTTTTCTGCATGATTTCTAAAGAAACTCTTTCTAAAACAAACTCCCCCGAGGGACTTTATCCTCTCAACAACAAATTCTCACACTCTGAGAACTCTCCCGTTCTTTTAATTAATGAATCATTCCCACAGGATTTAATGATGTAACAAGCCCGACAAATATAGATTTATAGGGGGTGTGATGTCTATGCAAATGTTAGGAAATAAAAAAGTAAAATCTTTTCGAAATCAATTGAATGTCACTGTATCGCATTACACATCCATGTATGTGTAATAAAAAAACAATTGGCTATGATTCCTCGAATGTTATTCAAACCCTTTCAAAGAAATGTAATTGAGTTTTGATGTTTTACAGTTTAACCCTAAACTATATTATGAATAACTATAAATAAGAAGAAAACATAAGCACAGTCAAAGAAAATGAATGATAAATTGTTCGGGCTCTAGTCAGAAGTAAAAGATGAGGATTTAGAGTCTCTCAGTTTGATGGTGATCGTGGTAACTTGGTGTTAATGGAATTTCCTTGCTGACTGACTGACCGCCTGACTGACTCTGTGTCTGCTCTCCTCAGTGTTTGAGTGCGTCTATGCTCAGCTGGTCTTGCCCTGGTACCTCGTTCCCGAGCCTCCCGAGCACCAGCCTCTGCACCAGGTGCTCAGCAGGGAATTTGACTACGTAATCGACCGCATCATTGAGAGAGCAAAGGACTTCGATATCTGCCAGGTGGTGGTGGGATCCATTCGTATTCTGACCCAGCACTTGCACAATGTGAAGCAGCCTGACAGGTGGGACTTTACACCTACTCTCTTTTTAAATGGCTCTTTGTCATTCCCTGCCGGTGCTGCTTCACTTACTCTTTGCACTCAGTAATGTGCCTGAACTCTATAAAGGCCTCAATATTTTTTTTATTGTCTATGAATAATTTACCAAACCTTTACTGGATCATACCTGTCATGATGCCCTAATGGTATTTCCTTTGCTAAATGGTGTTTGAACAGTAATACCTCACTTTAGATTTAAGATTCACATCAAGTGATAACAGTTGTGAGGTGATAAACAGCTACAATCTCGTTTAGCACTTCCACTTCACTTTGACTTCTTTTTATTTCCTCTTCTGTGTGTTCTGTTCTCTCAGGGAGCTCCTGTTCAGCTCCCCAGCAGAGGAGGTCGCAGTTCTTCGAGAGCTTTCCGACGCTCTTGTGCGCAACCTTTTCTCAAAATCCTTCAGGGACCAAGAAGTCAACCGCTGTACCTTAAATGAGATTGTGGCCTTAAAGGGTAGGAAAGCATTAAATTATCTCTTTTGCAGGCGCGTAGTCTTACATAAGGCGATAAGCCTCCCATGATGACTTACCCAAGTGAGAATTGTATGTAATCCTGTATTGTCAGTGGCATTGTGGAGCTTAGGACAGGAATTTGGGGTATATAAAAAGAAAGCTCCTTCCGCAGTGATCTGCCAGTTCCCTTCAGGGTTTCATCTTTTTTTTTTTAGTAACAGATAAAATGTTTTATCTTGTGGGAGCCTCGCTGTGCAGTAGGTTTTAGCAATTATACATGTGGCTCAGTTACTATAAGTGATTTCTTTCAGCTGTAGTTAAAAAATAATCTGCACGTCCAGACTGCTTTCCATTTTAATGACTTGAAACAGCTCATTTCTGACAACAGGTTTTGGTTCAGAGACTGAGTGTTTGCAGTAAATTTGCATAGTTGGCAATGTTGCACATGGTTTCGCTAATACAGTAAAATGCATAATTCTCCTTTAGCCTGAAATTTGGATTTCACATATTAGTTACAGTTATTGAACTTTATAATGTTTGGACAGCAAAGACATTGGATCACATACATTTATATTAGTACTTGTTTTAAAATCCATTAAGCCTTTGAAATTCAGAAGAACTACTAATGTGCTAGATTTAAATTAATAGTTTTACATTTTGGGAAATACTTATTAAATTATAATAATCTTTGGAATTGTTGTTACTTCCTTGTTGTAGTTGAACCTTTTCAGACCTGGTGTCAACGTCCGTCCTGAGTTATCCAATCACAAGTGGTCACATGATCGGTTAACTTGTGGAAATCCCTTCTCTCGGCCAAGAACTTCTTAAACTTTAACCCTCCATAAAATCACAACTTGTCAGCATGGTAATTAGGGAGATGAAGCATGAGAATATTTGGAAAACCTTAAGAGTATTCCCTTTAAAAGTTTTACTACAGGCTTTTCAGACGTATGAAGATGTTTCTTCATACGAGTCATTACAATCGTGATAATCTAAACAAACCGTGTCAGAAGGATTTAGCGCGTTGGCTGTTTTCCACAGGGTTGGGCCTGTTGGTGACATGGATGTCCGACCCAGACAACCTGAACCAGTTGGTGCTGAGCCAACTCGACAGAGCGACCCCCAAAGGGTCCGTGGAGGATCTGTGTGGGTCAGACCCGGAACAAGCCTCTCTGGCTTCGCAGGAGAGCAAAGACGAGGGCGAGGCCAGAGAAGTGTGAGTGGCTGTAATCTTTTTCGCACCCTGCCGACACGACACAGTCACAGTGAGCCTCGGAGCTGTAATCATATCGGACGCCTCCTGTGTTAGATGTTAGATCTGATGGGTTTTGTCTGATGGTTTTTTTTTGGGTTTTCCTAGCGACTCGGAGGGAGCGGAGATGTCAACTGGCACCAGGGTCAAGAGCAAAAGGAAAGGTGTGTTTTTAGTTTCAACACAAAGCCTATTCATTTCATGCCTCTCTGATACAGTACATATGATTTTAAACAGTTATTTTTCCCTGGAGGATAATGTAGACTACAAAGGCAGATGGATGTAAAGTCGTTTGTGGGTGTTTGGAGAATAGATGACCGTGCTTGTATAACATCTCGTACAATGGTTTGATAAACAGCAATGTGACATTATAATTTTCTTCACCAGCCTGCATTTCAATGCCTAATTAGTCCCCGGCTCCTCTGTTTATTGGTCCAGATAGGTAATTACACAAACAGCAAGCTGAATGCCAAATAATTCCTTAGCTGTTTTCAAGCGCAGCTCCTTTCTCTTTGTATTGAAAACAATCCAACAGTGATGATGACTGAATAAGAGGGATTATGCCGTGATAATGAACCATCTGATATGATAAATGTGCATATTCTCTCTTATGGCCCAGTCGTAAATTCTGAAAAAAAACATAATAATTTGTCATTATCAGTGGGAATTATGCATCTCTACAGGGACATTTATTGATTGTTAGGCCATCACGTAAAGCATTCCACTGAAAGTTTGATTACAAATCATGTTTACAGTTCTTACACGTCCAATTAAGTGTGAATTATATCCTGTGAATAGTTTCCACGCAGCATTAACTTTATGCATTTTTGCAGCTGAAGTGTTGATTAGGTCAGGACCAAGGTCGAGGTATAATTTATCATTATTCACTCCATGAATAACACCCAGGACACGGGGGGGAAGAAAATGTCCCTTTTATAAAGACAGTGAACACAATAAAGAAAACTGGTACTAAAGTTAGTAAAGGCAGTAAAATATTAATGAGAAACTGGAATTGTCTGTGACAGGGTTTCCATCTAAAACTCAGTTATCAGAATTTTAGGCTTTGAAATGTTTTTTATTGGATAAAATATTACATTCTAGGTCTTAATTATGTTGATGTTCATTTAACGCTACTTCTGTCGCAATCAAAATTCATATTTCATAGATATGTTTTGGTGCCATACATAGTTTATGTGTCAGTGCAATGTCTACAGACAGCCTGGTCAGAATGTATCTCAGTACACTCAACTTGGTTGTGGATACCTATCTTCTCTGCCTGTAGTTTGAGACATAGCACTGAGGGTTATTCTTTGCTAGGCTACTTCACCTTTTCTTCAATAATTGGGTAGTGTAAATAATTCTGTGATTTCCTTAATATCTGTCATACTTGACTTAGGTCTTAAATTTTCAGTCCTAAGTATAACTTGTTGAAATCTGCAGAAACCCTGTGTGACTTTCACTCTTTAATATTCAGCCAACAAGCTGAAGGAAGGATGGTCAAAATTTGTGGACAAGATAAAGTCCAAGAAGGCCAAGAAGAAGAAGATGAAAATGATGGAGCAGGACCTGATGTTGAGGATCATGGCGATCCACGGACAACGGGCCCAGCGAGGACGATGCCAGCAGCAGGGAGGGCTCCATTTACAGCCAGCAGGACTCTGACAGGGTGAGGCCGCCCCAGATAACACAACACAACACATTAAACTGATGCTGACGACTTGTGAAACATGACATATTGTCGCTTTTTGGCCAAAACAACATTAGGAGGACAGCGATCTGGAGAACTACTTGACAACAGTGCAAGAGGACATGATGGAATTCAAGCTGTCGTATGAGATGTGGCGCGTTGGCCGCTGGGCTGTCAGCATCCCTCATGTGAGATATAAATACCACTGACAGTGTGGAATGTCCTGCAGGCCTGTAAAAGCTTGTCCTTTTACGGTTTGTTAATGTCTGAGCTGCAGTTTGAACACGAGTGAACCGTGTTGCAGGTCGACCTGGAGGATGAGGAGCTGACCTTCACGGTTCACCTGGAGGAGAACAACAGCCCGGAGAACCTGCAGTGGGACATCAGGAAGACTTACATGGATGTGATTTATTTTCGCAACAGATGGCAGGTAAACGCAAATACTTGTTTAGTGTTTTTTATTGTCTGCTTTTAACCGAATTACCTGCGATAGAAACTCACTTTATTAGGTACATCTGCTTTCAAATAATGCAAAGCAATACAACAGCACTGTAATAAACATGTATATCTCTGAGGGGATGTTAAATAACACGCCTCTCTGTATGATTCAGTCCAGTTCAACAGCATCACAAACCACATCCTCCAAAATTATAACAAGTTCAACACCTCTCTCAAACAGTTTCATCAAAAAAACTCCACATTATCACCGTCATGAACACAGGGTTTTTTGAAGGATTGTTGAATTCGACTGCATCAGTTTAGGATCCAATAATAAAGTGGCAGCTGAATGTAGAGTCTGCACACTGTAAACAGATCAAAACTAATTGAAAACAGGATTCATGTTTGTAATATGAAATGAAAAACCACACTCCAACCTCCAACTCGAAGCATTTTCTGAAGTGAAAAATCAGTAACCTGCTTAATTGGACCTTGTTATGGCCTTGTTTTGAACCACTGACTTGAATCACTGAATCGATGCCCATGTTGAAAGCTTAAAAAAACAAACTCTCCCAATACACACGGGAGATGATGCAGAACTATTGACATCATTGAAACTGTCAAAAAAATGCGGCGGTACTTCCCAAGGACCAGAGGAGCAGCGTGTTGTTGAGAAAACTGCTCAGCCCATGTTTGTTGCAAAGCTTTTCCAGCAGTTGTTCGATTGTTCAAGGTTGTTGCAGAAATTTAAATGTCGATGACTTGTATTTGTGAACAATATTTAGTATATGGACGACATTTACAGAAAAAGACGCCACACACAGCGGAGAATCTGAACTTGCACACGCAACAATCCAATGGCTCGATTGCTGTGGGGTAAATTGTTGAGTGTTGTTGTGAAAACATCAGTGTGTAGCGAACTAAGCGTTTTATTCTGAGATGCTGGTTCTAATGTGACATCTTTGAATATCGTGCATATGACCTTTTAACAGAGGACTGTGTATTTTGGATTAGTCAGGGTTTTCTCAGTTGCGTTTACTTCTCTCTATGTATTCAGCCTGAGCCTGAGGGAAGCACTGCTGTGTAAACAAAATACAACTTTTGTTCGACAAGTCTGGGATTCAGCTTTTTGCACTTCTCAGGACTCGACCACCCTGCCCTCAATCCTGGAACTGGAGGAGTCGGCTGTGAGCGATGAGGTTAAAGAAGAAGCTCGAGTATCAGTGGAGCACTTTCTACAGGTGAAAAAAAAAAAACTATCTGAGATGTGTTGACAGGATAATCGCTTAAAAATGCTTTATGGCTCAACCTTTTTTTGTTTTCTTTTCCAGGAGTTGGTCTCAGATAATATGATCGGTCACACGCAACCAGTTTTTCAGTTCCTCTGCCCGCTTGACAAACTGCTGAATGAAGAGGAACACTATGAAGGCGTGTGGGGCCTCCTCAGCGGCTTGGCCTACTTCCTGACTCCAGGGCAAGAGGAGGAAGAGGTAAACTTTCCCATGTCTTCCCAGGACTTTAGCTAAAGCTCTTACCATTTATAGGAAGATTGTACTCAACTAGTTAACTGCTGAAATATGGCAGCACTGTTACAAACCCATAAGCAGTCAGATGATCAGACAGGTTTGTAAACAAATCCTCAGGTCTGCCAGACATGTGTGGAAGTCAAAATGATTGCTCCAACTTCCCGATAACATCAATCACAGTTTGAATTCAAACCTCCTCGCTCAGCTTTAACAGGAACCTCACATATGAAGAACAGATTATCCGAGTCAGATGCTTTCACAGCAACAGGAAAATGTCTAGAACATTTGGGTGAGGGGTGGAGCCAAAGTGGAGCAGCCGGAGGCAGCAGCATTAGTCCGCGTCACCAAAAGCGCTTGAATCTTCCAAGTCTTTACATTATAAGGGGAAAAGTTACAGAAAATGTCCAGAACTGACTCGGACATTTGTGTTCTTACATACAGCCCCTCCAGAAAGGTTCAGGAAAATGTCTGGACATCTGTGCGTGTCTGAAAGCAGCCCACAATCATATGCCACTAAAACGCTTATACAGGAGGAGCAGCCATTAATCAACAGGAAAGATATTTTGGCATCGGCAATTGAAGGTGGAAACAGAGACAGTCAAAATGAGCTCATCAAAATTCTGCATCTCAAACGACTAGAGAAAAGCTCGTCCATAAACTTTGGAAGTTTGGTTAAAACTGAAAACTGCCGAAGTGGAGATATCGTTGCTCTTAACCTCTACTATGAGTCAAACTACTAAAACATTGGATCCTATATTTATCACATGACTACTTGATATTATTACACCCTCACTGCATGATAAATGTTCATAACTCCTCACCCCAGTTAATAGAGCGAGGCTCGATGCTATAAATGTTGTCTTGAGCGGAAACTGTGATACCTCAAACACTCTAGAAAACTTCTTTTAGATGCTTTATGTTTCCACCCATGATGAGTAAACTGAACATAAAAATCTGTGCACTGTACCTTTTTAAAAATGTGACACTAAACTGATATATGGATTTGTATATTTGCTGGTGCCTGCCACGCTGCACCACAGAGGCCACAGGGTCAGCAGTCACTAACTATGTTTTCCTCTGCAGACCTCCAGCCCTCAGACAGAAACCCCGAAAGAAATCATAATGCCATCGCTGCTCCCAGAATCCTCATCTCCGCCATCAGAAAACCCTGGTGCCTCTACACAGAGTGACACCGATGTTCCCAGTGCTACTCTCCCTTCTATCGTTATCTCTGAGTGGGATCCTCCTGCTGAACCACAAGAGGAGGCAGAAGCACAAACGCCCTCTGCTGTTAACTCAGAGCCTTCGAGTAATGACAACGGTTCCCAGGACAAAACGGAGGACTCTGAAAATCCCCTCACCTTCCACTTTAAAACCATCATCAGAGGACTGACCCGATCCAGGTCACAAGAGTCTCTGGCCTCAAGGAGAATCAGCATTGAGGACGAGCCGCCCGATTCAGCCGGCTCGCCACACTGCAGCCAGGATCGTAGCTGGCAGGGGGACAGCGCAGAGGGTCCGTCTTGGCTCAATTTCAGCGCACGGTCAACTAAAAAGGACAAAATATTTTTCAGGACTTTAAACGGAGCGAGCAAAGCCAAAGGGAAGGAGCAGGGCACGTTGCCAAGAGGGGAGGACTCGGAGGGTCCGAGGAGCCAAGTCAACTGGGAGCAGCTGGAGGCGACCAAAGCCATGTTTGATCTGCTGAAGGAAATTTCTGGTTTGTTTATCTTTTTTTTTAACTCAGATGGTTCTGTAATCAGCAGTAAGAGCTTTGAGTTCATATCAGTGTTTTTTTTTCTTTTTTATTCTTTAGTCATTTACTGTGTCACTTACTACTTCACAGTATAACAAGCAAACTAACCTGTAGAGACACAATGCTTGTCTGAGACGGCTAATCCTTTCCAGGGATCGTGAATCAGTCTCTATTAATCATCATCTGGTATTTCCTAAGGTGAAAGTTTGTTTTGTTTTGATTGTTCTCTGGGTCGCTGCATGCATGAGCTTGTGAGGAGCTCAGGTAATCCATAATTGAAACCTGGCGGCCAAACAATGCTACATTCAGCTAAATAAAAGATTAGATAGACTGATAGACAATGAGCAAATATTATTGTAATGATGAGTCATTTTAATTTAATTAATTATAAGGTTTGGATTTGTATTTTCAGATCATGTTTGAACTGTGTTAGAATTTAAAAACAACACTGTGTCGACAAACGCAGATAAGCGTTCACTCTGGTGAATTAACCTCAGGAGGCTGCAAACATTAAAATCCAACCAGCTGCAGTAAGATTTAGGGAATTAAATCATTGCCAGTCACTCAAAAAGAATTAACAAATCCAGTCAATTATACGTAGACAGGGATTTAAGTTCTTTGTTATTCTGGCAGATTCCAGCGAGGCGCTGTATGAGATCAGTGAGGATCTGAAGGCGGAGAAGATGAACTAACCAGACTCCTGGTTCTGAAAAGAGACGAGGAAAAAACATGAGAGGGAATAATGGCAACAGCTTTTTAAATATTCAGCTTCATGATAAAAAATGTTTTCTATGTTTTGAAGTTATTGGATAGATAAAGACATTTTTGCTTTTTACAATTCATTTTACTATTTAATTTAATTCCACATTCAGGGACACAAGTTTAAAGAGAATAACAACTCTTCCGTGGTGTCTGCGGCAGTCTGAGTGCACGTCAGCATAGCAGCAAAATATAGGCCTGTGGTTGAGCTAATGCAAACTCTCGTCCTGTGTCCTGACAAGTCCCCTCCGCGCTGGAGGTTTCAGTTCTCTTTCAAGTTTCAAAGTGGAATAAAATGTATTTGTTTCGCTAATACCTCTCATGTCTTTACAGGAAACTCCATCCTCATAAACATATTTGATGCTATTCTGAAACCTGTCATGCCCATCCTGAAAAAGTGAGTCCATTGCCAAACACCTTTCCACACTTGACACGTTGGTGTGTTTATGAGCGTGACTTATGATTCTGAGCTGTATGTTTTCCCCCCTCAGGAAAGTGAACTCTTTCTTAAACAAGATGAACCCAACAGAGGAGCAGATGGCCGCTTACATCGACGCTCTGCGAGACAAACAGTGGCCTGATTCTCAACCAGCAGCGCCTCCTCCCCCCCCTCGCACGGAGGAGGAGAAAACCAAGAGCAGGGAGCGAGCTAGTGACCTCATCAATGCCAAATGTACGGCGACACTTCACAGCTCTTTAAAAAGTCAGTATCCTGTTGTTGTTCATTTGATATTAAATGTTTGTCTCCTCCTCTCTGTAGATTCAAACTATCTCATTCTGAAGAAAACGGACATGGAGTCCGTCTTTAATATTTTCCAGGACAGGGAAGAAAACAAAAAACTGGTTTATGTGAGTATTGATTGTATCTCATTTTAACATTGTATTTAATAAAACATAATTTCTTTTGTTTTTTATTTTGTCACCCTCTCTCTTTTTTTTAAACAGATGCTTCTATCATTCCTATTCAGGGAATTTGTTCCCAGTGAATATTCCCTAAATGTGAGCGCTGCTGCCTTACTGAAAGTGACCAACCCTAACAGCTGATCTGTGGATCTTTCATAACATTATGGTACTTTTAAGGCATTTTATAATCGCAAATAATTTATTAAATATTTTAACGTGACTTAAAATATTGGAGACCAATTTTTCTGAACTTTACCTCAAACATACTGTGAATTTTTGTTCTATTTTTTTTATTTTGGTATCCCAACTTTGCATATTGAACTTTTGGTGTAAAACCCAGGAGGAAAATAAAGTACATTTCACATTAAGTTTGAATTTCACCCCCTCACATTTTAATGACAAAGAATTTCAGTGTTTCTAACACAGTTTGTCACTTTGAGCACAGCTTTATGGTGAGTGTTTGTATACTGGAGGGTTTGACCTGAAGTTCTTTTTAAAATAGAAAATCTCATCATTATAATTCACATAAATCTATCAAAACATGGATGGTACGACTATCAAGTGAAGTAATGTTTATGTGAAAAAACTTGAATTGATTCCAAATAAAATATTTTAATAAATTCAACCTTTTCGGTTTGATTTTTGGCTTTGTGGGTTTTTATTTGAGAGTTTAGACCCTGCGCCGGATTTGTTTTAATAAACATATAACTATACTGTGAAATTACATCATTTGCTGTTGATACCAGTTTATTTGCTCTTGAGTAATATTTGAGCAGACGATATTACAGATGAGTAAAACAAGTTAATCCATCTGAAGAGATCTTGTACGTGTGAGATGTATTCAAATAGTTAATAAAAGCACTAGATTAAAAAGCTTTGGTATTGTGCAGCCACCTTCATATTTACCTCCACCAAGGAGGTTTTGTTTTCACCCCTGTCCATTTGTTTGTTGGTTTGTTCACTTGCAAACAATATTACACAAAACCTACTGGATCGATTTCCATGCATCTTGGCAGAAGGATGCTGTATGGTTCAGGGAAGGATCCATTAAATTTGGGTGCAGATCCAAGTCTTTTTTCTTTACTGTCTTTCATGTAGTGATTCAACATTGTCAATGATTTTCAAGACAATAATCGATGGATCTATTTGCTGTTAGTTCCCACTGGAATAAACTGCAATTAATTTAACTCGCAGGAGAAAACAAACATTTGTCAGTCCTGAACCATGTCCTACAAATGTTTGTTTGTCAAAATTATGTTGTTTCAGATTAAGTGTGAGCAATTTAACATTTTCATCAGAAAAAAATAATTCAGTCAACAACTCTGTCCATGCTTCTGTGACCTTTTTAATAGAAATTCTGTCTCTAATGCTCATTTCATTATGTAACAGAATTAATTACAGGATTATTCTGGTCTAGGTCACAGGAGGGAGATTATCTCGCAGCACAAGAACATGAATTCATTTTTTCTCCACTACCCAGAGCCAGGTGACACAATGACACTGAAGCAGACACTTAAATTAATGGCACAAAACTGTCCAATCTTATTTAATCATATTTTTAGTCTGAGGTGATGACCTGAGGTGGTGACTCACGGTATTTAACTGCACCAGACCCACCACATGTTGTTGTTATCCACTGGAGTTGATGATCATTGTCTAATCTTGACTTTGAAAACAGCAGTTGAAAGAAATAAGGTCACTGAAAGTTAATCAGAAGATGAAACTGCAGAGCTTCTACTTCATTGGCTGATGAAGACATGTAAATAAACCTCTTACTGCTAAACATGTTTCAAAGAGCAGTTGGCAGTTGAGATTTCGCCAAGCTGTTTGTTTAATGGGTTTGATTGTAAGAAAGATAATGCAAAAACTACTGGACAGATTTCCATGAAGCTCTGTCAAATAAATGTAAAAGATACATTTTTGTACAGTACTTGAGTAAGTGCAATCAGCTCTGGGTCTTAAAGGTTCAGTGTGTCAGATTTAGGTGAAAGGGATCTATTGGCAGAAAGTTAATATAATTGTTTTATTTACCCTAGAATGGAACCTTTATATTTAAATACTTTATATTTACATCGAGGGAGGACAGTAGCCCAGACTGGACAAACTAATCACCTTTTGAGTTTTTGTGACAACTGGAGGCTGAGGGGAGGGGTATTCAGCTGCAACATGCAACCTCACCACTAGATGTCACTAAATTCTTCACACTGAACCTTTAATGTCACTATACTCCGTGCAATCAGACAATAAAAGGAATTATATTCTACACTATTAAAATGTAAATTAACCAAAAAAATATCAGTAATTTAAGAAAGGTTAAGTAAAGGACTAAATCCCAGTTGCTGAAGTGTCCTTGAGCAACACCTCAGCTCACTGTTTCCTAGGCTGGTGTTGCCGTTGCTCCTCCAGTCCAGCAGGTGGCAGGCCAGGGATTACCAGCAGCGGACAGCGGGCAGCGCTCAGTGATCCAACATGTCTGCGCCCTGAAGGATGCCGCTGACAGCGTGAAGGTGCCGGACAACCCGCAGGTATGGAGACACGCGGCTTCTCTCGTCGTTTGTGGTTTAACTCGCTTCTCTCTCACATGTTGTCAATGTTGTGTTCACGGACTTTACGTATCCGCTGCCTCCTGCAGGTACGTGTGAGTAAACGTGTCGTGAATACAAAGTGCTGCCTCCGTGCGTCACGTCCAGTTGAAATGAAGTGTTGGTGTTTTATTAATGAGCTAGTGGTGTTCACACACTGCATCGTGCGTGTGACAGTTTGTCACGAGTGGATTCACCGAGTAACAACAAAACCAGAGCAACCCCCCGAAAACAGACTGTGTGTGTGTGTGTGTGTGTGTGTGTGTGTGTGAGTGTGAGTGTGAGTGTGTGTGTGTGTGTGTGTGAGTGAGTGAGTGAGTGAGTGAGTGAGTGTGTGTGTTCTATGCTGTGGGTCTCGACTATTTTTAGTTTTTCAAGTAACAGAATGGAGTATGAGTAAAATTCTATTTGAATAACAATGTATATAAGCTGCGTGTTTCTGTTAGGTCTGGACGCTATAGTCAGAAATGTCATAAAATGATATCTTAATAATTTTTATTGTTAATGTCAAATCGTGTTTCTCTCAGGTTCAAGGTGATTTAAGTTTCAATCTCATTATTGACAGAAAAGGACGATCACTTGCTCGACAGAGAAATAGTTGATACATTTGAGGTAGAACATTCAAAAGAATATTGTATAGCCCATATTCACAAATCACAAGGTGTGACAACCTCTGTTCTTAACCCTCAACAAGAGTAATAAAAAAAAAAAAAAAACTACCAAAAAACCTCAAAGTGAGGGATCCCTCTCCCAGTCGGTCAGATATGAATAGATGATGTATTGCAAGTGAGAACATCAGCAAAATAATATGGTAGATAATATGATCGACTTAGAGATAAATGCTGTTTGGATTTTTTTCAACTTGTCCTAGTTTCTGTTCAGATTTCTCTTTTTGTTTCTAACATTTCCTCAGCGACTTGTTACTAGCAAAGAGGTTTTGCATTAAAACAAAGTGACACGGTTGTTTTGGGAGATTTATGTATTTGTGTTGTTGCCTTGAGCTTTTTAGTGTTTTGAAGGCTGCAAAGTTCACTAAAAACATGTTATCTGCCATCTATGCAATCCAAATCAGAATTTTGCTAAGATTGAAAAAAGTCTGAAGAAAGTCCTGGGGGTTGGGACTACAATTAATGGTCAGGATCAATATTTCAGTCCATTAAAAGTCATGAGAGTGTTTATTGTCCTAAAGCCCAAGTAGACATATTTAGTTTGATTCATTTACCACAAAGATATTTAGTTTAATATCATTTAAAACTATTGAAACCAGCAAATATTCACATTAAGAAAATGAAAACAGTGACCTGACATTTACTTATTCAATTTTTTTTTGCTTTTTTAAATTTGAATAATTACCTGTCCGTCTTGTTCTGCATCGGCCTGTTTTATTTACTAACCTGAAGCTTAATATTCTCACCAGCACCAGAAGACTCATGTTCCCTAATTGTTCACAAATGAATCCGATTCCCAACATTTTTCACATCAGACATTTTAACTTGTCATAGCTGGAAAAGCAAACCTTGAACTGATTACACTCATTATTCCTTTATTCAAGCAGTTTAATGCAGTAATGACTCGATTATTAGTTACACCAGTGTAAATATGCAACTATTACGCTCCAGATTTGTGGATTAATCCTGTTGTGCAAATGACTTGCATAATTCCCACAATTAAAAGTGACATCTTGTTATGTCTTATCTACAAAGTTTTCAGTTTACAATGACTAGGGTCAATTAATCAACTATTCATCTCAGTTCATCCCGTGTTTGACATTTCAGGATTTCAGCTGTGAAAACTGTTTATTTTTTATTTTCACTCTCTTTACTCAACACTCATTTGTCTCATTTATCTCCCAGTCTGTAAAACTTTGAATCTGCTCATTTAAATCCAATCCTAATTGGGTCAATTTGTACCTAATTGGTTTTTATATCCTTGAAGATAAAATGAGGAAATGCTTTTCTGTTAATGAGTAGATTTTCCTTAAACTACATAATAAAATCATCGGAGGACCTACAATAAGTCCTGTTAATATGAAACATGTGATAAAGGTCACCTAAAATAATTTATACCACTGAAAATTATTGGTTGGACGGCAACTTTCATTGACCTCGTATAACCAGAGCTGAAGTGTGTGGCTCTGAATTAATGAGCTTAATTAAATTGATTAAACTGTTATAAGCAGCTATAGTGACTCTCTGCTAAAGAGCCTGCCACTATGAGGTTATTTGTGTAACCACCTCCAATGACCTAAGATTAGATTAAAATGCTTCTCAGTGAGAATCACAGAGGTTTCATTTCAAATATGTTTGATGTTTTGACGTCCAAAGCAGTTGTAGGAGGAGGGAACAGAGGAATATTTTTAAAATGCTGCAGTGAAGCTGGCCTGTTTGGTGACTCATCATCACTTCCATATTTAACTCGTATTGAGGCCATAAAGACGTGTTGAAAAAGGTTGGAACCCCTCATTACATGGTGCATGTGTTTTTATGTAAGGTAGCATGAGGCCAGAGATTACTGGATATGTAAAACCTGATGTGATGGCTTTGCCTTTGGTAAATGAACGTAACTCAGTTTTATAACACCACTGGTGAAGAAACTATATTTTGCTGTACCTCATGTGGACGGTTCATGAGCGGGTGATGACAGTGGAGCAGGTCTGTACGGATTAGGGCCAGGTGGTAGTTTTATTTTGTATTTGGTGATCAAAGACTATATAAATGCTGAAATGTTTGACTTTAGTATTGAAAGTATTGACACTTTGTGACTTTGTTCTTGAGGTGCAAAAAAATTAAAGACAAATTCTGGTTTTTATTTGACTGTTTTTGACATTTTGACTTCCTTCCTGACGTTCCGACTTTATTCTCGAAATGCATAATGGAAGGAAAAAACTCCTCTTCTCACTTCTGTTCTTACGCCCTAACTTTCCTCTGTAGATCTGTGCCTCCTTGATCTTTTCAGCTCAGACTGTTGGAAAATCGCTGAGTCATCCCCTAACTGCACATCCTTTCCTGCTAAATAAAGATCTGATTTGCAGATTTATCATAGCTGGAGAGATTCTGGTTTGCCCCCTGTTAATTCTGGTGCCATCTCCAAAGTTCATGCTCCCTCATCCATGCTGTTATATATTAATACATTGCCATTATTCTGAATATGAGGTCTAGCTGCAGCAGGGGAAGGGCAGATGGCGGAGTTCACAGTGTTTACTGTCACATTTTGGCTGCCGTCACACTTGGCTTGCTGTTTCCGAGCTGTAATTCTGAAGACTGGATTCTGTAATGTCAGAGCAAAGTGCGCCCACGTGTCTCCTCGCTGGGATGGCTGCGAAGCTTCTACTGCCATCGACTTTGACTGCATTGTGTTTATCTTTCTTTTCGTCTCCTCCCGTTGCTTGTTTGTGCGTTGTGACCCATTATCCTCAACAACATTGATGTTAACATCTGTGAAAATGTTTTTGCTCCCTTTTCCAAATCTAGGTCATATAAATCATGAATCCAGATGTAAAATTCAACATGTCCTGTTGTGAATCAGAAGTTGCAGCAACTATAGCCTTTGTTTCATGACACCCCCATCAGTGGGGTTGATGTGCTTTGTGCTCTGACACTAGAAAAGATGACAGCTATCTAGCCACCACATATATAACACTGCCTGTCTGCAAAATATGTCAGAGTACGATCTGAACAGTGCGCTGTTTTCTCCTCCCTACATTTCTCAAGTACCTTCTCTCCTGGCGACGCCTCGTTATTGCTGTTTGTTGCTTTTTCAGATTTATTCCAAGCGTAGGCAGTTTGTAACACTTTCTGTCTTGCCATTCAAACATGATGGAGTGAGCGAAATGTAATTCAGGGTAGCCGGTATAGGAAACGGCCTCCCTGGGATTTGATCACAGGCAAACAGAGATAATACATGCAGGGTTTTTCGACTGGGAGTCATCACTCTTCAAGTACAAGGTCCTGGATTGAACCCGAGCTGCAGGTGATGGGCATGTGCTGCTCCAGTAGTCAAATTTATTTTTCATACAACAGTAATAAAACAGTGCAGAGGAGGGCTGCTGCTCTTATTAAGTGTCTTATTCCGGTGGTGGCTGCTTAACAACAGGGAGGCAAGTGAACTGAAATAACACATGTGGCCAATAGTACCAAACATTTCAGCCGTACATTGTGTTATTGGTGAACATCTCAATCTAAAACCAGACATTAATATTGATATAAACAGTCTCCACTCCTCTGCGAAGACTTCCTACAAGATCTTGAATGTGGCTGCAGAGATTTATTCCTATTCAAGAGTTTGGCGATGAAGCCGAGCTCACAGTTGGCACTCGAGTTCATAACAAAAGTGGTGATGTGGAGCTGAGGTCAAGACTGTGTGCAAACTAAAGTGTTGGGAGTACATCACAACTTAGTATATCATTGTATGCTGCTGCATTGACATTTCCCTTAACTGGAAAAAAGAATGGAGAGTGTTCTGTATGTCAAGACTGAAATAAGACCTTACAGGATGATACGTTTTACAGCTGTAAAACATGCTGGGAAGAGATGTTTAATTTATTGATTGATTAGTCGATTGGCAGATAAGTAGCCTAAAGCCAAACATTTAATGCTTGCAGCTTTTCAAATGTGAGGATTTGCTGCAGCTTCTTATCTTACATTATATCCATTGAACCATCTTCTGGTTTTGGAGTGGTGGTTGTCACTGGGACTCTTGTGTGCACTCTGGCCCCCCGGGTACACACAAGAGCCTGAGTGACAGTAAGAGTGCAGACCCATGTCTCCCTGCCCGCGGCGAACTGCGTGATCCTCACGGGAAAGCAGACACCTACAACAGAATCCGTGACGAAATGTGGCTGCTTGAAAGGACGATAAAAGCTTAATGGGTGTTTTGATTTCTCCCGATGCTGTTGAGGGAGTGGTGCACTCAATTCTACAGTGAATCAACAGTGCAAAACACAAGGTTAGAGACCTAATGCCATTATGAAACTGTGACTGGACAATTCAGATTATGACAGGCCGCCGCAGTCTAAGTAATTCATAGGAAACCCTTCAGCCCTATCTGTATTGCTATAATTGTCAACCATTAAAGGCATAGTTAATAGAAACATTTAAATTCACTCTTTATCTACTCACCACTATGCCAATGGAGGGGTGGGTGAAGTGTTTGAGTCCACAAAACACTTTTGGAGTCTCGGGGGTAAACAACGTTGCCGCCAAATCAAATACAATTGAAGTACTACTGTTCAGTACTAATCTATACCAAAATAAAATGCATTTAACAGATTCTCCTAAAGCATTTTTCCTCAGGATCTATGTTAAGTACAAACTTGGCTAAATTGTAGATGGTCAACAGAGGGATCGATTTGTGAAGATTGATACAAGACACGTTGTGATGAATTTTATTTTAAAATATGCTGAACACTGAAAACAGTCGCCCTCTAGTCTGTGATTAATATTTTTGGCCCTGTCTGTCCTCACTATAAGAATATCAGCTAAATGTAAGACGAATGAAAAGTGCTAATGCCTTCATCAGAATATATTTGTCAAGATAACTGCACTCTGAATGTTGAATGTGAAGCAGTTATCGCTGCTTTGTGCTTGATTTGTAGTTTTAATCAAATGAGATCTGGTGTTAACTTCAGGCTATGTGATGTAAAATGGGTTTATTCCTTTTAAAGTGTGGAAATGATCACTTATCAATTTTTTTTCACGGGTTCACATCTAGGTTAAACCTGGTCGCTAAAGTTCCCTTTTTTGGTCTTGTGGGATCTTCCGGACTCTTCCTGAGTTTTTCGTTTTATTTGACTGGCCTTTTGCGCCTGGCATTCGGCAATCAATGGCTCCGGGGGCCAGAGTTTGATGGGATGAATACTAATGTAGTGGAACAGCATTGGCATATAACTGGCTCACTATAACTGTATATCTGACGTTATCTCTTAATCTCATCCAGGGTGTCTCTGGTGTGGCTCAGTGAATGATCACAGCCCGGTACATTTGTTCTGTTTGGTCGCTGCATGAGGCTCATCGATTACAGTTAATCTGCAGCTCCTAATTCATAACACGGTGGCGTCTAAACAAATACTTGATCGCAGAGTTTCCTGCTGCAAGCGTAGGTCCTTCCTGTGCCTTCCTGTTTATTGTGCTGTTAACAGAGATTTGGGTTATGTGTTCAAGGACACCAGTGATTTATTGTAGCTCTAATGGCATTCAAACCTTTTTCTGCAAAGATGAGCAGAAAAATGAAATTGGTATTATAGTTTTACTGTGCCTGTTCTCTTTTTCTATTGTATCCAGGGACTTTAGCTTTAGAAATTTGTTTGGTGGCAGCATCTTGTTGTGGTCAAGGAGATCTTAGAAGTGACGTTCATGTGAGTGAATTGTGCCACCACCGTATCTTAATGTCTAATATTAAATGTAAAGGTGAATGCTACCACTAGATGGACTGCCAAACTAAGAGTTGAACGAAACCAGTTGTCATAGCTGGTTTAAGTGTCAGTGGAAGATAAGAGTGAATGCTCTCCTCTTCCTTGTAATTTCAAAGAATACTAATCATGGTTTCTGTTTGGAAATGGATTGTGACAGGTTTTATCTGTTTGAAGAGATGGAAACTCAGTGGGTTTCTCTGTTAAGACTGAGTGATGAGACTGGAATAAGAATATGTCAGTTCTTATCTCATTATCACAGAATTAAACCCCCAGGACCAGAAATGTGTATCAAGTGATGGATCACACATTTCAAACCTAACCTCGGATAGAAGCTTGCTCGAGTAAATTTATACTAACTAAAACCCTCCAAATGAGTGCTGGGAATAATCAACTGAGCTGTAAATACTATTTTTATCACACAACACAGAAGATTAGGCCAGTAAGTGAAAGGAATGCTTCATGTGTGCACAGACAGGGATGGGTAACATGCATATAATCCTGTCAAAGACATTCAAACAGGGAACCTTGCTTGAATGTTATTCCCACTCTCTCCCCTCATTTCCTGACTCTTTAAAAATCCTGTCCCATATATTTGATTTGATTTACAACATTTCCTAAAAAGTGGCCTAATAAATCTGGAAATAACGGGATAACTACCACGGTAATAAATGGTGTTTGACAAATTTATATCGTCTCTGCAGAATCTAAGTCTTTTTTAAAAGGACTGGCAATGAGTCTGCAGCCATGATAACGACTCTGTAATACTGTACTTACGATAGGCACAACAGTGTTAAATATTCACATCAGAATTTAAACCATATTTGCCATGTTAACACACTGATGTTCAGCAGCTATAATAATACTAACACTAAACACAAATAAAGGTGAGGCAGACGAGAATGTTATTAATTTTGCATATTTGATCATTAACCAAAATATTTGAAGTGTTAAATGATCAGATTTGATCTGATTTTCACTTAATTATGACAAAACATTCAGTAGTTGTAAGACAAATGTCAACCTCATGGTGGCGCTGGATCACATAAAAAACTACATAAGCAAAATCCGTCCCCTTGCAAAGTTTGATTCATTAATCATCAATTTAGTTTCTCAACACATTTTGGAGCGCCTAGCTGCTGTTTGCCAAAGCAGATGGGCGTGCCACCACTGCACCAAGTTGGCAAGCTCCTTAACACACAGTGACACATGAAAGGACTGTAGATGCTGAAAGGAGACAAACACAGCTCAACCTTCAGGCTGTGTGTGTCTGCAGCAAATGTTATCCGTGATGAAGATCAACAAATCTTCTCACAGATCTGCCTCACATCCCGCCTTCATTCTGAAAGTGGCCACAGCTCTGGACTTACAGCCAAGAACTGATGAACTTGCATCAAAGGAAAGATGTCAGGTGTCTGCCAACTTGAATGCGTCTTGTTTACGTCTGTTGGCTGCATGTGAGATTAGTTGCAATGTTTCGGATGTTTGTGCCGTCGATTGCCTATCAAAGTGTTGCGCTGTTTCTAAATTACACGATCAAAGATCTTTTGCTTTGATCCTCTTGACTAGTTTTGTGGTCAGGCATGTGAAATGAGCTATGTGAGACTTGTTGACAAAACAAAATTAAATATTTATCATCTATTTCATCAGAATGCATTTTGTTTTATTAAATGCCCCATAGTTGTCCAATCCAAGCCCGTGGCAGGTTGTGGTGAGTTGGCTGGTTGGTTTCTTTTGACCCGTTAAGGGCTTTATGTGGATCACCATCATCATCAAGAAATGCATAATATCATCAAAGATATATCAATTGAATAAAAGCATATCAATCAACAATAAATGTCTGGCCATGATTCTCTTTTCCCAGAGTTTGGCGCTTAGTGAAATTGAGATTGAAACCCCAGATGAAAAGTCAGTGGATCACAGTCATTAGGATTCACTGTCTGGGAACAAGGTTTTTGTGCCAGCCCATCAGATAGATGTATGGATGTGAAGTACAAGTTTGACCTGCACATGGCTCTAGATGAAAAGTCAGGGACTTGCCAATGTCATTAGTATTCATCCTGTGGGTGTAATGACTATTGTCTCTGTTCCAACTCTTACAAATTACAATTCATCCAACAGTTGTTGAGACATTTCACTCAAACCACAATGTCGGCCTCTGGAGGAGTAGAGTGAGGGGTGGAAGAGATTGTCACTGTCATTTGGATTCATTATCTGGGCATCGTTAATATCTAAGCCTGGAACCAAATGGCGATCAATATTGTGGTCACTACAACCACGCTGCCAGCTTAGTTTTCAAAATTAAAAATGATTTATACAAATTAATTTAATGGGTTCTCCCAAGACCATACACCAAGTTGTTTGGTGAACCATCCTGTGGTTTTTGCAAAACCCTGCTAAATAAACAAACATAATCCCATTGGTAGGTAAATAGACTGGCACACACACACATCTCCACCAAGGCCGAACAATACCACAAATTATTGTCTTGTTCTAAAAGAAAAAAGTCTGATAACCTAAATCTTTTATCTGTTAAAGAAATGGGAAATAAAATCTGTATCTTCACCAAAATGTAATGGGTTGTTCCCAGATCCAGTTCCCATCTCTATACCAAGTTTGGTGGAAATTGGTTTGGTAGTTCTTGTGTAAGCCTGCTTAAAATTCAACCAATAAATAACCCAGAAAAACACTGGTAAAACATAACCTCCTCTGCAGAGGTAGAAACAAGTATTTGTGTCAGAATTAAAGCACAAGTCAGCAATACTAGCTGCAGTCCGGGGGGGTTTGAGCTTCCCAACCCTGCAAAGGCGGTTAGGATGAAAAGAGGGAACATGGTAGCTGAAACAAACCAACCACAGACAGCTGCTCTAAAATAGACCTGCATTCACACTCAAATACACCTTTTGTCTTCACACGATTATAATGTTTGATTCTTCATTTCATGCGACAAGACAGAATCTTTTTATATTAGAAAATATTGGACTTAATTTTCCAGCTATTCATTTTTAATTTAGCGGAGCGAAGGTTATTTAATCAGACTTTGATTCTCTGTTGTTGCAGCTGCAAAGCACTGAGAGGTAGATTATTATTGAGCTTTTTTTTTTCTCATCCCGCTGTAGTAAAAACAAGATATGAAAGAATAAAGAGAGGAAGACCTGTTTCACGCTGAAACAATGTTCTGGGACTTAAAAATCAAAGTGCTATTTTTAAGAACCTCATTTTATAGGACATCCGTAGTAACCTTGACTTTTAAGTAAATAACGGATTTAGAATCTCCGCTCATGTTGGCTACTGCTTGGCTGCTTAATGAAGACTAAAGAGAGCCTATTAGCCTAAACAACAAACAGCAGTGGACCTCACCAGTGCAATTAAGCCAGTTTTTTTTAACAGCAAACTGATTAATTTCTTTAATCAAAGTCAGCTTTATCCTTGAAGTGCAGTCAGTATTAATTATGTTGAAACCCACCATCGAAGCTGCTGCTGTTGCTGTTGTATGAAAACCCCTCAGAAATGTTCAGACTCACTCTAATGATGATGATAGAAATATAATGAGATTTTATACAAGGAGTCTAATTTCATATTATCTTCTCACAACAGTTTATGCAGACCTGCACATTACCCTGACAGGTGGGATTTTTTTTATCCTCCAGCTTTTCTCCCGTGTGCTCAGTTTTATTGACATGTTTACCTCAGTCAAAGGTGTTGTGTTGCTGTCCCTGGCAGTTTGTTTGACAGGCAGCACAAACGCTTGAAAACTTCCAGATTTCTTAGGCAGGCCAAGAAACTTTATCTTGTGGGTGTTGGTGTTAAAAGACGATTTATTAACCAAAACAGCAGGAGCTGATAACCAGAAACCTGGTGCCAAACCCTAAGGGAATAATTGTAAATACATTTAAGTTGAAGTGTGGGGGGAAGGAACGACAGTGTTTGCTGCAACAGCAATTTGCAGAACATTTGCCCTGTTTTTTCTCTCTATTGTTGCTCACTTGACGTTTCTTTATTAGGCAGTAATTTAAATGCTGGCTTTGTTACGTGTCATTTATCCAGCATGTTTTAACAAAGTGCTCTTACTCTTAAACTCTGCATGGCCCTGACAAATTGCTCTTTCTGTGTACTCCTTGTTATCAACGACGCCGTTGCCGGTAATTGCCGAAGCAATGTAATATTCCGAGCAGCTGAAAATTGTCTCTGTTCCTTCCAAATTACTGCAGCTTTGATTTGATTATTCACAGCAAAACATGAACCCAGCTCTGATTGTACAGGTCTGCACCGGGTTTCCACCCCTGCACAGTTGATGTTGCTTCGTTCCTTGAATCTAATGTAAATTCAGCCGTGTGAAACGTACTGTCAGTGCAGTTGTGATGCCTTATGTAGGTCAATTCTTCTTCAGCGCTCACTGCATGGCCTTGTGATGAGTGATTTCATTTTGTGAGCGAACTGCGGTTTTATTATTCATACTCCGACTGAGATTGGAGTTGCGGTGCATTAAAGCATGACGTTGTCATTTCCCCTCTCTCAGAACTGTTATTCCCTTTGCCCCAAATTGGAATTAAACCCAACATTTGATGCTGGACCTAATTGTTTTTTTTTTTCTCACTTTACTTTCACAAAACTCCAGTTAAACCTCGTCTCTCTCTCTGGATGTGCAGTGTGTAGTTTGTTTATGAATATTTGTTTTGCACTTCCTCACACAGATTCTTGTACTTCTATCTTAGTGAGGACATAATGCATTCCCTAGCGCCTCAACCTTAGCCATCCCAACTAAATACCTAACCCTATCGTAAACCTAACCCTAATTCTTACCTTAACCCTGAAAGCAAGTCTTAAACTTTTAGCAGCTCTTTTAAAAAGATGATCTCGCTCCTCCAGAATGTCTGAACTCTTTACAAAGCTTTGGAATCTTGTCTTTCCGAGTTCACATCTTCGTCTGTGTCTTCCACATATATGACACCTCTTTTTAATCCTGAGATCTTAAAAAGTTTTGCATCTGTTGCATGTTAGAATGGTCATCAACACGTCCACTTGCTCGTGGAGAATTCTCTGAAGGATCTCCTGCTGTGCTGCTGAGCCTCTCACATACAGCCCCTTTGGACAATTTCAGGAGATCGTCAGGAGATCAGTGCATGTCTGAAAGCAGCTTCTACAGTCTTCCCATTCAGTCTTCCTGAGTATCTCTGTCATTGTTTGTAGAACAGAAGTGGACTCTCTCACTTCAGATTTAATTCATATACTGGTCTGCATTTTTTCACTGGCGCTAGTGCCAACACACGTTTTGTACCATGAAATAGCTGAACACATTAGGTGAGTGGTAGTAGTATTGTATGTGAGTCGCATTGTAAATACAGATCTTGAGGGAATTCAATCTAAATGGATTCTATTTAGGACTCTTCGTGTGGTATGCAAATCACCGTAAAGCCCCTACAAATATTCCCTCACGGTGGCTGCACTTTAACGGATGCTGGATAATCAGCAGCCCAGATATAATAACAACTTTTCTTTGGAGCAGTTTTCGCCCCTTTGTTGCTCCAAAGCAGCGTGAGGTCCCATATATCTTTTCTGTACTGTCTCTTCTGTTGATCTAATTGGATACCCTCTGTTGCCTACAATGAATCATTGCTGGACATCTTCTCTCCCCTCAAGTACTTATTTTTATTGAATGCAGGGTTCCCCTGAATCACAAGGCTCAACCTTAAAACTTGTATTTGTCCCTTGGCTCCAGTCATTGATCTTTTTTCTTCTCCCCTTTTTTCTCCTTTGGAGCTGTGTCAGTATCAGTTTTATTCCAGCAGAGGATTACAGGCCTGCTTTTATGTGTTCTGCCTCCCTAGAGAAAGGCCAGGAGTTCGGGCCATTCCCTGCACTCCACTAATTGACTCCTGATTTGGCGAATGCATTTTAAGGTGGAATGAAAAAGCCAACCCCTGTTTGTGTTGGTACATGGCGATGACACCTCCTCTGTGTATTAGTATTGGTACTTATCCTTCCTCAGCCCTTGACTCTTAACCTCTACTGGTGCAGAGGAATCTCTGCTGCAGCACAGGGAGTTTAACCCGCGACGCATCAGAAACAGAGGTGAGGCGATGGAGGTGTTTTGGCATGCACTCCATGATTTTTCAGTGAGAAGTTTAAATCCTACCAGTTCGTGGTTCTTCAACATGGCTAACATCTCCCTCAGCAGCTGATCCAAAACACCTACAGGATAGTGGCTCTCACTAAGCAAATCGAAGGGAAAGATATTTTTTTTTAATTACCTGCCCGCTGCAGAATGGAAAGGCACGGGTTTTTGCTTGTGGGTATCAGTATTGACTCGAGTGTATGATGTTTTAATGAGTCCAGTGTGTAAATGATTTGTTGTGTACGTTCGCAATGCTAATTTGTTTTTCTTCTGCGTTTTCAGTGAATGGATTCTCAGTTGACTCAGAGGCAGATTTAAAGATGTCAAAGATCTCCAAGGCAGCCAAGGCTGTGAAGAGATTGGACACAGGCGGTATAATCCGAGCTATTGTGAGGTCAGGACAAGCATCCCCTGGACCCCCCCTCGGCCCCATTCTGGGACAGGTAAAATTACTTACGATTTCACTTCATGTTCTATTTGCTCACGCCGAGTAATTGGCCGTATTACCTTAATTGCAGGAGCAGGGCTTCATTTCATCAACTGACCTTCTGCGTACCCTCTCTCATTAACTGGGAGACAACCTGATCCTTCCCCCATTTTCACTTTGACAATCACACATTTGCTCAGTCACCTCATCGCACATCCGCAACCACCACTTCCATTTCCCCTCATAGCCCTCTTTATATTCCCATTCTTATTCTAGTCGCACAGCTCCATTGTGCAGGTGGATGCCACACTCGGCCTCAGTCTGCAACTATTTTCTCACAGTTTCCAGAGACACCTCCATCGGCAGCAGCTGTCCATACACATTAGCCTCACTCTTTACAAGCCAGCTGATGAAATGGGATTGAACATGTGAAGGTCTTGTCTTAAATTCCTGTATCAGTGTCTCTGCTTCAATTGTTCCGGAGAGACAGCTGAGGTTGTTCTGTGTTTTATTGCTCAGGGATGCACCACCACCTGTGCCAATTCTAACTAGAGTAATTTATGTATTGGCTTGTGCAATAATAAAATATGTCAGCAGTCACAATGTGGCAGTGAACAAAAATGGTTTGGATTTAGGGGATGAAAATAACCAATTCTCTTTTGCAGTAAACACATATTATTTTTAAGTTTTAAAACTAGAACTCATGAACCTAATTTTGTTTCTGATCCAAGAAACATATTCCCTGAAAAAATGTTCCTGTAAATTTATATTTTATGTCACACCATAAAGTCACAATCTGCTCTGCTCTAATGGTCATTCAGTTATTAAAATGTGATTGTCCTTTACAAGATTGAATGAAAAACGCCCGTGGCTCACTCTGTACATACAAATGATCCAGTTAGCCTCTTTAATGGACAGTGCTCATCAGCCTTGGATGCTGTTGCACACTTGGAAACCAGATCAATTCTCACAGTTAATCCATCTTTGTGAGTTAATGACGACACTCAGAGGAGAACGGAAAAGTGAATACCGCTGGCAGGAAAGGAGACACACGCTATTCATAAAATAAGGAAATGGAAAGTGTGTAGGTGTCAGAAAGGAGTTAACTTGTGTGAAAATATCTCATTTCTCTTGTCTGACAGGAACGGCCCCATTACTTAATGTTTCTGTTCAAAATTACATTCTCTGCTGTCACCAGCTGCACCGTAAAATAAAATAATTTCATTAATCCGATCACCCTGGCAGACTGTGATTTAGAGCTCAAAATTAAAATTAGTTTTAAGTCATTTGATATAAATAGCTCATATTTGTTTGCATTTCTAATACCTATTATATTCACATATTGGGTCAACAATCAACAAATATTTTATTGTTATTTTCCAAACATTTTCTCACATGATCTTAAAACTGTCAGGAGATTAATAAAGAAACATTCAAATTGTTTGTTTTGTCTGACACTGAGAGGTTTGACAAATGAGAAACTTTAAGTTTAACTCCCTTGGCATTGTTGCTCAAACAATTACGAAGCATTAATCAATTACCATTTAATATTTGTCAATTGGCTGTTTGATTGTTTGAGAGATCTTTACATCTTCTTCTCTGATTTGGTCAATAACTCTCCCTCTGTCCTGTTTTCTTTTTGTCCAATAGTTTCCTCCCACATAGTTTTAATAATGAAGTAACTCAACCTGTCAGTAATACAACTTGGCTCGAGACTCTGTTGTTTTCTCTGTCTACACGCTGCATTCGTTTTCCATGCAGATGACACTCAGAGTTTTTGACATCACAGAAGTAAACCTGTTGGGAACCTGCCTCAAAGCTGCACCAATCAATAGTTTGATTATTAACAAATCAGAGAAAGTGTTATGTGGAGGGAATCGATCTTTGTGATGAAACCATGAAGATTTATCATCAGACTCTGTTGCACGTAGTGTTGCACGAGTACTGTCAACTCTACTGCCCTGTGTGTGTGTGTGTATGTGCATAGTTTTTGAAATGGTATTTAAAACCCTGTGTAAATGCATGGGGAATGTAATTTATTCATAGGGCGTATTTCTTTTTTTCGGTGCATTTATCACACATGTTTATGTCATGCCGACGAGGATATATGTTCTGTTCTGCTGGATGTGTAAATATGGAGCTGTTTGCTAACAAGTTTACTTCATCAACTGGTGATGATGTGTGTGGCTGAAATTGTTTTCTCCAGAGTCTTTCAGGAGTCAGATGCGTCAGATTGATCTGTGACAGCGACTTCACTTCTGAGGGGAAAATACACCCAGACATTTTCTATCCAATAATAAAGAGCAGGATTTAATCTCAGCCTATTGCAGCATTTTTTATTTCTGCTCAGAAATACAGCCGGCAGGATTGTAACTGCCTCCAAGCAAAGAGGCCATAATAACCCAATTTTACCGCCTCTGCACTGTTTACCAGTTAGATGTATAATTGATTTTTTGATTTTTACTGATCACATTTAAGGCTCAGCTAAATCTGCCTTCCTTCAGCTACACTGGAAGCCACCGATGCAGAAAGAAACTCGCTCTGTCACTCAGTCCTCGACTCTAGAGGTTGTTGAGTTTTTCTCATTGGCAAATCTGTAGCCTTTAGTGCCACAGGAACCTTTTCGACTTAATTTTACAAGACAGAAGACACTGTACACCTGTAACTTCATGTGCAAAAACATCTTTTATAGAAAAAAAATTTAATCTTGACAAACAGAAGACACATTTTGATCACAGCTATCAATAGTCATACATTCAAAACTCCAAACAATAGCAATCATGAATTTTTAATCAATCCTCCGTGTTTCTCATATCATGTAGAAAACTAGTCGGAGTGACGTGAGGGTTGGCATGTTAGACGGTATGTGGTATTTTTGCAGTGTTCTCTCACCCCCCCCCCCCCAAAAAATGCTGCTATATTGCTGCTTGCGATATTCAGAAATTCCCCATTCTGCCTCCTTCCCAAAGAGGCTATGGTTAGAATCTGATCATTTTTGAAGAATGTGAAATGTGTGACAGCTCTAGACATGCAAACTAAGAATAGTGGTTTCTTCACCAACTTCAACAAGTGCAGTGTGTTCGTTCCTGCCTGTCTTTCTTCATATGGTCCAATTCACCTTGCAACATATGTTCCTGGCTCTGTCCTGCCCAGATATTCTGTTTCTGTTTAATTTATGAATGCAAGACTACTATTGAAATTACTTTTAATCTCATTGGTTTAGATGTTTCTCACTTGCAGTTTCAACATCCCTGTCAGTTTTAGGTTTCTGTCCTTAGGAACTGTTTTCTTGCAGTTTGTCCTCCATATTTTATAGTCTTAACTGTTTTTAAATTCATCACCTTCTACGTAGGTAAAGTATAGCGAGAAATGTACGCTGGTCTCAGGCGGCAGGTAACAATTGTCAACCCACTCACACTCGGGTGGTGGTTGTCTAATGATCAGAACATTCCTTGATTATATCCCTGCTCCTTCAGCAGCAAGACACTGGTGCTGCTGTGTTTCCAGTGTGTGCATGATTATGTGGAATTGAATGCTTGAACGAGACATACAATGTAAAGAGCTGTGAGTGGTTGGCTGAGTTGGAGAGTGCATACAAATTACCTTACCTTTGCACTCATGAGTACTCTTAGTGTATTTTTGAGGGATGTGTGCTTTATTTGAGTTAATCCATTTTATGTTTCTATTTCGAGGGATATTTAGTGTTTGTATTCCACCATTTCTATTTGACAGCTACAGTTATTTTGCATATTCTGATTAATAACACTATATGTACCTTATTATAGATCAACAAAAAATGATTATTTATCATCAAGTTTAATCTAGCAGCAACATCCAAATTGCTTTTACCTGCTGAAACAAGAGTCTTTACTTATTAATGCATCACTGAATATAATGTAATGTTTGTTATTCTATAATGAACTATTGTGCATATCTTGTTTCTGCACTGTGGTATTAATATTTGTACTCGGTAAAATTGATACTTAAATACTTCTCACCTCTTTTGTCTTCACAATGGAAATATAATGGAGGAAAGCAGCACATCCTCAGATACTGTATGATGAGCCGGAATCAGCAGCAGCCTTTGTGTCTGTTAATTAACTAAAACGATTCAACCCTGGTTCTGTTCTATTTCATTAAATTTCAGCAGCAGGTACAGCCCCGACATGTGAGACCAGTATTAGTTTGCATTTTCCTCCAGTATTGCATTGCATATCATAAGAGCCCCACATTCTTTTGCATCATTTCTTTCTCATAGAATATACTTTGAAGTTCTCGCCGAACGCTGTGGTACTGATGGTGTGTGCTATGATGAATGATTTAGACATCTGTCTGCTAAATGTGGCTCTTGCCGCCAGACTAGGTGGGTGTGAGCTCGTACCGTAGCTGTCGCAGCATCGTGGGTAATGAGTTGAGATGGGTCGTAACCAAGAGCTCAGCCAAGCGAAGCAAAGCCATATGTTTGTCTAAAGGTTTTTGGACTGTTTAGGATGTCATTGTTGTCAGGGCAGCATGTCATGTGCGTTTCTCTCTCTAGACTCTCATGCACCATTGAGCACACACGTTGTGTCACAAATGGTAAATAAATGGCAGTCGGCACGGCAGCCGCTCTGCTTTAGGCAGTGGCCCGGCCCTTTAATCTTAGCCAACCTCTCCTCAGTTTTTTTTCTCGTTCCTGACTAACCACCCTTGACAGAGGAAGTGCAGAGAGGTAGGCTGCCTGTCGGCTGCAGGGCAAATTTAAACAAACGAGAAGAATAAAAGGAGGAACGGGAAACAAAAAAGGAAAACCGACATCTTTGGTACTCGAGAATATGAGTGAAATTAGCGCATGCGAACAAAGGGGAGGAATAGAGACCACCGGCTACGGCGGCAAAATGTGAAAAGTGGCTTCTGCACTTTGCTTCACGAGGTTATGCCAGTTGGTGTGAGCTGAAAGAAAATGCTGAGCATTGTATCTAGAGTTTAACTGGTGTAACAAATTCTAGCAGGTATTCATTTACGGAGGCTGCTGCTTATGCAGTCACTGCTTTTAGTATTATAGAAATATGAGATGTTGCCCAACAGAGAGTGCATCCAGAATGCGTGTGTTTGAAATGTAGAGTGAGCGACGGAGGAGGAGTGGAAAGAAAGAGGGAAGCCAAGGCTTGGATGCTGCCTACTACGCTGGTTATCCCTCTGTGTTTTTTTTTCCTTAAAAGTCTCTCTGAACCGGAGAGAAATTCCCCACTGAAACTTTAAATAAAGTTGTTCTTGGGGCTGAGTGTGTACATTAGTCTTAATACATCTTGCAAATACAGTTTGTAAATCAAGCATAAAGCAGTGAGAATAAGTGGTTGCATGTTGACAAATAGCCTCAATTTCAATTAATAGAACCATTAAATCTCAGAGGAGAGGCCGACGGGTGCATTCGCGGCTGCTGTGAGCAAAGAGCCAGCTCCCTCTGAAAAGCATCTCACATGCTTACTACAACTCTTGACATGCACACTCCATCACATCAAGACTCTCTCTCTCTCTCTCTCTCTCTCTCTCTCTCTCTCTCTCTCTCTCTCTCTCTCTCTCTCTCTCTCTCTGCACTAAAGATAGACAGCACGACGGCACACTCAAGGATTACGACGAGAGGATCTGGGCTGATGGGGCAGCTGGCATAATTGTGACGAATGAAGGCCTTTCGTCAGCGTGCCACTCTGTGAAGCCAAGAGCACGCTTCTCTGCTTAATGTGTGTGCAGCTTCCATTCACTTCACCAGTTGAGTGTGAGGAGAAACATGCAATTTTCTGTGGCTGCAGATGGGAAGCTGATTGACTTTAATATGAAGAAAGTTGAAGCAAGTAACAGGCAGTTATTTGTCTCTTGGCCTTGAATAATATGAACCGACTCCTCATGTTTTCCCCCGTGCGTGTGGGCGACAGGCTGCCAATAACGCTCCTACATAATAGCCAATGAACTGTCAACACTCGGCGAGTATGAAACACTTTATTAGTTTGCACTCTGTCCTGGAGGTGTAGCTGACAACAGCTGTGGAGTAACTTCACAGTATACACATGGCATATGTCCAAGTTCCGCATGGTACACGTAATACGTGCGCCTCTTTGACAACCTCGAGGCTCGTAGCTCCATGAGGAAACAAGGCACTTGACTGAACTGAACATCCACTACACCTGCGGCTCGAACCCATAATCCCACGACGGCCAAATACTTCAACACCCAAATAACACATTTGTGAATGAAAAGCTCCGTTCCGTTATTCATGTGGGATTAAAAAGTTAATTATTTCATCTAAAGTGAAAAACAGAGTTGAATAGAAGGACAGGCCGCTTTCCCAAAGAGACGTCTCTGAAAGGTACAGACGACCAAAGGCGGCAAAACATGAATTCACAATGTGTTGTCAAACAGTAAAGGGATTACTTACACTGGTGTTCTGTCTTTGCAAACAGTGCAGTAAAATAGACCTGGAGTTTGTTTTATATGATGTAAAAATGCTTATTGCAGATCATCCAGCCCTACCAGTAACATATTTCATTTATGGAAACAGTGTCTTGTAGACTTATAAACATTAAGTTGTGTTAAAATGTCTATTAGATGGTTTTAACAGCTCGGAAATGTATGCGTGGACGGCGAACGCATCTGAAATCGAAAATAATTAACTGATGTTCAAACTCTGCATTTAAATCAACTGAAAAAATGTCAGGAGACCAGAAACACAGTTCAGCAGGGACGGTCGAACATGAGGCTCATGAGTCTGCAGGTTTTCACTTCAACCAAACACCACGGTGACTGATTCCTCTGATTAACATTCTCAGCCAGACAGGATGAACTAACAGTGAAATCAGCGTGTTACCTTGGGTTGGAAAGAAAATCTGACACCACTGCAGATGCGGTGCACAACCTTGAAGCAGGGGCCCTCAAAGGGGTTGCAAGATAAATCAAGGAGGTCATGAGAATATGAAAAAAATATCTGTATGTTTCTCGTCTGTCCCCTGATTCTCCTTTGCATTAGGATGTTGTGGGAAAACGTATATAATTTAACATTGTCCAGCCTCTAAAATGTATTCAAATTAAAAACTATAAGAATGAACATCAATCAGGGACACAAAGACTTTGATTTAAAGGTTCATCATAGAGGTTTGAAACCATTGAGTTGCGTTGAAATATTGGATCACCGTGTAGAGTGACTTTTACTGCTTGGATGGCTTTTAAATCATGACTCTGTGGTCCTGAAGGAAGAAAAAAATCATCCCTCCAACGTGTTTTTTTTTTTTTTCTTGTGAAAGTTCCCTGTAAAGTGTCAAAGAAAATGTACACTAAAAGGTCACAGGCGTTTTTTTGGCATCTTATGGCAGAAGTGCTGATCTAATTTTTCCCTCAGACTACATTAACAGAAACTAATGAGTGAACCAGAGGAGTGTTCCACACCCCTACACAGTCGGAATTCGCAGTGGTATCAGATTTCTTTGCATGAAATTTAACTTGTGTATATATACACGCACAACTCAAAACAAGTCAAACTTTAACTTCAAGTTGGTGTGTGTGTGTGTGTGTGTGTGTGTGTGTGTGTGTGTGTGTGTGTGTGTGTGTGTGTGTGTGTGTGTGTGTGTGTGTGTGTGTGTGTGTGTGTGTGTGTGTGTGTGTGTGTGTGTGTGTGTGTGAAGGACAGATTTCAGAAAATGTGTGGCAGTTGAGTTGAGGCAGCTGTGCCCAGAATAAACAAGAATAGACACTGCCAGACTCCAGTTTACGTTTCTGGAATATTCTTTACACTCGCATAGATGTGTTCACAGTGTTCAATTTAAAAATACACACCCACAAATCACAGCAATGCATTTTGAGTTTTTCTTAGCACAACAAACTGTGCAGAAAGCTGAGCTTGCCAAATGCATTTCCACAGCTCGGCATTAAACCCATCACTGTTGTACTGAAATTCAATACAAGTTATCTGTTTGGACATGATACTGGCTGGTCTGAGTGTTGAGTGTGGGTGTGCGTACATGCGTTTTTGCATGCGTGCATGTTCAGAGAGCTGGAGACTCTCTAGAGTTCGTGGGAGATGAAAGAGGGTCCTAAGGGCGTCTCTGCAGGCTCCAGGCTGACGTGGGAGAGTGTGTGGCTTTGGGAGCGAGACAGTGAGTGGTAATGAGAAGGAGGAGCTTTCCCCTGAGCCTCGCCCTCTCCCTGCTCCAAGCTCTGGCTTGGCAGGGTTGACTCTCCTGGTTCCGCTCCAGCCACAGTCCCAGCTCCCGCAGCAGCTCGCTCCTGCTTGTGTCTCTCCCAGGCGGAGCTCAGCTTCACAGCCAGAGCCAGCAGGTTCTTCCCCAGGAACACAGTGGACACACGGGGGTCCCGGTACCACAGCATGCCTGTGCCCCTCAGAGCCAGGGTGAAGATATTGATGGTGACCAAGCTGAGCCAAGGGTACAAAGCCTCCTTACGGGGCCCCCTCTGTCCTGGCAGACCGGTGGCCCCAAGCTCTGTGAGGGCCACGCACGGCAGCAGCAGGAGGAGGGCGTAGCAGTAAAAGAAGACCAGACCCTCGGCCCAGATTGGCAGCTGCTGTTCAACAACCCCTCTAGTCCCTGCTGAGACTCCTCCTTGGACTTCCCACAGCCCTGCCTGCAGGTCCAGTATGTCCAGCAGGTCCACGACCACCCACAACAGCCGACCCCGCACCTCCTGCTTCCTGCGCTGAGGGGTCATGTGGTCAGCTCCAGTCAGGATTAGGAACAAGGAGGGCAGGCAGATGGACAGCAGCAGTGTCAGGGTCTTCCTGGCCAGCGGGTCGGGCGGCCGACGTTCCTGTCTGTAGTTATGGCAGACGAAGAAGAGCTTGAGCTGGAGCAGGGACAGGAAGAGGAACCATAGGGCGTTGGCAAAACCCCGCCGTGGCGACCGCACCTCTGACACCACGCCGGCTGACACAAAGCGCAGCGCCAGCAGGAAGCCCACATCTCCTAGCAACACCGTCGCACACTGCCAGACACTTGGTCCTGGAAGACCGTGAGTGCCCAGCATGCTCTGCTCCAATAGGTAGAGGTCGACCACCGCCATCGTGCTCACCGTGACCAGGGTTGATACGCACACCTGGGGCGTGGGCACCATGCCTGTAAAGAGACAGACGCACAGATGCACAGTGGGAAATCTGTTACATCAACGGAATGCAAACTCTGCTCACATCGCTCCACGCGCGGCCATCTGTCCCCCGTAAACTGACACATTTGCAAGATAAGAACATGTACATGTAAAATAGTTTGCTTGTTGCTGTGGTTGGAGGCACAGGCTGCAGAGTAAGCACCCTTCGTCCTTGACCAAAGCTTCATCTACCCTGATGCTTAAGCTGAAAATCCTGTCAAATTGTTTTTTTTTTTTATTCTCTCTGCAGCTCTTTGAATTAAACAGTTGTATTTCTCTGCAAACCTCCCAACATTACTCATTTTTGATTCGGAGGCTTTCCCAACTTCTCCCCTGTTACTTTTCTCTGTTCACTGTTGTTTGCTCCGCTCTTTTTTGTACTCGGCTTATCCATTATTAATTAATTGTGTTCAGACGCAGCAAGGTGCCCTGTCGAAGCCTTTTCTTTGCCTCCATAGTCCGCCCTGTTTATTCTCATACTGTGCTGCAGCCTGTAATCATCTCTCATTTCAGATGAATATTGATAACTTGCTATTTGTATAGAAATGCGTGTGTCTTGTGTGTCTGTGTACACGCTCTGGTTGAGTGCATGCAGGCAATGCTAATGTGCCTCAGTTCTGGACTCCCCCCTCTTCCTATTCCTAATGTTGCGGCTCATATCTCGGCCGTGGACAGTAAAACGTCAGTATTGATCTCAGCATGGAAAACTATCATTGACTTTACAGTGTAATCGAGCCAACACCTGTTTGTTGTATTTAACTGAAAATCACAGCTCGGAGCCCGTGGACTTGTCTGTTTATCTGCTCGGCAACACTCGGGGTGTCAACCTCTCAACAGGATCAATGGCATTATAATATAAAATCATTACCGTTTCAGATGTGTCGTAACGGCAACAGTTGAGCATGATCGAGCGGGAGATTGTGAGCATGATTGCGGTCTATGAGAGAAGTCCGCCACTGAAAAATGTGTATTGATGCCTCGCCAATGGAAGACACATCGCTCCCCTCACTGTAAGACTAACAGGAGCCCTGCCATCTCCTCGGTGCTGACTGAATCACTGAAGAGGGCCTAGGGACTCCAGTGGGTTAAAAAAGGGAGAGGTTTGGAGATTGTGCATGTGTGTGTGTGGAGAAGGAGCATAAGACAGCGTGTGAAAGATTAATGGGCCTTTTGGCTGTCTACATGCCTGATAAAGTGTTACTGTATGATGGTAATAGTTCATAAATAAGCTCTGAGGGAGAAGGGGGGGGTTGAAAGTGATGAAGAGGAAAAAGCTGAGATGCAGATAGAATGTGACTTCCACCCACTTATAGAAAAGAAATGCATCTCATGAGCTAGCGTGGCCTGGATGAACCCCGATGCATTCATCGCCCCGAGTATTGAAATATCCCCGACATTAGAGTTTGTTCTGAAACAGATGATTAAAAGAGATGAAGAAAGGAATGATCTCGACTGATTAATCTGCTCCGAGGCATGGTGGGAGGACAGGCGTGGATCATGCCAGCATTCGTAATATCCGATGCCTGTGAAGCCCTTTGTCTTACCCGCACACTGCAACTTGATGATCATTGCCTGAAAAACTGAGTGAATTTCACCAGATTTAGAGGGATATTGGAATCAAAATTAGATTTTTTTTTCCTGTCTGTAAAAAAAAAAATAAAATAATCACGCTCTGATGGGATGAAGAGAGGGAGGGGGTGGATAAGTTTTCAGCCCCTGTTGCAGCTGGTGTTTTTCTCAAAGAGGTCTGGCCTCTTCAGTCTTTCCACCTGCGCCTTGAATTTTGCTCCTGGAAATCTCCCTGTCACCGTGTGTTCTTGTTGTGACTCCCCTGTCAGCGCCGTGTAATTTATTCTGCTCTGAGTGAGGGACCTGGGATGACAGCCTGTCCGTCCACTCAGCTCGCCAATAATGACCAGATTCATCACTCCCCTTTCTGGGAAGTGACACCGCTGTTGACAAGGTGAGACAACCCTTTTCACCAAGAGCGTGAGTAATGGCATGTGATAGCGTCCAGGTGGAAGATTTGCTCTCGTTTTACGGCCTTTGTTCAGTTTTGCCATGAAAACCATTTTCCAACAAAAAAAGATAATCACCTCTACCTCGTGTGTCACTTGTGCACATGGCTCCCCCCCCACCCCACCCCCTCCATATAGTGTCCCAGCATTCATCTAGAAAATAAAAAAAGCTCTGTGCAGCAATGAGATGGAGCCAAGCCTGGGGGGGGGGGGGGGGGTTTCAGCACTTGTTTTCTATTAATAGTGGGTGATTTCCAGGCGGGCAGAATTCCATGCAGCGCAGGAATTAATCCATCTACACCCACCTCATCTCCATAAACACACACTCACATGAGCTGCACAGCCCATCAAACACCACATCTCTCCCCGGTGTTCACAGGTGGTGGCACAGGGAGAGCACCCAAGGGCATCAGGACAACATCCCTGCCGTCAAGTCATTAATTAATGGAGGTGGAAGCATGCGGGCAGTGTGTGTAACCCCTGATTATGCTGCTGGATAAAATCCCCTCTCCAGAGTTAAAGCCTCATGACTGAAACATCTGTTGATTTATCAGGGTGGTGGTGGTGTTTTTTTAGTTTTTTTTTTACAGAGTTATGGCTTTTGTTTGTTTACTTGAAATGTGGTTATCATCATCAGCTGCCCCAGCATGCAGCGCTGTGCTGCGACGTCCCCTGGACAATTTAACAATCTCTCTCCCTGCAACACCTGTTTCATAACCGCCCCATCGGACCAGACCAGCAGGTATATGTGGAGGGTCTTATCCGTGCATGCAGCCGGTAGTAAAGTGAAGATTTAGTTACCCGAACCATTCGTCTTGCACTTGGGCTTGATGCTCCTGACTTGATTTACAGCGAGTCTAGTCTTTTAAGCGCCGTCTCTGACCAATAAAGTCTCCTCTTTATGGTCGCTGATGAGCCGGCGCTCGGTGATAAAAAGTCTCGCTCCTACAGTCCGGGTGTTCGTGTAGAGTCGGGCTCCAGGAGGAGGCTCGTCGTGCGGCTGCAAGAGGAGAAAGTCATCGCCGCTGCCTCGGCGAGCAGACACGGGTTTGGAGGAAGCAACAAAAAAACGACTCGGACTCTATAAGATCTGCAGATCCGCGCAGATCTGGCGCGGCTGGGGTCTCGGGATCCGTGCGTAATGCAGAGGCAGGACGTGGATCCGACTCTGGATCTGTCGCCTCCCGCAGTGTCGGCGGGGGTGGGGGGGTTGACACCGTGCAGGGCTGATGCCGCTGCTTCTCGCTCGTGCTCCGGCTGTTGCGCGGAAGTCCGTCCAAAGTGGAGCAGGAGCGGCGTCGCGGAATCGTTAAAGCGGCGCCCGCAGACCGGGGAGACGGCACAGGAGGAGCGAGGGGGCAGCGCGGCGCAGCAGCAGCGGGAGGAGGCGGAGGACGAGGAGCACAAACTCACTCATGCTGTCCGAGTTGGCTTGTGGTGTTAATTTGTAAGCAGGCTACGTGCTCCACTCCAGACCTCCCACCCTCCTCTGTTCCTCCCTTCCTCCTCCTCCTCCTCCTCCTCCTCCTCCTCCTCTCCTCCACCATCAGCTGTGGAAGTTAAGCTGGAAGAAGATGCTATGAATATTTCAGAGCACCCAGCTACAGTATACTCATTGGGTATGGTAATCATGATGATGCCACTTGCAGAAGATTAATGGCATTGTTTGGGAGCGGGGCAGATACCTTATTTACCCCCCTCCTCGCCTGCAACAAGAGCGGGGGAAGTGGAGCGAAAGATGCTGTCGACACATTTAGTGCTCAGAAGGCAGATGTTACAACTTTAATTAGTCCTCCTTCTGTCTACTTACTGTCTTACTCACACAAGGAGACCGTCCCTCTGTGTGAGATTAACTCATTACAGTTGGCTGAATGCACAGAAGCAGTGGGAATTTCCTGACAGATCTGCCTGAAAACAAATCTTTTTGGAAACAGCTTTTTAAAAAGAGCCCGGCTGCTCGCCTCATCAGAGAATTCAATTTCTGTCACTTTGTCGGCCACAGATGCAGTTTTCTTTGGGGTGGGGGGGATTTCACAGCATCACCTTGTCCCCAAGGTCCTGCTTCTTCAAGTGAATCTGTCGGCATTTCTGCACCTTTTGAGAGGCTCAAAGTCCTCAACTCCCTCGTTTCTGTGGCTCTGTGTGCCGGGTTCATTTTAAAGTAAGAGGTTTAATCAGAGTGGTGAGAAAGGGGATGGAGAGTCATCTTTCTTGTCAGATTCAGCTCTGCGCTCCGCTGGCTTCCAAGAGAAGAAAGATTTTCCATTTTCCTCACTTCAGCGTGTTTTTCTACTTCCTCACTCCTCTTCTTTCTGCTGCATTTCTTTCACCCATGTCCTCATGTTTATCCCATTCTCTCTCCCATCCTGTTACTATCTCCCCCTTCTATTTTCTTCATTCTTTTTTTTCTGTTCCCCGTGGGTGTGGTTGAAGGTCACTCTGCACACTGGCTCACTTTCAGAGTGGAGAGCGAGGGGGAGCGATGCAGGGAAAAGGACAGAAGGGGAACAGGGACAATAGCAGAGGAAGGCGAGGGGCAGCCAGGCGGGCAGGCTGTCCACAGTACTGTGCAGTCATCACTTTTCGCTTCAGACGTGATTGGGGAAGTTTGGAAGAACACATGGGGTTACAGTCTGTCCAAGAAAGCTGAAGGCGTAAACAGTGAGCCATGCTCTATTCCATTCCTGAGGCTGATCTCCACAAAAATACAGGACTCAAACCCTTCACCCTCTTCCTCCTGGCTCATCTCACTGCACGACATGAATTAATTCTTCTGATTATGCATTGAATTATTTTAATATTGTCTCGTGGACCAAAAGAAATTAAAATTAATGCAGCAGAACCAGAGATATTGTCTTTTTTTATCTCGCACACAGACGCCTGATGCCTACATTACCCACAATGTGATTCAGCTGCCAGCAGTTGGGTCTTTGACTTGGGCGTTATTTATGCTATTAGCGGTTAATGTTGCCTCGAGTCAGTCTGCTCGAGCAGAGACGATGAGCAGGCTGCAGAGGTCTGCTTATTTGTAGCTTCACATCCCAGGAGTTTTCTTTTTTCTTTTTCATTTACAAACATGTACTCTTAAACCAAAGCGATGCCTCGAGTGGCATCACGCAAGGTAGTTTATCAGATTTTGTGCAGCTCCCTCAGGAGCCACATGAAGCTATTCTTTCCCCTACATATGCAGTCGTGCTCCCCGACACCTGTAAGCAGACTTTCATGTGTGAAATCGGTGGAGTTCCCATTTAAATGAAACCTTTTTTGTGCAAAATTCACGGCTACGTCTCTGAATCCTGCACAAACACAACACAGGCTTTGTTAAACCTGTTGTCGGAGTCTGACTTCATTTCTGCACCTGATTCTCTTTTCGTTCCAGGCCTCTTCACTTGTCAGTGAATTTTTTTTTTTCCCAGTCGTCTCCAGTGAGGAGCTCCAGCTTCCTGCTGTTCAGGCTCCTGTGTTTCTGCTGCCTGCTCCACGTGTGATTAATCATGTGAAGTGCCAAAAAGCACAACACTATCAGGACTATGAGGGGGACGTAATGGAGTTGGAAATGGGATGCTTTGTCGCAGTGCTATCCATTTTGTTCCACCAGCGCCTGCTTGGTCGCTTTGCTCTCAGCGTGCCCTCAAACAGCCAATTCCTCTTCTTGTGCCCAGCTGCAAAAAGTGAAGATTTATTTTAAGCAAAGATTTTGGCTTGTTTCGGTTGTTTCAAAGATGAATTTGGCGACAGTTGTGCGCTCATGCTGGTTTAAGCACAGCTCCTTGGTTCTTTTTATTCAGGGCTACATATTGGCTCCGGCACAGTTCACTGGAGAGCAGGGGTGAAAATCATTTTCCTTTTCCACTTTTAAGACTAATCCACTGATTCTACAGTGGAAAATCATGTCCAGCATGTACTCAATGTACTTGGTGCGGTTTGCTGTGTCTGTCAGACCTAAACTGACCTGCTATCCAGCCTCTCGCTCTCCTCGGACCTCCTCTGCCCCCGATGAGCTCAATGTTACACCTAATCTGCTCCATGACGCTACAATGGGCTGAATGTGATAAAATGTCAACATCGGCGCAGAGTAAATGAACAAGGCAATGAAGGTAATGAATGGGAGTATTTCACACTAAAGAGTTTAATTAACCTCGCGCCCCACCAGCCTCTCTCCGTCGTACACCTTTGTCCCCGTATCGCAGCCCTCTTGCGTGTCGACCACCCAGGGCAATTCATCCACTGGCCTTGTGTGCCAGGGGCAATTAATTCTGACTCCTGCCCCAGGGCCTTATCCTTTTGTCTGTGTCCTTTATCTCCATGCTTTCCACACTTCCATAAGCACAGCACTTCTCTTGACCTACTCTCCCTCTCTTTCTTATCTCCTTCCACCCCTCTTTCCCCACTCACTCCCTTATTTATTTGCGCCCCCCCCCAATCTTTTCGCTCCGTTGCAAAAACACCTGCGACCACACACGGTGAACACTTCCTCGCTGTCAGCAGTCTCTCGCAGCTTAATATGCACCGATATCCTCTCCTCAACTGATGGTCGTGTCAGATTGAAATGAGGCCGAAGTGGTCATACATAAACATCTGCGCGCACTCACCCATATTCATGAGGACCCCCTGTGGCCTCCTCTGTTCTTCGCGCCCGTCGTTCACCTCGGTCAAACAAACCTGCTGTCATCATTCAGATACTGACCACGTTCACTGGCCACATTCTGACAACTTTAATACACCTCGGTCATCTCCGTCTTTCCCATCCCTGCCTCTCTTCCCCAAGTCACTCTCTCTCTCTTACATACACACACACCCATCCCGCCACACCAGTGCTACATCTTGTTAAAAAGAGTTAGTGAAGCTGAAAGGCCAATCACATTAGCACAGAGGGAGTGTCAAAAAAGACTGCAGAGAATATGGTGGAAGGGTTGAATCAAATGGACATTTCTCCTGATTTTAATTGCAAATGCCTAATTGCTCTCATAATTATGAGTAATAAGACTCTGCCATGCTGATCTCCCATGGATCATATAGCAATTACTCACCACTGTCGCTGCTGGATTTGACGCAGAGAAATATCTTCGTAGATTAGCATTTAATCCCAATGCCAAGGATCGACGAAGTCTTTAAAGATGTGCGGCTGAATCTCCTCGTTCACGGCCGACGTCGAAGGCCCCCGATTTGGGTGATGGGCTGCAGCCATTTTATACTGGAGAGTGCCCGGCTCTAATCAGTCATGGTGGGAGACAGAGGATTTATCCAGCAGCTTGGACTCGAGGATGATTAGATGCTCAGATGCAGTGTGAGCGGGGTTAGCGATTTGGCCAAGCCATGATTGTTACTGTTCTCTCTCTCTCTCTCTCTCTCTGATAAATGTCATGGGAGGTTGGAGGAACAAACCTCGAACATTGCTTTCATGGCATGCCAGCTTCTCTGCCACATTTACAGACTGTGATTGCAATTTCCAACATGGCCCCATCGCCGCAATTACTTGTAGTTAAACCATCAAATAGCCAGAGGCCAAAATAAAACTTGCTCATGCTGTCATCTACAGAGGATGAGATGCCCGGACTCTTGTGGAAAAGCTTAATTAAAATATGATTACCTGTCTCTGGTGAACACTTAATTGTTTGCAGAGCTCCTGGCGAAGAATCTCCTGCCGTCCCCAAGTGGGTTGTATCTCTGGTCTTTTCTCTGTCATCACTCTTTATTCTTCCATCATGTTTTCTCAGATCCTTTTAGCATTAAAGCAGTGTCGTGTAAGAAAAGGCCACGTGAGGTTGCTTTCTCTATCTTTACACACTCCTCTGTCTGTATAATGTCTGGCTTTTTGTCCTTAAGCACATTTTAGAAGCATCAGGCATTATCTTTGGCTGGTCAGCAAGGCCCTTTCACATTGTGTGGCATGAAAGGGCCATCTGAGGCAGTGGGAGAAATCATTATCCACCCTATTCGCTGAAGAGAAGGAAAGGAATGGGAGCTGAATGTGTGAGGCAGAGCCCAAGGCTTTGCTTTGACTCATACCCAACATCATAGCCTTTACATTAATCCAAATTTAATTAGACTTTCCTTCAGTGCTCCCTCCTCGCATGTTTACCATTGCTATGTTGTTTTATGGGAGGTGGAGGGAGGGAAAGGCACGGGTAGAGGGTAGTGCGGTTGGCATAGGATTACTATTAATAAGCACCGGAGGGGAGGGAAGGTAGAGCCTAGCAGGGGCTCCGGGGATGTAACTGCATTTCATTTCATTAGTGCGGCATTGTAATTCAAATAGCACCCATCAGCTCTGAAACAATAACCTGCCTCGACGCATGTGGTGTGTTGAAATTTCAATCAGTTTATTATTTTGTTCGTGAGATGCTCGGAAATTCCAGCGAGTATTGAGCCGTGTTTTTAGACACTAATGAAGTGATGGGGTTGTGAAGATTGAGCGACTGATTAGCATTCATCAGGTGCTTTTGAAGCCTTTAGTGGAGATGATGTTCAGAGAACTTTCTGCTCCGTTAAGTTCAAATAAATGTCTTCCCCGCTCCGTCATTGGCGAAGGTCTCAGGATGACTGACTTTTCATCAGATCCATTATTAGAATCTGAGGGCTCAGCTAGGCACTAACGTGGAGCTATGGAAGCTCACGAGTCCATTAAACTGTGTATAAAAAATCTTTTTTCTCCCCCTCATTTCTGAAATGAACATTTCAATCAGTGTGCTGCCTTTGGGAATGATGACGGGTGAAGGTCAGCTTAAATTTCAACAGTAATAATTAGATTCTGTATTAGTTTTTTGCCACTGAATTCAGCTGCAAAGAGGAATGGTGCAAAGGAGCAGCGTTGGCCGAGTGTTGACTTAATGTCACCCATCCATTTTGCTCTCGCTCTGGTTGGCCTCGCAGGAGCTGGAAAATGGGAGCCTCATTCATCAATGGGTTTCTCTGGCTCTGGGCACCAACATGCATTCAGTCATAGCTCGAGTGACACACACACACACACACACACACACACACACACACACACACACACACACACACACACACACACACACACACACACACACACACACACACACACACACACACACACACACACACACACACACACACACACACACACACACACACACACACACACACACACACACTGTCTGGAACAACAAAGCACTGCACACACACAGATGCGGTGTGGGCAAAACAACAATATGTAGTGCAGAAATTACTTTTTCACACACCCTCTCTTTTATTTAAGTTATGTAGTGTATACCATCACATTCCCGCTCCCTGAGCCACTCGTGTGAATAGTTAGATGTCTCTGAAGTTGTGACGTTGTGACAGCAGCTCAGGCATCTGTATTCCAGCCGTGTGACATGAGGGACGTTTGACTGAATGTTTGTGAACTCAGACTCTTCATATATTTTAAAGCGGCTCTCACAGTTTCCATGTTTATTTGCCTGTATTCTCACGTTTCCTCCGTCCTCCTTTCCAGAAAGGAATCCCCATCGGACAGTTCTGCAAGGACTTTAATGAGAAAACCAAGGAGCTGAAGGAGGGCATCCCTCTCCCCGTCAAGATCCATGTGAAGGTGCGTGCGTGCGGCTTGCCTCGGTGTGGGTCTCACTAACCCACCCCTGACCCTTTTCACTTAGCACCCCTCCCTCCCACGACTGTGGTTAATTCCACTAGCTGCATAACATTACCAGAACACTTCCATTATTCATACTCTACCACAGAAGTAAGCCTTTTCCATTTGCATTCATTAATGAAGCAATACCCAGAGGAACTTGGAGTCAAGAAGCATTAAGTGCATGCGAGAGATGTGAATTACTCAGAAAAGAGGTGTTGTTAGCTTGTAGTCGTTTTTTCACACAAGCTCACGTCGTTTTGACTCGACACACCAACTCACCTCTTTATGTCAGAAGTGAAATACATGTGTGTTGTAATGAGGTTTGTGATGTAAGGGGGCGGAGCCTAATCCTTTAAAAGGCTTGAATTTATTTTGACATAAAATATCCTGCTCGCTGCTGCCCATCAGGGCCATCTGCTGGTGCCTTTCAGGGCTGCACACACCAGTGCTGTGTATTCTCTGTATATGAAGTTTAATGTTAGACTTGAAATGTTTCTCTTTCACCTCAGGCTTGTCTGTAGCCTTGAGCACATCCGACAACACCTTTCAACGTGTTTTAAAGGAACAGTTTAACTTTTTCTGAAAGACTACGTTTTACTTTTTTTGCACTGAGTTTGAGATCAATACCACTCTCATATCTGTGTGCTAAGGATCCAGAGCAGGGAGTTCAATTAGATAAGTATAATAAATACTACAAACATGGGAAACAACTCGTCTGGCACCATCCACAGTTTACAAATCAGCCTTTTACCACTTCACCAATTGACATTATGTTCCTCATCAGTTTAATCCACACACTAATAGACCTGTAACAGGAGTAAAGAGCCAGTGGCTCTGTCAGGCTGTTCCATAGACTGTATATAAAGATGACTGCTCGCCAAAGGTGAAGCTAAAGCATCTCGATTCCCACCTGCCTACTTCCCACCTTCCCTAAGATAATGGCTGGGACATGACCACACTAAAAAGTCAAAGAACACATACAAAACAAAAAGGTCATTTTAGGTGGTTCTTGTAACACTGATGTTTGTGCTGTGGTAATTTTCCTGGTACGTTTGTTTTTATTGGTTATTTGATACTATAAAAACAAAAAACATGATGATTGACAGCTGAGACTGACTTGTGATCGGTCAAATGTGTTTATCGACTGTACCACGCTACAACGGCTTGATTCCCCAATCGCTAACTGCGCAGACTCTGGCTCCAAATGCCCATCGTCCATCTTTATATACAGTGTGTGGACTGTACTCAGTCACAGTGGGACTCTCAGCTAAATGCTGATTTATTTAGCATCGTACATTAAGTAGAAAAAGTACAAAATCAAATGCACCAAAGTTTTTTATCTGATAGTGGAGCTGGAGGCAGTTATTACAGTTCATCTCGGGGGGGAAACAAGAATATGCGTTTTGAATTTCATGGCACTGAGCTAAAAGCCTCTCATCAGTACAGTAAGTCTTGAAAGCAGATAAGCATATTCCTCAAAACGCTGAACTAGTGTTTAAATGTTTTGGGGAGCAGGGGCTTTCACTCTCTTTCAGTTTCTGTCCGTCTTGTTTTTGCCTGCGGGAAAAAGTCTGGTGCAATTTATGCTGTTTGTTTCATCTTGTAAGAAAAGTGGAGGAAACCACTGCAACCACTGGACCTTTTAGCTTTTCCATAGATAGAGAAAAATTCTGTTGCCTCTGTCGAAAGGTCACTGCGGTTAGATAACACAACTCTGATGACAAATCACCTGCTCTGTGGTATCGTCTCTGCTCAGCTACTGTTTGTTGTTGTTCGCTGTTTGTTGTTTTTGTTGTATTTATGTGACAGATAACAGACGATCCACAGTAAACTTTCCTCCGATGTTTTATTGATGGGATCTATATATCTGATTTTTAGTTTTTTTATTTTAAAGGGGAAGTCCAGCGAGGGAACGAATCTGACTGTAAAGAAAAGGGTCAGAATAACTCAGTGAGACTGAAGAGATTATTTTTATTTTGGTCCTGAGGGGAGGATGAAAATGGCGAACGAATCAGGCAGGAGAACAGATGCGCAGCAGCTGAACCCACAGGGGGTCGACAAAGTAACCTAAACACGGCATGCAAATGGCCGAGGTTACTTCAAAGTTAAAGTCAGTTTTATGTCTTCACATTATTTTGTCCATCATCTTTTAAATGACCTGTATTTTATGTGTGTGATGGGACTGTAGTCATTCTTTATGACAAACCCACAGATTTATGAAGTGACTTTAAGTTTTAGCTTCTTTCAGCTCATTGTTTTGAGTAAACCTCAGAATATCACTGTTGAGTTTCCCTGTCAATGCGCTTTCTAGTATTGTTTCTAATTCAGCATAAAAAAAAAAGCTCTTAAAAACCCCTTTATTCTGCCTGAGCAGCACCAAACAGCACACAGCAAAGAATAGGGAGAGCTTTTATCTGCTAACTTCATTCAGGAGGTGGTGGAGTGGAAATTACATATTTGACAATGGAAGAATTGCAATGTTTCTTTGTGTCTCCTGGATGTGTAAATAAGCAGCTGTTTGCAGACAAGTCTGTTTATTAGATTTAAACCATATAGATAAACCTAGTATTTCTCCACCAGAGTTATATTCTTGGCAGCATGGTGACGGCCTCAAACAGCCGCGCTCAATCATAATAACGTTTACCACATACGACAGGCCTGTCAGTCTGTGGATTTCTCTGCATGATGAAGCAGTGTGCAAGAGGCTGCAGCAGAATAATATTTCACATTGACAGAGTTTGGAAGGTTGTGTCTCCTTTTTTTTTTTTCTATAATAAAAGAAAATGCAGTGAAAAGTCTGTGAAAATCATTTACCAGTGTTTTCATTCGTTCTAACGTTGGCTGCAGTCATTAGCATGTGAGGCCTACTGGCCAACCAGCTGAGTCAGCTTCACTTCCACGACCTGAGGAGAATTTAATTTCACAATAATCTCATCGGCTTCAAAGCGAACATGGCCAACCTGAGCGGTGTTATGTTTGATGTTAGTCCCCATCGCCCCTAGAGGCTTAAAAACGATTTCTAAAGGAACGCCCTGATTGATGAATGATCACAACACATAACTGAAACACCCACAGGTTGATTGTGACTAACAGCCTGTGTTGCTCGATGAACCCCCCTCCTCCACCACACCCCTGAAGGAGACAATGAACAAAAAAAAAAGTGAAATTTAGTTATCTTTCTTAAAATAAATTCCTTGTCATTCATGATATTTGATTAATTAGATCTCCAGTGCAAAAATAGCAATGTATTCAATGTTTCCCCTTCTACACCAGTGGAGAGAAAAAACTGCAGCTTCAGTCTTTGAGCATGAAATCATGAAGTCGAGTGCATATTTTACAAGACTCCCATTTCAAAACTATTCATTGGAAACACTAGAAAGATACTGCAGTTTTAAAGTCACCAAACTGATGAAATCATGATGCGACAATTTGTTATTTCAGCCAGAGAAACTCAACAGTTCAGCCTGTTTTTGTTTTTCTTCGTCTGAAATCAAGGATTCGCTTGTTTCAAACAATTACTATGAATTCAAATGATAGATCTGTGACTGTTGTCTCTGTAAACTGCAAGAACGAATACTTTGTCATAGCAACCGCAGCAAAAAATATGAAAAAATATTATCTTATAGACTGAAATCTAAGGAGAGAAGGATGCATTTCTTAAGGGAGGTGTTGACCTCTGTTTTTAATATCCTGGCCACAGTGAGATTATTATTCCTTGAAAACATGAAATGCTCACTTGCCCTCCTCTCCTTCTGCTCAGCCTGACAGAACGTACGACCTGAAGATTGGCCAACCCACGGTGTCTTACTTCCTCAAGCAGGCAGCGGGCATCGCAAAAGGGGCCGGCAAGACAGGTGAGATGTGCTGCTGCACTTATGTTTCTGCTCTCGCTCAAATTTTCACCTGCTGAGCTCATCCAGAAACTGGACACGCGTCTCTCCATGTGCTCGGTTTTGAGCTGGGCTGTGATTGATGTTATATTCATGATGTGCGGTGGAACTGCTGCAGAGGAAGGAAGTGGCAAAGGTGCTGTGTTCAGAAAAGAGAATTATGGATTTCCAGCTTTTATGCTCTCAGCTATCTCCAGACTCATTTCAGCTGTTGACTCCTGACATCACCCCGACACCACCTCCACACACACATTCCTCCACTTTGTCCTTTTTGTGTATTAAACATTTCATTGTAGATTTATAGAATTTTTGGCTCTTTATTTATTCATGCCTTGCTGTCTCTGTCATCTTTTGTGCGTGTGTTTGTGTGTGTGTAGGTCATGAAACAGCCGGGATGGTGTCACTAAGGGCGGTGTATGAGATCGCCCAGGTGAAAGCCGAGGATGAGTGCTTCAAAATCAGGAACTCCTCCCTGGAACACGTCGTCAAATGTATCATTGGCTCAGCTCGATCACTCGGCATCAAGATTGTCAAAGAGTAAGTCCTGATTCTGCTCATGAATTCACTTTATCGACTGGAAAAAACCAACAATAAACCTGACCTGTGGGCACACACACGCCAACAGGTCCTGTCCTCAGCTTGTTAGTTGGTCAGAGTAGATTGTCTTTGTATAAAGTTCTTTAAATGAGCGAGGACACATTATGTCACATATAGATTCACATGTATTTCAGACCTGCAAAGAAATAAGTTTATGAGCCCTGTTTTCTATAAAGGCTGCTGTTCACAATAACGGCCACAAGAGGTCAGATAAGATTGACAGTAAAGAAATAAGAAATAATTAAAGTCCTGTGAAAAGGGGAGATTGTGGGGAGGGGGCTTTAATAGAATAATTACTATTCATTATATATATAATTATATATAAGAAGGCTCCACTGTAAAAATTACTTTGTGACCAAGTAATAGCTGAACAGTACATATACACTTGGATTGGGTCTGTGAGGGTTGTGATTAGGCACAGAGAGAAGACCAGTAAAACCACTGGCCCATCAATATGACAAGATTTCTCCCAGTGTTCCCAATGTGAGATTGACGCTGCACACTGCTCTACAATGAAATAACATTTAGCTCATATGTAAAAGTAAAAGAATCGAAAATCAATATCTCGTGGTCAGTGTTGACAGGCCAGGACAAAAAGAATTGCATATGGGAAACGAATTTCATGTTTCAATACGAGATGATGTCTTTATTCTACCTGGAAAAACAACATAGACATAGTAGTGAAGTGTCCTGAGGCAGGATACTGACCCCAGATTACCCCTGACGGTTGTGTCCACAGTGTGTGGATGAAGTGTGATAGAACAAGTGCTCCATATAGAAGCTCTTTGAAATGTCAAATGTCATATCATAGAGTCCATTTGTTATATATAAGAGCTGTAAGGATTAGTGGGTTGTCAGCTGATCGATCAGTGCATCTATAGTAAATGTATAAAGTGCAATTATTTTAATAATCGATTCCTAATTTAAGTCATTTATTCAGCATAAATCCCACATCCCTTTAATCAGGATATCTTTAGGATCATTGATTATACAAAACAAGGCATTTGAGACTGATAACATTTGTTTGTTCTATTATAAAGTCCAGACTATTAATTGGGAAAATAATCCGATTAACCACTAATGAAAGTATTAATTTGTTGAACCTAAATGTACTGTACAGTATACTGAGTCAGTATGTAATAAGGAGCTGGACACTGTGATGCTTTAGATTTTAAAGGTTTGACATCCAGTCCTCGCTCACCAGTGTCTGAACATCCTCCTGAGTTTGCTCTGACACCACATATTTATTATTTATGACTTTCCACAGATTTGTATTCATATGGCCGTGAACTCTTTTAGTTCGGCGTTCAGGCAGAATCACGCCGAGGCTTCACTTTCTACTTCAGCTAATGATTTTCTACTTCTCCCACAATCCCTTTCTCCCCCTCACTTAAACCATAACGTGTCTTGTGGCTGCACTGCATTATGATTTATTGAGGGAACTGTCAGTGGAGAAACTTGTATCGCTGCTTTTTTTTTTTTTTTGGACGATGGATTTCTCCCTGGATGGCAGTACAACACACTGTGACTCCAGAATGCAGTTGTTCCTCTTTGACTCTGGGGGCTTTATTTTATTGGGGCTTTCTGTCCGCGCCACTCTCACTCTCAGTATGTCAGGGGGGAGTAGTGAGTATTTCTTCAATGATGAAAACACTTAATGCCTTAATAAAAATTCTGCCACCACATATATTATGGGTCTGGACAGACATGGATGTAAACTGCAACTTGTTCTGAAGCAAAGATCTGCCGAGCCGTGTTCAGACCTGGTGTTAACATCCGTCCTGAGAGATCCAAGTGGAGTTCAAATGTGTCCTGAATGTGTCTCCTTTGATCGGATCTCACTTCCCAGCTCTATATGCTCTATATATTTGATTCATTCAAAGACTGTGGATTCATTGTGAAACTTTAGCAGGTCAGAGGAAGTCAGCGGAGTATAGGTCGTCCTTCATATGGGGTCCTTTATTGGCGTTGTGTGGCCACATCCGTCCCAGGCCACTTCCTGTTTTGCCTCTTAAACGTTTTAACAGTGTAGCTGTGTTACTGTGGGTTAGAATCCTGTAGTAACTGAAAGTAACTATGTTGTATGTTTCTCTCCCCCCCCCCCCCTCAGTCTCTCAGCTGATGAGTACAAACTCTTCTTGGAGCAGAGGGAGGAGAAGTTGAAAGCAGATGCAGCCGAAGCCGCAGCCGCAGCCGAAGCCCTGATGACTAAAAAGAAATGAAGAGCTGCAACATCCAATACTGACGCCCAGCACCCATTCCTGTTTTTTTTTTTACTTTATATATATATATGTACTGCATTCGTACAAGAACAATGTTAGTATCATGTGTGTCAGATCTCAATAAAGAGTCATCTGTTCTGTGATTTTCTTCTGTGTCTTTATTCACAGCTGATATTAAGATGTTTCTTTGCAGCAATTGTTGTTTTAATATTTTAGATTGAAAGTTACAGTTAAAGTTCATCACAGACGTTTTGACAAAAACACCCACTCCCATTTTTGGAAATATTCCTGCCCCTGAGCGTTTCACTTCCTGCGCGCCGAGCTAATGAAAGTGTAATTGCGCTGTTCTGTAATTGTACATTCAGTCTCTTTGATGTTGTTATCTATTATTAACAGGGCTGGAAGAGATTTGGCTTTTTGTCAGGTGGTGCAGATGGTCTCCTGCTCATTTCACACACGTCTCAGTGATACGGGACCTAAAGGGTATGTCACATGAATTATTGCAGAAATCACAATAACAGGGACTATAGCACTATTCTTGTTTCTTGATTTTATCTGGAACTATAACGGAATGACAGGATCGAATTTGTTAACTCGCACAATATTTTCATCTCATCATTCCACATATTTCTATTGTCCTAATTCTGTAATGATTCCGCATTTTGGTTTAATAAGTATATTAATGAATCTATTAATAGCCTATAATGCATTCAAAATTATGTTGAAACAATTCATCACTAAGTAATTTGATAGGAAAGTACTTGGTTACAGATTGTAAATTCAGGGCTTTGGATTATAAGTCTGACAAAACGAGCAATTTAAAAATTTCCCATTGGACTCTGAACTTTTATTGGGTCATTTTCATGCCTGTGACATTTATGAGTGTAGTTGTTGGTTTCAGCTCCAAATGTAGCACAAGTTCAACATCTTTGTTGCCTCCTGAGGACCTTTTCCAGTATAAACACTGACCATGTCAGGACCAGTAGACCTCATGGAGACCAAAGAACTAATGAGGCAAACATCATTTCTGAGGTCCTGGTTAGGGTTAGATAAGGTTTTGTTAAAGTTGAATAAGTAACAGGGATAGCTGTGACAACGTGTGTTTTTGAACCAATTTTAGTTCTAAACCATCATATAGGACATTTTGGCAAACCCTATATGGTTATGTTAGGGTTAGACATTTTAATTGTAATGGTTAAGGGGCAAGAAGTGTAATATACCAATGAGTGTCCTCACAGCTACAGAAAAATAAGTGTGTGTTCTAATGGGTGTACTTTCACTAATTTCCATGTCAGGCCTGTTTTAGGGTGGGTCATTAGGTTAGGGTGAGGGTCTGGGGAATGCATTTGGCCAATGAGTGTCCTCACTAAGATAGAAGTACAAAACTGTGTGCACAGGTAGAAAGTGTGAAAGCACTTTGAATCTAAATGCCTGATAAATGCAGCCACTTGTTTGTCCACCTTTGTGTTACTGGCCCTCCACCACAGCTCAGCACAGAGACTCACAAAGAGGGAGTGTTTTCGTGTCCCTTGCAGGAGCAGCAATTTCTGCAACCCACACGGTACATATGAGCATGTGAGTATTGATTAAGTCAGATGTGTAAACCTTTAATATCCTTATAAGGAACTTATCTGTATCCCTCAGTCATACATGCGCTCTACCTTTATCCTTCAGTCGTGTCCTGTGGTTTTATAACCAGAAAGATGAAAACTGTGTCCTCTTCATAAATGTTTTTTAACATGGCTTCTTAGACAAAATGCTGCTCTCCCGTGCAGTACTTGTGTTTGCCAGAGGATGTCAGCAGTCAGCTGTGCAGCATCTCCTCCGCTGCTCTTCTTCGCTCCATCACAGATACTGCAGCAGCTACTGATGGAACAAAATGTTCACTTACAGAGAAAAACGATCCTGTTCAGGGCTTTTTCTCTCTATATATATTAAAGTCAGTACCGTGTATTACCAGAGATGGTGAGATCCGGCAGAAAAGATTAATGTACACCTCCATCAATAAAACCCATCTTATTTCCCCCCCATCTTCTGTCATGATTTACTGTAAACGTTGAACCTATGTGTGTTATTTATTGTCTGTGAGTTCGATCATGGTCACCTTTTCATCCTGAGGCGACAGAGTATCCGTTTGGCCCACATCCCTCTTTACTGTACCTCTAATTTTAGCCTCCCCTCACTCTTTCTTTGTCTCCCCTCTCTCCAGCCCTCCCCACTCTGATCCTTCTGAATGGAGGCTGAGAATAGATGGGAGGCTGCTTCGGTCACAGGAGCAGGAATGCCTATATATGGAGTCTTACGCCACGCCGAGCGCGGATGGAGTTGCAGGTACATCGAGCCAATGTGGGCCGCTGAGGTTTGTAGAGAGGGTGGTGGGGGGGTCATATGCCTACTATTGTGTGTGTGTGTGTCGTAAGTAGGACGCCATCTGATGTGTGTGCCTGTGTGCACGTCCTCGCACGCAAAAACCTCGATGCCAAGTGTGTGCGTCAGTCTGAGTCAGATAGTGTCTCATTCTGTCTCGTCATATGTGTGCGTCAGTGCTGTTGCTGAGCGAAACTCGCTCCAGGGGAAGAAATGGAGGAGAGTGTACGGGAGGGAGGGAAAGAGGCAGGAATGGTGGGATGATGATGATGATGAGGCAGGGGGTGGAACTGGGGGCTTGACTCTGACGACACAAATGCATCAGTCGCATTAAGTGCACTTTATTATAAATGCATTTGTATGACAACCAAATACACTTATAAGCATCACAATAGAACACTGGTCCACAATGTCCATTCTGCAGTAAATAAGATATTTAGAATATATTCCATCTTAGGCAATAAAAATCTCTTTCTCATATATATATACAGACCAATAACAGTTTCATACAAATGTACAAATGTGTACAACCTTTCTGAAAAGAACATATGCCTACATCCTCAGACATAAAGCATATGCATTAACATCGTTTTCAAATATCACTCGTACAATAATATCATTTTACACATGTATATTAACTTAGCCTTTAATAGCTAGAACGTAGGAATCAATCCTTTACTTGACCGTAGACAACTCTACGTGAGCATGTCGACACCATGGGAATAGTACCATTCTCAACCCGTGTCGCTTGGTAACTGAATAGAAATAGCACCCAATCCCTATTTTCATTTTTTAAAACAAAACTTTAGTATTCTAACCCCTCTCAAAAAAGAAGAATCGCTCATTCACATAGTCAATTGTGCCTCACCACACCGCGCTCCAGTGGAGCAACGATGCCACTGTCCATGTGGAATGGACATGATAAAGAGTTCAGCAGGTCAGAGCCGTTTCAGGCACACAGGAGCCGCTATAAGCTGCCAGCATTGCAAATATTGATGCTGCAAGAATATCCAGCTGACTGCCCTCAGGCCAAGAGGGACCTGAAGAGCGCACATTCAGAGTCTAATGTACAGTACAACGTAGCAGTGGATTTGTGGCATGATCGGATCTCCAGCAAAACCTCCAGAAAATCTTTTGTTCGGTGTAACATCTCGAAAACCAATGGACACCATTAACATTCTTGAGATCTTCACATGCCAGATCTCTTCACATGTTTTTTAGTTTGCACATCACATCGATACACAAGATTTTAGATGGAGAGATAAATATGTAATGTCACAGGTTTCAAGCACAGCCCCAAAGCTCAAAGTATCTCAGTCTTCAGTTGAATATTAGAGTTTTGCTGGAGCCTTTAAGGCCGTGAGGAGTGCGATCAAACCAGAGCTGCACCAGCTCTAAAGACTGGACAGAAGAAATCTGTCTTCTTTTGATGTACTGATAGGCGTCATCCTAAGGATGTAAACAATTTGTAAACGTTTGACTTCTGATACATTTGAGGTTTGGGTTTGCGTTGCTGCATGTCAGGCAAAAGTGCTATAATTCATCTCCCTAGTGAAACGTAGCAAGAAATGTGGGTTTTTTTTCTTCACAACAGAGTTTTCACTACGAGTGAATACAAATGCGCATCTGGAAGTTAAACAGCGCTTACAAGTTCAGTAGAGGTTTCTTTGTCAGGTTATATCTGGAACTCGTGTTACAGAGAAGCTGAGAGACACCACATGGACTCAGAACCCAGTCAGTTATGGGTCCATGTGGTTACACCATCATGTAAATGTTGCACCAGTTTTGTAGTAGTATACAGACTATGACCGAACAAAAATATAAAGCCAATCTTTGTTCTTAGGAGACATGTAGGAGTTAAAGTCCTTAAGTTGTATATACATTATGTATATTTATACACTTAATAATTTTTTACTTTTCAGTAAAAGGGGCTCCACAAAATATGACAATATGCCATACTTAATGAAGTAAGTCACAGACTTATTTTAGAACGGAGGAACACTTCCACTCCCATCTGAAAGACAAAGAAGAAAAGAGAGAGAGAAGTTAGTGATGCAATTTCAGAGAATGTTTTTTCTCTTTTGGACATTTGGACTTAATTTAAAGTTGAGTAAATGAATCCGATTCTTACCTTTGTGGAAGCACTGTGGCGATGGATGACATTGGAGTTGATACAACTCAGGTTGTTGCCCTAAGCCAGGGGCGATCGAGGCACCTGCCCCAAACATGGGTTCCAGGACGGCCAGTTCCTCCAGGAGGGACTGAGTGCAAGACACGGCGGGCGTGGGCGAGCCGATGGGCATGGAGGTGGAGGGGCTGGGGGAGGCGGTGAGAATGAGCGGAGGGGAAGCTGGGATGGAGGAGCAACAGGACACAGGAGATGACACCACCTCGATCTCCATTGCTTCCTCCGCTTGCCCCTCCCCTTCCGCCATCATCCCAGCCTCAGAAGCCACTGTCGTCCCGCACACATCCATGGAGTTACATTGCGCCGATTGGACGCTACAGAAGTGGCCCACTCCCTCAAACTGGGAGGGTTGGTGCCAGCACACTGGGATTTGAGGAGAACCTGGGCTGGAGGGGTTGAGCATAGGAGAGGTGCACGGGGACGGGAAGGAGGGGACGGGTGTCTGAGGAGGAGCGAAGTCGTCTTGGAGCAGGGTTTGTAGGATGCTCTCTTCAAACAGAGAGTCATCTTCATCTAGGAAGATGGGAATGTCCAGACCTCTCCACGCTTTGATGGGATAAAACTCCCTCTGCATGTGGACGGATTCAACATCAGGGGTTTCCATGTTGGGGGACAGGAAAGGGGAGGGTGGGGAGGATGAGGGTGACATGGAAGGAGGAGAGAGTTTGGACAAGAGTGGATCCAGGTAGAATCCCTCTGCCAATGAGCTGATATGCTGAGCTAAGAGAGAGATCTCTGCCCTCTCCTTCTCCCTCTCTCTCTCCAGGGAGAAGAAGGAGAGGCAGGGCTGTTTGCCAGGTGATGCCTCTGGTGTGAGAAGGCCCTCAGGGGGGCACTGGAGGGGCCCCATTGGTACATCTACATACAGTGGACCCCGTACCTCGGGCAGGGTCATCACTGTGCAGTCGCCATCTCCGGGGCTGTCGGGTGTGGGGGGAAGTTTCTCATAGAGGGAGCCGCTGCAGGGCTCGACGGGGAAGAGGAGATCAGTGGTGAGGGTTGGTAGAGTGAGGGAAAGCTTGGAAGAGAGGGTTGTGGGGGGAGTGGGGCTGGAGGCGGTAGTTGGTTGGGTGGTGGAGGATGCTGAGGGGGCCAAGGAGGTGGTGGCAGAGGCTGTTGTAGCAGAGGGGGGAGGTGTGGTAGTGCCGGTGGGGTCGAAGCTGAAGAGGGGTTCACTGAATGGGAAGCTAGCCCCACTAATAAGGGGGGTGTAGGGTGGGGTGCACACAAACTCTTTGGTCTGTTGAGCTTGTGAGGTGGGGACAGGTGGGAGGGGCAGGGGGAGAACTGGCAGCGGAGGGTTGAGCTGGAAGGACGGCGGCAGGAGAATGTTCTGGGTTAAAAAGTCTAAGTCTGCCACTGTTTCAACGGTGACTGGGGTCGGGGAGGAAGCAGCTGAGGGGTTTTCAGCGGGGTGCTGCTGAAAGAAGCTGTCTTCCTCCATAGAGGAGATACTGGAGCGGGGGTCGCCTTCCACCTGCATGGCCTCAGCAGCGGAGCTCCCGGGGTCGTCAGAGGAGCCTACGCTGCAGCCAGCGGTGCTGAAGTCAAAGGACTGGGCCGACAGACCGCTGCTGCCTGGGGTGAAGACCTGGTCTGGGCTGGACAGGGTTTCTGGGGACTGCATGTTCAGACCCTCTTGCTGGGAGGTGCCAGTGGTCAGGACCAGGGTCAGCTGGGTCTGCTCTGTGCTGAGCTGCTGACGCACTGACCAGGCCTCAGACTCACTAAGAGACAGAGCGAGAGAGAAAACAAGAGTTAGGATGGTATTTTAAAAAAGTTCTATCAGTCTTCTGTTTCCAATTTGATGAGTTGTGTGTGATTTAAAGAGGTGAGTAAATACCTGATGATGTAGTTGTTGCTGCTGATAGGAATTTCTCCAGGCTGCAGCTGTAGAACCATGTAAAGCCAAACCCACGACTGGTCCTGAGCTTGCACACGAACCACCATCTCAGCTCTGCCCTCTCCTCCTTCTCTCACTGTTGAACAACAGTCACAGCAAAAGTTGGCATCGGTTTGTAATCCTATTAATCATCGTATTTCAGCGTGCCAGTGGGCACAGTGTGTGTAATTGTGTGGGCACGGATGTTTGTAATTGGTAGGTATATGTGAAGAGTACACTTACATAGGCTGCGGTGCTGAGCGGAGGCATGTGACAGATCCTGTGGGTGGAGGAGGCTGTACCAGGAGCGAGCGCGTAAAGCTGTCACATCAAAGCCAAGATAGGTGCTTACACTGCAGGGGGAGAGTGGGCGGTGATGCGTTAGGACGATAATGCCTTACTACTTCAGTAAACATATACCACATGCCATTTCATATTGAAGCAACAGGTGCAGGGATAGGAGGCTTTCTGCGAACTCACCTGTCCTGTGCTGTCTCCAGCCTCATGTCCCGGCCATGATGGGAGTAGAAGCAGGACAGAAACAAGTTAGCCTCGGCCTGAGGAGGGCTGGAGGTCATGTCCCTCTCTGTCCCAGGGCCAGAGCGGGATGGGTGGGGCTCCAGAGGGGAGCAGAAACACACCCACACAGAGTTGGATGTCCAGTAGGACCCGGCAGCAGGAGAGGTGGTGGGGGGTGGCAGGCAGCGAGCTCGGATCAGAACCAGCTTGTTCCCAGCACTCTGCCTCCGCACAGACTTAGAGGTGTTGAAACGACAGCGGAAGAGACGGTCTGTTGAGGAGAAGAGAGGGGGCTTATTAAAATTCAAATTTTTTACATTTATTATTTAGTTAAGAGGTGGAGAGAAACAAATGTACGTTTTAGAATTTTTTTTGTTTTGTTTTGTCTTACCTAGCTCAGGTGATGTAGACGCTGACAGGTTGGTTCTCATGATAAGATGATCTGAGGCGTCGATGATATCATACACACTGTCTCCCTGTGCCACAAGATCCACCTGTAAAATGACACGCATGTTATTTATTAAGCCCATACCGGAGCTTGAATATCCCGTCATCGCACAGCAAATGATTTTCTTCTGCATAGACTCACCATGGAGTGTCCGAGGTGCTCGGAGACGCTGTCTGACATGTACAGGAGCTTCCCTTCTCCAGTCAGCAGCATCAGAAAACCTGGCAGTGCCTGCATCAACTCCGACAGCTCGTGGAACAACAGAAACTGCGTGCTCTCCTCAAGACTAGCAGCAGTTCCCGCTTCTGGAGGAAAGAAAAAGGTGGAGAGCGGTGTCAGATCTCATAATAAATCAAACACAGTGATAATAATAATGAGCAAAGCACATCTGATCACCGCAATATAGGAAACAGCAGTGGCTGCAGTGTGTTTCAGCACCATGGACAGCGGGGCGGCTGTATTTATGGCGTAAGAGCGTTTCAGCACCACGGACAGCGACGAATTCTCAATCGAGCGTTTTTTTTTGATCAGCTTCTGTATCGATTATTAACGATCGACCAATGACCCACAGCTCTGCAGTTTATCCGAAAACCATTTTAACATCAAACCCCCTGCCCCTGCTGCCTCTAACACACTTGTTGATTCCCTCCTGTGAGGGATTTTTGCAGTGAGAATCATCAACAGGTCGTTTTTCATTCAGAGAGAATTCATCCGTACCTTCAGTGAAGAAGACTGATTTCCTCGTGTACATGCAGGCCAGCGACATGATGTGCAGGTACGAGAGCCGCGCTTTATCTGCATCGGAGATGGGCAACAAGTCCTTCAGGTACCGGATCTCGGCGTTGATCTGGTCCCGCCGAGCCTTGGATGCTCCTTTGGTTGAGCGGTACATCGTGGCCGGTTGCTGCGGTGAGCTGCGATCGAAATTTGAGTTGTGGAGTTGTAGAGTTGCGTGTGTGTTGCTGTCGCTCCGTGTCTCGGCTGAAGCTCCCTGGTCTCTGAGGTGTGTGGAGAGAGAAGCTCTGACTTATAAGACTTTCATCTCAGCTACTGTTGTTTCCAGAGCAAGGTTTGGAAACCTCCTCTTGTCAGCTCTGAGTCTGCCTGAGCTCCGCCACAGCGTCCAGCTCGGGTGCTGGCCGGCTGCTGGATGTCGGTCCCCCCTCTCGGAGTGCAGGCTGTGTTCGCCGTCTCTCGCACAGAAGTCCGGAGCCCGTAAATCTGGTTGGGAGACTCTGCTCGCGGGTCGCTTATATAGCTTGGGACTCCTCCTGAGCAGGGGGGCACCCGACGCACCAACACCGACGTAAAAGGGAGGGAGGGGGGAGGGGGGAGGAGGGAGGAGATATCAGTGCTGGCAGTGGTGAAACTCTCTCCCCCCACCCCCCCTCCCTCACCCGTGCCCTCTCCTCTCGGTGACTCTTCCACCTACGTCAGCGCTTCCCTCTTCTCGCTGATGACGTCGGCCTGAAATCGGGAGCTCCGGCGACGCAAAAAGCCCGATTTGGACAAAACCGAATAAGGGGCGGAGCGAGCGTAAAACGTAAACGGAGTCACCGGACTCCGGTGTATTGGAGGAGGAAGAGGAGGGGGAGGAGGTGTGTGTGTGGGGGGGGGGGGGGGGTGCAGAGGGAGGAGGGGGTGTGGGAGGCTGGGCTGCATACGAAAGAGGTCTGTGTGTTTATGTGTCTGGCACCTGAGGCAGGCTCCCCATCACCGCCTGTGCGCACCGGTCCTGTCGGTTAGAAACGCGGCAGGTGCGCGTTATATGTACAGAGGCGCCATTGACCGCTTCACTCCACCACATGTGTTTGTATACTGATCGTGTGAGAAATGTGAGGATGCTCAGATTTACCGCAGAGCTGCGCGGACACAGTCAGCCACCGAGCTGCTGTGCCTCGGAGGCGGACATGCTGATGCTGAGGCTGAGGCTGTGTCACATCATCGCCGCGTCTCTCCTCTGTCTTTTGTGAATGGAAATCATCCCTGAGCAGCTGTGAACCCACAAATCTACATATGAATTTAACGTCAGCCTCCAATTTTTAAGTTTCTGCTCGTATCCGGTGGCTTCCGATCAATTTTATATTGTCTTGTTAGGAATCGAGCTTTGTGCAAACATTGTTTTTTAATATTTTCCCTGTGACACACTCTGATATATTTGTGCTATATATGTGTTTTAATTCTATATGCAGCCTATTGCATATAAACCATTATTCTGACTTCATATTTTGACTTAACAATAATGAACAAGTTATTATTGAAATTATGATTTCCTTATTGGAGTAAGATAACATAACGTAACATAGCATGATACATAGAATAAGATCACACATAAGATAAAATAACATGAGATAACATGAGATAAAACATATGTTGGACTAACAAGATCAGGATCAGCTTTTCATATATGAAACAGTATAAACAGCCTGACACCATCAACCATCATGACATAGTTCCACAGTCATTTTCATCTTGACTTTGACTTAGTGACGTGCATGTGTGAGTCAGGCTCCTTCTCTCTGTTTACAATCAATATTCTCACATTTATTTTAGCCGATGCCATTCATTTATAATACGCGCGTGCACGTGGCAGCCGAACCTGTCACCGTTGAGCACGTGCAGGTGGCGCGCAGCCGTGATGCTTCTAAAAATAGATTCCACCAGTGACCGACACAAGGACCGTGAGGCGCGCCCCCGCGTCCAGCTCCAATCCTCCTATTTATAGGGAGGAGATCTCACATTTAGCGTCAGAAATAGATGTGTAGTACATGTGCTGCACATGTGAACACACACACACACACACACACACACACACACACACACACACACACAGAGAGAGAGAGAGGGGGGTTTGGGTGGCTTTTCTTATTAGGATTTTGCACTGAACTTCCATTCATTATTCACAGTTTCACCAAAACCTCCTCCCTAATCTTAACCATTCATACCTAGAAATTACATCGTTTCCATTTCTGTGTGAAGAGCTGGGAGGGTTTCGGGATGGAGGCAAATGTGTTTCGGTGAAAACTGAATAGAGAGAATGTTCTGGCACATTTTTCCCTGGACTGTTTCAGCAGGACTTGATTTTAAACCTGGTGAGAAATGGCAGCAGTGGAAAACACTCAGATGCAGTGTTTTCGGTGCAACCCAGCTAAATGAAGTCTAATACAACAGCCCTGCGATAAATCCTAGAGAGGAGGCAGCTGCAGTTTGTGCTGTGTCGTCCTGTATCGTTCTCGTGGGTGTTTATTATTTCATTTCTGTCCTGTTTATATTTATGAGGGAAGGCTAAGTAACAGAAACGCCTCTAGTCCAACAGCCTCCATAATGACCGGAAAGGTGAATCAACACGTCTCAACTCTCAAACAGCTACAATAAAAAGTCAATGTTAAAACCTTCACGGTGGCAGGATCTGTTTCAGGACCTGATCTATTATCTGCTTTAGCTGGACCCGTCCCCGGAGTCTATTTGATGAAGAAAATACTGATCACTTTCATCCACTGTTTACCTACGAGGACACTTCTCAGTATGCAGGAGACAACACATATGAATCATCCTGTTTGTTGTTTGGGACCTTCAGCTTTACGTGCCTCAGTTCCTCTGTGTGTGTGTGTGTGTGTCTAGGTGTGTCTAGGTGTGTGTGTGTGTGTGTGTGTGTAGGTGTGTGTGTGTGTCTTTCCTACCCCAGTGCTTGTGGGACTGTTTCTTTTTCTTTGAGGTTTGTTTTTGTCTCATATTTCTTTTCAGAAACCCAAACTCAGCCATGTCTGCATTCTTTATAGTTTTATTCCCATCACTGGTTCCTGTTTATGACCTAAAGGTGCTCAATTGTTACGAGATGTTTGGAGAAAAATTGGGTCTTTTTCCACCTAAAGATACTTTTAAATGGACCTTTCCCACGACAAACAACCTCTGGTCCTCATTTTCAATTAATAGTGTTTTACCAGAGGTCATTGACGCCACAGAAATAAGTCATATGTGTTTGTCATCTCCGCTGCACACCGCATGGACGAGCTTGGCCCCCGGAGCAGAGAGAAATAAATCACACACCGGTCTGTTGCTGAAGCAAGGATCATAATGTGTCAGGACAATGACATCAGTTTTCCTTCTGGCTATTCTGGACACAGCGTCACACTCATTCATTAGCGCAGTCCACTCAGAGAAGACGTAATTGTAGGCTACGGAGCAGAGGTGGTGCAAAGAGTTGTTTTTTTCCAGGTGACCATGAAAAGACTAAATTTGAGTCATGCTCTTTGTCTCAGCTGCATTAATAACCCTTTGTTTGGTTCGATGCGAGCCCCGGTGAATCAGTGTGGTGTCAAAGGTCCTCCAGTTAATAGTCCCGTCTCAGAGAAGTGACTGGTTGAGCTGCCTCAGGCGGGTTTCTTCAAGACGTCCAAGGTGCAAACCTGAAACTGCGTCATGTTTGATATTTGTGAGATAACGAAGAGTTTAGAGTCGGAGCCATTTTAGCCATAATGACATTTAAACTATTATTTTAATAAGAAATTATAAACTCAGAATTGTTCTGTTTAGATTAATTAAACCACAAACCAAATTCTCAATTCTGAAACTGTTGATTAATCCTTTCAACTAACAGAAAACTCATTAAAAATAAAATACCAAACATTCTTTGGTTCCACGTTTTCAGAGGTTCCGGTGCTTCTACTTGTCTTATGTGATTGTAAACTGATTGTCTTTTGGATTTCAATTGCTGCTCAGACAAAGGGTAGAATTTTGACCCTCAGTTGTTGGACATTTAGATTTTTATTTCCCATCTATTACTTTTTTTAAACTAAGTGAATCATTGTCATTGTCTGCTGGATATTTCACATAGTTTACACCTGTTTCCCGTCACGTTCCATTGTTTTTCATCACTGAGCCTTTCTCAGTGTCTTGTGGTGATTTTCCTTACTTGCTTAGTTCCCACGGTCACTTGTGCTGTAGTTGTGAAAGTCTTAGTCCTTAAATGAAATGTATTTATATCTTATAAATCCCAGTTTATACACAGTGAATCCCCTGCTCCACTCTCGCTAACCTTAATGTGAGTATTTTCAAGCAAATCGTTGATTACCAGAATAAAGAGGTAGTCATTGATTCCCTGTTGTTTTTCGAGTGGGCGGCTCCATGTGAATCTCATTTTCGCTGAATTTGTCACCAGGCACACATCACTGTCTTCCAACTGTAATGTTTTCAGAGCTTTTTTTTAAAAAAAAACAAAAAAATCAGTACTGCTCGAGTTTCTCTGGACGGAAATAGCTCTCGTCTTCAAGCAGGAGCTCCCAAAACAAAACCCCTCAAAGTTGTTTGTGTGTTTGTTTTTTTCACCCGGCAGTCTTGCAGGTACTTAAGCTGTCCCGGTGTCCCACACACTCTGTTGTCTTGAGTGCTGCCATTGTTTGCGGTTGTCATGATCATCTCTGCTGCTGTGTTTGTATCGTAGGTGGGTGGCGGAGAAGAACGTGGCAGTGGAGAGGCGGATGGCTGAAGAGCGAGGGGTCGCGGGGATGAGTGCCTCGTCCCCCTGACAACAAATGGACTCAAATGCATCCAATTAGTGGATCGTCTTTGTGCCAAAAACTCCTGTTTGTGTCAATATTCATGTGGAGACTCATTTAATCTTATAACCCTCTTAAGCGCAATTATACGGAGCGAGCTCAACGCACTGCAAATCAAGAAAACCCATGCTAATAGAAACTAGAATTACTGCACTGCGTTTGTTTGCCTCAGCCAACCAGTGGAGTTTCTGTGTATATATTTCTACATACTTCCAGATTCATATAAAGGTAGCTGTGCTCTTTGACCATTGAACACTGAAACATAATCACTTTATCTTTGAGTCCTGGAGGATTGTCAAGTGACAACTCATCAAAAGTTGAAGAAATTCCCTCAAGCAGTCTTAAGATATCACTGTCCAAGTGAATTGTGCCAGATGTAATGAAATTCCCTATGGGCCCTCCTAATTTATCACATTTACAGTAACATGAGGTCACTGTAATCTTGACCTTTGACCTCCAGGCACCAACATTTAATCAGTTCATCTTTGAGTCCAAGTGAAAGTTTGTACCAAATTTGAGCTGAAGACATCATGTTCAAGAAAAGTATAAACAAACTTTGTGAGGCCACCGTGACCTTTACCTTTGAACCTGGGCTGCCAAGAGGAAATCCAAGCTCACGTGAGTGTTTGTGCCAAATGTGAAAGAATTCCCAGACAACATCTGTGTGAACATCATGGTGAAGACATGTCAGAGCAGGTTGTTTCATGCAAAAACACTTTATTGTGTGTTATAGAACGAAACAATAGATGCTACACTATGACCAGATAGAGGTTAGTGTTTGGAAACTCCAAAATATGTTTCTTATCTTTATGCTGGTGGTTGTTTGCTAGTTGGTCTCGCTGTTGAAAACTACAGGACAGATTACCATGAACCTTGGTGGGTCAGGGAAGAACACATTTAATTCTGGTGCAGATCCATGAATATTGATGGGGGGAAAAAAGACATATTTAGGGAACTGATGGGTGCATTAGGTATGTGCTCTGCTGAGGGTCTCTACTAGTTTGCATTACTTGTTCCCTTCATCTCTGTCAGACATTTTCTTTTGTGTAAACATTTTAAACAGATTTTAACTCCTGTGTGAAATTTGTGGTTTTAAACTCTTCTTTATGAGCAGAGAATCACAAACACATGATGAACAGCAAAACATTTTACAGATATTAAGTAGAACATGTTGTACCTCCTCACTGTGCACAATACCTATTTTTGAAATTTACTTACTCGCCCAGCCCTGATTTCAGTATCGCAGCAGTGCTTCCAAAAATGTGCTAATTAAGCCAAACTGTCATGTTCTCACTCGTTCATTCACGTTCACTCCTTCGTACGCCCACATGTTCCCTCACATACAAATTTGCTCATTGAAGCACATTTTACTCGGTCGGTTGATGAGTAGCTCACTCACACGTTAACAAACAGTCCCTGTCACTGTCCTCCACACACACACTTACCAGATGTTCAAAGGGCAGGAGCATTCTGGCTCTTCCTGCACACACGCACACGCACACACACACACACACACACACACACACACACACACACACACACACACACACACACACACACACACACACACACACACACACACACACACACACAAACACACAAACACAATGGAAGAGAAAGGGATTTGCAGTCGCCAACAGGTGTGACTTTCGCAGCTTCAGCCGTTGGCAGACTGAAACTGTGGATGAGGGACGAGCAGCCTGTTCCTCCACAACCTTAGTCATCATATCACAGGGAACACAGTGGATAGATCATCAGTCTCCGCAACAGCTCCATCACACTGTGGTGTGAGTTATGAAAGTCCATTATAGTTAAAATGTCAACGGCTTCACCGATGATGGCAGATAGATTCTGTTTATCTCAAATGTAAATGCGGCCCATAAATAAGCGGGTTATTTTTGGAGCACTTGAGGCGGAGAAGTGCCGGAGACGATGGGTTGAAAGAGGCGGAGGAGGGGTCGAGTTGCGTGGAAAATAATGCCAAGGTAAACGAACAGCGTGGTTCTCATCCCAGAGGTGAAAAACACTTGTCCTGAGACCAAGACCATCTTTTCTCTTTTCAGTTTATTTTTACATCCATAGAGTCAAGGTCTGCACTCTGCTTCTTGAAAGGAAGGAGCTAATCTGTTGCCTAGCAACACCTCCCACTCCTGCATCGAAGCAGGAGAGAGAGAGAGGGAGGGAGGATGCAAGTAAAGAGGAAAGTTGAGGGAAAATATGGAAAGATTTAGGGACAGAGAGGAAGAGAAGGACGACTGGGAACATGTTGAAGTGACTGAGGAGCTGGAGGATGGACCTATGTGTTTAAGATGTGAATCTTAATATCCTGAGAGCTGGAAGTAGATTGATTATCATGCATGTACAACTTTATGCTACATACATGTTGTTGTGCGTCAAATATACATGATGCACAAATGCAGTAAACATCCTCACGCAATTCTTTTTACTTTGTCATGATCTCATGACAACTTCATTCTTACTGCTGCTTTAAGAAGTCAATTATGTACATATACAGGAGAATATCCACGAGAAACCAAATCACAGTATTAATAAAACATCAAGTACAGTGTGAGTCCATGTAGGTGAAGATGGATTTACAGGGGACCAGTTTTCTGCATATGTTTTCTACATAGAATACATGTATGGGTACATAGAGTACATATGTACTTTTACATGTATCATAATGATTCAGTCACATTACACCAAGAGATATTAGTCTACTGGGGAGATCCGGGGGGGGGGGGATCCTGACTATGAAACACATCTCTACCTGTTTGGGATCCCCCCCCCCTCCCCATACTGTATGTTGAATGTCAAATTACTTCACCTCATCTCTCTTTAAATCATTCAGGAAGAGTTTTTTTAAAGACGGTTTCAGAGAGAACATTTGAGAAACGGACAGGCTCTATTGAGAAAGGTCCTGGGCTTGAATCAAAGAACCAGAGTATGCTTCTGTTGTGTGCATGGTACTTATCTCAGATACAGCTTCTCTGTCTTATTCAGAAACTCTAAATCCTCTCTCTCCTGAAGGACGACATGTTGATGAACAAAAGCAAACACTTGACAAAAACAAGTTTAACTTTGTATATCCGGAGTGTGTTCTTCCTTTCAATCCCCTTGTGATCCCTGGAATTGATCACGACCCTTCAGGTTGGGAAACATGATTCATCAGCTTCAAATTGTGTCTCTGAATGTGTAAGCAGCACCACAAAGTCTCAGAAAATATCAACACAAACATCAGAAAAAAATGAGCATTTTTCATTTCACTCATTTTCACCTATATGTGGTGTGAGAAGATTTTGTAAATGTTTAAACTTGTAATAATAATATTAATATTAATTGTAACAATACCTCCGTTCAGGCTCAGACATGCTTCACTGCATGTCACTGTGTCGTATCTGTAGCCTGACGGATCCATCGACGGACAACTTGTGAATATCAACCATACAAACACCCACGCACGCAGCTCCACCCACACTCCGGCTCCTCACCTCCCGCCTTTATCCATCACTCGCTGCCTCCCTCTCTCTCTCTCCGTTTGGCTTTGTGAGCCAGTAGCCTTGTGCCTTTTCTCTTCGCTTTTCAATGTCCAGAGTATTTTTAGCAGCCGGGCCACAGAACAGGGGGCAGAAGTTTTTCACCAGAGCTCTTCAGTTGTGTTCAAGTTCTCTCCTCAAGGTCCCTCAGTTTATACTTAGACTCACTGGAGAACATGGGGACAATAACCCTGTAAATAGCTGACGTGTGTCCATTGAGGATGGAGTCTGCCTCAAGAGGCTTTATTAAAATGTGTGAGATTGAATGTATGTCATTGTGTGCTCAAGGATGACATCTGCACCAGAGAGTTAGAAGTTGTTTTCAAGCATCTCGCTAATGATTTTATAACAAAAAAACAATTTCAATTGGAAATCGTCAAATACAACATTTCCATATATATATATATATATATATATATATATAAAAAACATTTGTATTTGAAACCATATGGCTTTTTTTGTGGTGCACATATGCCGTTCTCATCTGTGTACTGTAACATACCAGCACAGACACTGACTCTCTCTCTCTCCCCACAGTAAGTTGGTGCTGATGCGGGGTTGCCATGGTGACGTGATGTAGATGTGTTACATCATGAGAGACCTCCTAGCAGCAGATCTTTCATTGAGACACCCTCTCTACCTTTTTCTCTCCCCTTTTTCTGGCTCTGTGTGTCTCGCTCCCCTCGATTACCTCTCGTTTTCAGACAAGATTTCAACCACAGAAAGCAAATCAGCAAAGAGACAAAGACATAAGACATATAACGTGCATATGGGGAAGCGTTGATTTAAATTTCTGGACATATATGTTGAATAAGAGCATATCGACGGAGGCGTTGCATAACGAAACCCAGAGAGTGGGTTGATGAGAGCGAGGGAGGAACATATGTTCTGTATGGACTTCATAACGGCCTGTAAATCCTGTTTGTACGTTGTTCTTCTCTGAGATCGCTTGCTCTCGTTTTCATCCACTCGTCCCTTTTTTTTTTCTGTCGTCGTCCTTGTGCAACGTGGCTCAAAATACATCCTTATTGACCCGACATTTTGATAGAGGCCACGTGTCCCCCCCCCCGCCCCGCACTGCACTGTCAACTGTCTCAAGCAATATTCTGATTCATTCATTCTGGGCTGATTCATGACTGGACGGGGTCAATTACCTGTCAGCTGTGGCTTGTTCATTTCTTCCAATTGAGGATTTTCCACACAGAGCGCTCCAAAAATACATTAACACACAAACAAGGCCTGTAGCGTGTCAGCTGGAAAACACGTAACAGGTTATAGATGAGCCCTATTTCCTGGGAAAAGGCCTGTTATTCAGTATTCTCATTGTGTTGGCTCATTAACAAAACACTGAATTAGAAACGCTTATAAAAGCAGGTTTGGAAATAAATGATTGTCAGGTTGAATGTTTTTTAGGTGATGGTTACAAGCTTATTGGGCAGATATGAGGAGTCCAGTGATGGAATATACATTCACTCAAAGTGAATGAAGGTATCAGCTTCCCTTGAAATTAAGATTCATCACATAAAACATATTATAAACTAATAGAATACAGAACATTGCTGAAGTTTAAATCAACCTTTTTCCATTTTGAAAGCCTTATAAAACACAGAATCTTAGAGTTGAGGTCTTTATCCAACACAGTTTATTTTTGTATTTTAGATATGTGTTTTAGGTCCCAAACTGTCCCCAAACTTCATGTCAAAATGATCAATTATGTATCAGAACTTTGTTTTTTCTTCTTTTTCTCAGCTGGATTCAAAATTTAGCATTTTACTGATAATACTTATTTACTTGATTATATTTTTAAATGCAGGACTGGTTACCTTTGTGTATTTTATGACAGGAAATGATGTTTATACTTTTTTCCACCACTGCTGCCTTGTGAGACCAAGTAAGAAGTATTCAGATATTCTTTCTGAAGTTAAAATACTTATACACCAGTGTAATGAGTAAAAATCCTGTATTCAAAATTTTCCTTGGATAAAAGTGCATAAACCTTGATATCAAATATATTTAATCTCCCAAAATTACTTATACAGAATGTCCAATTTTCAAATAAAGTATATAATGTTATTGAATCATAACTATTGATGCATTAATGTGTACATCCTTGTAGCTGCTGGATTTCTTAAACTTTCATCATAAATCAGAAGTTATATTTAGTTATGTTTTTAGTTGTGCCTCTAAACTACAGCATTCCACTGCTGGTGAGTCCACATCCTCCACATCTGAAGTTTGGAAAAAATGCCTCAGCAACTAAAACTCAAAGCCGGAACATGTTTCACAATCAGTTTGTGTTCGGATTCACATAATTCCTCTCCAGCTCCTGCTCCCTGGAGTTCACATACCTTTCAGTGATTTGCTTTTCTTTTCTATTGTTTTTCTCAGGGCTGAATGTCTTTTCAGCATAGGTCCCTTTTGCTGCCACCCACACATCCATAGCAACACGTCGTCGTTTCTTGGTAACCACATTTACGCAACGTGTAAAAGAAATGGAAGGTAGAGTAAGCTTGGGTAAGGTCTAACTCTGAGTCTTATATAAATCTACCCAAGGCTCCAGAGGGAGGAGAGGGAGGGGGGAGGGGGGGGTCTCAACATCTGGACCTGAAGTCTCAACATCAGCTCTCATGTAATTAGTTTTGTTTGTGTGAATGACAAATAGATGAGCAAGTTCAGCTTGTTTTCTCTGTGTTTCTGTATCTGAACACAGCTCCAGTCCGAGTACATGTGTGTGTGCAGTCATATTTCTAATTACACTGCTGTTAATTACTGACATGTGACACGTTATCCTGTTCGCTGGTGCCCCCTGCGCTAAACCGCCGGCGTGTTGGTGGGAGAGGGCGCTGACCTGAGGTAATGAACATACCCAGCAATTGAACCTGTAATTGGACCAGACTGATGAGCTAATTATTTGTCAGAGATAACGAGAAACTGCGGTGTCACAGGACGGGCGGTTTCTAAAGCATTTCCACACGTGAGCTCCAAGAGGGAGATCACGTCTGACACATGTTTGCATTCAAAAGAAGAAGAAGAAAATGTGGCAGGATTTAAAAATGAATAGTAGAACATCCAACCAAAATGTGTTTTGCGTGTGAATATATATTCATTGAACTTCAATAGTCCTGAAATAAACCCTTCCTTTGGTAAATGTTTTTAATATTATTATTTATAATGCAATTCAATGCAGTTTTTTACTCAAAATAGAGACGTTGTTTCAATTTAATGATCAGGCTGCAGTTTGCAAATGTTCCTATTTTTTTGGCACACACTCATACATAGTTCAACAGCACCAAAAGATGAGCATCAAGTACAACCAAACTACATATGATATAAGATATAAATATGTAGGCTACATGCATGTATTCCAATTAGCTGATCTAATCTACTATTTTTTCCATAGGGGAATTATTATACAAGAGGACGTAAAGAAGGCAGAGTGTCAGTCATTGGAGCACAAACCTCCACCAAGACCCAACACTGAAATCAAACTGCACCAAACTTCACCCACTCATCAATATCAGTTCCCAAAATGTGCCTGACGTTTTCATCTAGATCCACGAATTATTAGACAGGAAACCTCGTGAAAATGTCAAAAGATGCATTAACTCACAAAGTGCAAAAAAAAAGAATTCCTGGACTTGCACCAGAATCCTTCTTGACACATCCTGCATCCTTCCACCAGCTTCATGGCTGATATATCCAGTAGAGTTTGTGTACTGCTGCTAAATGAAAGACAAACAAGCGCCGATGAGAACATGACGTCCTTCGGCACATCACTAGAAAACTTTAAGATGCTGCACACGATGTTGTAACTGTGTGGTTTATTCTAATTAATCTATAATCTAAATACAGTTTGTTTAGTGAATGGGGGAAAACAAATGTGACTGTGTTAATGAGAAACTCTCTCTCTCTCTCTCTCTCTCTCTCTCTCTCTCTCTCTCTCTCTCTCTCTCTCTCTCTCTCTCTCTCTCTCTCTCTCTCTCTCTCTCTCTCTCTCTCTCTCTCTCTCTCTCTCTCTCTCTCTCTCTCTCCTTATTTATATACAGTATGTAAAGGAGGAGAGTTTCCTGGTCCTCTCACTAATTTACCCTCTCCCATCACTGGGCCCTCTTTGCATTGTGCAGCCAGTGTTTGAAGTCCCACAGATTCCAGTGGCTGCTCTTTTCCTTAATGAACTAATCCCGGTTGCTCGGGGGGTTGTGGGTGGAGGGAAATGACACTCCACCTCGCTCTCCCATTCATAATTATAATACCTGCATTGTGCTGTGGTGGAGGGCGGGGGGGCGTTGAGAGCTTTTTTGTGATGCAGCAGGAGGAGATCAAAAGGGAGCTGCTCCTCTGTCATGGCAGCATGTGTTGAACTGAAGGGACACAACTGGACACGAGGAAAGGTTCCTCTTTCCTGTCCAACATGTTTGTCCCAGAGTCGTTGGTGCACCTCTGTTTTCCCCGCTTCCGGTCCCACGCCATCCCCCCACTGCGGCCTACAGGGCTCGGCTTGCCCAGAAATGAGATCACACTCAGGCGAAGGCGCCAAGAAACGAGGCCCAGGCCGTTCCAGCTCCCCCCTCTGCCGCCCCGAACACTCCTCCCACCCGTCTATGTGGGCACCTCTCAAACACACGCTCCCCTATGTAAACACCCACACCCTGCAAACAGACACAGCAGCCTAAAGACACACTAACACAGAGACACCAACAAACACGTAAACACAGATACCGGGTACACACACACACACACACACACACACACACACACAGACCTGCAGCATGACCACACGCAGTCCGAAATCTGATTCCTCCAATTACATCACTTCACACACATTCACACCCACACTCCTCTGTGCCCACTCTGCCAACTACAGTGTTTGTTTTCATCTCGTTGTCGTCGCAGTGTAACTCACTCTGGTTGTTTTTGCATCTATTTTTACTCGTGTTCCAGCTCTCTGTGCTTGTTTTGCATCATTTTTAGCAGGTTTGCATCATATTGTGGTTGTGCTGCGTCTAATTTTAGTCGTTTTGCAGCTAGTTTTAGTGATTTTTCATCTTCTCTTGGTCTTGTTTTGTGGTCACTGTTATGTTACGCTGGTCGTTTTGTGTCTGTGATCGTTTCTGTGTCTATTTCTCTTCAGTTCGCGTCTTTTTAGCTATTTTGCATCTCATTGTGGTGATTTTTTTGTGTGTCTATGTTGAATAACTTTACATCTTTGCAGTTGTTGGGTCTCTTAGTGGTTGCTTTGCCTTTTTCATCCTTCTTTGGGTAATTTGGCATCTCTCTGTGGAGTTTTGTGTTTTTTGTGTGTCATATCTCGGTCATTTTGCATCCTGTGGCCATTTTGTGTCTTTTTTTGTCAGTGACATTTTTCAGGAGAAGCCCAGGGAGCCCCCTGATGGCTTGGACCCCTGTGCCCAGTGAGCCAGTTCAGAGGACGACAGAATCCCTCAGTTTCAGTTAGGTTTTCTTTCTGTCTTTGGACCAACAGGAAATGCCAGGAGACTTATAGTATAACACTAGGCCACTGTGCCCCTAATGTGAACACACACACACACCTCCTCCCCTCCTGCGCTCTCTAACCACATCACCAGGATCTGTCCTCCTTGTTCTCCATCATTACAAGATGAAGTTATGTAAGAAATATAAATCTATTCTACAGCGCTCGCTGAGTTGAACATTATTTGTGAGAAGAGGACAAAGGTGCCATCCCTTTTTCCTCCCACAGGTGCATGAGTTCATGGAAAATGGGAGAAAATGTAGGTTCACCAGTCAATTAGGTTATAAAATCAACACACTCTCCTCAGGTTGTTGCTATTCCTGGATGGAGGCGATCGGTGTGGTCTGCTGCCCCCTGGCGGCTGAACCGTGCTTGCTCCTGTTACATAAAACAGGGCTGTGTGTGAGTCATCACCCCCTCCAGTGAGGACAGATGGGAGGTGTGTGTGTGTGTGTGTGTGTGTGTGTGTGTGTGTGTGTGTGTGTGTGTGTGTGTGTGTGTGTGTGTGTGTGTGTGTGTGTGTGTGTGTGTGTGTGTGTGTGTGTGTGTGTGTGTGTGTGTGTGTGTGTGTGTGTGTGTGTGTAGGCCTGGGTGGAGCTTACAGCACTGGACTGTAAAATAAGGGCTTTCCCCTCTCTCTTTCTCCCACTCTCCCTCTATCTTTTTTTTTGTTTTTTGGGGAGTTGACAGAATCCGTTGCACACAAAGAGAAATGCTGTGACAGTAAAAAGCGAAACAGAAGGCTGCATAGATTCACTGTTTCATATAAGATGCAGCCTTTCACTGCCCTAATTTCACGATGCTGGGAGGTAGATACAAGATTTTGGGATATTTTAGCCCAGATCTTGTTTTGCAGAGAACAGGACTGATGGTGGTGTTCACTGATGCTGCAGACTGAGGTGAATCTGTGTTGGAGGGTGTGGGTGCAGGTGAAGTATGATGAACTGGTTCTTATATTTAAAAACACTCAGGAACCTTCTCTGTGTCGTGGCACTGACAGGAACCCCCCCCCCCCCCCCCGTGTGGATTCCACTCTTAACTTCATAATGAAACCAGGTTCTCTCCTTTGGTCAGACAGGACTCAGGAACTGTTGTGGCTGTGACCTTTCCTAGTTTTAAGGTGCATTATATCAGAGCCGGTTGTGGAACTGTGTCCAAAGTGTTGTCTATTTATAACGAGTGGAGCCGAATAAGCAGAGCAACGGCTGCACTACTGAGGCCGATCAGAAAGCCAGCGGCTGGCTGGGGGCCTAAATAGATGCAGTGTAGATTTAAGGCCAGGTCACACCACAGACTTTCTGCTCCATGTTTGGGTCAAAGTCAAATTTAAAGGCAGCTCAGAGAAACATTAGAAAATGTAGCTTAGTACATTAGTGGCTGTGTTGGCAACGTGGGGCAGTGAACCAGCTATTAGCCATTTTCAGACAAGAACTCCCGAACGTATGAAGAACGCAGCAGGAGATTGTCTGAGTAAGACGTGTATTAACACTCAGGTGAGGGGTGGCGTCGCAGCACATCAACCCCAGGGTCGGCTCTCTCCGAGGTCGAATCTTAATCTGCGTCTTCTACGTTCATGGCTCCTCTTTTTAATCCTCAGATATTTGTAGACTTTTAGTTATTTTCCCCAGTTTTGAGTCTGTCGAGTGTAACGTCATCAACACGCCCTCTAGGTCGATGTGAATTTTCCAGACATTTTCCAGTTGTATTCTCACATGGCCTCAATCAGACATACTCCTGACATTTCACAAGGGGGGCTGGGAGGAGGAGTCCAAGAAAAGGAAAAGAGCCTCAGAAGGCCTTAGGCATTTTACACACTGCTACTTTAAATTCAGTGCATGTCTGAGAGCAGCTTTTGCTTATATTTGCAAATTAACCAGTGAAGTCGTCATCCTTTAATTCTTTAAACAGACGAACAGAAAAACTCCACCGACAATAACAGTCATCAAGTGGTTAACTCACGACTGTTTCCATTCAATTGAACTGATAATACATTAAGTTCTGATTAACCCATTCTATTGATAAAACAATAGTTTTCTGTGGATGGACTAATCAATAAAGTTTCAGAATTTTCCAGAGGGACCAATGCCCTAGAATGAAAAGACGTAAAAGAAAGAATCTGTGATTACGTTAACTGCGACACAGATGTTAAGGTACATTGTTTTATTTGGGTTCAAATCTTAGACAAAGAAAATACAAAGTACAACACGTGGCAATCCGACAAACGGCAGTTAAGGGAGAGCTCGGTGGTAGGGATGAACGGTGGAGGGTGAAGGAGGAGCGTGGATGCTGAGGTCTGATATGAGTGGTTACTGAATCGCGTCTGTGAAAAGGAAACGGGAGTAAAGTGGAACCGAAGATAAGGATGTAAACCGGACGAGACGGATTAATGTGGTGACGCCGGGCGTGAATCACTCCACCTGACAGCAGCACGGCACAGATTTGTTATCACGCTGAGCAGGTGTGAAGAAAAATAAATCCCCTTTTTACACTCGGACGTCAGAATGATGCCGTCAGACGAGTGAGCAGTGAAAAATAACATGAAAAGTGAAAACCCAGGAAACTGAAAAACCGGAGGGAACAATTGGACTGGACTCATTTTGAGGCTGCTCTGTATTTTAGACATTACTGCTGCATGTATACTGTATACTGTATACTGCACTGCATGTATATTCTTACACGTAATATGGTGGGCTGACAGAAATGTGTGGCTTTCTTTGTACAAGTACAAAAAGCTACGAGTGTGACATCACAGTGACTGGTTGAACTGCATCCACCACTTCTTTTTACAGCTTCTTTTGCATCTGTGCTTCTCCCCAGCTCTTTCTCTCCACCTTTTCTCTGTGTCCCCTCCAGTCTTCTTCTTCCTCCTCTTCCTCTTTAAAAGGTGTAAGGCCCAACGTAGATGGAGAGTCTGAGGGCGGAACTGCCGTGGTAGCTGAGCAGAGGGTTGACGGACACCATCTCCAGGTCCAACGTGTACTCTCTGGGCCCCGACACAGCGCGGGCCAGCACCAGCATGGCGCTGATATTATTGATTTGCTGGAGGAGACAAAACAAATATGACTGAGTACATTTCTGCAGGAAGGGAAACTGTCATCAGCGTGTGGGTGAGTATTTGATTTTCACACGTAAAGCATGTTTGAGCCTCCAGGAAGGTGCTTATCAACAATATTGTTTTCGAATAAAGAATAGGTTCACCGTATTTACACTGCCAGTTTATAATGTACACCCAACTAAAACTGACCTACCAGCCCAACATTGAATCCTATTTTATGAGGGGAGGCAGTTTCACCAGATTTGACTGACAAAACTAGTTTTAACCTGCCAAGAAACATCTCATCCTATATTAATCTGTATCTTATCCAAGTCTGTGTCTTGAACATGAACCAGAACTGATTCTTTCGGTCAGCACAGCACATTCGGTCTCATTAACCATCAGGTCAGTGCGACACCACGCCCGCCTTCGCGCTCTGCTCTGTAACAGCTCTCACCCTGATGTAAAAGTCCCCGTTCTCGTCACCGGAGCGGATGCGGAAGGTGTTGTAAGCCCCTGGAGAGACGCTGGTGGCTTGAATCTGGAAGATGTCGGAGGGGACGGAGCGCTCCGAGGTGATGGTCATGTAGCGGTGGACGATGGAGAAAGGAAGCTCTCGGCAGGCGGGCTTGCTGACGGGACACACGCAGCGGCTGCACCCACACACAATGGAAGAAAATGCAGAGGGATGGTTAAATCTACGTGCAGTCATTTGTGGTCGTTTTGCGTCTCAATATAGTATTTTCTTCATGGTATTTGGTAGTTGTTTTATTTATATTGGTCGTTTTTAATCATTTTGATAGTTATTGTGCAACATCTTTTTGAACTTAGGGGCTTTTAAGTCATTTGGGCTCTTTCAGCAATCCATCCGTGATAGGAATAGAAAACAGAAGTTCACAAATTAGCCAGCAGAGGGAGTAATATGACTAAGAGGAGAGAACTCTTGAATCTAAACAAACATTGACAGGTAGCCATTGTTTTTCTAAAACACCTTTTATACGAGCAAATCAAGTGGGATTTGTTAATAGTGACCCACACCTGTTACCAATCCAACACTTGTTCACAACTGTAATAGCTTTCTTATTGCACTGGACCGTGTTCAAAAGAGAAGGTCGCAGAGTTGGACCCGTGTGTGGAAAAAGTAATTGGGATAATCTTGAAGCTTGAGCCATGCTCAATACAGGGGTTGATTATATTCTGAGCTGAGAGCCAGCACATACTTGAGTAATTGGGAAAAGGTGTGTGAAAGTGTGTGTTTTGAGCGTGAACACACTCCAGCTTTCATGAGGTGTCACTCACTTCTCAGACACCTGGATATACGGGTCTTGGCATCGGTTGCTGTCCACGCACTGGTATCGCCCGTGGATGTTCACACACGTCTGTGTCTCGGTACACTGGTGTTCACCTGTTTCACACTCGTTTATATCTGCGTGGGGAAAAAGGGCTTGTGATGTTTGACTGAACAGGAAGAGGAAAGACAGCAGGAAGAGAGCTGCTGTCGAAGAATGAAGGACTCGCACAGAGAGGGACATTTTGAGAGGAAAAGAGGAAGCAGGTGTGTGTGTGCTCACCCTGACATAGTCTGGTCCCCAGCAGCTGGTATCCCTCAGGGCACACGCAGGAGAACTTCCCTGGTTCATTGACACACTGGTACTGGCACAGGTAACTGGAGTAGCTGCACTCGTCATTGTCTGTCAGGATGCAAGTTCATGTTTAATTTACAGTCCACCATCAGAGACAGAATACATACAAACAGACAGGTGTCACAGAGAGAGGTGTAACAGGGAGAATGTCTTACCATTACAAGTGAAGCCATCAGGCCCCAGCTCGTAGCCCTGGTCACAGCGACAGAGGAAGGTGCCATATGTGTTGTAACACCTCTGAGAGCAGGGGGCACCCATGTCACATTCATTCACATCTGAAACGAGGGAAGGCAGATTTTATAGAGCCGCGTGGATGTAAACTCTAAACGTTATAAAAAGGGTTTTGTCATTTTTGTGGGACAACAGACTGGAAAGCTCGTATATCCCAAAAACTTTAATAGGTTCTGGATCCAAAACTAAAGGCACAAATCAGAATAAAAGCTCCAAGTAAATTCAAAGTCCCTGAAAACACATTTCCCAAGTCGGCTTATTACTGGGAGTGATGGAGTCCAACGAGAAGTGTTTTCTGCCAGATTTGAAACTCTTCTGGTTTCTTCGATGTGAGAAATTTCTATCTGTGCTGTTTAAAATATAAACTAAAAGATTTACTCAATAATGAAAATAAATGCTTGTTGCAAACTTAGTATGTATAAGTACAGATAAAACTACCAAACAGTACATAATGTAGTTCAAATTCTTTCCAAGTACTTTTAGTTTAGATAATTTACTTTTGTACTTTTGCATGTAAGACTTTGAAAGCAGGGTTTTTATTTATAGTGGAGTCTTAAAAGTTTTTAATTGTACAGTTTTTTTTACCCTGGTGGCTCAAATTAATTAATACTTATTTCATTACCAGTTACATCACTCACCAATACAAGAGCGGTTGTTTCCTGCAAGCTGGAAACCAGGTTCACATTGACAAGAGAAGGAACCGGGGACGTTGACGCAGCGATGTTGGCAGTATCTGTACCTGCACTCGTCGATGTCTGAGAATTAAAAGAGGCTATTAAGTTCCCGCCTGCAGCTCCAACAGGCCGTGCAGTAAAACCTTTTCTTTCTCTAAGTTGCCATATGTTTAATTGAATTTAGATCAACTCACCGATACACTCTGTGCCAACCTTGCGGTAACCATCCGGACACTGGCAGGTGAAGGCACCCAGGGTGTTGATGCACTGCTGGCTGGGCTGACAGTCATGTTCATCCCGCTCACACTCATCGATATCTGTGTTAGTGGGCGAAGTGAAACAGGGACACGCGTGTCAGAGCTGTGGTCATGGTGAGCAAACACAGCGTCACTCGGCCCGACTGACCGACGCACTGTGATTGTTCGAGGGCAGGCGGTGGTTTACACCCAGCAGCTGAGAACATCACATAGTGTTGAATCATGTTTGCTGCCTCATGCGGACCCAGATGAACACGTCTTCGTCCTCCAGCACAGGCAGTTTTCTCGGTTCTTAAAACAGAGCAGCTGTCCTCGTGTGAAATCTTCCACATTCCTACACTGTCTGCCTGCCCCGCGTGGACTCATGCTCACTCACACCCACACAGATTGCACCAACACGCTGCCTCCAGTTCCAACACCTGCTACGGCCACCTGTCCCCCACAGCCTGTGGCCGCCGACAATAAACGTACACAATCACACACACACACACAAATGTGATTAATGGCCACTCATCCTGTTGCCACCTGTCCACCTCTAACCCCCCCAGACCAACAAACCAGACACTCACCCACACAGCTGTCTCCCTGCGGCTCGTAGCCCAGAGGGCAGGGGTTAAAGGGCTCGGTGGGCGTGATGGGGGGCTCTGGAGCTGGGATGACTGACGCAGAGCGGGGAAGGCACAGGTACCCTCCGTAGTGGTTGAAGCACTTCATTTCCCCTTTGCAGGCATCCGGAATGGTCTCACATTCGTTTATGTCTGATGGGGGATGCAGAGACATATTTAATGACTGTTCATAAGAACTGGATGTTGAGTTGGACAAACTGCAGGTAAAAGTTACCTTTGCAGTGCTCGGTCTGAGGGTCCCAGTGATACCCATCTGTGCATTCCTACAAAAAGCAACAGAGAAAAATAGACTGTGAGAAAATGGAGGAAAGAAAGATGGGAACAGTACCTCTGAGCCATGAAGTTGCATATTCACAATACATAATAAATCCCTCAGCAGAGGGACAGGAAAAAAAGAAGCAGAGGATAGATAAACGTGTACTCATGTAGGAGCGCTGGGCCAAGAAGACAAGAAGTCTGCTGCTGGTGAGCAGAGAATGACATTTTAAATTGCTTTTCTGAGGCTGAGTGTCTTGAAACACAAAGAAAGTCAGGCCACTGTTTGGAAGAGGGGTCATTATCATTCTGGGAGGAAAAAAATATCGCTGTGAGTTGCATGGGAAGAAAATTGAGGCTTAAAACAACATGGAATTAAAACTAAAATTACCTCCAGATAGTAAAACGTTGGACGTGGAAAGCTGCTGTGCAATATTAAGTATGGAGAAGAAGAGGAGCTAATAAAAAGGGAGAGCCGAGGCCAACAGTTCAACAAGAAACAAAGCCGAAAAAACTACTTGCAGGTGTGGTGTGTAATAAAAGAGAAGATGCCAAGGGAATAAGAGAGGAGAAGAGAGGGAGGGAGAGAGATTCAACCGTCCTTACCGTGTAGGTGTCACTTTCTGTAGAGGGCTGTGAAATAGCAATGTGGAGGAGCACAGACACACATATGCACACGCACAAGTTTGACACACAAGCACCCTGCATACTAATGCACTAATTGGCGGGAGAACAAGGACATGAACACACGTACAACATGCACACACACACACACACAAACACACACACACACACACACACACACACACAGCTATCAGACAGGAGGCTGGGCCTTGAAGGTGAGACTCTGTGATGTACGGGGCGGCCGAGAAGTGGGATCTGTATTTCAGAGAAGGAGAAGTGGGGGGAAAAGACAAAAAGAACAACATTAGAAATCACAAAACGCTTCGATCTCAAAACTCACTGGTGCCTGTGAGCTGCTCCCACAGCTGAGGTGGATAAATCAACTCCAAGCTAAATACGCTGCATGGAGCCAATTTTTAAGTAGTCGTCCACTCACAGTGGACTTTGTTCAGTGTTTGTCAACCACACAGTTCCCCCTTGATCGCAGCGAGAATAAATGGAATAAATCGGCCGGCCAGGTAAAAACATAAACACTGTGACGTCCTCCATCCTTCAGCTGAAAATAACAAAGTCAACATCACAGAAATACTTTCATATTCGCTGCTCACAGAAAGCCCTCTGTGTCTGCGGACTGGCAGACTACAACTCAGTGGAACGATAGTCTTGCTGAGCGCTGCCTCCCGAGGTTCGCTGCTCTGTGCATCAGGGCAGAATCGCTGGAGACCACATAAATCCTGGCTATTACTTCCATATTTTAAGACGGCATCTCTTGTTTCATTGCTTCAATTTGTCAGAGGACATCTGTCTGTGTCTTCGGAGTAACCGAGTACTCTCAGGTACTGAGAGTTTTACAATTTTAGGTGTTTTCGCTTGGGTTTTGCCATTTTCAGGTAGTTTTTAAAAGTGTAGTTATTCATTCAACGTGTGATTGTGTTTAAGGCCCTGCCTGCCCACAGAGGTCGTTCCAGGTAGGAGGCGGATAACAGCTGCTCAGGTATTTGCTGGTATTTACATTAACGACAAAGCTGCAGCAAAACTAACAGAATAAAAAGAGTAAATTTTAACTTGTTTTACAGATTCATGACTTACCTGTAGACATAAAATATTATCTTGTATGCATAAGATTAAAATATCTTAATCTTCCAGGATCTTGGGATCTACATAATTTAAGACGATGAAAGGATCCACTAGGAAACAAAGTGACTTTCTACTCTGGATACTTTAAATGCTACTTTTAATCAAGTGGAATAAAGAATGAAGTCACAGCATTTAATTATAACTGTATTTTAACATTGGGACACTGCGTCTTTTACTCATGGGCCTCAGTACTTCCACCAGCACAGTGTTCTGTAGAGCGTGGCGTGGTTTTTTTTTTTAGATGTATTTATAGTGTATTATGTTTGCTGAGTGCTCTGATGGACTTGGCTTTTCTCCCAGCACAGACAACCATCCCTCAGTTAATGTTCCTGGAGAGAGGCTATAAGCAATTCTGCTGACTAAACATAAACACATCACCTATTCCAGCTCCTGGAGAAAAAAAAATATAAAAACAGGCCAGTTGAAGGAATAAAAACCATGAAATGACACAAGAGTTAGATTCACTGCCTGCTTACGTGTATGGTCACACGCTCTGCGGAGGCCACATTTACAGGCACTGCTTATTGTTGTATTTCTTCTCAAGACAAACCGAAATCCGCAGGGTGACGTGGACACCCTCTAATACACGGTGGGTGACGTCACAGGCGATTTGTGACCTTTGTGTGGTCAAAAGCAGCAAAACACAGACGGTTACGCATACCAGCGTGCAATCAGACTACCACAGTACGTGACCTGTCTGAACTGAACTTACAACCAGGAAGACTGTGGCCCAAAACCACCCAAAAAAACAAACTGACCATCGGTCCGGGGTCCAGTCACTCACTGGCTACTCAGTGTGGGCAGCAGGGATGCATGGGTGTTGCCCTGCTGCCGCTGGAGATCAAGTGGCGGTGGACCTCTGGAATGCCCGTGGCAAGGATGTGGGCGGCAGTTCTCAGCTGGGATGCCCTGCAACGGCAGTGGTTCCCAGGGTATCAGGTTCTGGGAAACCCCCCATGGTTCACATAAGAGGACAGCTGGTGCCAAACCTCCGGGTGCTGCTCTCCAACCTCACATCTCTCCTCATTGTGTGGGAGGATGTCGGAGAATGTGGCCCCGCTGCAAGAGTTCATCGTCTGGGTCTGGACGACTACTGATGGAGACACAGGTTCACTGTAACACCCCCTCACCAGTGCTGCTGCTCTGACACCTGCTGTGTTTCATGTTAACATTAACTGGACTTATAAAAGGATTTTAAACAAATGTAACTACTAGAAAGAAATAAGTCAATAAATAGATCAGCTGATTGATAGGAAACTACCTTGTTAAGTCATAAATGCTTTAAATTCATTCATTCATTCATTCTAGCTACTGAAATGTTAATATGATGATAAATTGTATGTATGGTTTTGGATAGTGGTTCGACAAAATCAAACCTTGGATTTTAAGAAATTAAAGTAAACTTCACTATATCCTGAACTTTGGTACCAAATGAAAAATAATGAATGCATCAATAAAGAAAATGACTGTTATTTGAAGCAGATGCAGTTTATACCTGCATCATGTGTCGTGTGTTCCATTCACGTCACATCTCATGGTAAAATAATTATAATCTAATGTAATCACCCTTCAGAGCTCGTCTTGGCCTCGGTACCAGCAGAATGACCCACTTCTAAATGCACACAGTCAGCACAATTTAACAGGCTAAATGTCAGGCTGCTCATAAAAGTGACGAGGGAAACACACGGTCGGACCACACACACACATTGTGTAAACAGCAGAACGGTGATGTCTTGCAGAGTATACGTAGCTAGCTTTGTGTTGTTCCGCTCGGCCGTGCATTGAGCAGCCTGAGAACATGGTGGCCCATCTGCGCCCTGTTACCATTGTGGCAGTGAACCTGCAAATCCACAATCAGGGGTTCTGCACACAACTGGACTCCTGTTGTGAGACATAGTTTATCTATAGACATAGTCACACGGCTCTGTCTCCTTCTGAAATCACTGTAAAGGCTGTTACAGTGATGTGTTGGTACATGCAGACAATGATGGGCCGCTCTTTAGGGGAGCAGCCCTCCTTCCTGTTGCCTTGCCTGTTAATTCCACTTGAGTCTTTAGTGGTGGTGGAGGTGTCACATGTTAGCTATTAGAAGTTTAATGTATAAACAGTGATAGAACAGCATTCAACACCGATGTCATCCCGGTTTAAAGATTGTTTCTGTTTGTTGGAAGCTGGCACCTGTTCCTGTGTCAGAAATGTAACTTACAGCTTCATCTATGTCTGACTGTAGTTTCCCCTGAGTGACTAACACAACTGAGATTGTGACACTGACTCGAAGTGTTGTTCAAGAAGGATGAGGTGGAAGGATTTTGCAACAAACTTTATAATAATACGTGCACTGTGACTCATCGCCTCTCTTCCTGTCTACCCCCCTATTACAGTCTCTGGAGCACGGAGCCAAGAAGCGAGCAGAGAGACTGTGGGCCACATTATCTTGGCTCTTGTGAGGAACCAAGTGCAGCTGGGAGAGCAGAGCAGAGCAGAGCAGACAGCAGAGCAGTGGAGCAAGTGTGACGTGTATGGCCTGTACCAGAGAAATGGGTGAGAGGTACATCTCATCTCCAAAAACTTGGGAGGAAACTCGAGCAAAGTCCAGCATTAATTCTCCGTTTCACACAAATCTCCTCTTACTTCCGTATAAGACATTACAGAAACACAGGGAAACTCACGGGTGAATCTTTTTCCGCTGGGTCCTCCGTCGCTGAGTCTCCCTCTGGCCAGTGTGTCCTTCTGCTGAGCTGCGGTCGTCCCGGCTGAGTTGGCGTCCAGAAGTGGTCCCTTAAACTCCTGCCTGTATGACCCTGAGAGAGTGAGTGGGGAGACCGACAGCTGGAGCAGCTGAACACATGCAGATGCAGAGGGAGGGAGAGAGAGAGAGAGTGAGAGCGAGAGAGAGACACAGACAGAGGGAGAGAGAGAGAGCGAGAGAGAGAGAGAGAGAGAGAGAGAGAGGGACAGCCCATTCCCCCCCCTTGGCCCCCTGCACTGCCATCCTCCGCTCTCCAAACCCCCTCTCCCTGACCCCCCAGGATGCAAATTCCTGGTCTGCGGCCCAAATTCCAAAATTCCAAATCTGTCCAAATCGCAGGAAGAACAACTCACAGATTCACACACACATGCCCCCCCATCTTCTTACCCAATGCCCCTCGTACTGATCCCACAACACACCTGGTTTCATTTAAACTAAATCCCTGCAAAAGCCCCAAGCACTCCCACCCTTTCCTCCATTTTCCCCATTTACCCCCCATCTATCTATACTTATACCTCCCCCCATCTTTTTTCCTCTCCATAAAGCGACTAAAGCCCTTGCTCTCGTCCAATCTGACATGCAGGATATTTATAGCCGAGCAGAGAGAAGTTAATGGAATGTGGACAGAAATTAGAGAGTGGAGTAGTGTGTGTGTGTGTGTGTGTGTGTGTGTGTGTGTGTGTGTGTGTGTGTGTGTGTGTGTGTGTGTGTGTGTGTGTGTGTGTGTGTGTGTGTGTGTGTGTGTGTGTGTGTGTGTGTGTGTGTGTGTGTGTGTGGACCTACTCGGAAAATTTGTCATCTTATTTCGCAGAATAAACCGATGGAAGTTCTAGGGGGAAAATATTGAAAATAAACTGCTGTTATTATTCTTAGACAGTCTTAAAGTCGCTGCTCGCTCTGTGTTTGCACATGACTAACCCTTTACGGTACTTGGAATCAATTTGAGTTGTGTTGTAAACTACTGAAGATGTTGCTTAACCCATTGGTTTTAAGTCTGACTCAATTGAAAGTCAAACCTCAAGGTTACTCTCATGCTTTCCACGAAAAAAACAAAATCCTCTTCGAAATGAAATGATCATGAAACGAAGTATAACATTACAAAATTATTTTCTGTGTTCAAATCCTCTAATTGAACAAATGAAACAGACATACCGTTCGTTGTATTTTAAAAAAACGCAATCAGGCTTTTTTCAAATCATGGGGGCAATTCCCTGAATGTTTATGTTGCTTTTTCTTTAAGTAAACCTCCCGTGTGTGGGTTTTAAAACCTTTACTTAGCCACCGATTGTTTATCTGTCCTGTGTTTCTGGGTGGTGATGGAGATGGCAGCTGTCATTACAGGGGCTGTTGTTAAAAGTCACACTGACGACCCCCCTGGCTGGACCAACTGTGCCCCCCTGGTTGGTCCCTTATGCCCACGGCCACACACAAACCTCCCACACACTGGAAGGTCAAATTTTAAATCTAAAATCTTACATCTCTACTTTTATGATTAATCAGTCTGTGTGTCTCTCTCTCTCTCTTTCTCTACCTAGTAAATCCAGAATCTGGAACGGGTTAATGGTTAACATCTCTTCCATATGACACAACAGGTATTTTATCTATCTTATGACATAAAACAGAAAGACGTCTTAAACGACAACATAAAACAGAATGACATTGTGACGTCAACATGTCCATTTTATTTAGAAACCAAATTTACAGACACTTTGGGGGGAAACTAGGAAAGCAAGCTCGGAGGCCAAAAGCGATAACAGAGCTCAAGAAAAACAATTCATCAGCGAACAGAGAAAGCAGAAACCGAAGGGCCAAGATAAAAGCAGACGAACCAGACGAATAGCAGAGAGAAGAGCGGAGCGAGCGGTAACGAATAGGCTTCAGTCGTGATACATTTTGAAGATACAGCTTTTGATGACGCCCATGTATCTGTCCCACACAAGCTGGTGTCTGAGGAGCAGAAAACAAAAAGAAAGAGATTAGAATGTCAGTCAAAGAGGTACCGAGTCTTATGACAAACTGTAATTGTGAAATCTAGGTGAAGAGGGTAAATGAGGCAATCTTTGTCCACTCTGAGTAATGAGGGGGGTCGACACTTCTTTCTATGAATATGTCTTTGTTGAGCATGTAGTGGTGCAGAGCTGTGTAAACCCTAAACTACATTCCTGAGTGTTTGCATGAGAAACAAGGTAACTACAGTTTAAGAAATCGAGGGCATGATAGGGAGGCACCCACTGGTAGAATTCAGACGTCAATATTTGAGAGGATTTTGTAAACACCGACTTTATGTTGGAGCAATGTTCACTGACTGCCAAGGTGTATGACCTTTTTCAGTTATTGGTTAATTATCCCAAAACACTCTACAAAATCATGGCTGTATTTTTAGCTTATGTTGCCCCCTGGGGAGTTGATTACATTGGCAGGGTCGGTGCCATGTTCTGGCTGATACGTTTTTGCAGAATAAAAGCACATTGACTCACTTGAATGTGTCGAGTATGTGCGCAGAGTTTGTGTAGTGAGTGAGGTAGAGTCTCATATCCGCAGCTGTCCATCGGTCCGAACGGCACGGCTCAATAAACTGGAGAAGGAGAGGAGGGGAGGAGACGTTACATCACACCGTCTCAAAAGGCAGACTTTAAAGTTGGCCCGGGCCTCCGAAAACGTGGGCTGGATGGCCGGCCTTTGCTTACAACACATACATTTTTGAAAACGCACAAACCTTCTCAACAAGATCAATGAAGAAATCTCTGACGTCTTTCGTGTTGGTCAACTTGGCCGCGATGTTGACAAGGCCTCTGGAAAGATTCTAGAAAAAGACAAAATTAAGTTTAAAAACTGTTTCTGGTTTTACTGTGGAAGCTACTGAACAATTATTTTCAGAATACGATGAGGGTGTAATCTTGCTCACCTTGAAATTAGCCTCCATCTCATTAAAAGCTTTAGTCTTTCCTCTGAGAGCTGTACACACCAGACTGAACAGAGACAACAGAAAAATGAGGGGGAAAATAAAACCAGTTCATTTTTCAGCACTCAGCATAGATGATCTTGATCGTTCTGTTTCCGTCACCTTTTGTGTTGATCCAGCAGATCTTTGTCTGCGATTAAAATCTTCAGTTCCTTCAGCTCCTGTAAAAACTCTTTATCAAGATCGACGTCCATGTCTTCCACCATGTTATCTACAAAGAAAATTCAAGTCAGGACACAGTTTAAATCAGCCTAATGGGTATTTTAACTTGTTACTATTATCGCAAGTTACTTCTTTATTTGCAGTTATTGAATTATTATGTCAATATTCTGATCCTGCTAAATCCAGTTAACCTTTTTCACTTTCTCAATATGTAACTTACAAATTTGAAAATCCTCCTCAGTCTAATGTGGACCAGTTAAACCCGGAGGACCTCTGGTGGTCAGTGGGCCTCACTGACAGAGGCACTGCTGTAACTGTTCCTTTTTCAACATGCATGACCAACACAGAGCTGTTGTTCTCAAGTGAGACATTTACTTTAAATTGTCACCTAGTTTTAAAGGTTTATCTTAAATGTTTGTTCTTAATTTTATCACTGACATTTGATCACTTCTGTAGCCCTCAAACTAAGACAACCCAATACAGGTCAATTGAATTAATGTTTACAAAATGGTCTACGTGCCACAAACACCGTAGGTCGGCAAAAATGGCCAAAAGAAACAACAGTTATCGCTCACCCACTGCCCCGACGGTCCAGTTGTTGATAAGCTGGCCACCGCAGAAAGCAAAATCCTGGAAAGTGAGGAACATTAGCTTTCTTTTCCCCGTCTCAAAGCGATTGTTGGCAAAGAAAACGATGGCGGCGTAATCCCTGAAACAAGCAGGAGAGGCATCATAGGAAAGTAAAACAAGACTATCAGGTAGAACTTTGTGGATTTTGGATCAGCCTTGATGAGGTATTTTGTCAAAATCATTTAGTGATTCATCATGAAACTAAAACAAACCAGGAGCCTGCACTACTAGGCAACTTTTACATATTCAAGATATGTTTTTGTTAAGTGGCCTCACATCAGCCGTCCCATAGAACAGAGCTGGCTCAGATAATCCTGGGTTTTCTCTATGCAGCTACCAGAGGGTTCACATAGAAGAGGCAGCGTAGAAACACACTGTGACTGGAGTGCACCAAATGTTACCATGGTGATTTACCACAGTAAGAAGTGAACCAGCTTCATTGAAGACTGAAAGCCCAGGGTTTAACCTGAAGTTACCTCGCTAACCACAAATCCTGCCTCGTAGAGCAGGTGCCAGATCTGAAGAAATACCAATATTTAGGAAAGTGAAACTGAGGCAAGTCTTGTACTCTGTTCTTCTCACTCATTACCTTGAAAGCTTGTCAGAGAGAAGAAAATGCTGACGTATGTTCTCCACCAGGCGGCCCTTCAGCTCTTCCACTACTTTGAAAACACGTTTGAAGTTGTCAAACTGAAAGAAGAAATTAAAAAACAGCTCATTTTATATTCACAGAAAGCAAATCTAGAACAACTACAACGAGGTGAGTTTTAGACCAGAACTATGACTTAATCAATGCTTCGGGACTGAAATGTATCCACATAGCTGCAATATTGAGCACTGCCAGTCTTTAAACCTGATAATAGGAGAACTGAGAAAGTATTTACCTGTCGTCTGCAGCTCTTCAGTGTCACACCTGTCTTGGCGCTGATGTCGTCTAAGTCTTTTTTGGTTCCTTTAGAGAGTTTCTTTCCAAGGACCTCACGGACAAACACATCATCAAAAGCATAGTATCTAAACAAAGAAACACAAGGGAAAGTTAAAATCTAGGAATATACTTGTATCTACAATGTAAGGAAACAAATATAATACAGTTAGTATTCAAAGATTATAATGTAGAAAAACACATATGACATATCACATGATAAATGAGAGCACCGTTACTGCACCTCTCTATGAGGATGGCCTGTCGATGCGGAGGGATCTGGAACAGGAGCTGATTGGCTAGTTTGTTTGGACTGTGCAGCAGACGCTCGCACATCTGGAAAGTCCTGTACTGGTCCATGGTGTCGCTCATCAGAACATCTGCGCTCGCCTCACACTCCTCCAGCACTCCTCCCTCCATCCGTACCTTGACCGCATCATTCACTGTTGGGAAAAAAATGTAATAAAACAAGCAAAGTTCAAAGGTTATATTTAATAACTTCAACTATTGTAGCTACTGGTGTTGGATGAATATTAAGATGGAATAAATTACTACTGCAACTTCACATTTTACATTTGCTGCTACTAATGTGCAGGATGTGGAGGTAGATGCTGCAGTTATCCTCTCGAGTACGTACCACATGTTTTGGAATGAAAGTAAGAATTCTTGAATCTTGAACAGCACTCACAGTACAAGTACCTGCATATTCAGCATTGCACCCACACCCTCGTGAAGCACGTTGTGACCCTACAGGTCCACCTGAGACCCCTACCTGTGTGTCCATCCAACCAGAGCTGATAGACCTCCTCATCCATGATGGTGGTGTTACCCACGAACACATCCAGCTCCACTGCCATCTGCGAGGACACAGAGAAAGAAGAGAGGTCAGGTGGTGATGAAGTGTTTTAGCTCAAGCAGCCATCAACAATCATCTGACACTCACACAAACACCATACTGATGTTTTACCTTGTCCAGAGCGTTGTCCTAACTAGATTTGAAACAAACACCACGGGGTTTAGGGTTTAATTCTATGAGCTGGGTTTAAATTGCCTCTCCATGACTCTGTAAGGAGCTAACTTCCTCCACAGGAAATTAGCCTGCTTGTGCTAGCTGCAGAGCAACGTGAGCGGCACAGGCTGAAGTGACAACCAGACAATAACACGGCCAGTCAGGAACAAATGCACATGGCGGTGTGAAGAGGAGAGAGCCCGGGTCTTTGAGGTTTCTATTCAAAGCACGCGGCGACACGCTGTTGTCATTGTAGCATCGAGGCTCCGCGGTGTCAACAACAGGAGGCGTCCAGCAGCTACTTCCGGTTTGGTGACGTCACAGGTCTCGACGCAGTACATTTACTCAACTACTCTAGTACTTCTCTGTTTTCAGACTTTTACTTCACCAGAATACAAAGATAAATATTATAAAGATTGTAAAATTGTAGTTAGTTGTAATTATACTTAATTAGCAGTTTCAAATTATAGACACAACATTTGAATCAACAAGTGAATTGGGAATTGTTATTGCAAGTTATAGGCATGTAAAGGAATTAAAATCATTAGCTGCAAAGTGAAGTGATGACATCACTGATGTACATGGTGACGCATTAATCATTATATTCAAATAATATTTTATATATTATGTGGAAATAGGCCACTCTGCCTGATCAGAACTTGGATTTTTTGGGGGGTTCTTCAAGTAGATTTTAATAAATTTGTACATTAAAATAAAACTTTGGCTGCATCATTACTTGTATAGAGTATTTCTGCGTATTGCTAAGATCTGACTAATTCCTCCAATACTGCTCTTACATAACCTCTTGATCACACAGCAAAAAAATCTCATTGAACTATTATGTTCTTTATTTTGTCTGTTATTTTTCCAAAATGTGTGTACCAACAATATCGCCTTTAGAATTAAATTATTCCACATTGATATTTTAGATAATGACTTTGTTTATTGTCTTCCGGGCTGCAATGAACTTATGTTATAGCATTTTTTAATTGTTATGTTCCTTAATGTTTAACAAAAGGCTATCCTGAGTTTTATATTCGAATGTCATATACTATTGCTTATCATCAGCAGTGAATGGCATAATCAAAACTTAAGCAATCGATTAACAGCATCTGACATACATTAGGGTAAGTCCATGAATAAAGAATACTTTATATTGCTATTCATTATTCATAATATATAGATTTTATGTTGTTCTTGTTTAGTTAGTTTGATTTGTTGATGTTTATTTTCATTTATACACACACACCCCACACCCCTGAAACCAAACCTGGTGACTTACAAAAAGCCGGTTGTATATAATAACTATGTAATTATACAATAACGTTAAAAGAGTCCACAATTGGGACCTATCGATTTACAACAGACCCAAATCCTGTCACTTAGTTCAAAGTAAGTGAGAGATCACCAGCCACACAAAAATCAAATAACAATAGATGATTATTTAAGGACTCAAGTTACACCGGCACATTTGACAGGACTCTATTGTTGATCTCTGGCCTTTCATTTCAGAATTTACACTGTGTCAGATCAGAGATAGGCTCCTCTCTGTGAGCACCAGGCCCCTCCAGCATACATGTGCTTTGCCTGCGTTTACACAATCTGCTCTCTTTTCCTCCGGCGATTAATCTGAATAAATCCCCAGTAAATCCCCCCGCGCACCCTCCCTTTCTGTGCTTCTGCATGTGTCCTTCAAAAACCAAAACATGGGAGAAAACGACCTCGTCAACATGTCTTTTTGTCGGATCCCTCGCCGCACATCCACGTCTATAACCTCACATGACACCCTGATTCCAGCCCCGGCTCCCCCTTGCGCGGTTAACACCCTGCATTGTTGTGGCCTCAGTGAAACAATGGAGGTGGGACAGAGGGCGGAAGGATGTGGCTGAATGCCTCAGCATAAACCCGTGGAAAAAAAAAAAAGGCTGCAGTCACACTTTCCGCCAGTGGTGTTTGAAAAGAAAGCAGCTCATCCAGGAGTCACTCGTGGAACATTGACGCCTACTGTATCCCACACCTCTCTGTTTAAAGAAAGACATACAGGATGCGTATGTGTTTGCAAACATGTGGGGACAGAGAACTAATAGTAGTATTATAATATTTGAGGATGAGAACACCTCAGAGGAAGTAGGCCTTTCCTAGGTGATTTTACTGTATGATATGGGGGTAAATCCATGTTTTGAATCCAAATGGGGTCGCACACGTTCTTCACTGGGGGCACATGGAGCAGATCTTCAAATCTTTAGAATAAAACCGCGGGAAAAAGGGGTTTCAGTCACACTTTCCACCAATGTGCTTTTAATAGAAAGCAGCACATCCAGGAGTCAATCCTGTAACAGTGTAGTCAACCGTATCCCACACATTTCTATGCACAGAGGATGCTTGTGTCTCTCGTGTTATATTTAAGGATGGGAGCATCCCAGAGGAAGTGGCTTCAATTTGCCCTTTCCTGCTCATTTCCTTTATAAACTGAGCTTATCCGTGTTGTTGTGATATATTTGTATTGGGGGTAAATGTGTGTATTTAAATCCAAATGGGGGCGCAAAAGATCCTAACTGAGGGCGCACATGGAGCAGATCCCCATCCTCACATCTTTGTGTTTCCACAGTGTGACTCAGATGGATGGAGTCAGTTCAGCCTGATCGCAGAGCTGCCCACAACAATTTGCGTCTTTTCACCGCCATGCCATCAATTGGGTGTGTGGAAGAGCCACTGGAAACCTCGGAGGAAACCACAAATATCTATGATTGCTGTCAAAGCAACACGTCAAGGCAGAGATCGCCAGGGAAACGGCAGGTTCCGGTAAGGTCACACAAAATAAAAGCTAAATTGTTGAGGAATATGACAAAACAGCATCATATCATCGATTCAAATAGAAGATAAGATAAATGATAAATCTGTTTTGTGCTTAAATGTGTTCACAAAATACATTGTAGAGCACTTCCTCCTTTGTAATGTTAAACTTTAATAAAACGGTGCTTTTACTCTGAAGGCCATAAAGATAGATATCCGGTCCTTTTGCAGCTTGACTTGGAATCAGAGCCGTGAAAGTGTCGGAGTCGGACATTGTTGTGGTAACAGTCCAGCCCCAGAGGATGAGCAGAGGCGGTGCGTCTATTTTGAAGGGCTGCGTTGGATCGTGATTTGTTTTGTTTCTTTTGATTTCAAACAATGGCACGTTTGGACCAACAACACGACTAAGACGGGGGCGAAGTGGAGAAGCTGCTGCACCACACGGACTCTGCCCCGCAGCCACCGGGGGAGTGTGTTCATTCAGCCGAGGAGCAGAGCGCAGCGCAGCCGGATGAGGCGATGCCAGCGACGTAAAAAAACCCACAACATCTGCAGGGTGTGCGTCCGAGGCAGCTGGATTAAGCCTCCGTGGATCGACCGGGGCCTTTGTAGCGCGACAAACCCCCCACAAGGCGACCGGATCCTGCTCGAGGAGGTAAAACAAGGACAGTAGTATTCCTGGAGGCCTGCTGGAGAGCCCAGCCTGCTGTTGAGAGGATGACAGATTGACATTAATGAGGGTTCGTGGTGCGTTTTCATCCGCGACCTCATTAAGAGCAGAGACTGGCTTCTGCGTAAAAACAGCACAGAGGCAGCGGCGCAGAGAAGAGAAGCATCTGAATAGAGAAATCACATGTTTCTGCCTGGGTTTGGCCTCCGGTGCTGTAAGGGATCGCATATAGGCTACATGCCATCCACCAAACACCGCCTGGAGATGAAGAGGAGGATGTGGTGATGAAGACTGAGCAGTGAGGCATCGCCATCTCATCGCTTTTTATAGATTCTCAGGTACCATCTGTAGGTGTAGGTTTTTTTATTCATAGAAAATGGGCAGCGAGGGTGAGATAATAAACAGAGAGCTGTCAAAGATGTCTGACGAGGATTTGCTGGCGTGCTCCAAAGAGGAGCTGGTGAGCCGGCTGCGTAAAGAGGAGTCCGAGAAAATCTCAGCGCTCATCCAGCGAGGCCGGCTGATCAAGGAGGTAAATAAACAGCTGCAGGGACACCTCCTGGAGATCAGGGAACTGAAAGTCATCAACCAGCGGCTGCAGGAGGAGAACGTGGAGCTGCGGGACCTGTGCTGCTTCCTGGACGACGACCGGCTCAAGGTGAAGAAGCTGGCCCGGGAGTGGCAGCTGTTCGGGCACCACGCCGCCAAGGTGATGCGGGAGGACCTGGGCGGTTACTTGAAAAAGCTCGCCGACCTGGAGCGCATGCAGGACGGCCTGGTGAAGGAGAACCTCGACCTGAAGGAGCTGTGTCTGGTGCTGGAGGAGGAGTGCGTCAGCAGGAGCGACTCCAGCCCCGGCGGCTCCACCGAGCTCAACCTGCCCTGCATGGTGGCCCGGGACCTGGGGGACGGGAGCTCGAGCACGGGCAGCGTGGGGAGCCCGGACCAGCTTCACCTGGTGTGCTCACCGGATGACTGACGACGGATGTGTCACACAGACAGAAGCTTTGCCAGACAATACAAAGTAAATTGGTGCAAAAAGCACTAGGGCCTCCTGGATGCTGCAGAAAAGTGATATGTGTGCCACTGGACAAAGATTCTTCACTAGAGACATTTTTAGGACTTTACAAAGACATTTAATAGATGTTTGCCAGATGATAATGTATCTAAATTTTACAGTGTTTTTCTAAAGACATGTCTGTTCTTTTTTTGGGGGGGGGGAGGGGGCTTCCCTTTTCAGTGGTCTGTTGTTGGCAAAAAAAAAAAATGGGACCAAAAAAGTGGGTCACAAATATAAATTTATCTCATGCACTGGACTAGCCTACACTGGTAGAAGCCTTTTTTCTATTGCACTGGACAGCGTTACCATGGGTCTTTCAATCAAAGATTCATTTCAATCCAGTTTTGAGCCATATTTAGTCCTAATTCCAATAGCACTGACATTGATGAGTTGTGATAAAGGAAAAAAAAAGAAAACTATTTGATATTTGCTTTTTGCTAGATGCCCAATAATGTGTAATATTTTATGCACTCTCTTCCTCAGGACAGGATTGGAGTGCCATATGTGCATGATGATTGTGACACATTGTACAGGCCTGTGAAGCAGTCTGATGTTGAAGGCCCTTCAGGTTTACTGCAGGCGGGGCCGCTGCTGGTAATGTAACGTGCTAGAGAGCCAGCACACTTGTTAAGACACGATAAATGTCCTTGGACCTCGCTCAGAGCTGAACCGAGTAAGTGCTGACACTTTTATAAAAATCCAACCGGAAAACTCTTTTTATCAAACTGGAAGGTCGACAAGTTTTAATGATTTCTATTCTATTCTCTTCAAGCCCAGCTCTTTAAGGTCACTCGTCGGACATGTTTTTATTACCTTGTTGTTGTTGATGTTTTAATTAGCATATCACAGTTTGTTTAAGTTTTTGCATTAGTCAGATTTCTCCTCTGTATCTCATGCTTTGTATTTACCCTGTATCATTATATAGGGATCTTAACTTTCCTAACTTTGAGCAATTCTTTATCTTGATTTATCTGTATGAACTAGCATTACTAACCGATCTCAGTTTAAATCATAGCTACTGCACATGGATTAGAAAAGGTTTTATTTTGTCGTTAGCTGTTTTTATTGGTGGGCTATGCTCGTACTCGTAGTGCATTGGAGAGCTTTAAATACAGTGGGTATGACACTCTGTGCTGTTCTGGCCTTTTTCTTTGCGTGCTTGACTTTGCCCGAAACAAGCGTTGAAATTCATATGACACAGAACGAAGGATTGATTTCTGCACTTGTTGTTCTGACCTTCATGTCTGAACCATCTATGCGTGATTGATGCTCCCTTTATGTCACACAGACTGACTTTATGGATGTTCATCAGTTTTATTTTTAGTCTGTGGAGCTGAAGAAGGCAGTAATGCTTTTACCCACTTAGTGATGCACAGACGTCCTGTGACAGCAGCATACACAGATTTTGTCCCCCTCTCACATGCTCTCTAGCTCTCAATCCGACTCTTGCCATCTCTCCCTCTAACCCCTTTTTAGCTGAGTGATCCGTTGCCCTCAGAACCATGTATGTTTCAGCAAGAGATCAGCTTCATTTTTGGGAAACTGAGTAACAGTGAATTCAGTGCTCACAGTTGATGGGCACATAGAATCATCAGAGCGTTTGGTGGCTGCAATGCTGACAAACGCTCTGATTCAGTAAAGAGGCCCCAGTTTGTAAATTGTCACAAAATATAAGCCAAATATAAGTTCTCAGAGTTAAAGCCAAAGGGATTGTCTTTAACATGTCTTGTTTTTTCTGTTTTCATTAATTGATGATTTCAATTTCAATCAATGCTTGATGACATGCATGGAACAATCAGTTATAAAAACAAATGGGTTAATTGATGTATTTCATATCCAAATTATTCATATTCCAGTTTGGGTTCATCGAGCGTTGCAGTGATCACTTGCATTTAACACTGATTCGTTCTGAATCAAATTAATTATGTTGCATTTCAGCCTACTCACCCTGTGGCTTGTTTGTTTTACAGCCAATTTCATATCATCACAATCTCCACACAGTTATGAACACTTTATTTATTTTCTGTGAAGTAGTAGCTTTGACAAAACATAAAAGTAAGGCACTGCCCACCCAAACAGCTCATCTGCCAGAGAAAACAGAAACATGACCAAAAAATATATATTACACTCTCAAAAATAAATACATGATTATGAAATCTGTATTAACTCCTATGGCCCAGCCTTAGTGGTCAATAGTTTGCATAGACTATATTAGCATTCTTAAAAAGGTTCATATAAAAATAAGACCCATTTATTTGTCAGTACTCTATTTTCCTTAGAGAGGGCATTTATAAAGTGTTACATAACATGACGTAACTCTGTCACAAATCATTAAACGCAACATTATACATGCGTATAATTATTTTATATGGATTATTAGTTTTATATATTATTTGATGGTGTTATCAGTTGTTAATAGAATGCTTGTACAAACCTTATGTGAATATATATTCTGCATGCAATTCTTTCGTCATAAAACACTCATAGTCATTCTATAGCTCTAAAAGTTAGAAATATAAAGTCTGTATATTTATATCAAATCTAAGTGTAACATTCATCTCCTGATAATGCCGCTAAATTGCATGTTATCTAAGTACAGAATCAGCTTTCTAAAGAGATGAAATGAAGCAGATGTACTAAGTTCATTTTGAAATGGTTATCATAATCATTTTCATTGCTGTGAGGTTTCCCAGAGATCCTTTTTTGTGACACACACACACACACACACACACACACACACACACACACACACACACACACACACACACACACACACACACACACACACACACACACACACACACACACACACACACACACACAACAAACAAACATTAGTGTTTTGTCAGGATCATGGTGTTGCCAATCACAGTGTGAGGATGGTCGGCGAGTGCAGGGAGTGATCCGATTGGTCGCCGCTGCTGCTGCTGCGACGATGAGCTACCCCACAGGTCTGCGGGGCATGAGAGTGATGGACATTTCCTTGAAGTGATGCAGCATGGGATGTGGTCGAGGCGTTGGGGTCTACAGAGGCAGAGGGATAGGTGAAGACCATAGCTGCTGTGAATGGTGTTAGTGAGGGAGTAGATGTGAGAACCGGTGTGTGGAGGGATTCGGATTCAGTGACAACAGCAGAGGCAGATGATGTGGCAGGCTTGGTCGGGATGGTTATCTTTGGTTTGGGTTTCTCCATCTTCATTGAGAATTGAGATGCAGGTCTGCTGTAGTCTTTTGGCTCTATTTTGATGCCTGTCAAAGAGGAAACTGATGGACTCGGGTCAGAATCGGAATCAGAGTCCTCTATTTTACAGATGGGACGGTGAGCTTCTAGAACCAGTTCAAGCTTTTCTTTCTGCTTTTCTAATTCAGCAATTTCCTTCTGTAAAATGGACTTTTCATCTTCCAGCTGGTCAGTCTCCTGCAGCAAAACAGGAAAACAGAGAAAGACAGACACATTCAAATTTGTACTCATGCCTTACAGAGACCAATAGCTTCTCTCTCAGGTTTTAATGTTACGACATTTTGTACAAAGTTCACTCACACTTTGCAGCGAGTCCGTGAGCTCCCGTCGGCGATTGCGACATTTTGCCGCAGCCATTTTATTCCGCTCCCTTCTTATTCTGCGTCTCTCCACCTCTTCCTGGGATAACTTTGATGAGAAAGAGAAAAATACATTGACCAGGTTATTCTGACACAGTGAAATTAAAGATAAAACATTATATTGGACCTTGAGTTTAAGTTAGATTGTGTAGCCGAAACCCAGAATATCAAATGTACAGTGAGACGTGCTGAGAGTCCACCACCGGCCACATGACAAAGGAGAAATACTACCACCATGTGTGTGCTGTGAGTCACCACAGTCATGGCGGCTGAAAGGTTTTGAAATGTCTAAGCCTTTGTGCCCATGTAACACCCTCGCTCTGACTTCATCCAGCAGGCTACTGAATAATTATCGCTCATCCCATATTTCCCGCCCTTCTGAGATGATGAGTCACCCTCACACTTCAGCTATGACTCGGCTGTGAGTCACCGAAAATGACTTGCCCCTGTGAGTCACGTGACAGTCCACTTCCTGTACCATGAAATGACCTCTTGCGAGAGGGATGTGTGCCAACGTGTGTCTGATGAAACCAAAAAATTGTATTTCTTGAGGTGTTGTATTGGGTCATGTTTTAACGACTGTTATCTTCCTCTGGATTTTACTGAGTCAACATCGACTCACAGTAAACACAGAAAAAGAACACAAACAAAGTGCATTTGCCCCTGGAGTCAAAATGAATAATTTAAATGAGGTATTAAATAACAATAATCTTCTTATTCCAAAAGCTATTAATCTAATGTGCAAGTCTATACAAAAGTAAATACTAGTCAAGATATTACACACCACTTACACAGAAATGACTGAGCTTCTCTCCACACCTTGATATCTGTGTCTCCCTCAAGTCAAAGGGCCCTTTCATATTCTGTCATTGACAATAACGTTTTAAACAGAAGAAACAAAAATCCATAATCACCTGTTTCAGAATGTGTCATTGGATTTTCATATTACTCATTAAGTTTCAGTCTATATTATCTCACTACTTTCTCACATGTTCATCGTTCCTGCGCCTCATTGGAGCCATAGGGTTGGCAGCAGCTCTGATCACCCCCGGCCTGAGAAGGTGGGACTGGGAATGTAGGGGACCCAGGGGCCGTACCCCCGACAGGGTTGGGTAAGGGGGCACTGGTGATCTTGAAGGGCCCGGTGGATGCATGAGGGAGGGCTGGACCAGCCACTGGAGGTCCTGGCTGGTTGTGATGGCATTGAGGCTTGGGACGAACTGACCACTGCCTGCCATGACATACTTCTGTAAAAACAGCACAAATCAAACGTTATGAAGATGAATGATGAAAATGATCATTATAATGTTAATATCTCTATATATAATGAGTTAAACTTGTTATTACACATAAACAGTATATTGTTATGTTTAATTTGTATTCTTATACTTAAATAATTTCCCAATTTGGGAACAGTAAAGTACATCTATCTATCAACTACACACAATACACAAACGTGATCAGTGGTAACAGTATTACATTGTTTACTGTGTTATTCTAACTTAAAGTTCACGTCTTTTTAAAAAGTTGAACAGTTTTCATTCATGTGATGTTCATGTGAAGTGTCTCCTGGTTGAATGGAGGTACCTGCTCCTGTGTGGTGGACGTGCTGCTGCTTCCCAGGGATCCAGTGTTGGACTCTGAGCCTGTGTACGTCGGGTTGCCTCGTCCCTCGTTCCCAAAGTTTCGATACATCCTCTCTGTTAGATCCTCTCCCGTGAAATGAGGGTAAAATCGATCCCGGCTGTGGATGTTCGACCCTTCAAGCCTCACAAAAAAAGTAGTTTGGAGTTGAGTCTCGCGTGTCAATTCAAACTCCGGGCAAGCCCACCTTCTTGCGGTAAATCGGTAGAGTCCAAACGGCTTCGTCCTCACGGGGGGACAAGGAAGAAGAAATGGCCTCGTCCTCCTTTCCAATCGTGCGCAAAACTGCTAAAACCCCTCTCAGAACGTCTCTTCTTCGTGAGTCACGCGTCTTCAAGACAAAGTCTGGAGACGATTGCGAAGTTGTAAACTCTTAAAGCGGGACCGTAGTTTTGCCACGCCCCTCTGTCATTACTGGAAATAGTGCTGTCTGGAATCTCTCACGAATAGGACCACGTGCCTCGTGACGTCGTTGACCATATTTGGTGAGAGTTTCCTCCTGAGAGTAACACAAGGGATTCCTCGCACAGCCTCACCTCATGGCCTCACACTGGTTTATACTTCTGTTTTCACCCGTGGAAATATCACTGCTGCTTCCTACTCCACTGGAAGTGATGTCACATATCATGTAATATTCAATTCAATTATAATATCAATTTCGCAGTTTGAAAACAATACTTTTCATTTTATATTTCGATTGGATGCGATTGTTATAATTTCAACCAGCTAATAGGAAGTGGGTCACACGAGACCATTTTTAATAGTGTTTCTTACTGTTGCAAATGTCACTTTATTAGCCTTTTTTTTTTTTTTTTTTAATGAAGATTAATTTACTCTTCGTGGTTTCAAATAGACATTTTTCCAGTGCTTATTGGGGATTATCAACATTTTTATTTATCAATTAAATGTCATTTTACTTCAATATATCACTTAGTAAAGTTAGCTGCCAATATGAATTTACTAACTTTAAATTTACACAGTAAAATATTGTACGAGAATTAAAAGAAATCAACTAATCTTTTACAATGAAATTAATGTAAATTAAGACTATTTATTACTTTTAAGTTCAGTCAACTTACAATTGCTCATTTTCAGTTTCATATTGATGTTGGATCTTATCTTGCTATAATGAAACCATGTGTATTGTACTGTATGTATATAGTAACCTTCTAATAGCTATATTAATGTGAAATTAGTGAAAGTGATATTATATTAAGGTGACTTTATTTAAACATAAAACTACTATTTCATTCATTATAGCTGATAAAAATGAATACTCTTATTATTTGAAAAACAGTAGGAACATTGGATGTTACTTGAATATCTTCAATATGAATCACTTTCAAGGTTGTATGAAGTTTACACTACAGTTACCAAATGGATCATAAAGTTTAGCCAAAGTTGGGTGCATGTGCCTAATTGTGTTTAGGGTTTTGGCAGCCACTCTCACTTTGCAAACCACATCAATGTGCACACATGCCTGTGGAGATGAGTCAGGCAATTTCCACAAAGCTGCTCATTTAATTCTCCATCCGTTCCAACGACTTTTTTTTACTTGCAAGCACAATATAGCTGCTAGTAAAGATTCAAAAAACTGCATGCCGTAGATTTGGCGAGCTTAGTCCGTCAACGGCTGCTGACCTTGCAGTCCCAGGGGACACAGTTCCCGGCAAAGGCTGGTTTCTCCTGGCTGCTGACTGTTGCACCAATGTCTCATGTTACTGTGAATGCTACTCCGGGGAATATGGATCGTCAATAAGCCCCAAGTTAATTGAAAAGTCAACCCAAGAAAGTCTCCATTTGGGAGTTAAACGTGATAAAAACCCTGCAGATCAATGACCTATTTGAAACGCTGTACTTTGGGTTACGACATAATCTATGAATGAGAATAGACACAGTGAACGAAAACCGAAACTGTCAGTAGTATGTCATTTTACAAAGGCTATACCTGCTGCTCATTGAGCCATTGAAGTGCTGAGTCTCAAATATCACACCCCGTAACTATCAGGACACACATGCCGGATGGTTTAAAGGGAATCTGGGATAAAGGTGAGTCTGAGATGACTCAAGCTTCAGGAATTCAATGATGACACTCTTGCTATGTGTCTAATCGTGATATGCTACAACATGTTGACCACCCTTTTTTTTCTCTCTCTCTGATGATACCTTCATGTTACACCTATTCTGTCTTCTATCATTTATCAGGAAAGAGTCTGCTCTACACGTATTCCCATTTTGCTGAATGAAATTGTTATTCAATTTATGTATATTTACATCTCATAGCGTGGGTTGTTTTTGTGTTTACTTCACTTTTTTTGTTGGTTACTCCATGTATTTTTTGTCTTACCACAAATTTTCCCCACAAACTTTTTACAGTTTGAGCTTAATAGGTTGGATTCCATTACAGTTTACTCACCCTAAAAATCCTTGTCCACACCCACAACACCCACACACTCATCCCCCACACACATTTTTATAACTGCATCCTGATGCCACACACAATAGAATTTAATTGGTTGAGTGGGTGTTGCAGTTCATCAGAATCAGAATCAGAATTCTTTTAATTGCCAAGTATATTTACACGCCTCGGTGTGGTTGGTGCAACAATCGGACATACCTTGACAGTTCACTGTTAAGTACATTAGGCAATTGAGTTTTCAACATCACTGTACCAAGACTGAACTGGTTGTCTTAGTCATAACTTATTGAGGTAATACTGACATACTGTGTGCATGTATTTTTTACAAGTAAATAACATTGGATTCATATAATTACTATAAAAATCCATGTACAGTATTCTTACTATAAATGGTGTGGTAAATGTAATATAATGTAATAAAATTGAATATGATACAAACTCATTCTAAGGGACTGTACAGCGCCTTTAAATTATGAATATATCAATTTATTAGTAAAAGTAGAAATCCTGATTCAAATTGTCCTGTAAAATTGTTTTGGAAGTATTAGCAACCAAATGTTTCAAGTAACAGAAGTACAAGTTGCAGCATTGAAGCTGGACCAAATGTAGCTAAATATAATTACATTATAAAGCAAACATATTAATAATCCATATTATTTGAGGCTATATAATCTGATAAAAAAATAGTTGTTTTACTAGTCTTTTAAATGGACCACGTGTTAAGTCTTGCTGCCATGTTAAATCATGAAAATGCCCACCATTATTCCCTGGAGTCAAAGTTAACTAATCCAAATTGCTATTATTTTACTAACATGTTGAGATGTGGCCACTTCTGCGTGTTTACATACACTATCAAGTTATTTTTACTGTATTTTATCAGCTCATCATTTGAGTGACTAGTGGCTATAACTGTCAAACAAATGAAATTATTTAAAAGTACAGTATTTTTCTCAGAATTGTGGTGAAGTTTAAGTATAAAGTAGCAGCCCACGGTGGCCGAGAGAGCCCAACGCACTGCAAATTAAGAAAACACATGCAAATAGAAAAAACATGTGCCAATTAAGATAACAACTTCATCAATTTGACAACACATACGCCGCAAACAGATGCAAATACAGAAACGTGCTGCAAAAAGTCACATAACAAGCAAACCTAGAAACTCAGAAACTCTGGAAAATGCTGGAAATCGCGAAAACGACAACAGAAATGTTTCCAGGGGACCAAAAAGTGATGAACCATCACCACTGACGAGAAGCAGACTTCAATAACTTCACAAAGCATTGAACTACAGCCAAGTTCATCACGTTTTGGGGAATTTTGCAGCACATGTGTGGTCAAATTGGTCAAGATGTTTTCTTAATTTGGACCTGGTTTTTCTATTTGCATGTGCTTTTTTCTATTTGCACTTGAGCTCTCTCGGCCACCTTAGGCCCACATCCACAGTAAGGCCAGAAGTGACTCATCCTTGCCTGAAGTGGCCCAGATCTGTAGCCTATCTGGGTAACATTATTGATAATTATATTGAGTAAAGACTCAATGTACTTCAAAACACAAACTGAGGGCTCATTTATTTCAACTCTACCAATGCATCATATTGTCTGATCTACTGTATTTATTAACTGCAATGATTGTATTTATTTAATTCAGTAGATCTTTTAATGTCTGCCCACGGTACATGTATTAAAGTTGTGGCCTATTAAACATCTATCAAACAGAGAAGCACTGATGTGAGGACTGAGTTTCTCGGTGTATCTGAGCTCTCTGTGTTTTAACACCTACATGGTTTGTGCCACGCAGGCACAGTGGAGTCAACCCACTGCAGCGAATGGGTGGGATCAGCCCCAGCAGTCTGATAGCCACGTAGCTAGCTACCAACGTTAGCTGCGTAGGTAAGAGCTCCTTTTATCCTCGGTACTTTCTGCACGATCGTCACGTATTTGTCTTGTAACGAGCCGTGTTTACATTTAGAACGCTTCTCCCCGACGCTCGTCTGTCGTCTGTCGTTATACGCGGAGCTTCAGCTAAAGAAATCCCCGTTGATAAGTTAGCTTTCTCGCCTTGTTAGCTTGCGTTGACTGGCAGCAGCAGTGGTTCCCGTTGAATAAGTTTATATGAAGGTTAGCTTGTTAGCTAGCAAGACTTGACATAAGGGTGACGTGAGCTGGGGTCGACTTAGTGTTAGCTGGGATGTAGCACCACAGAGCTACATTTAGTTAGCTTAGCTTGACACTGATAAGCTGAACTGTTGCTAACGTGTCACTGTTTTTTTTGTTTGTTGCTGCTTTAAGCTAACGTCAGAGAAGGTTACAATGGACGTGCCACATCATGGGTACCGAGCAAGTAAGTGTCCAGATGAATCACCAGTGATGCATCTGTTAACGTCTCTGAAAAGTTTTACAAACTGTCCTCTGATAGTAGCTAGTTCCTATTTCCTCCCTGGAGCTGTCATCTGACTGGTGATGTTTCCTTAAAACATCCCAGTTAACCAGACACAAAGTAATACAACCGACTCATACACCAGTGACTCAGCAAATCTTACCTCCATGAGTCTTGTCACGTCTGATCTACAGAACTGTGCAGTAGTAATAGTTCATGTTGAGATCAGGGCTCTGTATGTGCAGTCCAACATGCCCGCGGGGGACTTCTTGTTCTTGTCACTGAAGATACTGAAGTCCTTCATGACTCTGGTTGGGTGTTTTGGGTCAATCTCAGGCTACAGATTGAAAATGGGACCAATCAGACGCCTTCATGAGGCTCCTGTGTGATGGATGAGAATCAAAACAACTGACATGCCTATTGCACTGCACTGCAATCCAAAAGTGTTACAAAACTACATCCTCCAAAATATCACTTTTGACCAACAATTGAACGAATGTAGAATCTTTGTGAGCTGTATGAGCTTCCTTGGGGTAAGTCGGTGTCAAAGCATCACACTTTTGGGCCACACCATGCTGATGTTGTCATACAAGAAAGCCATAGAACCCACATTGCAATTGTCTTCTTAGCAGTTGAGGGAGATATGGGCTAACAAAGGTTGGACTTTTTGGGGGAATACCTAAATGCGGGTCACAGAGAAATGGTTCTCATGTCATCTTTCCAGCTTCATTTTTACACAGACAGTATGTTGTCCTCAATATGAAAAATAACAGCAAGATGAGTGATTTATAATAGTTATATAGGTTAATTGTGAAGTTTTCACCAAAGTTAGCTAGAAGTTTGGTCTTTGCTTTTCGAGTTGTTGCTGACATCACATCAATTATACCCAAAGCGGCATCACATTCCTGATTCTCTACAATGTTGTTGAAAAGCAGTGAGGGATTCTTCGTGTGTGAGCTAAGTCATCACACTATCACATGATATATCTTAACTGCTAGGATTAGCTTAATAACCAGTTAGGGTAGATTTAAGTAAATGTTTGTATTTGATATTGTGGATAACAAGTTAGTGACTCCATCATCTGCCAGCAGTTTAATTACATTCATAATTTAAAAAATAAAATTACTATATATTATTTTATATTCTTTACACTTAAGTACTCTAGGTTACTTATTACTTGCTGATGTCGTTTGAGTCTTGCTGCTGTAATACTGCAAATTGCCCCATTGTGGGACTAATAAAGGAATTCTTATCTTATCTTATCTTTTCTCCTTTTGTGTCCATTTTTTCTGCAGCTAAGCAGAGAGGTCGGGCAGGTCCCCCAACAGGAGATTCTGTCCTGTTCGAGGACACCAGCTCTGGAGCTCCAGGGATGAACACTCCGGCGTACTATACTCCGGGGTACAATATGGCAGGACCTGCAAATGACATGCAAGGAGATGCTGCAGTGAACAACCTGTTTACCGACCCAATGGCCAATGCTGCAATGATGTACGGCTCCAACTTAGCCAACACAGGGAAGGATATGGTAAACAAAGAGGTGAGGGACAGGCACGATATTCATATCTGTAAGTCGCTTTGGATAAAAGCGTCAGCTAATACATGTAATGTAATAATTTGAGGTTTTTCCACATAAGGAACCAGGCAGATGTGTTCTTACATTGACATCTCTACTCAGGAGAAACATAATACTTTCTGTTGTTCAGCTTCTCTTTAATGATCCTGTTCCTGGTATTATTTACATCCAGGGCCTCTTTGAAAGCTAAAACGTTACTGTATAATGTTTGACACTTTTTAGAGGACACAATTCAGATTCTCTTTCATTTCAAATGAATTCATCACTCGTGGGTGGCAGATGAAGACAATAGTGATGCTGTTCTACTTGTTTGGCAGTTTTGATATGCAGGTGGTTCAGGATACATAGACTGGGTGTCAAGCCGAGGTGTCACATAATCCTCAGCGCACAGCCTTCTTCAGATATGACTATGACTCAATTGTTTTAATAACTTTGGCAGACTGTCACTCCTCACTGTCGATGTTTGCGCTTCCTCTTCCTTTTCAGATCAGCAGATTCATGTCCGTGAACAAGCTGAAATACTTCTTTGCCGTTGATACCAGATACGTACTGAAGAAACTTATGATCCTCCTGTTCCCTTACACACACCAGGTAATCTAACACTACTCCTTCTGTCAGCTGTTGTCCCAAGTCAGGGTACAGGACAACACAATACATTTAAAAGAATTAAATACTGACTGATAATGCTTATCTTGTGTCATATTTTTAACCACTTATCACAATTTAAACAATTGAAACGAGATAACCAAACACTTAATCACAGTTTCAGCTTCACTTGTGAACAAAGTGACGCCAGTGATTGCCAGTGAGAGAATAAAGCACAATTAATTCCCACACTCAGTTTCAGATTGTAAATGAAGTCAACACTCCAAACATTTGTGCCCTGATAATGTAGAAACCACACAGAGTGTAAACTCCGAACAAGAACAGGGTCACATAGATTTGACCCTAAATACTGCTTACTGTGTATTTACCCTAATACTTATACTTAATACTTATTTGCTACTTTGTATGCACAGAGTACATCATGGCTGTGTTTACCTAAAGGAATAAGTCAGGTGATATTCTGTATTCTTGTTGTTTTCAACAAATCCTAAGTAATAACCTAAACCGCCCAACCCTCCTAAATGATAAGGAGGGTTGGGCGATGTCTACTGAACTGGTATTTAATGGTGTGACATACAGTGGCATTTTGGGAACATCTAGTATTACTGAGTACTTGCGCAACATGCTTAATAATGACACGCAGGTACATTTCCACCGTCATTCAGAACAAATTCTTTGTAAGTCAGATCTCAGATCAACGGAGTGGCCTCCTGTTTTACTTTAACCATTGTGGAATAATACAAAGTGCAGTCCACTGATGGGTTAACACCTGACAAATCTGCTGTAGTAGTAGTTTTATTTCCTTTATTGCTGTGTTGTATAAATACATCTCCGCTTTCCTCTTCCTTTTACATCCTGGTGGAGGTGATACCATGACTTCTTCAGTTTCGTCAAAATGACCCAGCTTTAACAATGACTTCAAAATTCCCTTTCAAACAACACAACTCCAGCTAAATATATTCACATGTTGAGTGGCTTGACTGAAATACTATGCGCTGATTTGCAGAACATAATATTCAGGTTGTGTTCAAGAACAGCCCTGGTGTTTGACGTTTTCTGCTGTAAAACATGGACCTGTAATGGACCTGACAATTGACAAAAACTGCGTCGTCCAACCCTGATAACAAGTATCAGCTGTGTATAAAACCCTGATATACAGAATCTTAATCCTGTGTGAAACTGACCTTCTGTCCTCATAACGATTAAACACACCCGTAAGCCACATTGTCACAGCAGGTAATATGGTTCTTTAAAAACTATGTAGTTATTTTAGCCGGTCCCACGTACACAAAAAAAAAAAGCAACGAGCATGATTTGCATGTAGCTGTGTTCGACTCTGCTGGCTGTCTCATACTGTCTTTGTGTGGTTGTTGTAGGACTGGGAAGTTCGATACCATCGGGACACTCCACTGACTCCAAGACAAGATGTTAATGCCCCTGATCTTTACATCCCAAGTAAGTTTTCTGTAAAAAAAACGATTTTTTTAACACCCAGTAATTTCATTTTTAGCTGGCTTAATATATTTGTATGAATTGCCCCTTTCCCCTTTTTTGTCTTTCAGCAATGGCTTTCATTACCTACATTTTACTCACTGGAATGGCCCTTGGCATTCAGCAAAGGTGTGTAATTCCTCCTCATCTCATTTATTTTATGACCCAAAACAAATATGTTTGTTTCAAAGAAGTTAAACAAGCCGTGTGTGTGTTGTCCTTGTGTGAAGGTTCAGTCCAGAGGTCCTTGGGCTGTGTGCCAGCACTGCCCTCGTGTGGATCATCATCGAGGTGTTGGTGATGCTGCTCAGTTTGTACCTGCTGACGGTGCACAGCGACCTGTCCACCTTCGACCTCATCGCCTACAGTGGATACAAATATGTCGGGTAAATAGAACGCAAATGCAAACATTTTCAAATTAATATATAACTCGTTATTGACAAAGAACAGATCAAGGCTGAAGGAAAGAGTTACACAACCTGATTTTGTTTTTAAACTATAGCCATGGAAACGATGTGAATGTTGTGGTTTGTGTCCCCCCCTCCAGGATGATCTTCACAGTGTTGTGTGGCTTACTGTTTGGTAGTGATGGATATTATGTGGCACTTGCCTGGTCCTCTTGTGCCCTTATGTTCTTCATAGTAAGTATTATGAGTTCCTGACATATAAGTGAATTTACAACTTTACAGTAAACCAGTTAGCTTTCTAACTTCTGTGTTATTTATATTAGTCTGAATCTCAGATTTTCCTTTACTATCTCTGCAGGTTCGATCTCTGAAAATGAAGATACTTCCCTCTATCTCCCAGGACACCATGGGAACTGGACCAAGTACCAAACCCCAGTTCCGCCTTTATATCACTGTTGCCACCGCAGTCTTTCAGCCAATCATTATTTACTGGTTAACCTCTCACTTGGTCAGGTGACCATGAAGTATTTAGTAACATGAAGTCCATGTGTACTGGACCCAGAAGTTGGTTGTTGAGTGTTTGTGCGTCAGCCTTTATACACTCTTTTTGTCAGTTAACTCAAAACATGTATGTACAGTGTTGAGCTGCAGCGTGTTAACAGCTTGTCAGACGTGCCCATAAATCCTTTCATTGATTCAACAGGAAAGTTTGACAGAAAATGTTTCAACGGAAGACAGTTGTTTTCTTTTGTGATTGCATAGTAACACTGACAAATGCTTTTTTTTTTTGGCCACTTAACTTTAAACACAAGGGCTTTCACTGACATTGCTTTCATCATAACATGGAATCAATTAGGTTTGATTTTATACAATGTCTCTGGACATACTTTCCAGTATTGACACCCCCCCCCCCCCCACCAAAGACACAGACATGCGTTGTGTGATTCCAGTACAGTTTTTCTGGTATGGTAATGTTGCTGCGTTACCTCCCCCTTGTGAATCATGGATTTTATTTATCTACATTTGACAAAGCATGACAATGTTTGGATTTTTTGTAGGAAAAAAAATAAATATATTTAGCGTTGCGTAATCAGTTTGAATCGTTTGAGACTTATTTTCCGTGGCTACATCTGGAGGGAACACAATCCTGTGTTTGTCCATCTGTTTTATTTCCTTTCTGAAACAGATATATGCTGCAAAGTCACACTGTCAAATACCAAGAAAAAAAAACTCACTTTGCAAATATAATAATAATCTATAATACATTTGTGTCAATATCATTTAAATGTCATATTTTATATTAATAATCTGAACTACCAGTAACCATAGCTGTCAAATATACTGTATGTAGTGCAATAAAAAGTATATTATTTGCCCCTGGAAATGTAGAGAACATAATACCATAAGTTTAGTAAATAAAACAAAACACCGTACAGAATTTGAGTAAATATATTGATATACTCTGCATCACTGCTCCTCAGGAATGAGAATTTACCTTAAAGCAGACAAAATACTTTATTAATAAAATACTCTATTCTCTGGTTCTTTACTCATCATCTTAGTACTCAGATTACTTATTTACTCTGACCGTATTTCACCACCACTCTGGCCACTGTGCACCGGGAGCGGGAGCGTGCCTGCCTGCCTGGGAGCGCGCACCCCGCAAAGCGTCCTTTTCGTTTCCATGGGAACCACGGACGGCAACAGAGCACGGAGACAGCGCTGTTTGACCCGGACTCCGGTTTTAACTCCTGCATCTGTCCTTTCACTTCCAAAAAGACGCGTTTCTGGACCTCTAACAAACCCCGGATCCGGCCGGAATCCTCCTCCTGACAATCCGGTGAGTAGCTCGTTGATATTTGGCCTTTTTCTCACCAGCAGAGTCACCGTGTCTCTCACCTGTGAAGAGAAAAAAGGCGGCTTTCTCGACTAAATGAAACTTTATATTGTTCCGCCATTTGCCTCCTGAACTGCCCCGTGGAGCCATGTGGTGTCACGTACAAACCCTCTGAACACTGTATAAACTTAATGTAACTTTAACGAGCCGGTCGTTTTCAGTGTTTTAAAGCCTTTACTCGGAGCAGAGATATAAGGGACCCGAGCACATTTAGCGTCTGGGAACACAGGAACAGTAAACATCTACTGGACTCTGAACCTTTTGTAGAGGATGCTCACCTGAGGGGAACAGATGGATAACATTTAACTCAAGGCTCTTCTCTCCACCTCTGTGTAATATTGTGGCCCGAACAAGTTGCCATGAATCTGGAGTGTCTGAGTTATTGTTTGTTTAATGTTAAATAATACAAATACAAATTATATTCTTCCACATGTCTGCCTCTTATTGTGAAATTCACACATGTAAATACCATTTTTATATTCAGATCATATTGTTTGCTATTGTGAATCTATGCCTATATATACACATATATCTTCATATAGTTACACTATGAATCATATACTGCTATTCAGAATACTACAGTGAAATTATATCCATTTATATACAGCACATAACATTTTTATATTCATATTGTTTACCATACCTGCCTAACAACAGTCTATATATCTATACATGTATGTATAGATATAAATATATATGTGTGTGTTTGTGGGTATATCTATATCAATATCTCCTTATACATAATGCACAAATACAGTATATAGATCCTCATGCTTTCACCTTGTGCCACTTCACTTCTCTAAAAATATATTTCTGTCTGTAGGGAAAGGTGTATATTATACATATCTGCATTTATATTTGATTTGATATACGTATTTTTTTATTTTATTGCCGATTCTATTCTATTTTATACTTTGCCTTGTTTACATCATTCTGACTATCTACTGCTTTAACAAGTACATTTCCCTGGCACTGGATCAATAAAGTTTATGTTATGCTGTCTTATATTTCTGTCTATTCGGCACAAAATACTTTTTGGTGATTGTAATGTACATAATGTTAATCCCTCTGAGGCAGATTCCTGATTTAGACTATGTAAATGAAACAGATTTGACTGTAGTTCTTGGAGCAGAAACTTGAATTCATTTCTGTCATGTTTTAGGGTTGGTTCAGCGAATGACCCTGGACGTTTCCTCCTGGGAGAGAGATGGAGAATAGCTTTCAAACACTGCCACCCTCATCCCTGTGTCCCACCACCTTTGGAGGGTCCCTGACTTTCTCCTCCTCGCCGCTGCAGACCACCTGCAGCGGCTGTATTTCACTCCCACTTTCACCTATTTCTTTCCCCCCGTCCCCCATCTCACTTTCTCCAGCGACAGCAGAGTCCATCTTCTCCTCCTCCCCTTTCTCACAGTGCACAGCGTCTCAGTGCCTTGAAGGACAAAACACAGAGGGCCTCAGCCCTACAAACATATGTGACCAGGATGACCTGACCTGCCTCAGCTGGCTGCATCAGAGAGGCAACCTGCTGCCACTGCAGCCACTTCCCAAAATGACACCACTGCCTCAGCTAGAAGCCTCCACACATACCAACCCTCCTCCTGCCTCGTCCAAGCCACCATACTCCTTCAGTAGTCTGATTTTCATGGCAATAGAAGACTCACCAGACAAGAGACTTCCAGTTAAGGACATCTATGAATGGATTGTAAACAATTTCCCCTACTACAGGACAGCCACCGGAGGCTGGAGGAACTCTGTTAGACACAACCTGTCCCTGAGCAAGAGCTTCTGTCGCATTCAGAGGGACAAGAGCCAGGTGGGGACATACTTACACATTAAGAGTTACAAAGTCGTGTAGCAAGAGGAAAGAGATTGAGCTTCTTACATAAGATGTTCAAGAATAAATATCTGAAAGCATCAAATGTCCTTTAGCAACACACTGAATCCAGATTTGCTGCTCTTTAGTAAAGTCAGCCATTAAACTGCACTGCATTGAAATTACTATACTGTACTACACGTGTTGAGGTTGTTATGTGGTCTAATGTTTCAGTGTTCTGTGTGTGTTGTTGCTGATTTGGGGATTTTAAGTAGCTTTGTGTTATTTTTTCAGTCAGTGGGGAAGGGATCGCTGTGGTGTGTTTGTCCTGAGTATCGGCCGGCGCTCCTCGAGGTGCTTAGGAAGACCCACAGTTATCACAGCACTAACAGCAATCTGCTAAACAAGCCTGCACTGTGAGTATTGTCACATGGTTCACATATCATGTTTTATTTAAGTTTAATTCCTTCAATTAAAGTAAAAAAGTAAAATAATGCTGATTTAGTCTGAGCAGCTGCCTCCAACTCCCAAGTGTACAAATGGAAATTTTACAGTATTAATGATATTTAAATAAAAGCAAGCAGCATCATGCATCTGCAAATGTGTGAGTTGGAACCAGCTAATTCTGGGTTTACTGTATTTACATAATATCTGAAATAAGTGATTACTGAAGGTGAGGGACATTTTTTGGGTTAGATAATAGTTTAAATGTCAATCAGTTGATTACTTGTCAAAAAACGGTTTGATGAACACATTTGGCACCAGCTTCTAGAATTTGACAATTTGCTTCATTCATTGTTTTTAATACATTAAAATTTAAAATATTTGGGTTTGGGGATATTGGTCAGACAAAGTTTGACTTTCAAAGACTTTCCCTGAGGCATCTTCTACTATTTTCTGTTTAAATAGCTTTACCTTGTAATCAAAGTCTTTTCTGATCAGATACCTCAGATCAGATATGTCTTTCCTTGACATGTTTACATTTTAATGATGCTTTGTTGCTGAGGTGTATTTTAAACACAAAAACGAACGATATTGATGCAGTTGTCTAACCCTCTTGCTGTGTTGTGTGTAGGTTGGAAGGAGCTGACTATGTGGTGCCTGCAGTCTGTGACAATATTGAAATCTCAGGTTAGTGACTCAGGTTCGGATCATGGCACTTAATCAACACAGGAACATTCATATTTGACCATTTATTGGTTTCTTTTCGTCCTCTATATATTGAATCAACAGAGTGACAGCTCTCTGTGACACTTTCATTACCTGCTGCTTTTCTCCGTCTCTGCAGCTTTCTCAGCATGCAACATTGTTCCTCTGTTTGTGTTCAGTTGTCATGGAAACAACCTTCTATTACCATGGCAACCCGGCAATAGCCTAGCTCAGTGTCCTTTAAGTCCCCTCATTTTATCTCCAAGCATATGAGCGATATTGTATCACATGGCCGCTGACTGAATGTGACAAGTGGTTGTTCAACACATCATTAATATTAATATCAGATCCTGTTATTCATATTCTGCTTGTTTGTTTGTTTAGCTCCTGTATTGTATCCGGCTTTACTCACAAGAATATATTTACAACACTTTAGTGACAATGTGTACTTCAGTTGGATACTTAGCTAATTCTACATATTATGCGACAGATAACTGTACATCCATATCACATCTCAAAGAGCTTCATAACCAGATATTAAGCAGATATGCTCTCTAAACAAAAACAATCTTAGTTTTTATCAAAACATGTGTTATGGAAATATATGAAAAATTGGTGATGCATTCCATGCCATTGCTTAAAATCTGACTTTTGTCTTTATTAAACTTCTTAAACGCTCTGGAAGTAACAGAACCCTGTGTAAATGAATGATGTCGTTCGTACAAAGTGTTTATTAGTTATCATCATTAGTTATATAAAGCACACTGAAGAGTAATTCAGCCTGTTTCTTATGTGCAAAGACAGAATGATCCCCTTGTTTGATGTGGACAGGGAAGTGTCTGAGAATGTTGGACCAAATTACTGAACAGTAATTGGACATTACTAATGTTTCTTCTACATTTGTCTTTCTTTTTTTTAATGCAGATCCTCTTTGTCACACGTTCCTCCTCTCCATGCCCTCTCCCCCAACCCTGACCGAAGATGATCCAACCTTTGGTGAAAACCCATCGTGCCCTTTGACACCGGATCACGAGGAGCTTGTCACCATGGAGTCGATGGAATACCAGCATGAGGAGATCTGCGAGGAGATGGAAAAGGACCCCCTGTCAGACAGCGGCTACATCGAGTTACACTACTACCAGTCTCAACAGTTCCAGTACCTGGTGCTGCCTGGTGACACCGAGCTGGACCTGGAGACAGTGGAGATCCTTCAGCTGGATGCAGAGGCCCAGGAGGCCGCTGGGTCACTGCTGGACCTGGCTGGTGGTGTATATTAATTCTATATATCCCATGTCACGGTCACAACCGATGCAATGCTTCAATGCTCTGTAAGCAAATACTCCAGCAGAGCAACATAAATGGGATTTATGTTTGTTCAGATATGATGTTTTGTGAATTGGCTGCTTCTTCCTGAGACACCAACACTGCCCTATGTGTATTTTTGTGTAGTTAAATAACACCATAGATCAACTTTACTGATGGACTAACAAAACTGTGGATGGCATTACTTGTATCCAGACACTTTCAGTATGCATGCCATACATTGACTACTCTCAACTCAAGACTTGAGAGCTCAACATTAAACTGAAATCTACGGACAAAATGATACTAGATTTTAAAATTGAGGAAAGTATTAACAGTGTATGGTCTTCAACGCGTCTTTTTACAGTTTCCACTGTGATTTTTTTAACAAATAAAGTTCATTCTCAGGGGTGGAAATAGTTCTTAGTTCCAACTAGTGTACAAGTTGTGTATCTTGATTCAAGTATGTCCCAAAAATGATGTATACAGAAGAAAAGTATTAGAGTAGCTCTTTTGATGTAAAACTGACCAGCACACAAACTCACTTAATGTCTTCCCAACCAGTGCTTCTCAGATCCTTCCAAGTGGTATCCTTCATTTCTTCACAAGAATGTTTTAAGCACTATTCAGATACACTGCTTTACTTTTTAATTGTAATCCTAATTAATTCCTTTACACCCATTGTCGTTCCTCAGATCATGTTCTCTAATGTTGATTTTTATGTACATTATGTTATTTTATTAATTCACACTCCAAGAATGTCTTTTAGGTGAATGTGAACTTAAAAACCTGGAAATGAATTTGTAAGCTAAGCTACCCTGTCTTCAATCAGGGAACTGATTGGACTTTTTAATTGAAATGCAAGATGAACTCACTGCCACGTAAACCACGTTACATATCAAGATACACTGCATTTCTGTTCGTTAATGTATTTTTGGAAAAGATCAGGATTTTGTAATCTAACAAATAAATACTTGTGGATGAAATCAGCCTGTTTCTGTGTTCAGGCAACACAAGTGTCAATTTGGTAGCACAACAGTACAATACCACCGTGGTTGGATTACTGAACGGCTCAGCTGGAGCCCAGGTGAGGAGGCTGTTGGGCCACAGATGGTGTTTTTCTATATTTCACGTTGAAAATACTCACAAAAGAAGTGACTACAAAGATTTACTAAATAACCACAGAGAGATGCAAAATGACAACAAAGAGACACATAAAACTGGCAAAAAGATCAGGGGCACTAGAGAGCCAGCAATGGAGTAAGACGTGTATCGCTGAGCTCCTGCTCAACCTTTGCTCAACAATGGAAGCAATGGTTTTTTTGTCTTTACTACACAGAGCCAGTAAGATATTTACATCAAGCGAAAGTGATGTGGTTTTTTTGTGCACTGTAATGGCCACGTGGTTCAGGTTCAAGCCACAATGTCTGCTACTGAAAGTAACGATGATACAGCGTATTCTGCCCCTTCCACTGAGGCGAGAGCTTTTGCTCAGTGTGTGCGTGCGTTGTTTTTTTTACGTTTGAAGAAGGTGTCCCAGTTACTTTAATTGTATTGGATTCGGCTGCAATGCTGTTTTCCCCCTGAGACTCCAGAAGTGTTTTGTGGACTCAAAAACTTCACCAACCCTCCATCGGCACAGTGGTGAGTAGATAATGAGTGAATTTTCATTTTTGGGTGAACTATCTTGACTATGTGATTTCTTTTATGAATCTTGTGACTGTTTTTATTCATTAATTTTTACTGTGTTGTTTTGTTGTTAGGTGTGTCGATGGTTTGTGGCTGATTGTGAATGTTTCTTGTTCTCAGGCCTCTCTTGGAAAACAGATCTTGATCTCAATGTGACTGCCTGATTGAATAAAGATTAAATAAATATTTATAATTTTATTTTTATTACATCCATTTTCGTCTCTTGTGAACTAGTCTGGCTATATTTTGTTTTTTCTTGTTTGTTCTTCAGTGATTACTTTATCCTATTACGTTTTGGGGTTGCTCTATTTGTGCATTGTTGATATAAAAAGACCTTGTTTTAAAAAAGAAAAAGATGCACACAACCTGGGCGTCTCGCTTTTATGTCCACCACAAAAAAATGTTGCAGGACAAGTTTTATTATTTCCAAACTCTATTGCCTATAGTTGTTTTATAAATGTTTCACCATTAGAGGGAGTAATATCACAGCTCGCAGGAACAAATAAAGTGTGTTTATATCGTCAAACTAAAACTTGTTGCCAAGCTTACATGTCATTCTTCACCAACAGAAATATGTCACATATTTATTTCCATTAAAAACACCTCAGTCATGATGGTTTTACCTTTGTCACAGTTCCGCATTCGTAACATGACAACAACAAAAACTACATTTCCCTGAGGTGCGGGTCGTTGATTTGCAGCCTGGGTAACGTATTTCTTCGATACATTAAAGTCGGGACAGGAGAGCCCAAAGAGACTACATTTCCCGGGAGGCAGTGCTGCAACCGGAAGTCTGTTAGTTTCGCGTTGGAAAAAAGTTCTCATGCTTGTTTTCATGCCAGTTTAGAAAGAAAAAAAAACTTGCGTGTCAGTTGTTTGTCGACTCTCGTGAGGTTGTGTTTGAGGAAGCTGCAGGGAACACTTCACCGGGAAACAGCTGCCACCGCTACGAGAAGGTACTGAAAGCCAATTCACCGTTAGCATCTTCAAAGTTTCTTTTGTTTTGCAAGCTAACGACAAATATGTTTGTTGTTTGTTTTTACTGTGTTTTTCTTCAACACGCAGTCGCACAGGCTGTTAGCTAGTTAGCTGCACCGTTAATAGTACTGGGCTTTAGTTGTCGAGGTTTGCCATGGAGCCTATTTCAAAATGCACGAATGCAACATGTTACGTGTTTAGCTTAGCTGGTCCCAAGTGCTGCCAACGTAGACAGCAGCACAGCCAGTGCCCGCTGCTGAAACCCAAACAGTGTGGATTCCCTGCTGTGCATCGGAATATACTGATTATTGTACATCATGTGCTTATTGGGGAAAGTGCACGTTACAGTTTGGTGTGTTCGCTGCTCAGGTCTCTGACACTCACTGCAGAGCAATGCCCGGTATGAGTGCCACACCTTTGAGGCGTAGTGTCGGCGGAGGCAGGAGAGAGAGAGAGAGAGGTTTAGATGTTCGCCTCACAGAGGAACTGTTGTGAAAGCACCGCCCTGTGTTACTCACCCTGGGAGAGGACGTCCTCGCCACACCGCAGAGCCACAATAGAGTCAACTGAAGCTGCTGTGATGGTGAGCAGTGTGGCGAGGATTGAAAATAGCTGCAGGCAAAGCAGCATGACAGCCACAAGGACATCCCACAGTCAGCTGCACACAGAGCTGAGCACTGTGTCCCAGGGAAAGACCGGTGCATGTCTGATCGTTCAGTAGAAACAGGCACAAAGAAATGCTGGCCATGTTTTTAGTTTTTAGTTTATTTGTCAGCAGGATTGTGCTAAATATACTTAAAGGGATGGTTCACCCAAAAATGAACATTCACTCATTGTCTACTTACCACTGTGCCCGATGGAGTGGTGGGTGAAGTGTGTGAATCCACAAAACACTTTTGGAGTTTCAGGGGACTCAAACACTTCACCCACCGTTTGTTGGTGGCATGGAGCCCAGGCCTGACAAGAGCCCATTTAATGTTGATGTGGATCCAGGATTTTTCTTCACTCTCTGTAATTGTGTTTTATGACAAACTAGTTAGGCCGTCGGAGAGCGTGTACCTCCTCCCAAGCTGATTGGCCACTTCTGGGATCAGATACAAATACACAGACGCAGAAATATTCAAATATCAACACTGGTCTTGTCTTTCCACAGGGACTAGTACCTCCGGAAGGATGAGGGGTGAACCAGGTCCAGTTCAGATCGTCACAGTGTCTAAGGACGACCACTCGTTTGAGTTGGACACGAAGGCTCTGGCTGAGGTTCTGTTGGCTCCAGAGGTGCGAGACAAACATGTGGTGGTGCTGTCGGTGGCCGGAGCCTTCAGGAAAGGAAAGAGCTTCCTGCTGGACTTCATGATCCGTTACATGTACAGGAAGGTGGGTCAAGCCGTACCATGATCTCTGCATCTCACTTCTCCGCTCATTACATCTGTCTCCAGTTCTCAGAGGCCAAGATCACTCACTGAAAATTCACTATGTTAATGCTGAAATGTCGTCATGGTGACTCAAGCAGAAATAAGTCAATTAATCAACATATTCTGAGCCTGCAGCTATTTTGATAATTCATTTATTGTTAAAGTTTTTTTAAAGAATACAATTCTAACATTATATGATTAAACAAACAAACTTCCTGTTCTTGTGTTGAAAGTGTGATAACCTGGAAAACTATTAATAGTCTGTGGTTGTAGTAAACATTTACATAACTATACAACATCATTACCAGGTTGAACATGTGAACTCACTAGTTCACTGAACAGGTTGAGCTGAGAATTTAGCTACTACCCTTTTTAGGGAGTGGAGCCTCTGTGTGTTTTTCTTTACTTGTGTAGGAATCTGTGCCCATTGACAAATCTGATTTATATTGAAAACATCTGGAATTTCCTGTAGTTCCACCACCAGACTTAATGTTGGATAAATTGAAATCTTTCTCTCATCTAACCAGTGCAGTGAGAATTTACCAGCTCTATTAACCGAGGTATGTGCAGCACTAAGTGGGAAATCCCCATTTACACTTCAGGGTAAAATGCCTGCTGCTGCTGCTTATATATTTTTGGAACTACACGACCAGACATGGACACAAGTTTGAATCTAGATTTCTGTGAAAAGACTTGGCACGCGTCCCTGACATGTCTTTAAAAAGTGCTTTGTTTTGTTCAGGGGGACGAGAACTGGCTGGGTGAGGATGATGAGCCACTGACTGGATTCTCCTGGAGAGGTGGATCAGAACCAGAGACGACAGGCATCCAGCTGTGGAGTGAAGTTTTCCTCATCCCAAAGAGCGACGGAACAGAGGTACACAAACGTTATATTTATTTATTTACGTACTGTGTATATGTGGCTGTCGCCGGCGCAGAGGCATTATGTTTTCGGGTTGTCCGTCTGTCCCATTGTTGGGAGCACGATATCTCATTTGTACTCTCAATAATCAAAATCAAATAACTTGAATAATCTATAACAGAAAAAAATATAAAAATAATTTGGTGAAGCTAAAGCTTGACACTTCTAACTCAGCACGGATGTAGCAACACTGCCGTGCATTATTTGTACCTCTACATGAACCGTAATTTATACTGTATTTTTCTCATATTCTGTTGCTGTGTTGATTGTAATTTAAAGGATGTTTCTTTTTTAAAACATCTAAGACACAAATAGAAGTATTCCATCTCATAACCACCCTGTTTGAAGTCGAAGGCGTCACGTTGAATGTTTTGTCTCTGCTGTAGGTGGCAGTGCTGTTGATGGACACTCAGGGAGCCTTCGATGATCAGTCCACAGTGAAGGACTGTGCCACCATCTTTGCCCTCAGCACCATGACCAGCTCAGTACAGGTGACTGATCTACTCCGATTATCAGTGATCACATAGATCCTCAGTATTCTTGTAACAGACACTTACATTGTTTCTATTCTGTAGATCTACAACCTGTCACAGAACATTCAAGAGGACGACCTGCAGCAGCTACAGGTCTGTTTACACTAGAGTCAACCTGATGGTGTCCTCAACTATTTTGATTCAGAACACCTGCTAGTGAAGCACGTTTTTTCAATCTACGAAAATTATTTTGTGTACATTTTTTTTGAACACAAAGGATAAGATCTTAAATGTTCTGTATTAATTTGTATTAACCCTCCTCACAGCTGTTCACGGAGTATGGTCGCCTTGCCTTGGATGAAATCTTTCAGAAACCCTTTCAGGTGCTAAAACCATAATGCATTGTTGCTGATGCTTTATGTGATTGTTTCTGTGGCCCTGTTTGATAGTATTTCATAATTAAACTGAAATAAAAATATCTTTCCCTTCCTCCCACAGTCACTGATGTTTCTTATCAGGGACTGGAGTTTTCCCTATGAATACACCTACGGGTTTAAAGGAGGCAACGAGTTCCTCGATAAACGTTTGCAGGTACCTGGGATTTGTTTGATTTGGACTTCATCTACATACAGCTGCGTATCTTAATTTCTTGAGTTCAGCATTTGGGATTTTTTAAAACTCTTTTGTTGATTTTTAAAGGTTAAGGAGGCCCAACACGAGGAGCTGCAAACAGTGAGGGATCACATACATTCATGCTTCACCAAAATTTCCTGCTTCCTGTTGCCTCACCCTGGGTTGAAGGTCGCCACCAGCCCCTCATTTGAGGGACAACTTTGCGGTAGAATCCTGTTATTTTGGATTCTTCTTTGTTTAAACTTGGTGTTTAGCAGAACGCTCCGACATACCGAGTGTTGTCCCAACTGTTAATTATCCTTTGTCAGATGTGGCGCCAGAGTTCCGAGAGCAGCTGAAGAGTCTGATTCCTAAACTGCTGAATCCAGATCATCTGGCTGAGAAAGAGATAAACGGAAACAAGGTCACCTGCATGGGCCTGCTCGAGTTCTTCAAGGTGACATCATCTTCATCTGAGTGTTCCTGCTCAACCTTAATCAGTTTTCTACAGATTGACTTAATTTAATGTATATATTTTTTGTCTTACCTAGGCTTACATTAAGATTTACCAGGGTGAAGATTTGCCACAGCCAAAGACTATGCTCATGGTATGTTCAGGATTAACATACTCACCAGCACTGGGGTGATTTTTTTTTTTTGTCACTCCAGTTTGTTAAACATTTCTCTGTTTGTCTCACCAGGCTACAGCAGAGGCCAACAACCTGGCAGCTGTAGCCACAGCCAAAGAGCAGTATTACAAGAGCATGGAGAAGGTGAGTTCACTAAGACGTTAAAGACAATACATCAAACACTTAAGTGTACAAAAACAATTGATGCAAGCAGATGTTTATATTATTTATATTCAATGAGATTTGTGCTGAAAAGAAGAAGAGTTTGGGTGAGATCGTCCATTTCAGTTTTCCAGTACACCAACGATTTGGTCACCATTCTTCCTCTTCTTTTGTTCATTCATCATTTTATCTCCCTCCGGCGACACAAAATCAAACTGAAACATATTTTTAAAACTGCTTTATGAGAACAACACTAACATCAGCCTGAGATTGGATTTTTTACACATCACCCACTATGGCTCTGTTCGGACCTGTCATTAACATGAGTCTCAGGTGATCTGATCACAGGTGGTACAGCTCTGAGTTCAGGTGTGAATGCACCTAAGACGTTTTAAGGACACATTCGAGATCCGATCATTCAGATTTCAGCTTCATATGACAACATATTTGTTCTTTGCAACCAAATGATGTAGTTACTCACATGAGACGCATGTCGAGACTCATTCTAATGTCAGATGTGAACTGATGTACATAGAGCTGTCCACTCTAATCACCTAAGACTCATTAATTCCAGGTAGGAACAGCGCTTCAATGGTTTTATGCATGCTGGTCTGATCATATTCATAATGAGCTCAAAAATTGTGGTGAAGTCCCTTTCCTCTTTGTTTGTCATTTCTCAGGTGTGTGGGGGAGACCTGCCCTACGTGGCTCCTGAGTCTCTGGAGGAAAAGCATGTGTTTAACTCCCGAGAGGCTCTTCACTCCTTCTCATCCACTAAGAAAATGGGAGGACAGGAGTTCTGTGACCAATACCAGGCACAGCTGGAAAGGGAGCTGGGGGAGATGTGGCAGTCTTACTGCAAACACAATGAGGTAGAGGACTATGTCTATGACTACGTCAAAACGATAACATTTAACATTGGTTTATTTAGATTTTTTTTTAAAATGTAATTATAAAAAGTTTACACCCAAACATCAGAATTTTACGCGAGTACTTGATACACATTGTTGCTTTTTGCATTGATATGACAGAATTGTTCATAACTGTCTGTGTTTCTCTTTGTTTTAAAAGTCCAAAAATCTCTTCAGTGCCTTCCGGACACCTGCCGTGCTGTTTGTCCTGGTGTGCCTCCTCTACGTGGTGTCGGGCGTGCTTCTCTTTGTTGGCCTGTCTACCTTCGCTTTGGTGTGTGACTGTACTCTGGGCGTGGTCATGATGTCCATGCTGACGTGGGCCTTCATCCGCTACTCTGGTCGGTACCGGCATGTGGGCGGAGCCATCGACCAGGCTGCAGGTGTCGTTCTGGAGCAGGTGAGAAGAATGAGGAAAGAGTGTGTTTGCATCTGTCTGTACGGGTGTCACAGCTTTCAGTTCATGTCAATGTAGGAAAAATGTGTTTCAATGCATGCCACTAGAGGGAGCTGTTAAAGCTTGATAGAACCACAAAACAGCATTCAGAAGTCATGGAATAAAAACAATTCTTATTTCTTAACCACCTGTTGAAATCAAACGCAATTTATTGGTGCTAGTTCTATCAGCATCTCGGAATGACATTCAAAAATGTGATATGAGCAGATGTAGATTTAGATTTTAAACATTAGCTCCAGTTCAGACACATCAGTGTCACAGGAAGTCAAAAGACTGACTTGCTTTGGTTTTCTTTGATTGGCTGACAGGAGTGAGGGAGTTTGGTTATCACCAGGAACAAAGTTCAACTAATTTTAGTTATTTACATAAGGCTCAGTCTCACATAGCCAGACCCTCTCTACAGACCTGTGCCAGTGATGGAGATTGTCTTACTGCACCCATTATTGATCTGCTAAAAAAATAAGAAGTTTATGTTTGTTTGTGTTTTGTCTAAAAACTGTGTAAAATCCCAACAATTCTCAGTGGCTGGTTCAAAGCTTCCACCAAACCAGAAGTGGTTTGGATGGATTGACCACTCTCTTGCTGATGGGTTTTAAATGTGTGAAATGGAGCTGTGAGGTCCCAAAAAAGTGTCCTCACCTTCTTTTCCCTCTGTTTCCAGGCGACCGTGGTGATGAACAAGTCGAGGGGGGTGATTCCTGTCGACACAAAGAAATCCAGTTAGAGGACCTCCGCACCCTCATAATCTCGATGCCACACAACATAAGCACACATTCAGCAGTAAAGCCTTATCACGCCACCCACTGTAACAAACATGCAGCTAAAACACATTGGCACAGGGTTCAAATATGATGCCAATACACCAGCATCTCTATTATGCAGAATTGCTCATAGAAAGGTGACTGGCTTCACTGAGGGGGTCAATGTTCCAGTTTCTTAACAGACGAGTCAATGTTTACTTAAAAAAACTAAAGAAAAACACTTATTTCAGCTGAACACATCTGATATGTTGTTCAGAGCAGCCGAGACGTCTCACACATGCACATTAACAGAAAACATGAATGGAAAAGTGACAGCATCAGCGTCAGGTGGCTTGTGTATTCCTGTTTCCTGTTTCCTGTTAAAGCACTTGCGTGAGACCTCTCAGCCACCGTAGTTGTCAGGGTGCTTCTCAAACAAAGCTTTTGCAGTTTATCTTTAAATAAGAATCTTTAAAAAATGCTGGCTTTGAAGCTTCTACATTTATACATATTTTCTTTTTTGTCGCTATATATTTTTCTCTTATTGGCCTTAAGACATTCCATTCAGTTTGTAGAATTGCAGCTTGTTTGATAGAAATTAGCGTTTAGAGACATGGTGAACTGTCGCTACTTAGAGAGGAAAGAGGATATGCACTTTGTATTTAGCACAGCAGATTTTGAGAGCTGCAAGTGTTGGGGAATTCAGTTTGAGTAAAGTGCTTTGCCGCTTCCTCTTAGACAGAAACATGATGCACTTTGTTGATTTTGATACTATATTCTAGACTCTACTTTTAAGATACTTTATAGGAGCTAATATTCTGCAAAACAAAATAAATAGGACATTGATGTAATGCTCAAAGGTGTTGATCGCCCAATTCAACCAGTCAGCCAAAGAAAGGAGAGCTTTAAATGTTTAAATAAAAATACTCGGGCCTCAAACGTCAGGATTTATGAGCTTAAACATACTTTAAGGTGTAAACTGGGGACTTGCATTAGTTCAGAGATGTAGAAATTGCACTGATTACAATGAACACAGTTGAAAAACACTTACAAGTGTTGAACATTCATGGAACAAATAACTAGCAGAATATTAAAATAGACCAAAACCTAAACAAGCAGCAAATTTGTTCTCAAAAATCCTCAACACACAGTCCTGTTTGTATATTTGCTTTTCAAAAATCTCTCCTTAGCGGCCTGTGCTGTCAGCTCCAGCGTGACAAAACGCTGGGATGTATAAAGTTCACATCGTTGATCTGGCCTCAGGTAAATTGGATATTTCAACTATTTCTAAACTTTTTCAGTCTAAAACTTGTTTTTTTAGTAAAAGAAAAAAAACCATGACACAGGCGATCAGTCCAGGCAGAAGCAATCGCACACTCAGGTCAAAGCTCTGCTTCAAATGGCTGACATGAAATGTTACACATTTTTTTCAAATCATATTACTGGGATGACTTTGTTTCTGAGTTAGTTGTTTACATGCAGCCTTATAACTACTCAGTCAAAACGCAGTCATGCAGAGAATTAAGAAGGTCAACTGCTCAGTGGATTTGTAAGTTTTCCATTATGAGGCCAAACAGCATCTCAGGCCAACTCAGAATGAGTCAGGCATCGGATTAAAGGAAAAGTGGAATTGAAGTCTCTTAGTATTGTAAAACGGGCCTTTTAAAGACCACAATATTGTGTCACCTGAGAGCAAAGATAGAATCCTGTAACTTAATTTTTTTGGTGATCCTCAACTACCTGTATGGAGGCACAAAAAGCTGATTGGTGTTTATCAAACACTCTGTTACTCTGTGTTACTGTAGATATACGTCATAAGAATTCAGGGCCAAACGTGACCATTAGAAATATGGAGGATGAGAAATGTCGAAATTCTCAGTCCTTGATTTTCCTCCATCATTTTGCACATTCCACGGCTGTTCCCTTTCCACAAGAGGAGGAAACTTCAAGATGTTTTGCAAGCACATGCTATTGCACTTACCCTTCTCTTTGGTGCTTTTTTCACACTGCTCATTCCAAAATAAATAAATGTGTGCTATATTGTAGCGACTGCTATTGTATCATTTCTTGCAGGAGTATGGTGTCCTTGATGTGAGAAACGCTGTTGTGTTTATGTGTCTTTCTAAAACATTAATTGAACTTCAGCTTTGACCGGAGAGATTATAATTTCAGGTTCGGGATCTCAGGCTCATGTCAGGAACACCTGGAGGAAATCTGTTCAAATTTCTACTAATGTTTAAACGATTAGATTGGGGGGGGGGGGGGGGGTCAAAGGTCACAAAGTAATTTAACAATTAATTCACCTACTGCAATGGCACTTGGTCCGGATCCACACCAGAATTCAATCGATTTTTCCCTGAACAATTCCACATCCTTCCACCAGTGTTTTTTGGCGATCTGTCCAGTAGTTGTTGTATAATCATTTTCACAAAACATCTAAAAATGTGAAATTGTGACATCTTATTTGCAAAAATCGACTTCACAGTGACATCATAATGTTCTGTAAAACACATTTCACATTTGGACTCATACTGAATTGGTGACACTAAGCTTTGATGCTGACCTTTGAACTTTGATGATTCTATAGATCTCCTGTGCTGCTGGGACGAATATATACAGTATGTTTTTTTTTATTTTGTAGCTTCTTTGCAGCAACACCCCTGATTGAAGTGTTTTCTACTGTCCTGGCTTCGACTTGGTGTTCTGTCAGGAAAAACAGCTTCATTGGCCAAGCATGTGAACACGTACAAGGAATTTGACTGTTTTTCTTTCACTCGATGAACATACACACTAATACAATAGACAGAACCGAGCGTGTCAGCAAAGCTTAACAGAATCAAGGCAAATCTGTTTTATTTATATATCACAAGTCAAAAATTTGCCTCAAGGGGCTCCACAATCACAGCAAACAAATTCCTCTGTCCTTAGAGCCTCAGCTCAGACGAGAGACAGCTCCCATTAATGGTCAAAATGAAAGAAACCGCATGAACACAGATATGGATATAAACTTTACTGGCTTCTTGTGGCGTACAACTGAAAGGCAGTAATTCTATTTATTACCTCCACCAAGGAGCTTATGTTTCATCTGCATTTGTGTGTTAGTTAACAGGACTACTGGACAAATTACCATGAGACTTTGTGGGAGGCTGCGGTACGGGTCAGGGAAGAACTCTTACATTTTTGTGGCAGATCCGGATCATTATTGATTTCTCAGAGAATAGTTAATGGATCTTGATGGAAAATGGATGCATGTGTAGGGGACCTATGTTTTTGAGTATGTGCAATGTTGTGCTGATCCAAATTAAAATCCAGATCCAGTGAATTAAATGTGGTTTTCACTGTTGGGCCTTGGTGGAGGTACGTGCTCCACTCAGTGACTGGTTTTATAAAGTGGCACGAGGAATGAAATTCACTTACAGTCACTTAAGGGTTGACCCTCAGATAGCTTTACTTCTTGGGTTGTGGAAAAGTGAAAAGAGGATATGGGTTCTTTTTAGGTCTCAGACCGCATATACCCATCGGCTGGTTCACTACTAGAAGCACTTCCTGTGTGGCAAAGAGATGTGATGACACATTTCACACCCATGCACTTAAACCTTGGTTTCGTTGTGACAGTGGATGTTACACTTCCTGATTCAATCCGCACCATCAGACTAAAACAATTGTTGACAACAACAAACAGGAGGTTCATCAGATCTGAATGAACCTCCTGTGAGTGCAGGGTCAATTTGGAGCCATTTGGACACATGACACGTTCAATACTAAGAAACCTTGAATAAACAGGCGACCAGTGTCGATTGCCCAACAGAACTGTGAAATAGCCGACATGAAAATATGACGACAGTTAGGTTAATCATTCAAATCTGTATGTGAGCCACACACGTGAACAGTCATAGAGCAATTCAGGTTGATTTTACAAAAAACATTGACTATAATCTGCAGTCTGAGTTTTCTAACTTCACTCTGCCCCATAGACTGTTTATAAAAAGCTCTGCACACAACGTGTAGCACATGAACAGTAAAAAGTAATAACAGTAACCTTCATTTATATAGCACCTTATAAAAGATCCCAGCAATAGAGCACACAGAGAAATAAAAAAAATGTCACAGATGAGAAGAGTTAAAACAATACAAAATAAAACATTATAAATAAAAGGATTTAAGATAATCCTTAAGATCAGAACTAGGAGAAAGCACATCTATAAAAATGTGTAGATTTAAAAGCGGACTTGACAGACAGCTCTCCTCAGGGAGATTGTTCCAAAGAGTAGGAGCCTTGAGGTCCTTAGGGACAGTGAACTGGTGAGTATAGGGCCTTTGCAACCGAGCATATATGGTATCAAAAGATCTGGAATGTACTCAGGTAAATGTACTCAGGTGCAAGTCCAGAACGGGCCTCAAACGGCAGCAATAACATCTTTAAATCATTTCTAAAATTGGAGTGGCTGCGTTTTGGACGAGCTGTAATCTATGTGGACTGAGTTGTGTGAGGCAGGTGAGGAGAGTGATGACACATTGGGCTGTTTGAGGAGGGCTGACTACAGAGGAGGAGGAATGATTCAGGAGCTTTACCACAGCCAACAGGCACGTTTAGAGGGAGGGAGGGGGGAGGGGGGGGCACTAATGTAAAAATAATTAGAACCAATTCTAGGCTGCATAGAATTTTGGTTGGATACGAAGTGACTTAACCCGGCTCATAAAGAATGTAGGTCATATATCTCATGCTTTGTGTTTACAACCATTATGGCTGTGATGCAGTCACATGTCCCACCCCCCAAAGAAATTCAGCTCTGCCTCGGTGTGAATCAGCTGTGTGTGTGTGTGTGTGTGTGCGTGCGTGCGCGTGCGTGTGTGCGCGTGCTCCATCAGCATCATGGCATCCAGCGTAGAAATGTGTGGATTCAGCTCCTCTCCTCTTCTTCCTCCTCCTCTTCTTCTCCTCGCTCTGCCTGAAGTCTCTCTCTTTCTCTTTCTCCCACACATACTCTCTCTTTGTCTCTCTGCCTCTCTCTCTCTCTCTAACACACACTGTCTTTGTGTGTGTGTGTGTCTCTCGCTCGCTCTTTCTCACACACACTCTCTCTTTGTCTCTCTCTCTCTCTCTCTCTCTCTCTCTCTCACACACACACACACACACACAGTCTCTCTAAAAATCTGCTATAGTGAATTTCGTGTCCCTTGTTTCCTTATATGGTGATCAGCGTCGCGGCCCGACCCCTCCTCGCGCTGGGAGCGAGGCGCGTTCACTGGCCGCCGCCGCTCGCCGTTCACTTCCATATTTGGAAGTGAGTTCAACAAAAACCGCAGGGGAGGGAGGGAGGGAGGGAGGAGGGAGAAAGAGAGGAGACATGGCGGAGCTTCTCCTCCCCCCATTGAAACCCACTCTGCGCCGGGCAGTCAGCTGAATGTCGGTCACAACAGCACCGCCGCTTTACTTATTAATCACCCCTCACGCCATTGGTGCAGTAATTAATGGCACGTATTCAACACAAACCACATTTACATTCATAACACACACTTTGATTTAAAAAATGTGTAACAAAGAAATATACAAGTAAATTATAACAGATCCCAAACATAATATTATTTGGGATTTGTTTGAGTTTTTCCATCCCACACAAACACACATTCCCACAATCTAACACACAAGCTAAGAGCTTGTGTGTTAGATTGTTGAACGTAAATGTGATAACATGATTCATCGAAGGAGCTTGAGAGAAGAAGTAGTGAATATATAAATGAAATTATGAGGTAGAATCTTCTCCCTCACACGGAAGTCGGTGATGTTTAATAGTTTTAATGACATATTCTGATGACGTGTAGTGTGTGTTCATTGATCTGTAGCTAATTGTTGATCGGATTCGATTCACGGGCGATTCATAATAAACATTTAGAAGGAAATAAAAACAGTCGCGTGCTCATGCTTAGCGAGACGGGCGCTCCCGCTCGTGCACGTAGGTGGAGAAGGGGACGCGCTTAAAGGCGCGTTCGCGTCATGTATTCTGTGAGCGCGAGCCCCAGTTGAGCATCACAGTCCATTCAGTTTCTGTCCAGGCGCTGACCAGCCTCTCTGCAGCCATGGTAGGTTTTTGACTTCTTTTCAGCCACGATTCGTGTCAGCTCGTTGATGTCCCTGTGTCCTGCACGCTCCACCTGGACATCCCGGGGGTTTGTGGGCACTGTGTGGATAACGGTACCGGTTGTGGCGTCAAGCCGAGCGGGACGGCTGTGCTCCGCCGCAGCTCCGGTTAGCACCGGGGCTAGGTTGTTTTGTGCTCCGCTGTGCGGGAGGCTGGAGACTCACTGGAGCCCGGCGGGAGCGCGACAGAGCCGCATATGACATCCATCCCATTCAGGGAATTAACTGTTTGAACTAAATGACGCTAACAAATGACTGGCGCCATTTCTTTCATTTGTCGGTGTCTAATAAAGCCGACTTACCAAACACCCTCGTCCCCCGTGACGAGGGTCTTAATGTCGCTCGTCCCCCGTGTGCCACTGCTCAATATTTCCGTTATTTCCCCTCAGCTCGTCGGTGTTTCCACAGCAGAGCCGCGCAGCCCCGACAGGTGCAGCGGCGCCTCAGGGCCACCTAGCTACCACTATTGTTAGCTCAGCTAGCTCCGTTAGCAGAGGCAGAGCGTGAAACCCATTGTGGCCGCTAGCTCAGATTTTCTCGTTCTTTGTCTGTATTCGGCTTCTTTGCTAACAGCCCCCCAGCGTCTGGTGGACCTTCTGCCCCAAGCTGAGTCACCTCCGTCCCACGTTCGTACGTACTGCTCACTTTGTACGTTTATGGCCGAGTTGCGTATTGACAGTTTAAAGTGTGAATTGACAGACGAATGGTCCGAGTTTTGCCTTATATAGCAAGCTAGCGCTCACATGTGCGTGTGCTGCATTCGTGGCCCCACCCTGAATTTGGTGCAAAGACCATTTTGTTTGGTGTCGTATTATAACGGATCTGGACTCAAGTTTCCATTCATTGCCATTGGCGATGTGACCATTTCCCCACGTATCCACTCGGACGGAGAGACAATTTGACAGAATTGTCCCCGTTATGTAACGTCGGGCTCGCAGGGTTGGATCTGTTAGCTAAAGCTACCGGGCCGCTGTAGGTGAATCTTCGTGATCGGTGCTGCGCATCATCTTTTTTTTTTTTTTTTTTTTCTTTCTTTTTTAAATATCGCATTTAATTCGCTGAGCAGTTTATAAACACCGCATGTCCGTCAGGCCATTCGATGCCTACTCCGTACTAAGATGGAACAATTACCGGATGCCTCCATTCATTCACACGCATGCTTGCCGGAAATGAACAAAAAAATAAAAATGCGGTATTGTTTGGCACCATTACCACGCACAAAATAAAAATAAAAACGCATTAATTCATTTTGTATTCGATTTTTCTTGCGGCCAACTGTCTGTTCCGTCTTTGCTGAGTCTGCACTACTTAAAAAAAAATCTGACATCAACTCAGTGTTCCTGCTGCGTCCCTTCCCCTTTCCACACCGTCTGAAGACTTTAAAGAGGCCTCGCAGCGTCAGTGTCTGCCAGAGAAATTGGCTCATGAGATAATAACCTTCAAGGCCTGTAATCTTAAATGTTCCTGTTCGTGTGTGTGTGTGTGTAAAGAAATTCAAGACGCGATTTGTACTGAGTCACTTGAACCTTGACTTGTGTAAAGAAAAGTATCCGTGGTTCAGATTAGATAAGAGGAGGTTTTAGTCACCATGGTAATATCAGCCCGGTGCTACAACAAGAAATAAACAGAAATCTAAACAACTGGGCCAAGTCAAGCAAACGGAAGGAGGAGGTGGGAAGAAAAAACACTTGATGGATTGAACAGATGTAAACCATGTTTGCATAAAAATATGAAAACAAGGATATTTTCATAATGTCTCAGTTTCACAGTGGCGGAGTGTAGTGAGACAAAGGTGTCATGTGATAGCTTGTATGCTAAGAGTATAGATATTAAACTCGGTGACTATTTTGGTAAATGTTTTATCTATAAGAGCTTTTGAAACGTGTCTCCTTGCATGTTTTATTGATGGAGGGATTAAGGAAGTGAGTAAGGTCGTTTTCAGGTTAATAATTATTCGCTGTTATCTCATTCAGGCCTCTTACACCCTGAGCAAACACGCAGTGCCAACTCATGCTGCTCTGCAGTTAGGTTCCTTTTCCATCTTTCCTGTCCCATTCTTTCCTTCTCATTGTTTCCTTTTCTTTTCCTGACACCTCGCTGGTACGTGGCTGTTTTTCGTCCAGCATTTCCTGAGACATGCATTTCCCTGCGACAGAGGGCCTTAAACAGAGTCAGAAGATCGGACAGAGTTCATGGAGCAGCTGTGACTCTGTGATGTGACTATTTCAACAGAAGCCCCATTGTGTGTGACTGAAAACTGCACTGAAACACTTAGTTCTTGACTACACCCTCACCCACATGGTCATATATGTGGTGGTGATTCATGGACTCTCCCTTGACTTGCAGAGAGGGCTTATGTAATGTTTTATACCTGCTGGTCCTGCCCCAGTCTCAGATTCATAGTGGACTTTGGAATTATTCCTTCTCTTCAGTCTTGTCATTTGCTGGCAGTTTAGATTGCAATAGTTTAGCTCTTCCACCACCATGGCTAACAGCCTGTCATGGCCACACCTTTCCTTTTCAGTCCCCCTTATCAGTCATACTCGTAAGAAGTGTTCCTGATGCGTGACAGTCACATGTTGCCCTCTCAGACACTTCATGATGTCTGTATTCACTGAACTGGGGTCGTCACCTCTGACATGTTAAACACAACTGCTGTCTTGTTTACACAAAACCATCACTGTGGAGTAGAACTGCAACTAACTGTCGTTTTCTTTATCAAATATAAGGAATAAACTTGTTTTTATTTTTTTTTTAGATGCATTTGTCCATATGTGGAAAATACCCAGTAAATTGTCATTGTAATTTCCTGAAGCCAGTGTCCATATGTTTGTAGTGCTTGTTTTGTCAATTTAAACCTGCATACTTAGTTTATTGTCATAGATATCTATTGATATCTATCTTAAAATAAATAAATTGACCAGGAGTCAAGACACTGTTCAAAGTTGTAGCAATGCATTTTCTACTTTATTAAATATTTTATGCCCTCCAAATATATTCATTTACTTATTAGAGGTTTTGTTGGTTTTATACACTTATTTGCACTAATGGCAGCTTCCACATTAAACTGTAAACACAGACTCTGAGTCAACAGCTTGTTCTCTTCGCAGGCCTCTGGTGTGAAAGTCACGGATGATGTTATTGCAGTCTTCAATGATATGAAGGTGCGCAAGGCTCAGGCGAATGAGGAGGAGAAGAGGAAGAGGAAGAAGGCCATTTTGTTCTGCCTGAGCAAGGACCTCAAGAGCATTGTTATTGACGATGAACAAGAGATCCTGCAGGGGGACGTGGGAACAAAAATCCAGGACCCGTACACGCACTTTGTGAACATGCTGCCCACAAACGACTGCCGCTACGCCCTGTATGATGCGTCCTTTGAGACCAAAGAAACAAAGAAGGAGGACCTGGTCTTTATCTTCTGGTAAGGGGGGACCATCGACAGATATTAGGGTTTTGTGAGTTTCATTAAGACAATAAGTTGTTTAAATAATTCCTCCTCTTTCACAGGGCTCCAGACAGCGCCCCCTTGAAGAGCAAGATGATCTATGCCAGCTCAAAAGATGCTATCAAAAGGAAATTTGAAGGTGAGTCACAATATGTAGTGTAATATTAACAGGGAATTGATATAAAGATACACCACACCCAACCTTCACCTGCACTTATCATTATTTCACTCAGCACGGTGTCAAATGTGGAATTGCTCTTAGTGACAATGCCACAGAAAATTTAGACCTGACCCCAAATTCTAAGTGATTGTTTGACTTGTATTTTCCAGCTAGTCAGAGAAATGATTACTTATGAATACGTCACGGTTGCTTCATGTTTTCTGGATGTGAAAACAGGCAATTTTATCAATGATAATAATATTATGCTTAAGAGGACATGTTATGATAATTCTGGTTCACAATTATAATTTGGGTTCTTACTTAAAGATTTATATGAAAAGACGTCTTTCTCTCCCTCTGAAATGCTTAGTTTTAGCTCCTATCTCTTTAAGGCGCCCTCCTGATAAATCCCAGTCTGCTTTGGTTGGCCCAGTCTGTTGTGATTTGTCAACCAATCATATAGGACATTTTTATCTCCTCTCGCTTTACCTGACTTTGTTAGGCGGGCTACCCTCTCGGCGTGTATTATGCAAATGTGGGGGATCATGATGTCACATGGCACCGTGATGATGCGGAAATATATCGTCCGAACTGATGAGGAGCTAAATTTACCATGAACTGTAGACTCTTTAACTTTGCAGAACTATTACATACGCAAACAACCTATAACACAGTAGAGGAAAGAAACTGAAAAAGCATCATATGTCTCCTTTTAAAATTGGCACTCCTCAGCTAGACATTTCTTTCGTCATATCTAAATGTAACCATGTTTAACACGGGTCTTACCATCCAGTTTGGTTTCTCTGGGTTTTTATTTTTGCTTTCTTCTTGAAAGGATTGAAATGATCATACAAAAGCCTACAAGCCCTTATTATTTACAGCAATATATGTATTACATGTATATATCTTTTGGGGGTGGAAATTTGATGTGTAATTTTGTCTTCTGTCTCCCCCTCCAGGTATTAAGCACGAGTGGCAGGTGAACGGCTTGGAAGACCTCAAAGACCGGCGCACCCTGGCAGAAAGGCTTGGCGGTTCGTCAGTAGTCAGTCTGGAAGGATTACCTATGTAATATTACCACCCCTCCTCCTTGCTGGCTTCAATCGAGGCCTTTCAGACATCTGTTGAGTTTAGCTGTTCATTCCAGTGCGGTTAGGAAAAGGGCAAAAGCAGAATTGGCACCATTTGTTGGACTGTTCTCGGGGAGGGATAATGAGGGTGGGTCTGGGGTCAAGTGACAGTTTAAAAAAAGTTAAATAAATAAAAAGTAAAGAGACTGTCATTCCAGTTCAAGAAACAAAAATGATATGAACAAAACACACACAAAGGAAAAAACATTAAGATACAACTGAGGAAGGATGTTGACGATAAATACACATTATCCATGCTTAAGGACAGGGTTTCATTCTTCCTGGGTTCCATTAGCAAAATCGCAGAGAAAGGGGCACGCGTCAAACTTAAATTTTCCAAACATTGAATCCTGACAAATATTCATTCAACTACATTTTCTTTTGCCAAACTTCTAGTTAAGTGTGAGTAGTTGAGACTAGGTATAGTATAAACTAATTCACCCTTGATTGCACAAGTTGTATCAAAACCTTCTCTGGGGGAACACGGTTAATTATATTTTCTCTTGTGTGTGTTTTTTTTTTTTTTTTATTTTTTTTTTTCCGTCAATCCATTGTTTTTGTTTTGTTTTTCTCTTTTTGAACATGCAAATTCCAAAACTTGAGCAATTCCTTTTTTATTTTCCAGTTCTGGGTCAGAAATCCATGGCATTTGATGTAGTAAACATACAACATTCCTTGTTCGTGTTCAAACCAGGATCTCCTTGATTTAAAAACTTTGGTGTTATGAAGGTTTGACGGGGAGCGATGTGTATATGAAGGACCAGCAGTCAGAGTTTAACCTGACTATTGAATGGTGGATGTTTTGTATCGTCTCCTTATCTCTAATAAAAAGCACTAAACTACGGACTTGTTCTGCTCTTTTTTCTTACTTTTTAACCTTTATCAAAACCAGTTAAATTCTCCCTGAAATCTGTGGTATTTCAAGGCTTTAAGATGTTCAAGCTGTTAAGATTAGTTTCACCAACAGTAGCACCATAGCCACTGTGGACAGTACTCATTGTATAGTCTTACATTTTAAAAACTATGCTCAGATCCCACAGCATAAAAGATTAAACGTCAAAGAAGCTGCTCATCCAATACATTATTTTGCTACATTATATATTTGTTTCAGTATCAACTAGTTTGGTCTTTAAATCAAAATAAAATGCTTTGAAAGTTTTCCCGAAGCTGAAACATGCGTTTTCATTTATCCGACTAACAACCTGATACCCAAAGATGGTCTATGTGGTCTCATAACAGTTATTCCCATAATAAGTTGGAACCAGGTAATGTTTTGGTAGTTTTAAGTTAAACCGTTGCAGAATAATTTCCTATTGATTAAAAGCATGTTTCTGGTGTCCAGTTCCAATGATCCTGCAGTTCCTTCTATTACCACTAGAGGACAACCCAACACCACTCATGAAACTAGACACAAAGACACAGACACCTATAGATCTCTGTTTATTAAAATATATCAAGCATTTTCTTAAAAATAAAATTAACTCTGTCTCTCCGGTCCACATGGAGAAGAGCAAATGTCTGAAATATTAGGCATCAGTGGTTTTAATAAACTTGTCCTTCTATAGCTGTGTATCAGAATGCAGATCATGGAAGATGAATGATTCTTGAAGAGTTACACCATTTTCCCCAATAAAGTACAGCAAGGATGAGGACAAAGACATGTCCTCAGTAGATTTTCACCATCCACAGTTGGAAAATAACATGCTCTTACTAAAACACACTGCACACACTGTGTTTTTTTTCCCCCTCTTATAAAAAGTGGCTTATGTCAATACTGTGGAAACACTGACTCTGGGCAAAGACATGTTAAAGATGCCGCTGTGATGATCTCATAGGCAGATTTGTTTAATAGGCCCAGAAATTACAGGGAGTAAATTAAATACAGGAGAGAAAAACCTCAATGAAGGGAAAGAAGATTCAGAAGTCATAGAGTAGATCTGCTGCATTGGTGCATCACTGGAGGATGATGTACGGATTTAATCCTGTTTTCTCTGTGAAATGAGACAGTTCACCTTGTAGGTTAAAGTCACTTTGTGCTTTCTTGTGTTTTTCCAACTTCTTAGTCCTGGACGCAGTCTAGTCGGTTCCCGTGTACCCAGTAACAGATTTGAGCAAACTTCAGAGGAGTGATGCGCACGGCCACATTGTAATCCCGGTTCTCCCCGTCTATCTCGAGCCACTGGTGTCCAGAGAAAATGCCGATCACCTTCCTTTCCCAGCGCTCTAGGCCGTTGTCCCAAACTCTTCCATACACTCCAGAGCCGCTGGCTCCAGGTCGGGCGTCACAGTGCTGGTATATCAGGTCACTCGACTCTTCTTCCACTGGACAGAATCTGTACACCAGCTCCCCGGGTCTGTCGCTGTCGAAGCCAGAGAAGTGGATGCGATTCCCTGCCAGGTCATCAGAGGAGGGGGCCACAGAGAGGCGCATGAAGGGACGTCTGTGAGGCCAGCGCAGCTCTAGCAGGGCGTAATCAAAGTCCATGCTGACCTCCTGAGGGCCCTGGATCCAGCCCTTTGGCACACGGGTGCGTTTCACCCTCACCCATCGGACCAGAGGCTTCTTGCCAGAAGTGAGGTCGGCTTTTGTGCCATTGATAGACGGTGGAATCAGGAAGCCCACCCTCAGCTTCCTCGCCCCTTTCACATAATCCTTCCCATCATGCACACAGTGGGCCGCTGTGAGTATGTGCTGCTGAGACACAAGAACGCCGGTGCAGCCTGTGGAGATCCGCACGGCTGTGGAGAAAGGGTAATCCAACAGGAAGTTGTCGCCCTGAATGTTAAAGCGACCATCCGCCCCATAGATCTGCCGCCTCACACGCTTGTGCCTGGGCTTCAGTCTGGATCCTCTGCTGGGTGAGAGGTGGGCAAAGAGTTGAGCATCACCCTCAAGATCCTCCTCGCCCTCCACATCCACAGTCGTGAGCGTGCGGGAGCCGTCCGCGTACAGGGTCTCAAACGCCAGTTTGTCAGACAGCTGCTCGCCCTGCTCTCCTCTGTGGAGGCAGCTGGAGTTGCAGTGAGTGATGAAGTCCAGCTGAGCCTGAGAGCTGAAGCGAGAGCGGGTGAGCGGCGTCGGCCTGTGAGGGACCAGCGTGGGGACGTGGACCGGCGGGTGGTGAGGAGGGTGCAGGAGGGACAGGGCAAGAGGGAGGAGGAGATGGAGGAGCAGGAGCAGGTGAGTGAGGCGGGAGCTCTCACGTGGCGTCATCATGGCGATGGGAAACACTGCAAAGACAGAAAATAATCACACACATGAGAGGGGCAGCTGATGAATGAACGAATGAGTTTACAAGGGTTCCTGCATGTTTTCCCAACGAAATCAACTAAAACACACAAACTCAAAATCTCTCTCACAGCAGAACTCAGCGCCTATGCAAGTGAGGTCAGCTTGAAAATCTAAAAATGTTGAAATGCAACACTGAGTTTCATGCGGTGCGTTGAGGCAACAATGAACCTATTGTTCTGATAATATAGATTACCAGGAAAATAGGATTTCAGGCAGACGGAAACAAACAAGCATTTTAATGTCTGTTTGGTACAAAAAGTCCCAGGAAAGGTCCAATCAAAGACGAAGCAACGTGGCCACAGGCAAAGCTGAAAATCTGGACTGAAAACAAATGAAGTTTGGGATAGCTTGAAAAAAAAGAGTCAGGATGTGATTTCCAGGACAGAAATTCTGCAGCATAACAAGCCAAATATGTGAACAAGAGGTTGCTAATAAAAAAACGATCAAATATTTGTCGCAGCTCAGATGTAAAACGTTGATTTCCATCAAACATTAACTACTTCGCAGTGTGTGTGGGGCTCTCAGGGCAGATCAGCCGGGACAAAGAGACACTCGATCCCCCTCTAAATGCTCCGGACCTGGAGGCACTCATGGCACGAAGAGAGCAGGTGTGTAAAAAGTGGGGAGGAAAAAAAGAAAAACAAGTCGAGGCACGGCCGCAAAACAGAGCATTAGAGCATTATTGCTGACAAAAGACAGGGTGGGGCCTGTCCACACACCTATGTTCCCATATAACAGTACAAAGGAGGCATGGTTGCAACGGGGATCTCCTGTGAGCAGGGAAAGTACAAACTTCTTTCAGTGTTGACGTGTTAGACACATGACAGCTCTGACACAGTTAACACCAGCTACAGAGGATCTCAAGTGGAAAATTATCTGGTGCAGAAGTGGCAAACTGGGACATAAACCTGCAGCACAACTTATTTAAAACAATACAAGTGACGTGTTTATGGACAAAATTGCAAAACTGCTGTGGCAAGGCAGATTTAATCTAAGTGATTATAGGATGTTGAGCCATGAAACCACTGTTTTCAGGTCCTTTTCCAGCAGTGAAACTCCTTATTTGACTTTATAGATAAAAACTTCAGGCTCTAAATCATAAACCACAGCTCTCCCTCAGGGGTAAAGAGGCTCCTTCTGATGAAAACCACAGGAAAACGATCCAGGAGACATCCCACGTGGAGACGGGATAAAGGAAGGGCAATGAGTTTTGGCTTGCGGCACTGGGATGCAACTTTGAGAAGGAGAAATATGAGGGAAAGCTTTGTTTTCAAAATGATTATAGGGAAGCTACAAAATGACAATTATATTAGTGCAGAACTGATACAAGCAGGTTTGCAGCTGAAGTAGAGGACTCTGTTCCGCATGTTAATGTGATTTAATCGTCATCTCATGAATGCAGCAGAGTCAAACAAAGGTCAACTCCTTCTGATATAATGTCACAGATCATCGGATGTTAAAGACTGTAGGGAATCAGACGGAGATGAAAAACCTCACATAGAGACAAGCAACATTTAATCTTTGTCCATCATTTCATCCACATCTGGACTGAATGATCAGAGTACATCTGGCTATAGAAACAATTGTCTGTATGTATAAGAGCTATTAATGTCACAGTGGTGGTGGGTCCCAGTAAAAACAGAACAGGGAAACAAGGATCTTTAGCCATGTCTCTAAACTTCACAATTAAACCACTGAATCGAACACATTACCTCCTGGTCAGAGGTTGATGGTCCGTGTTTACATCCCCATCAGGTTTTGCTCCCCATCAGACGCGTCGTTCGGGATCACTTCCCAGGTTTCCTTCATCCTCTCCGGTGGCAGACAGGTCCTCTGTCCCTCCGTCTCCGTCTCCGTGTCCGGAAACTACAAATCTGTGTCGCTCTTTTATAAAAGCAAAAACAAAAGATGTAGGAGAATGTCCGGACGCGTGTGCCGTGTGACCCGCTCAGCTCAGACACAGAGCAACAAATAAAAGTCTCCGGCCCCGGAGAAGAGTTTCCTCCCGGTCCCACGTCCCGGCGCCCCGCCTCCGCCCCTCCCTGCCCGCCGAGAGGCGACTCTGCCCGGCCACCAGCCCCACAGAGCGAGCCCCTCAGGTACAGCCTCCTCCACATGCATTTCACCTTCATATCATTTAATAATAAACGGACTAAATCAGATTAAAGTCGTAACACGTTGAGATTTATTTCTGAAAGTCACGCCTGTGCATAAACAAGCTAAGCAAATTTAACATTAATTAAGCTAAGTGTAGCTAATTAAGCTAACATTTGCTAATTAGAACCAAACATAAAAAGTAAAGATGTGGCTCTCGGGGATGTTATTAGTTTCATCATTTGGTCACAATCATCACTGATAACCAAATACCAACTTGTTTAGCAACACATAGCATTTTGATATTATATATTTATGTTGTGTGTTGTGTACGCCAACATTCGCTAATTAGCACTAAGCACAGTACAGCGGAGGCTAATGAGAATGTCAGAGACAGCCAATGCCATCACACATACCTGAAGTTAGCGCGATAGGATGCTAGTGTTTGCTAGTTAGCGTTAAACATAACTGCTGCCCTCAAATGGCTCAAGTGTTCTCTGTGTTCTGGAGAAGAAGTCATGTGAATGTCCCCTGTGGTGTTCACGACTCTACACCTCAGAATTATCTGCAGAGAATGTCCAGAGTTGGGAGGTGTTTGCTCACATTTCCTATAGCAGTTCCTCTCTTTACTGGATGGTAAGTAGATATAATATAAGTCTTGCTGCATGTTTTTTTTACAGGAATCTTAAATGTGTCTGAGGAAAATATTGATAAATGTCAGATCTTTTCCCTTCGTCACTGTGCCTGACATTTACATTACATACCTGCTGCTACTCTCATGTCCTAAACACCTCTTCCCACATCGAGAACACAAGCTCACACGCACCATGGGGGGGGTGTTCTAACATGTTTACCTGTTGTGTGTTCACTAGAAAACTTGGTTTAGCACGTTAGCATGTTAAAATCGTTCCAAACAAACTGGCAAACTTTGTTGATATATTTGAGTCTGGACCAAAGTGGTTGACTGAGCAACTGACAAGACATCAGCGTCCATAGAGCCATGACACCAGCGTGGCTGAAACCCTAAACACTGCATTGATCAAACTCTGTCTAACAAGCTAACCAACAATCTTCTTAAATATATATTTTCTCTGTTTTATTACACCAAAGAAATTCGGTCTTCAGACAACCTGTAAATTCCAGGCTGTAGGGTAACTTCTGTTTTGTAAAGAAATGTATCGTACAGATGCATGTTTAAGGCATTATACTGTCATACTGTGAAGCTGTGTGATGGAATAAAGATTTAACATCCAGTACAGTAAATCAACATCGATGATTTTTTTCATTCGTGACTTACTTACAAATCGTAAGTATTTACATTTTTCATATCGGGCATTTGGCACCCGTGTGCAATGAGGCCTAAGATTATCCAGACAAGAAAAGTCTAGTCTCCGGTATCAGAACACGCCAATTATCATGCGTGCCAGGAGTTATAAAAGATACAAGTAAAGACCAACTACTAGCAGGCAGGCAGAGGACTGTTGGGGCTTGTTGGCTGCAGCATTCATCTCCTCTGCTGCTGTCTGACATTGATCTCCAAGAGGTCTTTCATCCCTCTGTAAACCTGTGGAATTTGGGAAGCTGTGCACCGACGCTCCCATGGGGTTTGTGGCAGTTGCAGGGGTGGCGAAACAGAGCTCCCAGTCACAGCGACAGTGCTTTCAGGAATGCTGAGGAATCTCCCGACAAGGACACAGGTCAGGCTGTCAGCACGGTGTGACTGCTGATGTCCTCAAATGTCACCCCAAAGGAAATACCTATCCCCTACCTGCCACGAAATAGTCACTGCTACTGTTCCTGCAGAATGGACAGAATGGACGGTGCAGTGTTGACAGATTGAGTGTGGAATATGCTCTCAGAACATAGAAGGAAATGTGGATGGGAGTGAAGGTAGCAGGCAGAAAGCCAGAGAGGTGTAAATGTATAACTCTGTGAACATGCTGTGTGTGATGATGGTATCACTGTCTGTCTCTGTGAGAGTGAGCACAAGACATTCTTTGTGTTTATGTTTGGCACTCAGCAACCTGGATCCTGTTTCTCTGTGGATTCGTCTCTTTCCGTTCTCTTTTTGTTCTTCCTCGCAGAAAGGTCTGCTCTGGTTATTTTCCAGCAGGACAGAATATATTGATAGGATTAGTTCAACCTTTTTGCGAAATAGTTGGATGAAGTTGGATTACTGGACAGTAAAATGTACTTAGATCCAGCAAACTGGAACAGGGGGAAATGTGTATATATTATATAAGATATTATATAATAACATTTTACGTTGATTTAAATGTGGTTGTTTTTCATCTGGTAGAACTGGATTGGTAAAACTGAAGGTTGTGTTAGGTCTATACTTTAATTTAAAACTAGTATGTGTGATGTAAATGACTCGGGAAAACAAGAATGTATCACTTCACTTTCCAAATACAACAGTACAAATAAAACAGTTAAAAAAGGTTTTGATTATACCTTGATGTGGCAGTGTATCCTGGGAGACACAAATCGTAAAATCTGTGTTTGGCAAACACTTGAAACAACTTCCAAGGTTCATTTATGGCTTTGATTTCAGAAAAGCTCCCTTCAACGTAACACTTTAAAAGAAAGGAATCTGCCCTCGAACTGTGAAACGACAGTTGCTGGTAGTATATCGTTCATTTTCATGTTGCTCAGTTGTTCAGGTCCAGGGTCACAAGGTGCTGGAGCCCAGGAACAAGGTCTCAGCATGCTTTTCATGGGTGAAAAGAGTAAATGAACACTTAGACACAGACAGTTTTCTAGTCCATCACAGGGTTAATACTGTCCACATTTACCACTTTAAATTCACTTTACTTGAATGTCTTTGGCATTTAAGAGGCCACGCAAGTGACCGCAGGGAGAACATGTCAACTCCAGATGAAACAAAATTCCTGTACCGCAAATTGACCCCATGACACTGACACACTGCTGCCTCTGTTTGACGGTGTAATTTTTTTCCCACTGCCAACTGAGGTCCACGTCACCAACTGTGCTCATTTATACATGGACACCAGGTGGGACAGTTGTTTTATTGGCCACCCATGGGCTGTTTAGCATCTGGTCAGTGGAGCAGGCCTCCTGCTCGTTGAACAGGCCAGATGTGGACATGTGAACGGTAGCAGTGATTTATTAGTGGCGTATTTATCAGCCAGCTAGAAAACATGCAAAGACTTAGATTTCTCTGCATGAATATTTCAAGGTTGTAAATAAACAGCTACTGCTTTTAAAAACAGTTGTTTTTGACCTGTTGACTGTTACTATACAATATTTTGCATGACAGGTGTTGTGTATTTGTCCATTGATTCTTTAATGGTGCTCTGACCCCACCAGCACGGCAGCATCCTCACAATGACAGTGCCAAGCGGATTTCATGTCATATTGCCATCTCAGTTTAGTGTGTAAAAATGCTAAAAGTCAGCTGAGGCTAAAATCCCAGTGTTACTGTCAGTGTACATTTTTACAGGTATTTAATCATAAAACAAAGTAATGGAAAAATCAACTTGCTGTGGTGCTAGAGTCAATTTTAAGGATCTAAGTTAATAGGTGTCATCCCCTGGGAAACAGGAACATCTGTACAAAATTCAATAGCAAATCCACTCAGGACTCAGGCTTAGATCAAAGGGGTGCATCAACCAACCAACTAATCAACCAATCAACTAACCAACCAACTAACCAACCCAACAACAAACAAACCAACTAACCAACAGTGAACAACCTACTATGGATCCAATGAAACACAAAATAACCGTGTTCTTTGCACAACATTTCACTAATTGCATTTTTCTTGTGATATACTCAACACTTTTAACTCTTCAGGCCTAGAAACGGTTCAAATAAGATAATGGAAGAAGCAAAAATAACTCTTCAAGTTCAAGTACTCAAAACTGATGTGCACACATGTCATCATTTTAGGGAAAGAAGAATGTTGGTGGGTAAATACCACATCACATGATAACCTTGGGAATACACTGAACGGCTCGGAGCAGTTTGACAGTGATGTGTATTTTTCCTGCTTCTGTTTCTTGAACGCTCAGGTCCTGAAGGTCAGTAACCTTCCTGCTCAGACCCCAACCCCCCCAATCCTCACACCCTCATTCTTTCCAAGATGATTCATTTAAGAAAACTAGAAAAGTGCCACGCAGTCCCTCTTTTCCCCCCTGATGCTGTCCTGTTCATTAACATCTGACCACTTTTCAGAGAAGTGAAGTATTAGTCTGTCACTGTGAAGGGCGAGAAAAGAAAACGGATGAAGGAAGCTGAAAATAAAAACCATCAGGTTATTGGCCATCTGTGTCACTTGTGTTTGACTTTTTAATGCGGCGTTTGAGCAGGATTCCTTATATAATATCCATATATATATATGTCATTACTGGTAGCTGTCTGAGCTGTGCAGCCTGGAGGAAAGCAGTGTGGAGGATTTCAGATGAGTGAGTTCACGCTGGGTATGTGTGAGCAGACATACCTTAAATTTCCATGGAAATGATGCCACTGAGCACAAGTCAAAGCCTGTAAAAGTTCCATATTGTACAAACAGAATCCATACCTTATATCATTTTCTTTAAATGCATTTTTATTTCAAGGTGGTGAGCGAGAACGTTGTCCCGTCTGCCCAATATGGTGTATTGAGCTGACAAGTCAGGGATCTATTATTTGGATCACAAGCTTTTCTCCAAACTCTTTTATTCTGAGCCTTGAAATAGTAGAATGAACCTTTCTGAACCATCCTGTAGCTCTTGACCCGCCGTCGGCAGGACCGTCTCGTCACTTAGGAACCGCAGGAACGGGGAGCCTTTTCAGAGTGAAGTTCTTTAAAGAGTGACTCTGTGGACACAAAGAATGTTGCCTTTCTCCTCTCCAGCTTGTGCCTCTGTGTTTTATGTCCCCTTTTTTTTCTATCTTGATAGATTTATTGCTTCTTCACCCCCCGTCCCTTTCATCAAGGCCTTCCTGTCCCATCTGCCTCTTCTCATTATCAGGTCCAAACAGAGTTGATATTTTCCACATTTCAGCCCATGTGTTGTTGCATCATTGGACAAAGAGCTTCATCTGTGACAGGAACTACCTTTTCAGAAGTTAGATTTTCCCCTCTGGAAAAATATTTCATCCTCCTGTGCAGCAGATATTCCTCCTGCCGTTGCTCCCTGGTTCTCCTGCAGGGCCTTGCGGGTACGTATTCAGCCCGACTTCCCCTCGGCATGATGTCATTTCAGTTTGGCTGTAAGAGAAGAAGAAAAAAAAAGAAAAACACAGTTAGCAAAAACAGAAGTAAGGAATGCAAACTGACTGAGTGAGATGAAATCCATCAGGAGCGAGGCGGGAGAGTGTGGCTCCTTATGTCTGGGCAGAGTGAAGTGTAGGAAGAAGTCTACTGCCGAGATTAGAAGTAATCCCAAACAGTATTCAGCTGCAGCCTCTGGCCTCTGATAACCTTAAAACATCTCTCTGGAAAGATATATGGAGATGAGAAGGGCATCTGTTTGCTTCATCAAGTCATTCAAGAGGAATGATGGTCCCAAAGGGCAAAATAAAAGCTGGCATTTAACCTCCTATTATCTGAACCAGATAACTATGACGTTTCACTCAAGTGTTTATTTTTATTTGTCGTTTTTTTCATTAATAATATTATTATCGCTGTGTTAATCATGACAACGTACAAATCTTGACCCTGAAAACAATACTGTCCAACAGGGAAATTAACAAAAGCAAATCAAACGTCAAATGTCTTCATTTACTCAAGAAAAAAAACCCACTTTCCACGCAAACTCCCAGTTTGATGAAAACATCAAAATACTTGATAGAAAGTCAAGAGCGACAGGCACCAGAGCAGGGCTTCAATATTTGGGTGATGGCTGCTTAAGTGATACCAGAGAAGAGAAATTGTGGAGGGAATGCTAGAGATGTGAGATGTGAGTTGTTTGGTGAGGCCAGAGAAAACACAGACGTGCCTCTATCGGCAGTGACAACTGAAGTGTGTGGAGGCTCGGTCGTCATACACATGTTATACATTGTGGAAAATGTGATCCGACCCTAGAATGACAGAAAGAGAGGCTCCATCGCAGCAATGTGGTTTGAATATCAAAAATTCCGTTTTTAAAAAAAGAGCTGTGATAGAAACACAACGCGCCTCCAACCACATGACATAGATCAAACTTTCTAAAGCTGTTTCCATGGAGGAGACAGAGACAAAAAGCATTCAGCTCATTTGAGCGCAGGAACAAATCTGCTGTAAAGGACTCGGTAAACAGACCCAAATATTTACAGCCTCAGAGCGAACATTCCCGCTGACTCTCGTCTGTGTGAGTCTCTTACTCATGCACAAAGACGCTTGAGTTTCATTGATGAGTTTGCTCCTAAAAAGATCCTTATTCCACCCTTTGAGTTTGTACGTTTCTCTGTCAGCTCCCACTACGCCACTGATAAGTTGTGGCAAATTTTTTCACCTGTTCATTAACCAACTTGGAACAAAGATTGAAGGTAGAAAACAACTCACCCCAACTGCAATGATTTATGTAACTCAAAACCCATTAGCTTTTATATTGATTATTATATATCTTTATATGTGCATTCTTTAATGTGTGTCTCCAATCTGTATAGGATGTATTGTTGAAAATAGTTCTTTATTTCAATTAAAGATGGCATATTCTTCACATGTTTTCTGTAACTGCTCAGTTCTACCGTTGCTGAATCAGTTCCCAGGTGAAAACTCAGAGCTTCGATAAGACTTGTAGATGTTCTTTAATGAAAAGTCCAATAATACAATTTAAAAAAACAAACAATGAACATTTTGTCATTTAAAGCTGAATAAATTGATTATGTGGGCTCTTGGGTGAAGCATAAGAATCTTAAATATGTTGGTAGGGTGTTCTCAAGCAGTTGTTTGTTTGCATATCAGAGGAAGCCTCCATTTGGAGTTGTGTATCCATCACAGTCAGTAAGTGAGCGAGAGCAGATTTTCAGGCCAGGAATCCTTTTTACATAATACGTTGACATCTGATCCATGGGTTGTACTGACAATATCAGTGCAGGTTTTATATATTTATTTCATTTTCAACTTTCCATGTTACACATTTTTATTTAGTTTCATGAATAGTTTGACATAGTCGGAATAAATGTTTAAAAGTAGCACCGGCTAATAATCATGTTTACCAACCTGTCTCTTGCATCACAGTAAACATCCAGACTGAGGGGCCTAAATGGAATGTACTGGAATGTTATCGCCACAGAGAAATGGCAAAGGCCCCGCCCACAGGAACAATACGGTTGCCAGGTAACGAAAAACCCTTGATAGTTTGATAGTGAACACACATAACCCCCACACACACACACACAGACTTGCATAGACTTACTTTGATTACCTGGAGACTTACTCTAACTTTAACCTAAACCTAACCATAACCTTTTCTAACCTTAAAAAATGTCTTCAGCAGTACAGCTGTGAATGTAGCAGTGTATTCTCTGTGCAGTTTAGGTTATTTCAAATCAAATAGATGCAACAGATCCTCAGACCAAGTCTCATCTTGTTTGCCACTTGTTGATTTAAGTGAAGATGATTTAGACCCAAAGTCAGCCGACTTCAGCCCTGGAACAGAACGCAGTGTCTCCTGTGCCCAGGGGCCCGGAGAGGCTGACAATATTGAGGCAGGTTTAAATACAGGATATTTCAAAGATTACCATAAATGTTTTTTTTAACCAATTTCTCCTCTATCCTACACATTTCATGTTTACTTCCAGTTCAAAGAAATACTCCCAATATTCTTCAGAAGCAGAGCAGATGAAGGTGAAGAGGTGAAAGCAGAGTGCAACGAGATGCCAGAGAGACTTTCAGCACAGGAAGGACAGGCAGCACAAAGTCATGAGACAGATCCTGAATTCATGAGAGATTTTCTACTAAAACTGTCGCTGCAGTGTGGTCCATATTTTTCTCATTGGTGCAGTAAAGAGCTTATTTGCTCAGTGAGATATTTGGTGGGAGTGACTGTTAAAGTCAGTGCTCACCACTGATGTCTGAAACACTTGAGTTGACCATATTCCAGATTAACTCTTTTACTCTTAAACCAGTCATATAATTGTTATGCCTCAATGCCCCCCAGTGTCATTCAGCATGTCTGGGTTGTCTGTTTGTCTTCTTGTGAACACAATAACTCAAGAATGCCAAATACAAACATTCAGTTTGACTCAACAACAACCGGATCGGATTTTGGTGGCCAGCGATGAAAGATCCAGGTCACTGGGACTTCACTAAGCATATGTTTTGCCTTCAGAACACAATATCTGAGGAACACCTTCAGAGAATTCTTTCAAATTTGGTTATGTTCACTTGGATGGAAAAAAGAACTGATGAGAATTGGATGTTCACTGTGACCTTATAAATCAACAGTTTTAGTCTTGTGAACGCAACATATCAAGATCGCCTGAAGGGAAGTTCTTCAAACTCGGTCAGAACATTCCCTCAGACTAAAAAATGAACTGATTAGATTTTAGTGGTCGAAGTGCACGGTGGGAATTTCTTCAAATTGTGACCAGTTGTCTATTGGACTCAAAGATCAAACGTCACCAGAACTAGTTTGTAGTGAAAACTGCACTTGGTAAACACATTAAAAACCAGGCTAAGTTTGAACTTTTAGGCAGTTGGCAGGACATTTGTATTTCAGATGATAGTGAGTTTAATTTATGGTTTTTTTTTGTATGTTTCTTGTTTAACTCCATCATTTATTTTCTTGATGAATCCCCACATTTGTGGAATTGGTGATTTTGATCCTCAGATGTGAGCAGCAGATCCAGATGCAGCTCTGACAAACAAAGCCGTGAGGCTCCAGGCTGACAGATCTCCTTCCCTCTCTTCTTATCTGCAGCTGCTAATCATCTTATTTACATGCAGGATTAATTTAGTGACACTGCTCTCCAACAGAAAACGTACATAATTACTGTCAGCCTCACATAAACTGGACAACTTGTCTGTGAATGAAGACAAACAAAGCTGTCTCTCTGAGCCAGACACACCCGTCACTCTCCACCAACCAATTAAAAGTTGCTAACAAGAGCTAAATTATCAGTGCACGTGTCGAGCTGTTACGACATCAAGTGAAATTAAAGTAGGTTTCCACTGTTCACCCCCCCCCCCCCCCCAATATATCCACTACAGGGAGTTTTATGATTCTGCCTCTGCCAGAGCTGTGCGAGCTAAATGAGGAGCACGCCAAAAGAGTGCACTGGGAGGTTTTCATGCTTATGAAAAAATATATCTGAAAGGACGGGAGCGTGGCCTCTCTCGCTGCATTCTTTCCTTTATCAGGAATTCGCTGAGGTTTGGCGTTCACTTCTTATTGGAGCCTTTTCCTGTTCGCCGGGGAATAACGAGGCCTTGCATGTGCTGTCCCGGTGCACTTTGAACAGAGACTGTGCTTCAGAGCTGTCCAAGTGCTCAGGGCAACTCCACACCCACAGTTTAATCCTTTAAACACTGCACATCACACAAACAAAGCAGGCCCCCACTCCCAGTGTCCAAATCAGACCCCTGAAAGCCGCGGAGAGCTCATTTTCCCCGAGAATAATGCTCTCTATGCAGATCAGCCACAAGCTTCGGTTCAGGGTTTTGTCCCAGTGTCTGGTTCTCTTTTCAGCATGCGAACAGACTGATGAAGCAATGATGCTCATAATTGGATTCCTGCATGGCACATCTTTGCTCTATGCTCAGCTGGAGCTCATTGTTTTTGACCAGCGTTTAAGCCACGACTGATTAGGGTCTGTAAATTCAACAGACAGGGGATGGCACCAAGATTTACAGCTCCAAAAAGGCTTCACCGCCACGCAAAACATTCCAGCGACAACTGTTTAATTGAGAACTTATCTGAAGGCTATCCACAGCCAAATAAACAAAACGACTATCAGCGCCTGTGAATCTGGGATGATTACAAAAGCTCTGCAAATGCATATCTGCTTATAATAAATTGTAGAATCCAAAACATACCCCGAGCTAAGCCAAGGAAAACTTGGAGAAAAACTTGTCTGGCACAGAGAAGCAGTTGGAGGATCAAGACGTTCTGTACCAGCAAGACCAGTAAAACAGTAAATAAATGTTTTTTTTTCATTCACCAAATATTTTGGTAAGAAAGAAGAAATGGAAAAATAAGATAAATACGGATAGAAAGGAACATATTTTGTCTGAAGAAACTCGCTTTTGTTTTCATTATTCCCTCTTCCCTTATCTCTCTGATTAATTTGTTTGGAGAGTAACTGTGTAATCCTGATAAATATTACAACCTGTCGTAATCACGTTAACACACAGATCCAGTGCATCAGACATCTCACACCAACTGTTTCTGTTTCTCCCTGAAACACACGAAGCAGCACAGACGTCTGGCGGCTAAGGCCAGGCGGTGGGACGAGTGACAACAGTAATAACCTAATAGAGAGAGACAGACAGAGAGAGAGACAGAGGCACATGAGGTGACTGAGGGGACTGAGGTGGTCGAAGCCTGATCCATACGAGGCTGGCTGCAGCTGTGTCCTCACACCACACTCTACTCATATCTACATCCAGATTACTAACAGTATTACTCAGCCTTACACACTGCTGATATATTTTTATTAATTCATACAGATTGCATTACATCATAGATTACATTCATCTCCAGTAGAATTACAGTTAAAGGCACCCTGTGGAGTTTTAAATCTCACTTCAGACTTTTGATGCAGTAAAGGCAAAGTTAAATGGAAAGATCCCTTATTGTCTTTTCTTTGAGTTTAACCTCCACGTGCACAGGGTGGTCGTGTTATCATGAGGCTTATGTGATGCACACTCCTGCCTGTAGATAGTATGTGGACCGCTGGTGATGCTGTAACGCACCATATCAGGTAGAAAAACACCAACTAGATTTTTCATATTGTGATTTATTCCCTTTTACATGATTGGTTTTATCACCCAGCTGTCTAGTGTAAACACTGCAAGTTTAAAAACATCCAATAGAGGGTGTTGCCATGTTCTATGTGGTAAAGAACTCATTCAGTGTGGCCACATGCTGTGTGTAGAGGTGCACCACAGGGCGTGTCAGTACACTGTGCCATCGCTGAATGAAGTACTAAAGACCAAAATACCTTTTTTCGTCTGGTGTTTCTCTTTCCGATTTTCAGTGACAAATAGAAACTCCCTGAGGAAATTCTGGTATTTTTTCGACCTGGGCCCTATGTCTGTAAATGTGGGTGTGTAAATGAAGTTGTGAATGAGACGTCTAGTTGAGCGAGACATGTGAGACTCTTAGCAAAGACCCAGAATAATCCAGAATAACAATTTGTGTCATTTATTGGCCACAAAAGTGGACATTTCGTAGACTGTCGCAGTTGCCCCATTAGATTACATTCTAGCCACTGCCACGGTGTCACTGTGATCTATGCTGGACCGATTCCCAAAGATTTTATCTGCACCATTTATTTACACAACCACATTTATAAACATAGGGCCCACGTTAAAGAATACCGCTATTCACCTTTAGTTTAATCTCTGTATTTTCTCTTTTGTGTTTTCGCTCATGTCAAGACCACTCTTTGTTTCTCGCCTGGCGTCCAGTATTTGTGTTAGTGTCACTTTCTCTTTTCATGCAGGGGCCATGTAACCAGGAGGTGTTCTTGAAAAATGAGCCTGTGACTTGGCAGGGTGTTGAACGACTGTCAGCTTAAAGAGCGCCGGTTCACCAGCTCTACCGCAGAACCAAAGGAAATCTACTCAGCCGCCAAGTCCCAGATGCCCTCTGGTCACCCACAACAAACACCCCGAGCATACATTAAAACCACAGAGGCTTTAACCTGCTGTCATTAGTTCCTTTCATATTAACACTTTTCCTCACTTCTCACAAAAAACTGCACCGTCATTAAATCCTGACCTACAGTGTAGATTCTTTTCCAGCACCCGGATAGTTTTTACAATTGTAGCTGTTACAGCTCCCAGATGTGAAAAGCTGTTTGACTGGCGCAGATGGAGGAATAAGTTCCCTGATGATGTGAAGACATCATTTTACATCTTCTCAACGATTTTACAGATTCAAATCAGAGATCACAAACCTACTTCACTTTTAAATACAGCAGAAAGAACCAATCGATTTGTCATTTCACGTAATTCTTCCCAAAAAACTCCAAACTTTCCTAAGTTCTAACTTCTCTGCTTTTTATGTCAGTGACAGACATTACACATTATGTTTTCCAGTTGTACGTCTGTCCATGGATCACATTCTTGTGAACATGATATCTCAAGAACATCTTGAGGGGAATTTTCTTTAAACTCAGTACAAATGTTCACTTAGATTTGGCTGGTCATGGGTCAAAGGTCATGTTTTTGGCCTCTTGAACATGATATCTCAAATCTGCCTTTGTGGAATTTCTTCACAGTTTGACCAGTTTCCACTTGTACTCAGAGATGAACTGATTAGATTTCAGTGGTCAAAGGTCATTGTGAAATAATAATAAAATGTATGTAGACTACAACTGCATTGGTGGGAGGTGTTTCTAGATTAATTGTTAAACTGATATATTTGAGTGTAGAAATATTTCTTTGACAAAATACACCATTTGATGACATTACATTGAAATTCTAACACACATTTTTATTATTATCTCTAAAATGATTAAATGACTAGTGAAGAAAAGAAGCTGCAGATTAAGTGATGATGACACATTCATTAGCTGCAGTCCTACTTAAAAGCTGCAGTGTTCTCAGATTACACTTGTGGAGACTGTGCAGGACTCGGTCCGCTGGCTGTTTCCCATCGAAATCATATCTTTCGCTTCCTTTATACAAAACAAAAATATGGAAACAGTGAGCGGGTTAAGGCACCACAAACATCACCAACCTGCTGCTCATGAATCAGCTGAGAGCTGACAGCTCCGTAACAATGGACTCCACCTGACCTTTCCTTGTTGCTGCTCTCAGCACCAGAGCTGCCGCTGCCGCTGCCGCAGGGTGGTGAGAGTCTGAGGGTCTGTGCGACCCAGCAGGACGGCAGACCGGAGCGCCACTGTTTCAACACAAAATAAGTAGAAAAACAAATAGCAGACACTTCTGACTAAATGTCAGGGTTTGGTTTATTTCACCTGGCTGTTGAATTTGTCTTTAACACGGAGATGAAGCACATGAGGTTTGCACAGCCTGATGAATAGGTTGAAGGTGTGTGAGAGCAGGAGAGCTGCTGCTGCTGGAGGAGGAGTTGATTTCAGTCGGCCTCTAGTTACCGAGCTGTGTTGTTTCTTTTCCACTGTCGCCCAGACACCATGTGACAGACAGATGGAGCTTTAAGTCGTGACTCACACTGACACTCGCTTTAGCGCCACAGTGACCGTGCGTGACAGAGGTTTCAAAAGGGAGCACAGAGACAAGCTTACAGGCCAAATTTAAGTCTCTGAACTTTCTTTCTTCTCTGTTATAATATCTTGATTTTCTCAGCCATTCTCCTTCACCGGTTGTTTTTTTTCTCCGCTAAGACCCACACAAAGAGACTTATTCCACTCCCAGCTCTTTATTCATTCCCCACGTTAAGCTTTTCTCACTCCGCTCCCTTTCTCCTGCTTTGGCTGTTATGCTGGGAAACACATCCAGCAATGTCACTCAAGTAAAGCAGGGCAGAAAGTTAACGTTCAGTATTTGTCTCTCCGGCCTCCCAGCTCTCATCATCTGATACTCTCTCTCTGAGCTGCACGCGGTGTCAGATTCTACCGGGTCAAGGCCCGGAGAGGCAGAGAGGGAGAATACGAGACAGATTACTGACATTCTGGGTGTGAACCCCGTGTTATTCCGCTTCCAAAAATATATTTTTGTGGTTTCTTGGTGTATCCAGAGACGTACGTGTTGCCTCAGCAGTCTGGGCATGTGCAACATATTTTCTGCAACCCACATGGTAAACGGCGCGTGGGAGCGAGGCCAGGTATCTTAATCCCCATCACCCTTGGGATTCCCCACCAAGAGATCCCATTAGTGAGGATAAAAGCTGTAATGTAGTCCGGAGAGGCTCGGTGGACTTGTGGTGCGCTGCAACCCCCACAGGCCAGCGGTGACCTCCATCTGATCCCTCACTAACTGGAATTACAGCTCCGGCTCCAACAGGCAGTGTAAAAGAGCAATGAACTGTAAAGCATTCTGATGTCTTAATGAACAACATACGCACAGAAACAAGTCCAGTAAAGGGCACCTATAAATATGAAAAGTGCAGCTGGATACTTGCAGATTCCACAGAAACCGCTCCAAACCATTTGAGGGTTTGCGGAGCGAGGAGAGGAGACTTTTCAACACTCAGAAACTCTTTGAAAACAAATGTGAGTTGTGTGGCAAGAAGCCGCATGTTGCCACAGTTCGACAAACCCACAGAAACAACAGTTGCATGAGTCTAAACATGAGCCTCACGAAGTGAAACAGAGGAATCTGAAGGGAGGAAACTCGTCTGCATCCTCCTCAGACATACGGAACGGTACATAACCCTGGGTCAGCATCTGGTGTCACTGAGCAATAATCACACACGATGTGAACACGTGAAATAATTCCGCGACTAGATCCGGAGATCAGGAAATTTATTCACTTTAATGATGTCTGGAGAGCGGTCAGAGCGGGCGTCGGAGCGTGAAAATGTGAGACACCTGAACATAAACGGCAACCTTCATCCTGAATGTCGACCAGGATGAAAGGAAACACGTGCTGAAGCGAGCGGGGGCCAGTTAATGATCAATTTTCGTGATTGTGAAAAACAACAAATGGTTGCAGAGTCACTTTCATCAAGCCAGATATAATCCGAGGCCTCGATTATATCATTTTAACGAGCACAAACCAAATCCAAGGTCGTTTATCAGCTCAGGTACACAAACAAAACAGGGGGGGGGGGGGGGTCTGAATTCCTCTGGACTGTATTCACCATATTTGGCCTCAGTTCTGTGTGTAATCACTTCAGCATGTTTCCCCCCGTAGTTTCATTTAAAGCGAAGCTGCAGGAGGAAGGTTTGGTCCGAGGCCCGTACCCTCAGGTGAAAATTAAATTCTAATGTATGTTACAATATATTTAGAACATAACAGCATTTTATGACCAAGATAAAGGATGCTTCGGTCTGTTTAAATCCCCTATTACTTTTTTTAATTCTCTTATTCTTACTGTGCTACTATTGCTCATAAAAATTGAACATTAAAAGTATGAAGTACTTTTCTTACAGTGGAGCGGGTTGGAAATGTTTAAATAACTTTCTTTATTTACTTCCTGTTAACAAACACAAGACCAGGTCCCTTCCACTGATCTTCATAAGAGATTTATCATGAGGTAAAGGCATGATGACATCATAATGCTCAAACAGTCCATGTGATGTTGCTCTGGTGAAAATGACGGAGGATTCAAGGATGCAATGGTTAAGTTATGCAGTAATATTAGTAATACGTAACATGTATAAAGTGTAACGTGTAGTAAAATGCGCCTTATGTCGTGTGCTGAGAAATAAGGATTAAAAAAATGAAAGAGACAATGTTCTGTATGAGGTTTAGATGTGTAAAGGTCAAAGTTCACCATCCTGAAGGCCTGAGAGGAAACGTCTTCTATGTGTGAACACAGACAGACGCTGGAATATTCTGCTGCTGTGACGTCAAAGCAAATGCTTCTTCCTGACTGTGTAAAAATGCAGGAGTCAGAGGGTTCGGCCATTCCTTGTTTACAGAAGGTAACAGACGACTCTGGCAGCAACAGATTCTGCTGCAAAGCCTTTTAGTTTTCGGTCCCCTGCTCGGCGGTAATGCTGAGAACTATTTGGTCTTGTGTCTGAACTCTGGAAGTTTCCATTTCTCCGTCTCTCCTGTGCACAGAGACGATATTGTTGTCAAAGCCGCGGCTCTGTTACAGTGGCACGTCAGGGCTGAAGAGAGCGAGCAACTGGTAAATGAAACGTTAAATAAAACGAGGTTAACCGGCCTCGCCCTCGGCCCTACACGCTCCTGTTCCAGTCATGGGAATATTAAAGCTGTAACACTTCCTCCTCCTCCTCCCACACACACACACCTGGTCAAAAGTCCACGTCCCTGCTCCTCGTGGTTCAGATCCCTTCATGTGGAAACAAACAGCCACATAAACCAGTGTCGTTTTGCCAATTAGGAGGGGGAGAGGAGGCGTGGAGATGGAGAGCAGCAGCTTCTGGAGTCAGCATGAAAGCTGCTCATTTGCGAACTCCCCGCTGGGTTAATTCAACCCCTGCATGAGTGTGTATGTTTTCACACTGGCCTACTGAACTCTTTCTTTTCAGGCCATCCAAGGACCTCTGAGGTGGACAAATGAACACGATACATGTGTGGAGCCACAGTCACACGACTCACGGTTAAACAGTGAATTAAAATCCTCGTCTTTTAGTTTTAGAATCATGTTATTTAAAGTCTCTTTGTGGAATATGAGGAGATTTATAGTAACTTCACTTTTTATTGATTTCACAATAACCATCTGTAGACAATAACATATTATTAAAACTGAATTATTTATATTTTAGTGTATTCAGGCATACATAGGCATAGAGATTAGCCTGAACACAATCACTTTACATATAAATAGACGGTATCATAGTTTTCATAAGTGAAACCATAAGTTTACAAACATGAACTGTTCTATTATCAGTGTTTCTTCAGGTTTCAACCAGTTCAGTTTAAGACTTTTCGAGACAGTTATGGATTAGATTTATTTTAAAGTGCTACAGAAGTAGCTTTAAATCATGAAGACCTAAACATATACATAGCACGTGATACTTATATATATATACATATATTGATTTAACATCGGACTTGTTAGTTGTAGAAATGAGATGATGAGATTAGACTTTGTCCCTGTAGGAACCTGATCTAATGTTGATTGATTCTAAATAAAGATATATGTTGTGTCATTTTTCATTTGTTTTTTGTTGTTACTAAATTTACCAAAGGAACAGAATAACTTAAAGCTGCGTTTGTGCTGAACAATATTACATCAACAATGATGAAGGTGAATGTATAGAAACAACTTCAGAGGTTTAAAATGTCAACAGTCAGAGGTCTCAGTCCTTCAGTCCAGTGTGTGTGTGTGTGTGCATGCGTGCGTGCTTTCCTGTGTGTGCATGTTCACAGCTGGTTTGAATATAGGAGGAACTGACCGATAAGAAAATGGTCAGAAGCAGTGAAGGGAAAAGGAATTTACCATAACTGAAAATAACATGTGTCCCGACCCCCTGTTGAGATGAGTATCTGCTTGTTTTCTATAATCAATCCACTGCAGCTTCTCTCTGTTCCAACACAGAGCTGAGGAGCTGTGAAGACATTTAACTCTTTTCTGCTGTTTCATCTGTGGAGTTTCATAAACACACGTCTTCAACCACAGAGAGAAACGGGTCAGTAACTGCTGGAGATTCTAGGAAGTGAGTTTATTCACTTCCTTGCAGAAACGTCATAGTATATGAAGATTTGTACCACCATCACTGTCAGTATAGAAATATGTCAAACTATTTGTTTCAGTTTTACATGTCAAAAAAAATCAACAAATAAAAACAACTACTTAGTTTGCAATTGTTTTTCTTTGTTGATTTTTCCCAATAATTGTTTGCTCTGTTCAAGTCATAGTCTGTGTATAAAGATGGACGATCGCCACCTGGTGGCTGGCTGCAGTATGGGACATGAACCCCGTCTCCGCCATGTTAGTGGTTGGGACATGGACTTCAGGTTTATTCACGTTTGCTGGCGATCTACCTTTCACAGGATATGAGCCTGTAGTCGTGATTAGTTGAGCACGTGCATGGGCGTGAAACTGCAGAGACGCCAACAGCACGTCATGGCAGCGATCGTATCCAGGATGTTTTGGCTTCATTTCAGGAGAGAGGAAGTGGAGACGTGGAGAAATCTATGGTTCAAATGTTTTGAAATGTTTTTCTCTGAAACCCCCCCCCCCCCCCCACAGAGATTTACTTTCAGTCCCAGACAAGTATAAAAAAAAGCAAATATTCACATAGGAAAAGTGAATACTAGAAAGGGTTTTTAACTTCAATAATGAATTGATTATCTAAATTGTTGCAGTTTTATTTTCTGTCCTTGATCTAATTGATCAATTACACATCTGGTTGTTGCAGCTCTAGTTTGCTCTCATGTCAAGTGCTGTGGTTTGGAGTTAATGGTTAAAACATGGTCAATGTGACCAGGGGACCTCTCAGTGTGAATATAAGTGAATATGTCTTGGTACGAGCTACTTTTGTCCCATAATTGTACAGTTTTCAACACAAGCCGTTCTACTTGAGAACAGTTTGACTGGTTTAACATTACTTCTACTGGATAATCTCCCTCTCTCTGAACAGCAGCACACACAGCTGCCAAAGTGGGAGTGAGGCCCTTCATACTGGGACTAGTGGGAGGCCGGGCGGCTGAGTGTGCAGACTGCTCTCCCGGGACAGACACACCAGCAGTGTATGTTGATTGGACCTGAGCCCACCCCCTCCAAAAATGAACTGTCTGCACGCGTGCTTTGAGTCATGTCGACCGCAGACAGCAGCACTTCATCCTGCTGCAGCAGCAGGTCTGAACGTGATGGACTTAAGCAGAAAGATCAGCAGCTTTCTCTCAGTTAAAGACTCCTGATCACAGTCGTGTTTATTCTTCATCCTCCACTGAACTCTGTCAAACCGCAGCAGTGGCACAACACAGCTCAGATAAGAGGGGGTGGAAAATGTGAAGAGACAGAATGACAAGTGGTTTCAACACAATAGGAGGTTTTGGAAGAACAGCGTGTTGAGGAAGATGTGGGTTGACTGAACTTTTCCTAAGGTGCGCTGCCAGTGTCAACTGGAAACCTGGACGTCTCACGGCTGCACGTCAGGAGCAGAGTCCTGAGGGCGACGAGGAGGGAGAGCTGCTGAAAATCAGATCAGCACAAAGATACAAACTGATCACAACAGAGGAACTCGTTCACCCGATCCCAGAGGAGATACTGTCAGTAAACACCTGTCTGTACCTTTGTCTCGTTTTCTTTTAGCCTGGACCCACTTATTTCTGTGGGTTAATAGAAACAGTTGATAAACAAGTGAATCAGTAGAACTTGTATCAATGCATCAGGCACAGACAGAATAAACACAATCTATTCCAGTCCTCCAAAACACTGCAGCTGAACACGAGGACTATCACTCATTAGACTCACACACAACCACTGCCACCTAGAGGCAGATACATAAAACTACACTTAGTTTGATCATAATGGTCTTTGAAAATTACAGCATAACAAATAAAATACTTATCTCATGTGTATAATATATATACGCATATATATGTATTATATATTAATAGGTCGTTAATTAATCCTTAACCATATTTGCGACATTCCAGAAATGGCATCATAAAAGCACTTCATAACGTTCTGATTTTGTATAATGCTGAATTAAGTTGTTTTATATATTTCATGTAATAATTATATCATGTTGAATTCAGTTTATACAACAAACTACAATGTAGTAAAATTTGTAAAACCGTTTGGTCTATGAATTATTTCTTTAATTAATGCTAAAGAATAATTTGCAGGTTTTTTGGGTCGTCTGATAATAAATTTAATATATTTCAGTCTTGGACTTTTGACCAGACGAAACAAGACGTTTGAAGATGATACTTTGGACCTAAAAAAATAGAAATAAACATTGCATTTTGGGAAACCGTAAAAAAGGAATCAAAAGCTGCTGCCTTATTTAAAGATTTATTAATTTATAATACAAGCTTTTATGTAGACCACATTGCATTTTAGTTTTTACATTTATTCATACTGAGCTAAACTTCATAGCAGTGACATTGATTGACAAAAACACAAACCAAAGGACACTCAATGGAAGGAATCAAAAGGTTTCCAACTGTTTCTGAAGAAACCGCAGCCCATCAACGCTCCCAGTGCACCACCTCTTTAAGACCACATGCCCTCGCTAGTCTTCAAACAGTATGCCACGTGCATCACACCCTCAGACTCTCACTCACTCACTCACTCGCCCACCCACACGCCCACCCACACACGCGCACCACGAACTCACCCACACTAAAATTCAACAAATACCTATACACAAGATAAAAATTGATATATTTAAATTTCAATATTAATGATATTACTGAATTCCACAATAAAAGGCAAACAAGTAAAGACAGCATCCAAATGAAAGGAGGTGAAACACCACCAAAATTTTCCTTTTTACTCTTACGCCTGAGTGGGAGAAATCTTTCCCCCTGCCTTGTTTTCAGTGTCCAGTAGAGGAGGGTCTCACACCGACCGCACGCCTCTCTCCCGTCTCCGCCCATCTTCTTCCGCCTGCATTTCCGTGGCCCACCGTGTCGGCTCCCTTCGCAAGGGGGAACGTTGAAGGTCTAGTCAGTAAAAGTCACTGCCTAAAGTGCGAACACGACACCAGATGGCACACGAGCAAATCCTCAGCCTCCACTGAGGGGCCGCGCTGGGAGTCTGTTCCTCGTGGACCTGTACATCCCTCAGGTGTTTACGCTGCTAATGAAAGTCTTTTCTCCATTGGTCCGTTGCCAGGAACAAACAGGATGTAGGTGATGGCACAAATGCCACCGGTGCTGATACAGACCTAACGGTTTAGTTAATAGGAGGCAGATACAGTCTATGAGGAGGATGGCACGTTTTCTACCACCTGGGGAAGTGAGGTCTGTTCATCAAAAGAAGAAATGTCATGACGGAGGAGAGGACGACACAATAAACACTTCGGAGTTAACAAACTGGTTAAGTGCAATGAGAGGGTTAACACCATCGAGTAAAGACCTGGGGAAACATCCATGTGACTAGTAGGGAAGGGTTAAAGCCCACACATCCTTTATAGCACGTCAGTGTCCATGAAGAGTGATGAGTTCCTGGGTCTTATTCACAACGTATGACAGCTCTTTAAAACTTGTCCAGCAGCAAAGGTCACGATCTTCAAATAAAAAGGAGAAACTACAGCAAAACTCTGCAGATAAAGTAAAAGATGTGGGGGGGGGGAAGAGACAGTGAATATATTGGCACAAAAAAAAGCCTCAGATTGGACAAGAGTTCAACCAAGAGGGTAATCCCCCCCCCCCCCCCCCCAGACTTCCTGCAATTTACTCCAAGTCCACAGCTGATTGGATGACAGGTAGGAGAGAGCAGGGTGTACGCATGTTTATATGTGTGTGTTATGTTCGTCAGTTATATGTGAGGCCTGGGGAGAAGGGAGGGAGGGGGGGCCGTTCTCTGTTGCTTTACAAGAGGAGGCAGCAGTTGCTCTCTGTGGTTTTTTCTCTGTTCCTTTGACCTACAAAAGACAGGACAGCAGAGACGCAGTGTGAGACAAAAACATCCAGCTGAAACCAGAAGACAACACAAACACAGAGGCCGCACGTGAGACAAGGCTGACGTTAGCGGCAGCAGCAATAAAAGGGCTCGCTTAATGAAAGGTCAAGAAAAAGGACCACTGACCATGAAAAACAGACCTGAGTGAGAAATAGAATATATAATGTAGAATTACAGCTGACACAGACGAGGAGCTCAAAAAGACTACATGACGAGTACTTCTCAGGGAAACATTCCCACCAAGACGATTAATAAAAGCCATTTTCAGACACGACCCCCGGAGGATCTCCGCAGAATTGGATCCGGATTTTCACATACGAACAACGCAGCAGGAGAGTCTCCGCTCCAGCTGGAGGTTCTCCGGAGTTCAGAGCATGTCTAAAAGCAGCTTAAGTGACTCTCAAAAACAGAGCTTTCATTCTATGATCAGGGTTGTCTTTACCAAACATGATGTGTAGTTGTCTGAATCCTGATATTACTGAATACTTATATACTCTCTAAATAAAAGAAAAGAAAGATAAACGAGACAAATGAAAGATGCTCACCATGAGAGTTGGGCTCTGGAAGAGTCTCCCTGGCAACCAAATGCATGACAGTCGTTCGGCCAGGTGGCAGTTTTAGAGCTTAAGACACAGAGATGATTTGTCATTGTTTTGCTGCATTTTATTTAATTAATATATATATATATATATATATATTTATTAATATATACACATGGTATATATGGACCTATGGTGGCTAATCGTGGTGGCTAATCCTATGAGAATTATATGATGAACCACAGAACCAGACCATCTGATTGGTGGTCGGTAAATCCCAGTTCTTATTGGCACAAGTGCAAACCAGGTACGGGGGCAGAGAGTACATGAGGTCAAAGGTTTAACAGGATTAGAATAATCAAATCAGACCTGCTGTGTTTTGACTCAGCTACTCATTTGTTAAACTGTTCACCTCAAGTTTAGGAAGGACATCGGGTAAATGGGAAAAAAAACCTCACAACAGAAGCAGGGATTTTGACATATCATGCATATTTGATACTGGATGAGGTCATTAATACGGTGTTTGAAGATAGGTTCTTTGAGTGTGAGTATTCACCTTCTATTACTTACCTAATATTTTTTCTAATTCTAAATGTATTGATTATATTATTATAAGGTTCTGCTGTTGTACCTGTGGCTCTTTTATCTCCATTGCTCATCTTAAATATGATAAACCAGACATACCATCTGCCTCAGGAGTTGCTCATTGTAGGAACTGTTGAGTCTCTCTATGCATTTAGGGTCTGTTTAGATAAGTGCTATACAAATAAAGTTATTATTATTATTTAAAACGCCACAGATGTCAGTGTTTTCTGTTTTTTTTCTGAGACAGACGTTTGTGCACAACTAACCATTACAGATATTGTAGATTTCATTACTTTTTGGTTTTCCTTTTATTTACCAGAATTGATGGTCAGTACTAAGTGCTCTAAGTAGGGGTGGACATCTGCTGAGTGGAAACAGCACTGTAAACATGTTGTGAAGTAAAAAGAACAGAACTGAAAGTTTCAGTATCAGTCTTGGAGATAGCAGTTTGACAAATAACCCTTCACACAAGGTTCACATACTGTAAATCTACAGCTTTCGGCCACATTGTATGGCCCCAATGAGTGGATGAAATCCCCTGTTACCTTGTGATTGATGATCCAACTGAGCAACATGACGACTGACAAAACTCCACTTACAAGGTGGCTGAAAGCGCTAGAAAATTTCCAGTAAGTGGAATTTGTGTGTACAATTAATTGTCGCTCCACATGAGTGTTGGCCAGATTGATGTTTTGTGTCTTACCTCCCAGGGTAACGTTGCCATGAAGGAAGCGTCCCTGGAAGATGAGGCGCAGTATACTGGGGCTGCTCACCCTCTCCTCCTCCCATCCTGTCACAGAGCAGAGACACAAATGCATCACTACAGGTTTGGTCAAACTATGTTTCCGTTCAACGGAACATAGCTGCACTCAGATCGGAAAGATCGGAAACCATAAAGATCAACGCTGTGGTTCGTAGTCTGATGGTGTGAAAATGTAGTAAAATGGCAAAGAAACCAGCTGAGAATAATGAATCTACAGTTAGAAAGAACAAACAAATCAACAGGTCTGCTCTGTGCAGTGGACATCGTCTCTTGATTAACTCAAAGTGTAGCATTTCTTAGCAGCCAAAATACACAAACCCCAGTGTTTCAGCTAAACTAATATATTAAATTATTTATATCTGGACTATTTAATTGTCTAGCTCTGCTGTGCACTGTCACATTACATCTCCTCAATACAATCATTACACATCACATTTAACCTTTTAAATTTGTGTTATAATCAGCCTGTGTTCATTTTGACTAAGACAATAAACAGAGTATACAAGGTTTGTCCAAGGTGTGTCAACACAGGAATAAAATCACTGAAATAAGTGTAGTCTTCAGTGTATTAGGTACACCGTGCTAAAACTAATGCAGTCTAATAAAAACAGCTCGGCAACAAACCTTTATGAGGGTTATAATCAGTTTCTGTTGAAACTGTGTTAGAGACATAGTAAACAAACTTCATGCCTAGAGGATTTACTGCCAGGTTGTTGTATTAAACTGCATTAGACTGCTAGGTGACATACTTATAGCTTGGTGTACCTAATAAACTGAAAAGTGAGTGCTAACTGGAAAAAAACACAGCGAACTGAATCCTGTGAACACATACCTGCAGGCCAGTTGTCAAATACGTGTTTGGCGATGTCTGTGGCCGAGTCATTTGGGGAGAAAGTGAAGTCTTGCGTTTTGCCGCTGACCAGGATAAGGCGGAGGTGCACCTACAACAACAAACAAAAGCAGCCTAATCTCAGTCCATAGAACAGCGGCGGCAACCGACACAAACACCAAACCTCCATTAGAATTCTTCTTAATTAGTGGTGGTGGAATCCCTCCACTTCCTCTAACCTCCTCAGACATGAGGTGACCTTCAGAAGGCTGTGAAGAGACAGGCATTCCAGTCTAATTAGATTTATCCACACCAGATCTCCACCCTTCGACTGGGCGACTTCATTCACTGAGGGCTTACACTGAAGTGAGCCCCTGTTGCCGGGGACGACAACAGATAAGGGTGGGGCTGAGGGGGGAGAACACTGGCCCTTTAGTTCCAGGGTGCTGCAAGCTCCTCTCCGGGCTGTCGGCCTAATGCGATAACCCCAGGTGTCCCAGACAGCTCTGGGCCATGTTATTAAATTTACATGGCCAGTGCGTAGCCCTTAGGGGGACTGTGCATATGTGTGTGGGAGGGTCTTTAACAGTGGGGCTCCCTAGAAATGTTATCCTCTGGGCAACTACACTCCAATCTGTTTAGATAGAAAATACATATAGTAAAAATGAAAAACGAGCAGCTCATCTAGATTTCCTGAAGGCGTAATTATTGTACCAACATCAGGAAATCCACGGGGGACACTTCATACTCCTACTACAAGATTTAAAATTAAACATAATTAAGCATTTCAATTTGAATCCAGCATTGAGGTAAAATTATCAAACATTACACCTACTTCCAGCTTCGAAATTGAAACGACTCCCTGATTTGTCTCATGTGGACTTTTCACCGAAAAAAGTGATATTTAGAAAACATCGAAATTCGATTTTGGAAAAGCTTGGAGGGAGTTTTCTGACATTTTATCGTCAAAATAATAAGAGAAAATAGATGGAAGGTTATATGATGGGTAGATGACGGTTGCACAAACATTAGTTGCAGCCCTTTATTGTTGTAAACAATACACGTACAACCATTCATTATTTACAACATTACAGCAACAGGGGGAAACAATGTGTTCAGTTTCTTTGCATCGAAAAGAAACAACGACCGAGGTTAAAATACAGACTTTCAGCTGTGAAGTGGGATTTTTACTTGATGCAAGATGCATTATCAGGCCTTATCAAGCTTTATGCTGCCATTAACATTCTTTAGGGAGAGATAGTGAAGTACACACAGAAATGAGTAGCACACATGTACCTTATAAAATCATTTCAATGTGTGTCGTTACTGAACAGACGACGGCCGCTGTGGTTTCATGAGGAGACTGATGGGCCTTGGCAGAGGTGTATACTCTCCTGAGCACCATTCTGGATATTATTGAAAGTGAGAAGACTACCGAGAGTCTTCCTGTAACTTCTCACTATGAATTAACTTCACCAGCACCAAACGTATAAAGGAAAACAAAAGCAGCCAGTCTCAGCCGTCACAGTACCCACACGATATGTCCATCCAGATGCGTAGTTGCATTTCTGTGTATGTCAGCTACAGCAGAATCTTGGAGGCCTTTACGCAGAAGCAATAAATGGGAATTTAAGGTGTGCACACAAAGCTGAATACACCGATCAACAAGGGTTAAGGATTTGAGATCATGATATTATATTTGTCCAGTTATTTCACACTGTCTTTGTGGTCAGCTTGTGGTCCGGGCTAAACCATCACTCTGAAGTAAATTATTGATCAATTTATGACCTCATCCAACATGTATGCGACAAGTACTTTTCCTTGTTAATCCATTAATCCATCATCTCTAATCAATCATGTCACTGTTTTAAAAAATTACTTTAGGGGTAAAGAAAAACATCCCATCCACTAAATCTGTCTAGTGGGACATCTCTATTCAACGGAATAAATTTTCTCCGACATGTGACCTTCTTAAACAGGTTGAAAATGAACTTTCTCTGGTTCACAAATCACGGAGGAGAGAACAAAGAGACTTAACCACGAGGTGTGATGGTCAGAGTGGGACGTCCTCACTCTCTGATCTGTTTACAAACACAATCCTCCCTTGGTGGTCCCTCTGCCCTCCCCTCCCCTCCCCTCTTCTGAACTGAATAACCTCAATGTGGAGTTACACACCACGTCATCATTAACAAGCTTTGTCCCCATCCCTTTCATCCCCAGCAAAATAAACACAAAGTCAAATCTGCCTGGTTGCTCATGGCAACGTCCTGTATCACAAATGTGCTCAAGGTTCTCCGATCCAACGGCAGACATTAAATTCTTTAAACACTGTTATGACTTTCTTTTTGAAGGGTTAACAGAGCTTTCAAAGGCTTATACATAATCGATGTTGGTCTGGTTTCCTAAAAACAACCCACCACAAGCTAATGCCTCAGGCTAGCTGCCAAGAGAGATGATCCAGTAAATCATCGCACTCTGCCTCACTGTTACCTAGGTGTCCTAAATATATTGTTTGATAATGTTGCCGTTTGTATATAATTTTTGGTTGTGTACTACAAATGCAAAGGTCTTCAGGCCTTGAGAATTGAAATATTGTAAACAGAAATTTTAATCTTGGACAAAAATAATAATTATTGATTGTAAAATTTGTTGAAGAATAATTGCAGATACATTTTCTTAAAATTAAAGCAATATATTTCCCTTGTTGGACAATTGATGAAACAAAAACACCAAAAGTTCTGTTGGTGACAGCTTCACGAATGGAAAACATTTTTTATTAAGTGAATATTTACAGGTTATAAATTCAGCTGCCAAGTACAGTTAGCAGGATTTCACAGCTTTTCTTTATTTCTGATGCGACTCTAAATGTATACTGTCCATTCCTATGGCTGTGTGGGTCAAGGTGGGGTGGAGGGGCGACTTAGTCGGAGGGTACAATCAATTGGCGTCTAAACCTTGAAAGGAAAGTAGGGCAACGTTTTAACAGAGATTAGACAGATGGTGTTCACAGGAACAGCAGTCCCAGTCCCAGCTAAGTGTTTGTGGGCATTGGCTAATCCATGATCGCCCCCAACCCCCAGAATCATTTCAATTTGGGGGGAATCGTTTACGAACATGTAATCAGCATAATGACACAAGTGATATAAGTATGTGGGATGGTGTGGCAGACTCCGTGGGTGTGTGTTGACATTTAAAAAAAAAAACAATCTTGAGAAAGGTGGGCAGAGGCTCACTCACCATATCGAGATCCCTCTGGGTGGTCATGGCTCAGGCAGCAGGAAGGACGTGGATCGCAGAGAACAGGACCGGTTGTGGCTCAGCTGCGGGAGACGGGGCCAGAGCCCTGACACAAACAACAGAAACACTGTGAGTCTGCCTCCACAGCCTGGCACCGCAGCGGCACCGCACATCACCGCAGACCCGACACCTCCCCGACGCAGCGTTATCACCCAATCACCCGAACACGCGTTGAGCTGCAGCGCCTGACAGCAAATAAATGGTCTCACCTCTAAAAATAAAAAAAATAAAACCGAGCGTAGCAGCTCGAGTCTCTGCAGGTTGACAACTAACGTTAAGCTAACGAGGCTAGCGGGCTAACGCAGCTCATATTAGCTTACCCCAACCACCGCTGCTAATTAGCTTGGTTACAGCAATAAAATAGGTTTGTTTGGAGACTTATGAGGATAATATATCTCCCCGGGAAACACCACCTGGCTCCGGGGTTCGTGCGGACAGATGTCGAAAATAAGCTGCGGCTAATAGAGAAGGCTAGCGTTAGCATTAGCCACTGTGTTAGCTTATGGCAATGCTGCCCGTCGCTGGCTCGCTGGCGGAATAAATGTGACGTTCGTCTCTTCGACCTCACCTGCATCGGATCAGTACGATGGAATGTTGCATCCAGTTGAGTTGACGAATCCGCGGGGAGCGATTTTCGTGGGGAAAATATCGAGTGCAGCCGGATATCGTTGACAGTTGGTATCGGTGGCTAATGGACGGGAAGACGCCGGATGTCAGCTGGTTGTAAACACAGACTACGACCGCAAACCCCTCTGGGAGTTGGAGTCCAGAACGAATCAGTAGCCCCTGCGACAACATGGCTGATATTTAAAAACATACACTTTTTTGTTTCATTAAATTCTACTTCCATTATAAAAGACGAGTAATTATTTATCCGTATGTGTTTAGACAGTTTGGATGCTGCAGAGGCTCAGTGGTAGAAAGTAACTGTGCTTATTTGCTCAAGTACTGTACTAGTACAATTGTGAAATACTTCTACTTGACTTTAATATTTCTGTTTAATATTATGCTACTTTATAGTCATACAGCACAAAAAATAAAGAGAAATAATTGTATCTCTTTACTCCACTACTTTTGTCTGGCAGGCCTAGTTACTTTTCAGATGAGGATGTAAAGGTCCAGTGTGTAAGATTTAGGTGAAAGGGATCTATTGGCAGAAATTGAATATAAAATAATCCTGGTGGTGTTTCATCTAAATTGTACAAATTGTTGTTTTCTTTACCCTAGAATGGGCCCTTGATATTTAAATACTTTATATTTACATCGGGAGCAGGTCCTCTCTACCGAGGCCGCAATGTTTTTACAGTAGCCCAAATTGGACAAACTAAACACCTTTTGAGTTTTTATGACATCTGAAGGTTACCACAGGTTCCTTTTCATGTTTGGAAGAGGAGGGTGAGGTGAGGGGTGTTCAGCTGCAACATGCAACTGCACCACAACAGCTGTCACTAAATTCTACACACTGAACCTTTAATGTGAGGTATTCTTGTAAAATACAATATATTGTTGAAGATTAAACAAGTAGTCCCCAACCATTTCCGCTTGTGCCCCAGAAGTCTGTGAGTTTCTTGCAGTTTCACTGGAAAATGATTTCCCATGTAATCCAATAGTTTACAGTTGACATTTCAAGGCCCCGATTGATAAAACCCCAAATTTTCACCAAAAAAACAAAAGAAAACAGTGGTAGCAGACGTTAGACCTACCAGATTTCTCTTGTGTTCCCTTGGGAGGGCTCAAACCATAGGTTGGGAACCACCGGCTAAATTACCAAACTGTAGCTATATAAAGTAAACGTTAAATGCTGCTCACACATTCATGCATCTTCATTAATAATCTAATATCTTGTATAAAAACAATATATCTCCGACAGGGGCCCCTTTTCTGCAGAAAGAGTACATTCACTCTTGATATTTGATTCATATTTTGCCCAGAATACTTCTGTACGTTTACTGAGGTAATGGTACTTATACATACACACAGTGGGGTCCATATATGTTTACAGATTTTTGGCAGACAAAACATCCAAAAGGTTCAATACACTTGGATCTTTCAAGCATCAAGGCTGAATAATCCTGCTTGACGAGGTTATCAAATGTGAGCCTGTATTGCACAACCTGTGGCAGTGGACCAAGTGGGTAAAACAGGAGGATAGGATGAGGTAAGAATAGATTGAGATCTCACTGGTGAGTTTTTCCTGACTCCATTAAAAGAAGCTGCGGGGCCCAAGGCTTTTTCAGCTGCTTTAAGCTTGTTGTTATCATTCTGTCTAAGCAGCTCAATTATAATTGATTTTCAAACAACCCCATCTTAAATATACAGCATGTATTTCTTTAACATGAAATTAAACAGATCTCAGTGTTTCCCTGTTCAACCTGGGCCTAAGAAAACGTAATTTTGATCAAGTCAGGCCCAGATCACCTGAGCTCATGTATCAGTACAAGGATCCAGCCGTAGGGACATGGGTGTAAAAGCCCAGCATTGAAACCATAGAGGAGACCAACGCAACCAAATATCACAGATCTGTGGTGGGTCCTGACTAGTTCCTGCATGGTTACCTGCCCCCTGGTTCCTGATGTTAATCCCACACCCTGAGTTATAACGTTAGTCATAGCAGCACAAAAGAGAAATCTGGGGCCACACCTGGCTGTCAGACGGCTAGAGCCACCACAGTGTTTTAAACAGGAAGCCAACCACTTCTCAGTAATGACTCAGATAATGAGTAACAGTGCAGGAATTAACTTTGGAGATTTAAAATTTATGAGCTCCATAAAAGCACATTTCAGAAATGGTTAATAACATATGATTATATAATTGTTCACACACTGTAAGTTACATACAGCTGCTACTTCTAACCTTACTCAGAAAACCCCTCAGTGAAAAATAGGAAAAAACTTTAGATACCGGACAATAGCTGCTTTACTTTCAGAAAGTTTTTTGTTTTCAAATTTACCATATCTGCTGAACATGTAATTTTACTATTCATCAGATTCCTGTCAGGAAGCAAAACAATAATAATAAGGTCAGTTGTGAATCAGTGGTATCTGGCAGACTCAAAAGGAAATACTTGTTATTAATTAACTGAGTCATACTCAAGACAAATGTGTCATATAAAGTGAAGAGAAATCTTGTCAAATCTCAAACATTACTTACAGCTACAACAAATAAGCAATGTGTCAAGTTAACAAGTAAAACAGATTTAAGAAATTGCATGACTCTTTTTTGTTCCTCAGTGAAACTTGATTATTTCTAATGGGGAAACTTAAGTTACTACTTAAGTTAAGTTATTTCAACATATTTTCCAAAGTCTACAATTTAAGGTATCACAACATTCTTCCCATGATCAAGAATGAACATCCATGTTCAAATTCTAAAAACTTACACTGAGGGGGAATCAGGAAGGAGACTTTAAATGTCCAGTGTGAACAGGAGGAATTATTACAGAAAAAGCTTGTTGTTAATATGAGTAAATTACTTCTGTATGAAGTCTGACTTGAAAAGTTGTGAATGAGTGAAAAAGTAGCAGGGTGATGATGAATGCTTTTGCAGTGATAGTAAACTATGTATTACACAAGATGTGTGTAGTGCTGTGTTACGTAATCTGACACAGGTTAATACACAACACGAGGGCCAGTTAAAGTTCTATTGGCAGTTGCCGAGAAGGCAATCGTAACATCGCAGAGAAACACGATACAGAAAACCTCACACCTTCTGAGAATCCAACAGTCAACAGCTTATTAAAAATAGAAAAAATAGATAAAATGTAGGGCAAAGGCTTCTAAAACATTTATATAGACACTGAGTTATGTTAAATCGCATTACTAGGTAGTGTTCCTCAATTACACAATGTTTGTGTATATTCAGTAATAATAATATAAAAAAGGCAATAAAATCTTGGTATAAAAATTATGAAAAAAAATGGGAACCTGTACGTACAATAGTATTTACGAACAATAGAATCTGTCAAGATATGAATTTATCAACTAAATGTGAAGGTAAGTACTTTTAAGGTTTCTGATATTAGGTCTGCATTTCAGCTTTATTTGCTGTGTGAGTACACACACTAGGAATTTGACTCCAGTGCAGTATTTGTAGTTCAGTGTACTTACACAAATAGACATGCAATTTACAACAGGTTCTATCAGGTCAGTACTTTTAAATCTTCTGACATCAGGTCTTAAGTAGTTTTAAAGTTTCTGATATTAGGTCTGTTCATAAGTACTTTTAAAGCTTCTGACATCAGGCCTGTACTTTGACTTGAGTATAATGACTAACTTGTAGTTTTTTTTATAATGTTGAGCTGAACTTCTACTACAGCACCATATCTGAGTGGCCTACTTCTCCCACGTGTGACCGCTAATAGCCTTCTGCAAATAACCTAAGTTTACCTGCGGCTTAGCACACTTTCATAAACGGTTACATAATGGACCACAACAGGTACACGACGCCTCGCGGAGCCGCTGTTTACGCCTGTGCGCTGTCACGTGAATGACTCGCTTTCCCAGAATGCCGCTCGGCGCAGGCGCAGTGCGCGGCGCCTGACAGTGGTAAACAGACGTCAGAAGGGAGTCTTCGCCTCGAGTCAAAACAAAACAAAACAAAACAAGTGAAAAAGACGGCGGAGGAGTGAGTATTTGGACCCTCACGACGACAGGAAATCCCGCCGGACCCAGCGCTCGTCAAACGCGGGGACTTGGAGGGAGTTCCGTGCGGCTTTTCGCGGACTTTCCCCGGATTGTAAACTCTGGAGTAGCCGGAGCTCGGAGCAGCTAGCGTTACGGAGGCTGTCGTGCCGTTTCCAAAGTGCGGCGGTGGGAGCCGACAGACCTCCGGAGGCGACCCAGCTTCACCCTGCCCGCCGGGGGATCCGCTCCGGAGCGCGATCACCGACACGCAGCTCGGCCGAGCCGCGGGCCGAGGTCGAAGGAGGGGTTTTCCTACAGCGCCTCTCCGAGCATCGTGTGCCGCCGCAGGAGTGTGGAGAAACATGGCAGATGGTGACATGCGCCTGTCCGCAATGTGGCGGACCTGAAGCACGGACTTCTCTCACTGCTCGTCCATCCACTTCCTCACACTTTAAACAGCCGAACTCCATTAAACCACCACCGCCGACGTGGGTTTGATTTCACCCCGGTTCCCTCGCTCGACTTCTCCGCGTGTTTAGTCGCTTTAACCCACAGGCCACTGCGCTGTTTTGACTCTTTTACAGTCGATGCACCCAAAACCGCTGCTCGGTTCATCTGCCGTTTTTCCTCCGGCACCCTCCGGACTGATCTGTGACTGTCTGCGGGTCGTTTTAGGATTTAAAGAAAAAAGAAATCTTGCTTGGAGGTATTTTGTGTTGTGGAGCTCAGACATCCCGTTGTTTACAAGTGCAGGCGGACAGTAGCCTGCTAATCCCTGTTTGTAGCCATTATGGTATTATAGTAAAATACAACTTCCTGGGTTTGGATCAGGAATTTTATATTTAATTTGATAAATCTGGTACGAAACTAACCTTTAATATTCGTTTTTAAAAATATTCAAACCATTGCCTGGTCCCACTTTGAGAAATAGTTCAAATATACTATTTCTAAATTCTAACATTGACAATTCTATAGTTTGAGTTTTAATTTAGAGGAATGGCTTTGTTTGATATCCATGTACATTCTCGATTGTTTAATTCATCCACAGCAGAGACTAAATCTGCATAGATCCAGATGTTTTGCTGCTCATCCTCACTCAGCCACTTTTGTTTTTATTTCATTCAAACAAAGAGACTGGCATCGTCCCAGCCTCCTTCATTCTATATAAATCGGAAGGTTTATGATAGTTACTATTAAGGAGATTATTTGGGTTCCCTAATCTCCAATCTGAGGATTAACTGAGGCTATTGGTGTGTCCAGATTATTACGTCTCTCTTGTATGCCCCTCGGTGGGTGAAGCATCTTGTTTTTGTGTCGGGGAAGTTCGTTTTTTCACGCATCTTCCGGCCTCAGAGTTAACTTCAAACTTTTAAAAAGGTAAATGTTTTGAGTGGCCTCCATCTTTGAGGTAGAGTGGAAACCCAGCGCGCCGCCATGGAGCAGTCCTCGGTGCCCCCGATTGACCCAGATTTCGAGCCGCAGAGCAGACCCCGCTCCTGCACGTGGCCGCTGCCGAGGCCCGACCTCTCGGTTGTCAAACCGGAGGGCGCGGATGGCACCGAGTCCGCCGCCGGCACCCCGCCCGCAGACGAGGACAAGCCCGAGCCGCAGCAAATCACGTCCGAGCCCGAGAAGGCGGCGGCGGCGGCCGAGGGCGGGGCCGTGGCCGGCGTGGGCGGAGCCGGCGCGACGCCCCGCAAAGGATCGTCCCGGCGCAACGCGTGGGGGAACCAGAGCTACGCGGACCTGATCAGCCAGGCCATCGAGAACTCCCCCGAGAAGAGGCTGACCCTGGCCCAGATCTACGAGTGGATGGTGAAGACTGTGCCTTACTTCAGAGACAAAGGGGACAGCAACAGCTCAGCAGGCTGGAAGGTGTGTGTGTGTGTGTGTGTGTGTGTGTGTGTGTGTGTGTGTGTGTGTGTGTGTGTGTGTGTGTGTGTGTGTGTGTGTGTGTGTGTGTGTGTGTGTGTGTGTGTGTGTGTGTGTGTGTGTGTGTGCATCTTTTAACTGGATGAACTGTAATGCTGCAATAAGTCATGGATGTTATATTATTACACGCGACAGACTTATTAACTGTATAAAACGATATTGATCTGTTTGGTCTTGTTAAATAACACAAATACATTCACTTAGAAAATATTCAGAGCAAACACAACAACCAATATCTGTATATGACATCATATATAACATCCTCATCATGATTATATTTATTTTTTGTGGTGAATTCACTGCTCAGTAATTGAATGACTTTTTATTATTATTTAATTTTTTGGTGTCATTTTTGATTGAAAGTAACTTATTCACAGAGATAATAATTCAAAAGGTTATCTTAAATGTTAGCAACTCATTTTCCTTTCGTCAACTCATTGACTTGTTCAGTGTACTGTATCAACACAAGTTAGCTCCATTGTGTTTATGTCCTGCCAAATGATTACAGAAGTTATCCCAGGGCACCTTTCACAAAGAGCAGGTGTAAACGGAGAAAAGAAACCCCTGTCAAAGGGAGCCGACCTTAAATCAACTGGACGAGAGGTTTCCACATACAGATGTATAATATAAAGACAATAACTAAAAACAAGGCCAATAGTAACAACAATAAGTCTTTAACAGTAATAACAATAGGATTGTAATAGAGGCAGGAGGTGGTTTGAAATCACTGGTAACATGAATGTGTACAGCTGGAGAAGGAGCAGAGGAGAGAGGTGCATTGTGGGAAGTCTCAATCACACCTGAGCCAGCCCTAACTATGATCTTCAGCAAAAAGGAAAGTAAACGTGGTGAGGGTGTCCCCCCCACTTTTGCTGACAGGAACCATAAGTCAGTCTTTAAGTGCATGGAGCCTGACCATTAAAGACTTGGTCGATGAGAAGAATTTTAAATTCTATTATGGATTTTACAAGGAGTCAGTGCAGCGAGGCGATTACAGGAGAAATAATATATTCTAATGTATCTGGGATGCAAAATTAATCAGTGTCAAATGTAAGACAAATGTAAACATTCGAGGACGGTCTGAACAAAATATATACATAACAGTCTGTAACAAGAGTTTTCTGCTTCCTTTTGATGACAAAATTCCTTATTCTTTATTATATTGAGATGTGCCATGTTTTAGTTTCTGTAGAATAACTTAAACTTTGGCCGTGGCTAAGTATCATAATTACCAAGTGTGTCTATCTATCTTTAATCTGCTTATTTTCCCTTCTCCCTCTTATCAGAATTCCATCCGCCACAACCTATCACTCCACAACAAGTTCTTGAGGGTACACAATGAATCCACAGGAAAGAGCTCCTGGTGGATGCTCAACCCAGAAGGAGGGAAGACCGGGAAAGCTCCTCGACGCCGAGCCGCCTCCATGGACAACAGCAGCAAACTGCTGAAGAGTCGGATGAGGGCCAAGCAGACCAAGAAGCAGGCGGGAGCAGCCGGCGCTGGAGGGGCGCTGCAAGGTGACGGCGGCACAGGGTCAGGGGGTGCAGACAGCCCTAACTCGTCCCAGCAGTTTCCCAAATGGGGGGTCAACAGCAGTAGCCCCTCGTCCCGCGGCAGCCTGGATGACGCTGACATGTGGACCACCTTCCGTCCACGCACAAGCTCTAATGCCAGCACCCTGAGTGGACGTCTGTCCCCCATCGCTCCTGGACAAGAGGATGACGACAACCTGCCAGAGGACGGACTGCTGGGAAGATATGCTTCCAGGAGCTTGACCCCCACCCTCACCGAGACCCTCATGGAGGAGTTGGATCTGATTGATGGCCTCACATTGATGACCGGGCAGCAGGGAGGGGCAAGTCCCAGCACAGCCCCACCGGCACCTCCCACTCCGCTGCCCTCCGCCTCCACCCTGCTGCCCCGAGGCTCCAGCTTCTCCTCCTTCCATCAGCTGCAACCATCCAGCCTCCCGCAGGCCCCCCCCCACACTGGGACCCAGGCCTCCATCTCTCAGTGCGGACCCAGCAGCAAAGAGCAGACGACCTTCAGCAATTCCCTCTTCAACCCCATGTCCAGCTCCGGCTCTCGTAGCAGCAGCCACTACAGCACCCACGTGCCCTCCAGTCTGGAAGCCCTGCTCACCTCTGACTCCCCCCCTCCGAGTGATGTCATGATGACCCAGGTGGACCCCCTCATGCCTAGTCCCGGAGGGGTGGGCCTGATGAATTTGGGTTCATCTGTGGTGGGTGTGAGGCCCAAACCCAATCAGCTGCTGTTGGGTAAGGGGCTGGAGCCAAACACCGTGGCTCCCATGGCGCTTCAGGCTCAGATGCAGCCTCAGCAGCGTCACCTTCACCAACAGCAGCCGCACCAGCAGCAGCAGCAGCAGCAGCAGCATCAGCAGCAGCAGCAGCAGCAGCAGCAGCAGCAGCAGCAGCAACACCAGCATCACTCTCAGATGGGGTTGGGGATGATCCTCTCAGGTATGTCTCAAGACCCGTCACAGCTCTCCGCTCTCAAAGCCCAGCACGCCGCAGGGCCAGCGGTGGGCTCTCTTCATGGAGGGCCCGGCGTCAGTCTGCAGGCGATGGGTCAGTTCGGAGCTCCGTCCTGCTTCCCCGCCAGTCAGGACCGACTGCCCACAGACTTGGACATTGACATGTTCACGGAAAACCTGGATTGCGACGTGGACTACATCATCAACAGTGACCTCATGGACGGAGACGGCATTGATTTCAACTTTGACCCCATGCCTGGAGGCCAAGGCTCCGCTCACAACTGGGTCCCCAGCTAATTCCTCAGCTGACAACGCAAAGCCAGGTACACTGATCGCTCCCAGCTTCCTCCATCACACGAATGATTCTTGTTATTATCGATTCATCTACTGTTTATTGATTTTTTTTTTGTCTATAAATGTCAGAGGATAATGAAAAATATAATTTCCCAGAGCCCAAGGTAAAAACTCCAGAGGATTTTCTTCATCTGTTTAAAACCAGAAGATATTAAAATGTACAGCTTTATAAAACAAGAAAAACTGTAAATCAGTACATTTTTGGAATCTGAAATTACTAGAAAAATGTATATTTTGGCTCAATAAACAACATTAATATTAATTTGATAAATGTTCTGCTTCTAAAACGTGAGAACCTGCTGCTTCGCTCTGTTTTATATCATCTTAAACTGAACATTTCAGAATTTAAGACAAATGCATGATACTAAAAGAGAAATTTCGCTGCAGCCCCGATAAATAACTTGTGCTGTTATTGGTGCACAGATTAGCACATGAAATGAATTGTTATTTATTTAATGAGATGATGTTAGATTTGTCTTCATCGTCTTTATCTTGCAGGAACTGATCTCCAATGAAGATGACCTCACAATATGACACGACCGGTGCATTCCTCCTCCCTGACGATGGCTGATTCTCAAACACAACACTTCCCTCGGACTAAACCAGGCCTCACTCATGTCCTGTGCCAACCCTTGCAGAGGACAGGGAGGAGATGATGCAGGCTACTATGCACAAAATTTCTCCTTTTTTTTTATAATAACACTTACAACAGTTTGGCTGCTAGCCATTTTTACCTTTGAATTCAAACCGTTCTTTTTTTTTTTAAGACATGTGAAATAATGTTTTTAGAGTGAAAAGACAGATCACGAGCCCCCGCCTGCCGGGTGTTCATATTACAGTCGTGTTTCACCACAATAGCTTTAGGGTCGATACGGTACCCCCCCCCCCCCCCCCCGATCTCGATGGGTTTGGTTTTGAAGACTCGACGGACTGTGCGCTTTTGGAGAAATGGCCAGTTTCCCATCGACACTTGCATAGCATGACTTGCCAGACCAAATGCTGTTTGATCGTGAACACGGTGCACTTACTCTGCCGCACCAGCTCAGATCGCCTCCCGAGGAAACATATCGTCCTCCGTGACAACACGTGACTGCGTTTTTGTGAAGAGGTGAAAAATAAAGACCGGACGACTGGAGATTCAAAAATGTTTGATTGAACATCGGCTTTACATCTGGCCCAATCGTGTACTAAGACTAAGATCATACGTACGATTCATTTTCTCACTTTAGAGGAAAAGGTTAAAAGATTCTTTTTTTTTTGGGTGTAGGGCTGGGCGATACAGTAGAAAATGTTAAATTTCATATCAGTTGAAATCGACAATTATCGCGATAAACATCAAATTATTGTTTATTCCAAGTTTAGAGACTGATCCTCGCTCCTGTTTTGACAGTCAACGAAACTGTGGCTCTTCTTCATGGGCAGAAAACAGCGAACAGCAAAACATTTCACAAATCTGAGGTGGAACATTCAAAACGATGACGTGTGTTGCGCCTCTCACAGGCCTGCACAATGCATAAGCATCACATTGATAAATAATGAACTTTTGTTATGTTGCTGTTGAAGAACATTGCGTCGCGATAATTATTCTTATTGTTTTATCGCCTAGCCCTAATGTGGTGATTCACCTAAGAGGGTATGTTTTTGCAGTTTGGCATTTTTTCAAACCAGTGTGGTGAGATAGACGTGAGTTAGAGGGTGTTTTTTTTTTTTTTTTTTATCCCTGATGTGCAGTTAAACTAAGAAAATGAAGAAATGTGATTTGTGACATACACAGGGCATTCAAGGGTAAATTTATTTGCCAACGAGTGATTGGTTGGCCAAGTATTACATTGTCTTAAACAGCAATATGCCTCCACTGTCGAATGGTCTACCTGATTTAATTTTTCCTCTTCCTTCTTTTTAATTTTTTCCCTCTCGAGCCTGTGCATTTTCAAAGCACTTAGGTTTCCTGCGAGACAGGGACCCCAAACTAAGAGAACACACATTACGGTTGTACCATTTCATTATAAAAGAGTTTAAATCCTGTATAAAAAAACAATCTAACATGTAATGTACACATTGCACATGTACACGATGACACGCTATGCAGATTTATCAGGAGAACAAAATGAAATCTTGAAGGAAATTTGAAAAATCACTTCTTGAAGGTTTTTGCTATTTAACATTTTCCTGATATTTTGTCTATGGGGAGGGGGGGGGGTGAGAGAGGTGTGGGGGCCTCACGTCAGAAAATCCTCTCACACTTTAATTATTTAGCTCTAATATTCAAGAAATTAATTCACTGTGTGAGAAGTACGAAAAAAGAATATATTTGATTATAGTTTTAATATACAATTTAGATGGAGGTAATAAATGAGATATTAATACATATGAATATATTACTAATGACATGTGATTTTTTTTACATTGGAGGAAGCATTTTTAGATCATTTTTAACGGTAATTTTCTATACTTTTATTTTTGTAAAGGATGAGATGCATGTAGATTTTTTTTACATAACCAAAGGAACACTAATATTTGCATTCGCATGGCATTTAGGGAGCTTGGGCCTGACACAGTATCTCGGTGTACATACGCTTAGCAACAGACGCCGCCTGTAACGTGAAATCTGACGCATCAATACTTGACCATTTTAAAAATTCCCGATTGTCTGCCTCATTATTTTATAGCATTAGTTGTGGATCCGATTGATAGAAATCTGTGCTGAAGCGTGGCACGATGTAAAAAAAAAAGCCTGTGCCACTTTCTCATCTCAAAACGAGACTAATGCAACCGTTACCTCTCAGGGTCGCTCAGAAGAAAAACAACTCCGCACAGATTTAATCAGAAAACGTGACGATAGCAAAAAAAAAAGGAAAAAGAAATGTTGATTTTACTCTTTTTTTTTTCTTTCTCTGTTACAACAGACTGGAATCCAATATCTTTGTTGTTGTTGTTGCTGGAGACATTTCTGTTGATCTCACGTTTCACTTCCCTCTCTAGAGAAACCTCTTCTGGCTCTCCTGTCACATTTATCAGCACTATCCTGTCCCTCGTTCTGTTTTAGTTTTTTTTGGACTGCCAACATTTAAAACACTATAGCATGATGTTACTCTGTAGCAGGATGGACTTTTATTTGGTCAACTCCCCCTTTTTGAAAAGTTTGTGTTTTGTGTTTGTATGTAAAGACTTTGTTCATAACCGTCAGGTTTCTTGTGAATCAGGAAATAACATCCCAACAGTTAAACTCCTAATATTCATCATTTCACTGTAGCTATGTGAATACGTTAGCCTCTGATTTATACAAAGCACTCTCTCGTTTTTCCACACGTGTATTTTGTTTTATTTTTGGTGCTAGATGTCATTTCCGTGACATATCCTGGAGTACGCCATGACGCAGTGGGTGCAAGTCAGGGCCTTTTGAATCTTTGAATTTTCTGTATTCAGCGCAAGGATCTTGATTTGGTGTCGTTGCAGAACACAATCGAGAGTCCTTTCCCTTTTGTTTTATGTTTTTTTTAAATATATATTCAGTATATAATAACCTTCCCCCAACCTGGTCACTTAAATCAATCTGAAAACCAAGGGCCAGCTTTTTAAATCCGCATGATTTTCTTTATTATTTTAAAAACATAGCATGTTATTATTTTAGGATGTTGTATGTGCAACAGACCCCCCCCGTGTTTTTCCTCACTAATGGTCAGGTGTCGGAGATGTTATTAACTGTGGATAGGACGGACCGCAGCATGTGAACGTGGTTGGTTTGTGAGAATCCGCTGCAGCAGGCTTTCACGTCTCTAGTTTACTGTGGCCGCCTTAAAAAAAAAGGGCAGATGTGGTATTATGACTTCCCCTTGTATCTCCCCCTCCAAGTAATTAAAACTATCTACATATTTCTCCTCCGTTTCCTTATAAAGTAGCCATTAGTTCCTGTATTTTTGCTTTGAAAATTAAAAATTTGCCCCATTTGATACAGTATTTTAGTATTTGGCAAGGGTTGTTTTTTAATTTTCATTTCCATAGGGGAGGTTGGGCGGGCAGGGATTGATAAGTTTGTGGATAAGCCAATTATGTTTATAATTTTTGATTAAATGTCGATAGTTGTTCTTTTCTTCTCCCCCCCTTCATTTGTTTTCTTTCTTTACTCCCTGTAAAGTCAGCCAGCGATGACGAACAGTTCTGAACAGCAGAAATAAATTCAATAAACTGTTTAACCCACTTTGTCTGAGTTGTTGGTGCAAATTGAGTTTTCATGCTTCAGACATGAGGTGTTCTTTCAACTCTGCCACTGGGGGGCGCTGCTTTACAGGAATACTACTGCAAAGTATTCAACTAACCACAGCTACAGCAGCTACTGTTATTTAAACATATTAAATTCATTTTTTCTGTATTTTGTTCAAACACAAACTTCGTCTGCAGATTAAGACAGGGAGAGGTCTTCTGTTAAAATGAAAATGTAAGTGGCTTTAAATAATCAAAATATGAACGTGAATTCCACGTTTTTTTTAATATTTCATGTTCCGTCCCCACAATGTGTTTGAAGGACAAAACCAATCATAAAGGAAACGCAAAAGTTCAGCGCGTTTTTAACCAGAAGAACCAGATTTTCTTTCAGGCCGTCATCTCCTTTGTTTACATTAATGCAATTCCTTCTTCACCTGCCTGAGCCGACAGTCTACAGCTCGTCCAAAACACAGCAGCCAGACTCCTCCTCCTATCTGCTGAAAGACGATGCATTACTCTACGATTTAACCTTTCTTCAATGGCCTTTAGTTCATCTTGGAATGCATGATATCCATAGAAACCACGAGTGGATTTTAAATGAGTGAAAATACAAAGGCAGTCTAAACACTAGTGAAGTGATTCAATAAGAAGCAGCAGTTATTTTCATAAAGCATCTTTATAGAAAACAATTCTTCACATTTTCAAAAAACATTTTTTTTGTTTTTCATTTGTTCTATTTTTTTTGTTTTTTAAGTTAATTGTCCATTTTTTTTATTCTGCTAAAGTTGAACTTTTTTTTTTAAACATCCATCTGTGTCAAAGGCTCTCGCTGAGTTGCTGGGGCTCGTAGAGGATTTCTGATTTAAAAAACAAAAACAGGCATACACAGCCGTAATATTTATCAGAAATGGCGCCGACCACCGTAAGAAAACACAGTTCTCATTCATGTGGGAAACAACACTTGTCAGGTGTCGGCGTTGCCCAGATGCAACCAAAGCCCACATTCAGACTCCAGGAGTCACAGCCCCCCCCCCACTTCAGCTGCACTCCAGTTTAATCCTGAAGGCACCTGTATTAACAGCGCTTTGCTTTAGTCGATATGCAATTCTGTTTTCTAATCTAAATCTAATGTCTAACTCTAAAACAGTCCGACACACCTCTACGTCTACCCAGGCTGCAGCACAACAAGCAGGTCCTACCGTCACACCCAGAAACTAAACAGAAAAAGTACTCTACCGTTTACAAAAACTGTAAAAATAAAAGACAAAGAAAAAGAGTGTTTTAACAACAGGTTTGCACATTGTTCCTCTCTGCAAACTGTACCGTGGATTCTTGCTTTAGCACAAAGCAAAGATCTGAACTTAACCTCGACTCACGACCAGTGCAGATCTACGTCTGTGCACTTTTCATCTGCCAATTCATCACTAAGTTGATTTTTAATGACCTTTGGTCTGAAAGTCAGTATTTGATCATTTCTGAAGCATTTCAGTGCAAAAAACCCCCCAAATCATGCTGCAATAGGCTCAGCCTCATCCTTAACCGTCAGAAACAGCTCACTGGCCGCTTCAGTTTAGTTACTAATGTTCTCATCAGGCGTAAATCGTGTCAAATCAGTCATTGTTCAAAATCCTTCCAATAAGAATATTCACTGAAATATCTTGGATGAAGAAGAAACTTCACTCAGATCTGCAGCTGAGCACAAAAGTCTGAAAATTTCAGGACAAACAGTCTAAAAATGTTTGTTACATGTCATACAGTGACAAAGAAAAGGCATCAGACCCACACACTGTGTGTCTCAATGTCCACTACTAACAAGCTACCTTGCATTATAAATATATAAAGTTTTAAAAAGTGCTTATTAAAAGAAACTATAGTGATGTGATAACTTCCAGCAGTGTCACTGTTGTGTGTGTTCTTGACCAGCATTAATACAAAATGCTTGGGGAGAGCAAAATGGTCGTCCTTCACAGTCCGTGTACTGTCGTCCAACACTGACGAGGATTGTCCAAAGAAACAACAAAAACAAAAGGCCCTGGTCTCCCGCTGACATTCATTCAACTTGTACAGAGAGATATGTTCTGGGAAAGTAAAGGAGACTGATCCAACTTTAAAAAGGACAATATTGGCCACTGTAACACGCGCTGCTACACCCAAGCAGTTTCTCACAGACTGAGCTGGAACACATAACAGTTACAAATTAAAACAACGCTAGTCAATAATTGCACATGATCTTTGAGAGTCAAGATGTTTGACAAGAGGACGTCACAACAGGAGTCTGCAGAAAGGGGGGGGGGGGGTGAGGGGACTGTGGCACACTATGGTATAAATACATTAACTCTGAGGAAAAGAGAAGCATATTCATGAGGCACAGCTACAAAACAACGGAGCTGTGTCCTTCCAAGTGGCGCTCTCGTCCCACTTCGCTGTGTCTTCATCCTCGCGTCTCTGGGTCTCTCGGTACCGGTGAAGAGTTTCGACTTTGTGCCTCTCCGAGCACTTAGGCAATCATGTACTGAGTGATGGCTCTCAGAGCGTACAGCAGCTCCGCCTGCAGCCGGGCCTCCATGATGAGCAAATTCACATGTATCTGGAGGAGAAAACACACAGAAGGTTAACATGTGGTGTTTAATTAATGTGGTACATTGCGTTTAGCCAGCCGGGCCAATATCTCTACGGCTCGTCCTTTTGAGGGCCGACATATAGAGAAAAACATCCACTCACACCTACGGCCAATTTAGAGTCTCCGATTAACCTAAACCCAATGTGCGTGTCTTTAGACTGTGGAGGAACCTGGAGAAAGACCTGGAGTAAACTCCACAGAGAGACCCCTCTTGCTGTGAGGTGCCCACTGCACCCCCATGCAGCCCATGTAAAAAAACTCTTCCTTACCCTTTCTGAAGTTTTAAGTAGAGCCCAACTCAGAGGACACACTGGAGTTTTGGTGGCATCCGGAAAACAGGCCACCGCCTTGATGTACAGCTTTAAATCCCGCGCCAGCAGCTGGTTCACTTCACCGTAGTCATAATCGTCATAGCTGTGGCCACAAAATGAAAAAAAAAGCTTGTTGACTAAACTTACAATGAAAAGTAGGAGTTTTGTAGGTGTAAAAATTGGGTTTTCCTTGTTGGCAGGTGAATAAAAGGTGTCTCACCGTATTCCTAACACACAATGGATGTAATTCCATATCGCCCTCTTCAGGTCGGAGCTGTGCAACGAGGGGAGAGTGGTCACGCTCCTGAATCTGTCGTCCAGGAGGTGCCCGATGTCCGAATACAATCTGTTGACTAAGGAGAAGCCGTGGTCCTCCCATGAGTAGTCCTACAGAGTCAATACAACAACAACATGTTTACTGTTTGAGACGTGTTCAACCAAACTATTTTATATAGTTCCTGCTTGTTATTTGAATTGTTTTTCAGAGACCAGGGAGTAAAAGGGGGAAATATATATATATATAACAACATGCAGTTACTTTAATAGCACTTAACTGTCAATGCTGTAACACGGCAGATTTACTGTTATGGGCTAATAAACGTTTATATTATCTTAAACAACTGGCTACCACCCTACAGTTAGAAATGTAAAAACTTAAACTTAATATCTACGTAAGAACTGTAAATATTCCGATGATTATCTGCAATTTTCCCATCCAGGAACCCATTTGAGATCCGGAGCCAAACAAGTGTGTTAAAACGTCAAAATCAATATTGATTGAGCCGTTGGGCCTGGGGCGGCCTGATTATAGAAACCTAATTTACATTTTAATTTGGCCACTGGCCACGGCAGTCCACTCTGTGTCGACTGCGTCGCCGGTGCAGTTTGGAACTCGGCCATTCAAACATAGAAACATCGTAAATTCTACCAGACATGGGACTGAAGCTTATATTACACATGTCAGTTTACTGTACATGAACTGACAGTAAATCTAATATCCTGTATCATGTTGGAGAGCATCTGTTTGGTTGCTCAGGTGACAGGTTGTAATCTGACACCTTGGATTTAGAACTGTGTTAATCTAATCTTCCAATCTGGGGCAAATTTTCCCTGTGGCCACAGCCTCAAGTGCCACAACACACACATAAAGTTTACTGACAACACCACCTGTCTGATGATTCATGCACAGCGTCCTCACCTGAACTCTGAATACTTGGAAGTGGTCCTCCTCTCTACGAGCAAACTCCACGTAGCAGAAGTTAGGGTCTGTGATGAAACGCGACGGGTCTGCAAAGCATATTATCTCCTCCTCCTCTTCCATGTCTAAAAAAAGAAACGGCGAACGCAAAAGGAGGCGGAGAGAATGTGTCAATAAATGTGACCGATGAGTGGTAATTGCTCAAGTTTCACACCATGCGATCTAAATTTAAAACAGACAAGATGACCCTTCCGAAGTCAGTGGGCACATCGAAGCAGTGTTAGTTCGCTTCTGCGTTCGCCATCAATCACGTTACCTGTTTGTTGGAGCGTCTGGGTCTGCAGCAGACGCTCCTCTCTCTTCTCACGCTCCTCCTGAGACTTCTGAATCCTCTCTTTTAGACAAGCCATGTCGCAACTGGAGTCCAGAGACTGTCGACACAGATACCACACAAAGTACAGATGAAGTTAAATCAACCTTTATGGATTCTGGCACGAAATAACCTCTTCATATATTTATTATTTCCTGTTAACATCTCATATTTATATAAATTAGTTCCTGAAAATGAGACTAAGCAGAGAAGAACCGGAATCCTAAAATTATGCTGAAAACATTTGTCAATTAACTGATAAGTCGACGGAGGGAAAATTAATCAACAGCTATTCTAAGTGTTTCCAATCATTGTGTTAAAATGTTTGTGGATTTTTAACTTTTGGTCACTTAAAGATGTAATGTTTAAAAAAATTATTTTAGATGTTTTTTCTTCTACATGACTTATCAATCAGAATTATCAATAATTGTTAATAATATCCAAATTATAACTAATTTGGATATTAGCTGCAGCCCTTCTTTATTTATGAATGTCTTGCCAGTTTATCTCAGTGAAGTACGGGGGATAAAAGTGTTAAATAGAATACCATTAAACATTAACCCTTATGTCTATTTCCACAGCTTACATCTATGATGATGAATAAACAACATTAAAGAAACCAGGACAAATAAAATTCAAGAAATTAGTTTACAAAACAGCCTGTACATCTTTCTGTAATCCTCTGTGATGTTTACTTAATAAAATGCAAGTGTGGTTTCTCACCCGTCGTCGTGTGATGTGTTCGGAGGGAGTGGCGAGTGACTGAGGCACGTTGGTGTTGCCGTTGGCAGCATCAAAGGGGCAGAAGGTCGGCGGGGTACCGTTAGGAGATTTGGCGCGAGGGACAAAGTCTGAGTCTGTGTCACATCCAAACACAAAACTGCAGAGGGCGTGGCAGTGGGCCAGGATCACCACGGCCTGCACCAGCTCCGCCAGCGACCAGCACTGCTCGCCCGACTTCAGCAGGGTCTGGAGGGGGCAGAGGCAGAGCTCAGGATCTCACAGGTCGCATCAATTAAAACACCTCAAGGATAATAATCATAATATTTTCATACTGTCTTTGTTAAAGTTGTTGTTTATTTTATTCCGTGTTGTTTGTCTGTGGTTTTCTCTGCTGTACCTGAATATGTGAGCAGGCGGTGAGCCAGGGTTGGTGGGCCAGCACCTTGTTGATGTGGGCAAGGAGGCGAAGGCGAGGTGGTGCTGCCTCCAAACCCTGCAACCACAGAGGGTCCCCGCCCACCCTCAGAAACTGAGCTGAGTGCAGGTACACCAGGTAGTTGCAGTGATGTCGTGCCGCAGCCTGGAGGTAAAAAAACAAAACAAAAAACAGACGACTCAAATATTAGAGGATGTTATTCTTTCCTTTCGAATAATGCAAATAATTAATGCTGCAATAACGGATGGGGAAACTCAATTTAATTATTTGTTTGTTTTGCTACATGTACAGTAGAATGACAACTGGTGAGATGCTGGTTTTGCAGTCACAATAGCAGCCAGGGCACTGACCATGATGGCGATGTAATGGCGGTATGGCAGCGGCAGAGGGCCGTCCATGTGCAGGATGTAGTGCTGTGTGCGCAGGAAGCTCTCCAAGTACTGAGGGTGAGAGGCCATCTGCTGGAAAACGGCGTCCACGCTCCCCCTGCTGACCAGAGCCTTCATGAACAGCAGTGACACTCGCTCCTTCTCACCGTTCACCACCACCTACAGAGACCAGGACACAGAGGAGGGAGCTCAGTTTCTGACGGCACAGGCGAAAACATTAAGCTCTTTGTTACAGCACTGCAAGCTGAGATGTGTATGCGACGCTGAGCCTGTCGCCAGTGAAGCTAAAAACTCACCAATTAGTCAAACTATCTCAGGAATTGAATATCATATCAGGTTTTTAGCCAAAAGGATAAATATTGGCTGGTTATGAAGAACACCATCAGATGTGGATCTGATGGTGTTCTTTATTGTATATGAAGGTGAACTGAATAAATTTAGATTTTTGACAACATTATTAATTGATTATAAAAAAAAAATTGTTAGTTGCAGCTCTGTAATCTTAAACCTGTTTTAGTCATTTTTCCAAGAAAGAAATATCCCAAAAATATGCTGCACCACAATAAAAAATGTGCGGCCTATTCTTTGTTATATTTTCCTGTAAATCAAATATCTTTGTCTTTTGGGATTTTAGTTGGAAAAAACAAGCAGTTTGAAGTTGTCAAACAACAAGTCACAAACCAAAACAATTCATTAGTAATTGAAAAGTTATCAGCAGATTAATCATTGAAAACCAAATAGACACTTGCAGCCAGACAGTCATAGTCCACAGTGACAGTTATTAATGTCTCCACTGGTTTTGTGATTCTTGAGCAATGATTAGTAAATGTATTCCTTCAAGATACTGTGACAGACATATAAATATGTTTTATGTTGAATAAGATTGGATTAAATACAACTAACAGGGCGATGACAGTCCCTTGGAAGTAATTTGGAAGTAAAAAGCAGGTATCAAGATACAGTTGGAGTTCAGTTTCCAAACCGTGTGAGGACAGACTCAGATCAGGCTTAGGTCTGAACTTATGTTCCAGCCATTAAATCAGCCTGAGAGTCTTGGAAGAGCAGCAGCCATGATACTGTGATAGCGGCGCCACTGGCAAGTTAATGCATTCCTCACATAATTTTTTCTCCGAATAAAACAAGCAAACACCAGTGCACAACTGGGAGCTCAACACGCACACACACAGACTAACTACTAACCACTCTAGCCACAGCAGGGTCGGATGCTTAATACAAGTCTTCCATATTGTCATTATAAAATGTATATGAAGTACCATGCATTGACAGGAATTCCCTTTGGTGAAATGAAATTAATGAGAAACCCCCCAAAAAAACTGCCTGATGCTGAGACCAAGGAAAACAAAACAGCCAGGGTTGTCTTTTGAAGAGGGGATTTACATGCAGGGAGGAACCACAGATGAAGGAACTAATGTGAGAGTTGGGCTTAGGAGGCCTTAAAGAGGGGAAAACGCTGCAGCAGCAAAGAAATGAATGAGTCCAAACACACAAACATAGAAGCGTCTGGGCGGACGAGCCTGAGGCCAAGAGAAACAGACCCATGTGGAGAGGGAAGCGGACTTGCCCTCGTCGGTAACAGCCCTTTATTACCGCTCTCGCCATCATACGTTCACCTCTAGGAAAAGGTGTTAGAGAGCTCGGCCGCGGGAGAGGACTCAGTTCCTCTGTATGTGAAACCTAAGAGCACAGTGACGATCAAAGCCAAATGGTTCACTCCAGTTTGAACCTTATGAATGTTGACTAAGATTTCCTCTAATAGCACAGACGGCTGTCGAGGACTATTACATTCCACTCAAATCAGAGTGACTTCAACTTGTGTGACAGTCGGAGCAAACAGTGACTATTGGGCCTTCATGCAGCTCTTTGGCACTCGGCACCATGTTTATCTGGCTGGTAGCTCCATGAGATATTTCACTTCTGCCTGCAGCGAATGAGGGTTTCCTCCTGATCCTACAACAGGCTCCACCTCTTGACCTACATAAGGGCCTATGCTCAAATCTTAAAAGACATGTTAACATAGCGCAAATTAAACAAATCCTGAGTCTTACACTGATGTTTATATTGGCCTAATCTTTGTTTATAAAAAGCCAATAAGAAAAGTCTCTTAAAGAAATAGGGGGGAGAGGGGGGGCAGTGTTAAAAAAAGCAGTGTGTCTGCAGCAGGAGTTGGCACGAAATGAGACGGGCGCGGACGCAGACCCCACGACCCGCTCTCGTCCGTCAACGTACACGGGACACGCCGTAGAGCACACAGGTACCTGCCAATCAAAGAGCTATTGACGAGAGCACAAGTATCTCTCTGCAAACACAAGAGCTACTGATTAGCATGTTGCATTGCAGAATCTAGGTTACTGCTCCAACAAGAGAGGACGACTGTTTAACTATCCAGCGTTTCAGAGTTACAGAAAACATGCTCCGAGTGTGCGACTTATTCAGGGCTTAAAATACCACCTGTCCTATTTTTCAGTCTGTCTGTGTAGAATAAGCTACGACTGCGACATTAGCTGATTATACTTTACATCTGAATGTAAACGAGCCATGTGAACAAACTCTTCAGTTCGTTGAATGTATGTTGTGATTTTCCACTGTACGAAAAAAAGATCAATTGAATTCAGTTCGTGTCTGCGATTCTACGCAGATTAAGACACTAAATCTGAATTCAATATATTTAACACATTTAGAAGATGGTAATCGTTTGCTTGGGATTCCTTGCATTTGGTTGTTCAAAAAATTGAGGCCAAGATATATATGAATTATGCATTAGATCTGAAGATGGAAAAATGTGCTCAAGTAGGACAAACTACAGTATGATCACAACACTGTATAAATGAGTGTAAAGAAATCGGCTTATGAATGTAACGGTATTGAGTATTCTCATTCTTTTTTCTGGAGTTAACCCTATTTATCGATTAATCTACTGCTACAACTAGAGCCCCAGATAAGAGTAAAGAAACTGTAAATGAAATATGAACACTTCTAGTTATGTTATTTCATCAGTTGCAGCTGTAATAGAAACTAAATGTAAGTTTCAGAATCACAGCACATCACACGATATGAATTCAGAACAATAGACATATTCAGCTTTTAGGTTTCAGACCTGCACCACAGACTTATTCGAGGTGTGTGGGAAAATATGGAAAAAGCAGAGGACAGCAGTCCCTCTTGAAAAGCCAGACGAATATGATCCCATTAAAAAAACCTTATCAAAGAGCGACATCGGGGACAATCAGGTGACAGAACTTGGGCACAACACTGTGCTCCCTGCTGAAGTGTCTCCAAGCAAGGCACAGACTTCTGACTCCTCCAGCTTATCTGTGCAGTAGCTCTTTGTCCAGAGAGAATGTGAAAACATCGTTTCTGTATGAGGATCAATTCATAGTTCATACTGCTGATGTTAGACCGATAAATCCTGAAATAGTCTCTGTCCGCACCAGCTTCACAGGACTGCTCAGTCAGCTAATAAACACACTGCAGTTGTCACCAAGAGAAAAATCACAAATACAAAATGAAAAGCCAGACGGAGAGACACACCAAATCTCCACAGACATACAATTCCACTTACTGGTCCTGTCAGTCTTCAGCAACTGTAAAATCTACAGCTGTGACAAGTGAAATAAGTAACCGCACCATACCGGCATCACACAATCACAGAGAAAAAAGTGCAATCCCACAAAACATGTCTGAACAAATAACACAGGACAAGTCAAACTGAAAGAGGAACTACTGCTGGCGTGAGGAGCTGAGGCAGGAAATGAGACATCATACAGTTTTTAACTGAGTCTGCTGACACCTTGAAACAAAAGCTAAATTAAAGCTCAGCTACAACTCCTGTTCAAGACAATAGATGGTGGGATTATGACAATGCAAAATGAAAACTCCCAGGGACTTTTGAAAAGGTGAGCACACATCAAAACCACATCTCGTTTCCCTTTTTCACAGCTGCTAGACTGATTTAAAGAAGCCATCTTTGCTTCAGTGATTTAGCACAGAAGTGATCCATCCCCAATGAATTCATTCTCATTAGAACTAATCAGTACTCGTGATTAATGTACACTAGGGGTTTAGGTTTAGGCAGACATCCTTTGCCAAAAAGTCCAGACACTTACGCTCACTTCTTTGTCTCTATCGTCTGAAAACAGGCCACAAAAGCTGCCGTACTTATGATAAGGTGATATGCTTCTTACTGTCCGCCCACATGAAAACCCGTATGAAAAAGAAAAAAACTGGTAACAAACACGTGTGGGTGGATATATAAAACAAAAAGGAACACGTCATCATTTAGGTGACTGTTTGGTATAACAAAGCACAGTCTGGTTTTACATAAATGCAAACAGTCTCCTGAAGCACGGGAACATAAAGGCTTCCTGCACATGAAGCTATTAATCCTGCTTACAGTATGCCCAGAAGCAGCCCATTTTGAAAGAGAGCCATTTTTCTCAAGTCAAACACAAGCCCGAGGGTGAGAAAAGCACGACGGCTGTGTTGATATTAGAGCTGCTGTATTAAAATCACAAGATGAATCCCAACTTATGGGCCGGCTGTAGAGGATTTAAACAACACCTCACAGAGGGACAGTTGTGAGCAAAGATTCACAGGTGCAGATCATTTGACATTCAGAATGAAAAAAACACACACACATCTCCCTTCCCAACACAGAAGAGGTCATTTGTTTATTGATCAGAGAGGAGCAAGAGGCAGGGATGAAATGAAAAACAGAGGTGACGTCAGTGAGGGGAAGAAAGGTAAATGGAGACAAAGACCGGCTTTGATAACAGGGCGACAAAACCAAACAGCAGCAGCCCTGTACCAGCAGCGATATGAAGGAGAGCAAAGGACCACGGTGACACAAAGAAATGGAAAAATTACACCACCAGTCTTCCAAGGGTAAATGTGTCAGCTCGAGATGAGACGTGCATGTGCGCATGTGGTGTGTGTGTGGTAGTAATGGTGGGCTGCAGAAGGGGGGCGGCTGCAGATACAGGAGAGGGACATTCAATCTGCATTCCGATTGAGCCTGGAGGGGGTCCATCCTTATCATGCACCAGCGTCCAGGCGGCATTGCTCCCCCCCCCACTGCCCCCCTCTTTAAATCACAGGAAACACAAGCAGCCAGGGCTGATTCTGGCTCTGCAACCTGAACTCAGGGAGACGCACAAAACAAACCAGCTGCAGCCCAAAGAGGTGTCTGAGAGGAGGAGGAGGAGGGTATTGGGGTGGGGGGCTGCTGGGTGGGACAGCACATACAACACAACCAAGACTAACAAAAACACTGCATCCACATAAAACCGATGAGTGATCGGACCTGTCAGAAAACAGCACGACGCCAGGGGAAGACGCACAAACACGTCAAAGAGCCCAAATTTGCTGGAGCTTAAATGCAACAGCACGTATCGCCTGTTTATTTTAAACGGACAGCTCTGGGATCTGTTCGGCAACTGCTGCAAGTTGCTGGAAAGTCAGAGGGGTTGTTTACCTCTGCAACATCATGAATGTGGCCTGCATGCGTTACATTATCCATGCGATAATGTTACTGAATGCTTGTCACCAGTTACAGGCGAAGTGTGGAGTCGAATGCAACAGCAGTGCAAGCGAGTGCCAGATGAATGACAGTGAGGATGAACAGCAAACAGAGGGACAGAGGTGCTGGCGGGGGACGAACACACGAGCGAGGACCTGTAACCAGGCTGCAGGTTTTTTCCTCTCTTTGAATCCCTCGCTGCCCGCATTCCTCCCTGTTTTGCTCAATTTCTGGACTCTAATCTGCAGCAAACACGTCTTTTTGGAGCGCACTCGCCACACAGCGCCCCCTTTCTGTTGCAAAGTGAAAGAGCAGCGACAGATGAGAAAAACAACTTTGATTGGCAGTCCAGTTCAGCAATAACAGCACAATAAAAGTGGGCAACATTAAACAGGACAGCGAGCGGCGAACGCGGATCAATCCCGCGTCTGTCCTCGGGGATTAAACCCGTAGATCCACCTCTGTGTCACCCGGAGTGGTTTTAGATCTAATACAGTGAATAAATGTCACCGCATTACTTATGACATTTCTGTCCCAAATCCTCAGATGATGTCATCCTCACCTACAGACTTCTCCTCGCGCTGCAGCGACCTCCACCATCACTGGGCCACAACATTTTTTTTTTATTTTTTTAAATCTTTTCGCCACATTCAGATGAATCTCTCGGTGTCGGAGGAAACAACAAAAGCAAGAGTCTGCGCTTCACTGTCACTGCAGCAGCGGCGGCGGCGGAGACGTTAAACCCACGAAACACACGGTGCACATGAGAGAAAGAGGAACAATCACACAAATGTTCGCATCTAGACAACTAGTTAATGTAGCTGCGCAACGTCAGCGGCTAAAAGTGGAGAGTCGCTGCGAGCTTTGCGGGACTTTTGCGGCCGCTGGGAACGGAAAGTGCAAAATCGTCCTGAATGGTGAATAAATGTGGAAACTGTCAACAACGGATCGAATCACGACACGTTTGTTTTTGAATGTGTGTTTTCACAGCGCCGGAGACAAACTGCGGGCTGAGCTAGCTAGAGGAGAACTTTGCTTGTTTGCTAGGTAACTCTGTAACGTTACTGATACAAAACAAAAAAGTTTAGACACCGACAAAACTACCAAGCTGGACTTTAATGTCACACGCGGACTGTTTTACTGCTGAAAGGTTTTAATTCAAACTAAAAGAAACTGCTGTAAAAAAGAGCTGCTAGCGAGACCAGCTCCTTTCTTCGGTGTAAATGAGTCGCTGGGACAAATGAATGGAGGCTGCTCGGTTAGCCGCTAGCTTCGCTGTGGAGCTCGGGGAACAACGTCAGCTTCTACCGACCTGTTTGTGGACTCGCTGGCACGGGCTTCTCAGGGGGAACTGGGTTCTCTCCATTTTACTCGTACAGATGATCATTTTACTAAAAAGTGCGCTATTGCATGGATGCGGCTCTGTCGGTCTCTCCTCGGTGCTTCCAGCCCCCGGCTAACAAAAGGCAGAGAGGCTGCCGCTGGCCGCAGTCAGTCCGTCGGTGCGCAGCTGAGGAGCGGACTGAGCCGAGCTGTGCTTCCCGGAGCAGAGCTGACAGCTCCGGTAACAGTGTGACCAATCAGAGAGCAGGGGGGGCGGAGCCGGGAGGACTAAAGATTCCAAGTCTAAATGCTAATGAACATCTGCAAACAACAGACACACACACACAGTACAGACACACACAGTACAGACACACACAGGCCCACACACAAACAGATACACACACACACACAGTACAGACACACACAGTACAGACACACACAGGCCCACACACAAACAGATACACACACACAGTACAGACACACACAGACACACACAGGCCCACACACAAACAGATATACACACACACACACACACACACACACACAGTACAGACACACACACAGGCCCACACACAAACAGATACACACAGGCCCACACACAAACAGATACACACACACAGTACAGACACACACAGGCCCACACACAAACAGATACACACACACAGTACAGACACACACAGGCCCACACACAAACAGATACACACAGACACACAGTACAGACACACAAATACTACAGACACACAAACGCACAACACAGCACAGACACACACAAACAGGTCAGACATACAAACAGTACAGACACACACACAGACACAGCACAGATACACAAACAGCACAGACACATACACAGTACAGACACACAGTAAAGACACAACAAATATACACACACACAGTACAGACACAACACAGACACACAAACAGCACAGATAAGTTTACACAGTGTAAACTTGGAGTCATCAAACTGAAGGTGAACAGATTCTAGATTTATTAACACAGATTTATTAACACGTAGGTTTTCTACAGACAATGAATTTCCTTTGTTACACAACAAACATTGAGTAAAGAAAAAGGAGGAAAGCTAAAACTCATGAAGAAACAAGCACTGTATAACAAATACTAAATAAAAAGTAAATAATTTGATCAAATTGAAAATGTTCACAGCTTAAGTACAAGATGGACTAGAGGCTGTTCCCATCATGTGGGCCTGCTTTTGTAGACAGTTTGTATTTTTTTTGTGCACATTGCCATGTTTTTTTCTTGCAGCTTGTTTTAGTCTTTTAAAATCCACGTCGACATCTTTTAACCTTCCAGTCCCAGGCTCCATGTTCGAGCTGACATGACCCCGGATGACACGTTCAGGATATTTGTTTTCTGATACAAGACAAAGCTCCTTCATAGACACAAAACAAGAGTCGACTGCCCATGACAAGTTATTTCTTTTTGACAATCGTGTGCTTGTCAGGACATTAGTCTCCAGAGTAACTGGCCTCAGGTCGGCGTTTCTGGACTTCAGCCTGTAGGACGTAGAAGCTTCATGTCTCCTTTATCCCTCCAGTTATTCAGATGCTTTATGGCAGATAGCCCTTCACATGCATTCCCAGCACTTCCTTGTACATTTGCATATCAGCCCACTAGTACTTCTGTACATTTATACAGTGGCACTTTTGTACTTGGGCGCAAACTTGCATTCCCTGTTCTAGCTCTATGTTTTGAGTTTGTTGTTGTGTCCATTTGTTGGACGTGAAACCGGGCAGCAAATCAATTTCTCCCAAGTGGGACAAAATCTTGAACCTCCCAGTTTGGTGGTGCAGAATCTGACTTGTCTGCACAGAGCTCTGACCTCAACCCAGTATGAAATACATCTCTCACACTGGACTATATTGTGGCTGAAGCAGCAACACAACTGGATTCCAGATGTATTGATAGCCGACGTCTCAAAGCTGCGAGAGGTAGTTAACCGGAGTAAAACCGTAGATAGATCCCAACGACAGAATGCGTTCAAGTCATACAAAAGAGAACAGGGAGACAGTGAAATCTAAATCTCACAGTGACCGTTCAAACAGCCTGAAGATAAAGTAAAGACACGTCCTTTCGTGTATCTTCATCTTAACACATAACAAGCATTGAAAACAGTCCCTCTTGCCACGGGATGTCCACAACTGACCACTGCATTCAGGCTGTTTTGATTGACCCTTGGCTTTGTTGCTTTTTCTATGAGCTTATTCACTCCATTCTTGTCTTAATGAATGGGACGTTTGTTCTTGATCAGAAACCTTGGTATTGCATTGATTCGAATAATGTTGTTTTTCTGTGGGAGTGCAGGACTCGTGAGGCTCATTTGAGTTTGTTGCAGTCGAAATCTGTTCTGGGTTTTTGTTGCTTTCTTACCAACTCCTAGGTAAAGATTTTGTTGGCACTTTTTCAATAACAACCTCAGAGCTGCATTATTTCTGTCTTCAGAAAAACACAGAGGAAAAAAGCAGCATTGTTCCTGTGAAAGCAAAAATTCAAATATTAACAAATATTAACAAAACACACAGAAAGAGGTAAATAAGACTAATAAAGACCATGATTAAAGAGAGAAATGACTGATAGTATCGTGGCACAACTCACTGTTTTTTACAAGGGAATCATTTTTATTATGTAAAACCACTTGTTAGCATGTTGGTTGATAACATACATGTGTAATACAGCAGCTTTAAAAACTGCACAATAACACATACAGCCACTGCAGCACATTACCTACCTGTACTAACATGGGATATACAGTCCTGCTCACCATTATTGGCACCCCTTCATTTTTTGCATAACCTGTACAATATCTTCAGAAATAAATGGAAATGTACCAAATTTATATCATCAGGATCTTTTAATTGGAGGTCCAAAGTAATTTAACAAAGAAAATTATTTTTTCAACTTGCATATTGTAATTTCAAAGAAGGAAGAAAAAACATCATGTGCAGCAATAACGGCACCCCTCTTTAATATTTGGTTGCACACCCTTTGGCAGTGATGACAGCCTCCAAACGTTTCTTGTAGCCATCTATAAGCTTCCTGCACTTCTCAGCTGGTATTTTCTCCCACTCTTCCTTTGCAATTTGTTCAAGCTCTTGAACGTTTGCAGGGTTCTTTTCCCCAATAGCAGATTTCAGCTCACCCCAAAGATTTTCAATCGGATTGAGATCAGGACTCATTGCTGGCCATTTTAAAACAGTCCATTTTTTCATTTTCAACCATTCCTGCGTGCTTTTGGATGTGTGCTTTGGGTCTTTGTCTTGCTGGAGGACCCATGATCTTTGACTCGAACCAAGTTTTCTTACACTGGGTGGGACATTTCGCTCTAAAATCTCTTGATAATTCTCTGATTTCATGACTCCTGTGATACGGTCAAGGCCTCCAGTACCAGATGCAGCAAAGCAGCCCCACAGCATTATGGATCCTCCACCATGCTTAACTGTTGGTAGGGTGTTCTTTTCCTTGTAGGCTTCATTGCGCCGTCTGTAAACAAACTGTTGGTGTGCATTGCCAAAAAGCTCTATTTTTGTTTCATCTGTCCACAGAACATTTTCCCAGAAGGACTGCGGTTTGTCCAGGTACTCTTTGGCAAAGATCAGTCGTTCCTTTTTATGTCTTTTCCTCAGCAATGGTGTCTTCCTTGGCCTTTACCCATAAAGCCCTGTATGGTTTAGTGTGCGGCGTATGGTACTTGTTGAAACCATGACCCCAGACTGTTCCAGGTTGGCCTTCAGGTCTTTGGATGTTTGACGTGGTGTTTTTTCCAACATTCGCACCAACCTTCGAAGACTTCTCTCATCAATTTTTCTCTTCCCCCCACGTCCAGGGATGTTCTTGACAGTTCCATGCTTGGCAAACTTCTTAATAACATTACGCACTGTTGAAACAGGGATACCAAGGTCTTTGGAGATGGCCTTATACCCTTTGGAGGTCTTGCGGATGCTAATAATAGCCCTTCTGTTGTCCTCAGACATTGTGACAAAGGAACAAGGAATAACAGGTGGCTTTTTAAAACACGGAAGTCATCATTCATTGGCTAACTAATGTCTCATGGGCACAGGCAATTTATCACAGGTGATTCTCATCTGTGATTTACCACAGGTGAGTCCAAATGTGTTTCCATACTGATTTACAGCAAAGGGTGCCAATATCAGTGACACAGCAAGCTTTACGTTTTTCTACCCCCCATTGTTTATTGTTTTAAATTGTTGTTTATCATTTGCTCTTTTGTATCAAACACGAATTCTCTATAGAAAAAGTTGTTTCACTTGATTCATTTTTTTCAGGAGATATTCCACATTATGTTCTTAAACTTCTTGGGTGCCAATAATGGTGAGCAGGACTGTATACAGATAACATGAGTTTTGCATGTAAATAAAAAGCTGCAGGAGCTTCTTCAGTATGGGAGACAAACAAGAGACAGTAGACTAGTGTCCTTCCCTATTAGATTAAATGGACTTTGCACAAACATCATGTGAATCATGATGGAGAAACACGCAGAACCAGTCCAGACCAAATAACTCCAGTGGAATTGAATCAAGGAAAAGTAACAAAAACCTGTGACTTGTAGAATCAGACTTGAACGTCTGATGGAGAGATTGAATTAAAGAAAAGATCAAAAAGGTACAGGACCAGGGTCAATACTTGTGAGGAAAACTGCTGAAGAATGAACCAAATCACATCATGTTACATAGCTGGAAAAACACATTAAAATGCATTTAACATTTCAGAGGCAGCACTATAATGTGATTTCAGTAAGGTATGTTTTGTCTCTAATAAAATCGACTCCATACTTTAACACTTTTTGTTGTTTTAACGCCTACATTCCCAGCTTTGACTACTTTATCAAGCCGAGGTGATACAAACAGTTGCTAATCTGTGTCACCACGCAAACAGAAACTATTATGCTTCTTCAAAAGGAGATGGCAGAACATTTTGAAAGCTGAAGGAGGGAACTGAAGAGAACTCTCTGTCCCCGTTAGTTTCACATCACAATCCTCCAGTTCCACAGAAATTCTTCAACAGCGCCGACTATCCTAAGAGGGAAGTTTACTAATCTTATGGTTTATTCCTGATGTACAACAGTGATTTGACATCTGACTCATTCAGTAACAGGTCAGCTATACTTGAGGAAAGGTCGGGGATTCACACCAACGCTGGTGAAATCCTGATTCTATCCTGCCAGTAAAAAGCAGCTGGTTGGTAAATGATGTCGCTGCTGAATCTGTTTCCTGTCATGACTCCTAACTCCAGTTTGGATGTTAAACAGTTGAACTTGACTACATGCTGCCTTTCATTCAACATTTCCAGTTCAACTAAACTCTCCTGGTGAAGAAACCACACAACAGCCTTTGACCAACATCCACACTTTTCCAAAATTGAACAGTGCGTCTTTCATAACAGCAGTTTCGCAAAGGATTTTAAACACTTGGCCTTAAAAATAGTGACTCCACACCAGCTGAACATAACAGAGATTCACATGTAATTTCTAATCCTGGTTTGTTTAAATAAACACAGTGGACACGTCTCCGCTTCTCCACAGATGATTGATGACATCTCTCGTACGCTGATCACTGAAGCAGATGGCGCGGCCTAATATCAGGAGGAAGAAAACATTTTACGATGCATCTTCTCTCCTGCTGTTCTGCAGATACACAGACAGACTGCGGTAGTAGGAAAAAAGGTCATGGAACACGTTTAAGATTTAAAATCAGCATGTAGTTGTGTTTCATTTTACCGCATATATTCTGTTTCACTGTATAGATTAGTTTTTATTCCATTTATATTTATAAGTAATGCGTGTTTACTTATTAATACTGAACTGATGTCTATTTATACTTCTGGAAGATGGCAAAATTCCCCATAGTGTGACTTATAAAATATTTTCTCATCTCTTATATTAACCGATTTTAACACTCAATCATGTGGAAGTAAACAGGTGTGTGTTTATTAATGCGCCTCCAGTAAAACATGGGTAATAACATTAAAAATATCTTCATAGGAGGAGTTAAAATGATTAACGTATACTGCATATTAATTAACACTTAAATGTCCTCATGGCTGCCGACAACTACATGACAATTCTGTTCTATTTAATCTTTAAATGCTAAATAAAGACAATTTTACTTGAGATGTGATCGACAGGACCTGGTGGAACTGGTTGCACACTCCACACGTGCTGGGAGGACAAATGTCAATCAAGCTACAAGGTCATAGATTCAAACATCATCTCACCCTTGTGGCAAGAGTTGGTATAACCTGCTTCCCTGCGATGCGGCACTATTTACAACAACCTGGCTGTTTGTCTGTCCTGAAAGGCTCTTTCCTGTCTTCTCCAGCCATTTGACAGCTGGTACGCTGCGTGGGCTTCTGCTTGTTTGAGTGGGAAACTTGCGAGGTTCCTCCTTGTTGAGAGGGAGGTTGATTGTTCCTTTTAAATAACAGTGTCGTTTTATATTGTTTAATATTTAGGTAAATTGTAAATAAAATCTAATTTATAGCATGTATCAGTTTCCCTCTTTCTTTTTGTCTGGTTTTAATTTGAATGTTTCTTACCCCATCTTCGGGACTTAGACACACTGTACAATTTATCATGGTATGTATTGTATGTACATACATTTATAGTCTATGTAGTTTGGGGTTCCTCCAGCCTGAGATCTTGGCCCTCTGCAGTAAAATGAGGCCTGTATCACTGAGATTTCATAGAATGAGAGAATCACAGACTTACAGGACGTGTAAGTTTGGACTTCATGAGAAGAGAGCGGTCGAGTTAACACCTCATCACTATCTGTCCCACACTAATACAATCACACAGACTTAGGTAAACAGTTAAAACTGAGAAGTATATTACATACTCACTGTTTATTAGTGGAGTGTCAGAAATATATGCTTGGCTGCTGCAATAGGGAGTAGAGCGGCGTCTACTAACCGGAGGGTTGATGGTTTGATCCCCAGCTTCTCCAGCATTCTGCCGTGTCCTTGGGCAAGATACTGAACCCTAAAGTAAACCCGACGGCTGTGTCAGCAGTGAATGAATGGTGTGTTTGTTAGAAAAGTGAATGTGACTTGTACTGTAAATCTCGTTGAGTGGCTGATAAGACTGATAAGACACTATATAAATACAGTCGATTTACAATAAGCTCACTATGACCTCATAAACGTTTACAGAGCTACATGTACAGTATGTACAGTACCAACAACAGTGATTTACTTTCATGCCCTAAAACTAAAGCTGGAACCAGCTCCATAAAACAGATGCCAAAGTTGTTTTGTCTAAAATTAGAGGTTGACATTTAGGATACATTTTCTATCTCTAGATTTACAATCCAGCTGTTTGGAGGATGACTTAAAAAAAGTTACCAGTTACCCATGTGCACTAATAAAACCTGACGCTTGTAGATTATGTTGACAGTTTTTTAACCAATGCAGCTTCTGTTACATCTCAAATTTCTTTGCTGTCTTCAAATCTCTTAACCAAATTATTTCACTGAAAGTCTGGTAGGGTAGGTTGGTAAATGTCTTTTCCTTTTCCTGTATGTAAATGTTTAAAAACAAAACATTGAATAAATACAAAGAACTAATTCACAACATACATATTAGATATTATTTATTACATTCAGAAATAGAAAACATGAATTAATATTAAGTGTCACAATTAACTACGACATGATATTCATAAAATCATAATACAAAAAAAGCAATCAATTCTGTAAAATTTGAAATATCACTGAACACCGAGAGCTTTGTCTAGAAAGTTTGCAAAGTTTTTTGTCCGCCCGGGTAAGAAGGGCTGAAGAACTGAGAGATCCATGGTCGTCAGCGTTTCTGTCAGCGTGCTGAAACATTTATCAAGGAGAACAAAAGTGTGTTACTTTTGTTTTGCTGAATAAACCCTGTGTGCATAAACTGATAAACTGAAGCAGGGCTGTGTGGCTCACATACCTGCATGTGCAGTACAACAGGTGGGAGTCCAAGTGCAGCTGCTGGGCCAGCTCCAGTTGGTGGTTGTTCATCAGTTTGTCATTAACGACGACGAGCAAAGGTTTTCCTGCACCGAGCGCCTCCAAACAACTTCCTGCCCCTGAGGAGAGAAACTAAATCTTTAGTCACACCAGTGTCAGTGTGTATTAATGTCTAAATATAAATATCTAACTTTGAGATTCATACTGAGATTTGCAACAACAACAAAAGAGATTTTAAAAAGGTCTTTTGTTTGTAGTAATGTTGATCTATGACAGAGATAGGGAACATTTTCTTGTTTCTTCAAAGATATAGTTACAGGGAAGCGTGGTCAGAGTCAGACCAACTACACATTCATGTGCAGATCTAAGTCAGAACAAATCTATCAATAAAGCTAGAAAACAAATTGTTAAATTATGTAAACTGATAGTTGTGTCCTACCACTTACATTGTGTCAGAACAACTGTATTGTTGTTAAGGGCTTGAATATAGACTTTTAAAATTCTCTGCCAAATCCGATTCTTTCATTTTGTATCTTTTTGCTACAAATAATTGGTCAATAACTCTTCTGTTGAATGTTTGTGCACTGCTCACATATCTGCAGTAGGAAATGAACTGTTTTGGCACAAGATGGTTATAATCCATGATGTTTGTATTTTAAAGCCTAATACTATAGAGACTATTTTGACTCTAACAGCATAAACTTGTGTGTATTATCCGTTTACTGCTGACAGGCTCAACCCTGAGTGCATTGTTTTCAGAGGAGTAAGTGTCCGGGTGGCAGATGCTCAAGGCTTAAGATTTTGTTTTCTCACCTGCGTGGCTGATGACAAGGTCAGCCCGCTTCATGTCCTCCGCTATAGAGTCTTTGAAACGAAAAGCCTCCAGTCTGATGTGAGGACAGCTGTCAGCAGCTGGAAGAAGAGATCCTCTTCCAACCTGAAGAACCAAACACTCATATCCACGAGCCTTTAAAGCCTGTGAGGAGAGGGAGAGTTCCTCAATATATAAATGGTCACATGTTCATCTTTTGATAAGAGAAGAGTTCTTTCTAAAACCCGGTAGCTCCTTCATTTCTCATGTGCGTGTACACTGACACCACACAACTGTGGGACTGGGTATTTTTCAATTTTCATCAATTTCTCAGAGAAAAATGTATGGATCTTGATGAAAAAAAACAACCTGTCATTATATACAATGAGCCATTATATTTCATAAATGTCTAGAATTGAAACTCTTTACAATAAAATGTGACCAAAGAGGAAATAGCATAAACATTGAATTGAAGTTCAAGTATCTCAAATTTGTACTGAGGAATAGTAAATGTACTTCCGACATTAATGTCAACACAATAATCATACGGGTGTGTTCAGGGTAAGTAAACAAAGTCAGTGACACGTATAATTTACGAAAACGTGGATCCATATTTTACCTTCCAGCTTCTGTGTTTAGAGGACAAACTCCACATTAAGTACTAAAATACACTTAGTATAAAAGAGCTGTTTCTTTACTTACATCCATCCATCATAAACATGACACACCACCACCACCACCACCACCATCATCATCATCATCATCATCATGACCAGGTGGAGTGACTGTCTCTCACCTGAACACTCTCTGAGGACGTGATGTTTTCTATCAGCTCATCGAAGCTCGTGGTGCCGACAGTGACAAACACGGTCTTCATGGCCGCTCGCTGAAAACTGTCCGTCTTCAAACTTTACGTAAACACGTCGCAGCCTCTCGTCACAGGTCCTCCACCATCCTACTGAGCTGACAACCGCTTCCGCTTCACGCCACAGTCCGGCTGTTAGAATACACCGTGCTGCCACCTGCAGGCCCGGAGGGGTAACTACCCTTGTACGCACTGAGGCTGCAGCGTGGAGAAAGACCAGTTTGTCACTGCTGCTGACCAGTAAGCACTGGGAAAGACAGAAAATCCCCCTGAGCGACAGCATTTACACAAGACTTTGTTTCTTGTTGTTGATCGTGCTTTTGTGTAAGATGAGAGTTTGGTTGTAACTTGCAGAATCAAAGAGTTCACCCAAAACTGAAAGTTCACTCATTATCTCCTCGCCACTATGCCGATTGAAGTGTTTCAGTCCACGAAACACTTTGAGTTTCAGGGGTCAACAGCGTCACAGCCAAATCCAATACAATTGATGTAACTAGTGACCATTTCTTCAATGTTAATACAATCTAGAAAAATATATAAAATGCCTCTACTGCTCCTGTGGTGTCATTCAATTGCCAATTGTATTGGATTTGGCTGCAACACTATTTACCCCTGAAACTCCAAAAGTGATTTCCCCCCCCATCGGCGTAGAGGTGAGATAATGGGTGAATTATCCCTTTAGGCTTACACAGTGTGTACACAGGCAACTGAGAGCAAACCAGTCTGTGGTGTTTTGTGGACAAAGATGTGCACACACACACATGGTGGCTGCTGCAGCTAAGGGAAGGATGCACAGGCTCATTGAACACTAAGCAGCTCCACCTGACAGGAAGAAGAACCAGATGTTTGCTCCACGGGATGTGAAAACGACAGCAGCACCACGTGGGACTTGCAAAGTGCACAGACACCGACAGCAGCGCTCGGCCACACTGGTGCATGACAAACACAAATAGAGCAATGAGGACGTGAAACTTGTGGTGGTATTCAGCTCGAGTAAAAATGTTCATGTGTGGTTAAATGGGCTCATAATGATTTTCCATCAGAGATAAAACAGTGAGCCGTCATGCATTTTATGTACAAATGCTTTAAGGATAGGTTCACATTTTTAAAGCCCGTCTTAAAACAATATTTGTCCAAATGTTTACTGAAAGAGTTCCTGATCACAGCTCGTTTCTGCTGTCAATACTGGAAGCTGTGAATCACTTCTTGTTGAGATTTTAATAAGTGACAGAGGCTGAAATCACAGCCCTCTATTGGCTTAAAGATGTATCCTAAAGTTTAGGTCAAGCAAATATGAGGCTTCAGCAGTTCCCAAGCTTATCTTTGTATCTTTCAATGTCATTGTGTTTTATGGACAAAAAGGAATTTAGACATTAAAATATGTACAGGAAGAACAATTACACCAAATAAAAACTTCCAATGTATGGACATAGGAGTTTTTAAAGGGGAACCGGGTCTCTCATACGCTAAACTTTAGTTCAAACTGCCATGTCTCCTGTTGATTTGGGTGAATCTTGTTTTTCAGGTTATTATTCAAACAAGACATGAAGAAATTCTTTTACTGTAATTACTGGATCTGTATCAGCCTTCTCTCCCTGTCACACTTTGTTGGAAACAGATAAAAGGAAAAGCTGGAGTAGCAGTTTTAAGACCACTGAAAGAAAACCCCCCTAAACAAACCAGAACGTGCACTTTAACTTACCACAAGGTTTTTTTTTATCTTTCATAGAAGCAAGGCCGTGTTGATGCAGCTGCAGGAAGGACTACTTACACTGTCGAATAATTGGCCAATTATTTCCTTGATTTGCTGATACAGTAAATAAAAGGTCTACGGGTAAATTAAAATTCCTCTCATGGTCGCTCAGAACTCAAGGAAACGTCTCTAAACGTTTTCCTTCAGAGCTCGAAAGGCAAAGACGTTCAGTTCATAATCATATACGTCAGGGAGAAAAGCACAAGATCTGTATATTTGAGGAGCTGGAACCAGCAAGTGTGCGGATGTGATAAAATAACTGAAACAATTAATCTATTAACAAAAAGAGGAAAAAACTATTTTTTTGTGACGTACTAATCAATAATTCATTTCAGTTCTAAGTTTCATTTTAATTAGAGAGTGACCACCAAGGACTCTTTGTGGCTTTCCACAGAACCGGTGGGAAAAATGTGTCACGGAAATGACTAAACTGAATCTGTTTCAGGAGCTTAAATGATCAGATCGACGTATTCAGGGTGAAAACTAACATCAACGACTGACAAGACTGTAACAACAGCAGAAAGGCCAGCATGTTTATTACCAAACAATGACAGCTGTTAAATTAACTGAGGAAACAAAAAAGAAGCATGAGACCAGGGTGCAACAGAAATTATTTAAGGCTCTGTTAAATTCTCAGCTTTAAAATGAAAAAAAAAAAGACAGAAAACAAATATACCGTAAATTGTGGAAAGTCACAAAAAGCAAAAACTAGTAAAAAAAATTAAAAGTTTAAAACTGGCTACCCATGTCATTACTTTTTAATAAATAGGTTACTGTAAGAAAAAGAAAAATACAAAGTTAAATCTGATTTACTGTGCCGGAACTTTTATCAAACCACATTGCAGCAGGAGATATTTAATGACAAGAAATCTGCGTCTCCTGGATTTAAAGCAACACACGTCATTTAGTCAAACACAAATATGCAATGGGAGCTTACTTTGGTCGTTTCCAAAATCATTCTCCTGCAGAGACTCAGAAAACTGAGAATGGAAGACCTGCGTCCACGTGATTCATGCCTTGTAGAGAGACGGACAGAGTTCAGGCTAGAAACAGCTAAATGGCTCTTCCTCATCACGTCACGTTGATTTAGTAGAACATTTTCAATTTTGAGCATGCACGTTTTCGGATGAGTTTAGCTGCTTCAGGCTACGGCGACAGTAAAAATGGTGAATTTAAAACCACAGGGCAGCAGAGTGGACTGGTGGATAAAGTGACCGGTTAATCCACAAAGCTGAACATCCTGTCCAGGCTTCCCAAAGTTAAATGACTCATTACACAGACGGCTGTCGTTTGTGTCCATTAGAAGAACTAGTCCAGACAAGATTTAAGTAAAGCGAGCAGTACACCTGGGCAGCAAACTGTTCAGAGTATGCATGCTTAAAAGTCAAAATGTTTCAATATTATGAAATACTTTGTCAACTTCCAAACTCGAGACATAATACAAGTAATAATAATAATAAAGTATATAATAGTGATTAAAGCAGCTTTAAAAAGAAGCTGCAACCTCACAAACACCCTTGCTTATTATTTCTGGGATACTTCTGACTAAAATGTTGGAAAAGAGAGAGAATTCTTCACAGATGGCCAAGTCTGTCCGCCTGACTCCACCCCGGGTCATTGCAAAGGCCATTAAGGTTGCAGCAGAAATGTCTTCTAACTGTTGTGATATCAAAAATAGGGCTGACGTCTTTCCTGTCAGATGCTCTGTGACGGCCAGTCAGAAACCACCATGAGCGGAAACTTTACCGGCTGTGGTAAGTTTTTGTCAGAAGGGCCAATGTCAGGTCATCCCACGGTTCATCAAAAAGTTTGTGGTGATCCAGACAAATGATGCATCTCTAAAAAAAAAAAAAAAAAAAAAGACAAATAAAATACAAACCAAGTAAATAATTCAGCAGATTTAAACATGGCTAAAAGTGGCACATGTGTTGGCAGTGGTTAGAACAAGCAGCATCTCGCACAGAATCTCCAAGTGAACTTCCTGTTTTGGAACATAAGTTCTTTCTCAGGATGTTACATTTTCCTCTTTGTACGGTCTGCTTCATCAGTCTCTGCTCTTTGTTTTTTCTGAGCTGGTCAGACAGTTGTGTTCTTCATGCCGCATACTTTCTGCGATCTAATGATAACAAACCAAAGCAACGGATTTGCACGGTGCAGCACCACCCACTCGCCGTTCGCACTTCCAAAACGAATCTATCCTCTCCCTCACACGGCACTGAAATGCCACACAGTCGTCACATTTCTCCTCAGCTCGTGAACCATTTCTACGCAGCCGCTGCAAGGACATTTTATCACATTTTGTAAAATTAGCGAGTGGCCAACTGTGCTGCGCTTGTGAGTTCTTAGAAGAAGCTGCCCAAGTATTAATAGGGGCTGCAGAATACATTGTTTCAGCATCGTCATCCTGACATGAACATGCGCAGTGTTAGAAGCAGTCGTCACATCACAGAACATGCAATGTCAAGTAAGTCAAATGAATCCAGTGAGTCATGCTACAACCCCCCCAAGTTGTTGACTGCAGCCTGAAAGTGGGCGATAAACAGGAAAAAACACAGGAAGGAAGAATTGGTCGTAACGATGACATTAACTGTTTAAAAGTAAGTCTGGTCCAACATCAAGCAGCTCTAGCGCAAATCTGACTTTACGAAAGAGGATGTGAACGGTTCTGCTCGTACCTCTTCCTCACTGTACCACGCAGGCTGTGCAGCACTGTTCCTGCTTCTCCGGCAGCGTGGAGTAATTCATCTGTCGCACGATCTCTGCGAACAGCTCGTCCACCATGGTCTTGCTCTTAGCCGAGGTTTCAATGAAGGGGCAGCCCCACTCTTGAGCCAGAGCCCGTCCGTCTGTCCCGGCGACCTCGCGCTCGGACTCCAGGTCGACTTTGTTCCCAACCAGGATCAGCGGCACCTTCTCGAAGCGCTTCACTCGCACAATTTGGTCCCGCATTGGTCTGATGTCCTAAAAAAAAAAATTAAGAATGAGGGTGTAGTTTCTCTGGGCTATCGATAAAGGTAAAAGAAATTAGAATGACCCAGCATCGCGCAACATTCAATTTCCAATCAGAAAATAAACGGTGTAAAAGTGAAGAACAAAGTACAAGTAAAAAAAGGTGAATATACACAGTTATTGATTTCCCTTCCCCTCAACACTTTGCAAAGAAGCACTTCAGAGAATATATTTTGCGGACCTGTGATGATAAAGCACCGATTGATCGGTTAGACTTACTTTCCAGTTAAGAGGCATTTTCTTCTCTACAGTTACACACACAGGTAAAGTTTAATTGACAGTTTACAACATCATCCTGTGTGTTATCCCAGGATTAATGCAGCACTATTGTCTGTATTGTTGAGCTGCAACAATATGACGATTAATTGGTTCTTCCAGTTCCACAAGAGTGACGACATGCAGCTTTAACAGTACACTGTGCACTGACAGCAAATACAAAGTGCTGGGGTGGCTGGTTGGATAAAACACGACACCTGGGAAACTCATATTTCCATTTCAGAATTCTGTAATATTTTAATTGTTGGTAGCAACCTATTATACAGTCCATACATTTTGTTTTTGCGTGGATTGTGCTGGACACTGATCAACAACACTTACTAATCAAGTACATTATTAACATATCCGTGAACCGTTTCCACGTGTGTGTTCACATGAAGTGACACTGCACGCACACACACACACACACACGCACCTGGAATGACTGCTGGTTGACCAGGCTGTAGACCAGGATGAAGCCCTGTCCGTTCTTTATGTACAGATCTCTCATGGAGGCGAACTGCTCGGTCCCCGCCGTGTCCAGGATCTCCAGCACGGAGGGAGACGAGTCCACCTCGATCTCCTTGCGGTAGAAGTCCTCGATGGTCGGGTCGTATTTCTCGATGAAGGTGCCGGTGACGAACTGGACGGTCAGCGCGGACTTGCCGACGCCGCCGCTGCCCAGCACGACAACTTTGTACTCTTTCATTTGGGTCGTTGGAGGCAGGCTAACTTAGCAGCTAACGACTTAGCGACACGGCTGCACTCGATCCGGACTCATCGATCAGGCCTTGGGAGAAGCGAACGAGCGAAGTGACAGACGTGACACGGTGTGAAATAAGCCCTCCTCAGTCACCGCTACACCCGGGGTCCGCCGCTCATTCTGTTAGCGAGTAAAAGTTGACGTCCGGTGTTAGCTAGCGGTGAAGCTAGCTCGCTGTCCCATGCCCAAGCCTCTGCGCCGACCACCGGGGACTTGCTGCCCAGACACAGACAGCAAGAAACACATTACACGTCCCTGAAAGACAACATGTCGAGTCCCGCACGCAGAGCACCCCGCCGGCGCTGGCTATGTCCGTGCGTCCGCCCGGGCCTGGTTCTGGTTCCGGCCCGGCGCCTGGGCACACGGGCGCGTTATCGACGGACGACCCGCAGATTCAGTGCGGAGATCCGAGGGTCCATCGGCTGGAGTTCGTTGCTGTACCGGCGTGTGTTGGACTCTGAGCGGCTTTGATTACAGAAAGAGACGCTTCTTCTTCTCGCAGCGAGTTCCCTGAAGCTAACAGCCGGACTTCCGCTAACCAGGACAAGACTTCCGCTGAGGCCGTTTTTTCAGAATAAAAGCCCCTATATATACTGTATATTCTATATAAATACTTCTGGGTAAACAGTGGGAGAGCTTTACAAGCAAGTGTGCTGTAATACACGTGGATGCATTTTTTAAAAACAAACGTTGCAAAGAACACAAATCAAGAATAAGAGTTGTTTCACCAGCTTAAAAAATAGGTTAGAAATTACAACTGATTGGTTGAGGGATTCTTACCAATGATTCTGTATGAGTCTGTTTTCTTGTACTGATTGCATTCATGTCTTTTTAATATAACTAATATCTACAGTGTAAAAACAAGAACAATATGTGCAGTGAATGGAATGCACACGAACCATTGTATTGCACAGACAGATGAATATTGCACAGTTAAGAGAGTTGAACGAGAGAAAGAGCCGTCGGTAATGGGTGGCTGTAGCTCTACTGGGAGCAGAGCTGGTTGTACAGGTCTCACTGCTGCAGAAAGGAACAGCCTGCAATACCTCTCCTTCAGACACTTAGGGTGAATCAGTCTGTTGCTGAGGGAGCTGCCCATTGCTCTGATGGTGTCCTGCAGGGGGTGGGACAGTCTATCCATACTCTTCCTGTCAACTGCCCCAGCTGACCACTCCAAAGAAAGGCTACAAATGAAAATTAGCTTTGAACTATATCTGGCACAATAAATCTATCATGCATTGTACCTTTTAGTACCTTAATTAAAGAATTAAGTTATTGTGGGATGTGAAAATGTTTGGGAGACGCACTCAATCAACATTTGCGGACTTGTATTGGTGGTTTTAGGGTCATTAGGAGTGAAGGAGGTACAACAAATTCAAGAAAGCCTGCACATTAGAGACTCTTTTCTCAACCTACTGGAGTAACTGTGAAGATTTGGGGGGTTTCAAATAAAATACATAATCTTTGTCTTTGTTTTATGCTTTGTTTACATTCAGGATATGTAAAACAAGGATGTAAAGCCATTATGCTCTGGCCCCTACACTTAGTTGGGATTACTGTAGTCTTTCAAATAAATTATTCAGCCAACAGGAATAATCTATTCATAATGATAATAATGCAAAATTATGATATAACTGCCCCCGTCTTGAGATTTGAAATCAGAGAGGCAGGTGTTTTCAACTACTCTTAAAAATCCCAAATTGAAATTTATAATATTCAATTATTCCCAATTACATACAATTATTTCTGACAAATAAAACCATTTTAGTTTGTGTGGTGGGATTTGTTAAGGTCATAATTTAATCTTAACACTGTTAACTGATAATATATGGACAGTCTGTTTATTAGACTTCAAACATCATTCATAAAAAAGTATCAAGTCACGCAAAGGCAAACATTTCATGTCTCTTTAAAGGTAACACATAAAGATAATAAACAACAACACACACTGAGTGAGGATCACAATTATGTTTTTATTAAAGGTCAAACAGAAATCGCAGAACTCATCATAGGCACAGTAACTTACTCTTAATAGCGATACACTGCAAATCAAATTGGCATGTAGCACAGCAGCACATACAAGCACCACAAGCAAAAAAAAGAAAAAAGGAGAGAGAAGCGATAGAAACGGCCGTCACCTTCAAGTCTGTCCTAGAGTGTCAGAGAGAGTTTTTCATATGGCTTAGTCCTGAACAGTCTTTGGCCCTCTTCACCTTCCAGGGGTTGCCATTCAGTCTGTGACTGTACCCAATGTGATTGCGACTCACCAACAGATTACAAAAACGTTTTACACATAGTCAACACTTGTGATGTTTCAAGTCAATTCAAACGTAAAAGGAAAACTACAGTTTGCACAATAAAGGCACAATTACAACTGAACCTTTGAAATAACAATAAATACATTTCAAAATAAAATCACAATCGTATTCCCTTATTGGTGACTGGAAACCCACAGTATGTCTAGACCACTCCACATGTACTTCTCCCCCATACTGTACGTTGGCACTGCAGTGATGATGGCTGCTGGTTAGTCACAGCAGAGAACCTTTGGTGAGGTTTGGGTACATGTCGTACAGAGAGCCGTCTCTGTGAACAGACACTTAAAAGTCAATATTCAACAACAGTCCGAGGGGCTGTGAACCGACTCACCAGGATGACTCAGTCTGTCCACCGCTAGGACAAGTGCCATGGCAACAAAATCGCTGGCTTCGAGAGCAATTGGAGAGCAGTGAATGTCTAAATCTGCAGGAACAGAGTTACGCAAGGACGCTGCTGCTCCAAGAATAACATCGCAAAAACAGGTTGTTTGCGATTGTGACGTAAATCCGCAGGAGAATTCAGATTTATTGTTGTTTTGGATAATGACAACAAGGGGGAAAACAATAACCCATTTCACAAAATGACAGAAATGAAAGTGGATTTAAAACACATCTCATGTTCACCTCTCTCTAGAGTCTGATCTCATATCTGCTCCTCTTGTTTCCCAGCTGTTTTCAGGTGGAGCTACCCTGTGCTTTATTTTGCTTTAGAGGAAAGCGCCTGCGTTTGTGTCATCACGATGAGCATATAACAAACAGGTTAGTATTAGTTTGTTGTAATTATTCCAGAAGGACTGTTTCTTCTAATCCATCTCTATTGTTGGATGTCAGGTTTGAACCAGAAACAAACTGAAAAAGCTTTTTAAAACCGCAGCCCATTCATGGTTTAGAGCGAGGCAACGTCATGCTTGGATTAGAACAGGGCTCCAGCAAACAAACAAACAAAGGGCAGATCCCTCAAAGTGATCTTTTTATACTGCAATAAAATGATAGACATATCATTAACAATACATTGATTAGATTTTTTTAATCAACTCTTTTCTCTATATTTATTCAAAATAAATTTTGAGTATTTTGACATAGTTATGTACATAAGTGCAAACAAGGTGAACATCACACATTCAGATACACCTCAGTAAGGATCATCATCACCCAGCACAGCTGGGCAGGAAGAGACTTCTGGACCACGTTCTGGGCCGAAACTGAAACAGAATTCACTGATAAAACCTCAAACCTCCACAAAGAGAGGAGAGCCGTCCACGCTGCAGGCAGGAAGTGAACCGATTAGTTTGATTTGACAGAAAAAGATGAAGATCTTTCACTTAGTCCAAAAGCCTCTTCACCTCCCTGACAGAAAGGTGTTTAAGTCCATTCTTATTTCTCAAAAATAACATGTTCAAGAACAACAAAAAAGAGAAAACAATTAAGGTCAAATTAATACAACAAAATAAACACCTGATCTCCCCTAAGGACCTTTGGATATTACGAAGATTTCCATATAAAATATTTCATCACGTCGCAATAACAAGACAAACTATTTAGACATTCCCTTCTTGAATAAGTTAGTGGTGTACGTTATTTCAATTAATGTGAAAAAATTCACAATTAGGATAATAGAAAGGTAGCCATGTTGTCATTTTGTTGCCATAGCAACCACAACTATTACCGTTTACAATGACTCCATCATTGTATACAAATGATTTTCACATTGTATATTTTTTCTTGTTGGTCTACACAAACTATTAACTATGTATAAATGATTTTTTTTATTATTTCATGCTGTGTTTTTGTTTTAAGTTAGATTTAAAAAAAAAAAAAGCTTAACTTACCATTAATACAAGTCATTTTGATACACAGCTATCATATCTTTATACAGTGATCAAGAAATAAGGCCCTTTGTTTGTGCCCTAGGAAACAAAAGTAGGCTGAATTAATTGTCCACATGCTAAAGGATCTGTTCACTGCACCCAGTGATCGGATCCTTTTGCATTTGAGAAAATCATGTACATGAGAATTAGAGAAAGGAAAGAAGTAAAATGTTTCTCATGCCACACTGCAGATCCACTAACTAACACACTCTTGTGCATCAACACATACGTCTTAATGTACTTCAAAGTTCGAAGCCCTCAAGGGCCACAACTTATTCATCAAGTATTCGTTTCTTTTTTCAGTCAAGGCAAAATTATGTGAAGGGGGGATGAGATAAAGGCTAGAAGGAGGGGCTTTCTCGGCTGGACAAATCTAAACTCTCAAAACCGCAAGACTGAGATAATTTTTTGGGACATTCTATTCCTCAATTTCATGAGCAGGAGAGAAAGTTTATCAATAAAATTAGCTGCTAAACCCTCGAATACAGAGTTAAAGGAGAAGTACAGTATATGTCTGTGACAAAAAGTATTTTACAGATGTATATGGTACCAGACATATAACAGGCTGGGTACTGTTTTTATATGGAGGACAACACGTGTCACAGAAAAATTATTTTCTTTGCAAGTCAATTTATTATTATTATATAAAGATTCTACAAATGAAATGTTTATCTATCAATCAATAGTTCCAATGACAAAATATAACACAGTCAATAAACACATGATATCATTTAAAAAATAGGTTATTAAATTCAACATTTAATAATGGAATTTAAAATCTATTTGAGAATGCAATTTGTAAACACATTTATATCATGTTCTATCGCTATTCCTGTGACACCTGTTGACACATGTGGATGAAATGTAAATGTTTAAATAAATACTACACATATTCACCTTCTTTTCGTAGAATTAGATGAGTAGATTAATATCACTCTCATGTCTGTTTGGTATTTTGAAGTTAGAACCATAAAGACTGGAAACAAGGGAAAACAATGCTTTAGTCCATTGCAGAGATTTTTACACTTTACATTGATCTGCAACGATGTAGAATGTTGGTCAATAAATAACAAGAAAGTGTGAAACAGAAATGCCAGACTGGGTTTGAAGCCGTTTAGAATACTTGTGCACTTGTCTGCCTGGTTGTTGCTCAGGAAATAGTTAAAGAACGCAATTCTACGAAATGAACGAAAGACGCAACGATTCCAGCCTAGTTGTTTCCCCCTGCCTCCAGGTTTTGTGCTAAGCTAATCAAATAAAACTCATAAACAGGAGAGCAGTATTGATTTCCTCATAGATAGACAGAAGGGATATTGTTATTATCAAGGGCTCCAACTTGCCTCATTGAACATAATTGACACGGATGTGAAGCCAGTGAATGATAACGTCCCTGTTGCTGCACGAGCATCTCCCACTGGCTGGTCTGTCTACACTTCCTTATTCCCTAAACAAGGGCCGCAGCACAGAGGAGAACTGTCCGATCCAAACCACGAGAAAAGGTCAAAATACTGCAGGAAAAAAAAGAGTAACATGCTAATTGTCTCAAATTTGCCCAACGGTTACATCATTGTTAATTGGTGCATTTTGGGCACTTTGGGTATTTTCCACGGTTGGGGTACAAAAACTGACTGGTACTGTAATGTACCTGTATGGTTTACATTTGTACTTCAAAAAGTACAATTCAGCTCTACCTTTTCTGAGAGTGAAAGATATTTTTAAAAGTAGTCACATCACCCACTGACATTAAATATAAATCTATAGAACAATACACATACTTTATATGTCTTTACACACTATCAGCATGGTACCTTTGTGACCTAAGAAATAGCCTATATATAGTGAATCATTACATTTCAACATGCCTGTCTTTTAGAGGAGCATGAATAGTTTTTGCTTTAGATACATTCACGACACAATGACATTATTTTAAATTAATGATGTTCAGTGGGAAATGTTGTATTATCTGCAGCATTTACAACAAACCAATTCGGCGATTCATTGTCTCAACACACTTTACAATGCACACAATACACTGATTTATTTACTTTACATTAACAATAGGACAGCACAGCTGTCTCAGAGAAGAAACTAGTACAGATATGATTCACCGTAATAATAATGTACCAAATAACACATCTATCTTTGAGCACTGGTCTGTTCCTACAGTGTATTGACAGCAGTGGTTTGAGGAGACTTTAAAGAGGCACGTTTGAATTTGGATAAAAGTTATTTCAGCCCAGTTCCCGAAGCCGTTATGTTAAATTTCACATGCCATCACAGCAATTCATCACAGACATTTGAAAACCAGAAATCAAACTGGTTCGTAAATGTCTTTTTTCAAAGGGGTGATTTCCTTCTCATTCCTCCATCTTCTAACTTCGCCACAACTCAGTCCTGGTTACTAACTGTCGCTGTAATATTTAGAGTCTGGCGACTTAAGACGAACAGGACACATCAGTAGAAAAGACGACACAATTTAAAGTCAGACAGGATATTTTCAAGTTCTAAGCTTTCTCCCTGAAGAGCCGTGAAACATAAAAATCTTGTGTCGCTCATTCGATCCAAGAGCCACATGAGAGGAGACACTTACATTAGACAAACTGCCCGTTTAAAATACATATCCGCACTGACGAGGGGAGACGTTAATCAGGAGGAGTTATTCAGGTATTGCATTGAATGGGGGCATCACCTTGCATATACCACCACTTGGCACACAGACTAGGCACAACATCAGGAAACAGATCCAGCTTCCTCCTCTGACATCAGGTTTAAAAGTTTACGAAGTACCAATTAAAACGTCTCAGATCTGACCCTCATAAATATAACTTTGTTTCTATTTCAGGGAATCCGGATTTAAGTCCGAGGCTCGTGGCTTTAACAGAAGGTGAAATTGACTGTGTTTGTAGATTGTCTTCTTTTTTTACACCATGTTTGGATGTGAAATCACGGTGAAAAAAGGACAAACTAATCGTATTTCAATCATTTGACAATTACTGACAGGACACAACCACTGACCGAGTCCAGAGAATAAGAGTAATAGTGAGTTGAGCTGTCTGATGTGAAACTTTCAGAGTTAGCGAACATCACCTCAGCTGCTTTAAGGCAGTTTGTGTCTTAGATCCAGAAATGTTATGTCATTTATAGGTTTTTTTAAGGACTTTTAAATAAAAGGAAGTAATAAGAAAAATAACATTTGCTGCCATTATCCAGTAAGCACCAGATACTGACTAGGAAACGCTGATTCAAATCATACTTAATATTTATAAAACAACTCAAAGTGGTGATCACTGTAATTACTGGAGGAATTAAGAGGGACTATAGGTTGATACAGATTTTCTCTTACGACATACGGCGGTTTTGCCTTTGATTGGCAATAATAACATCTTCCAGTGTATTTGTGTATTTCAGTGTATCTTGTGGGAAACTACGTCTCCTCTGCAGCTGAGCTGATAAAAACCAAAAGGCACAAACAAATGAACAACGACTCACACCAGTGTCACATTTGTAGCCACCTTGAAACGTAAACATGACATGACATGAAACACTCCTTCGTAATGACAAACTGTACTGGTTGCAGACCAGCGGCCGTTTCACAGCGAGATGCTTGAACCGTCGGACTTTTTCCAGAATCGACTTTCCAGAGTTTCATACTTTGGAACAGTCAAATGTGTTGGGTCGCCACATGTTCATGGCTTCAACCCATAAAGGGCTTTTTAGTCTTACAAGTGTATGTGTGTGTGTGTGTGTTTGTGTGCATATGTCTGCTGCACGTTTAAGGTGTGGGCATGTATGGCTGTAACAACGAGGGAGCTCTATTGCTCTGCCTGGTCAAGTCAGTATGCATCAGGATGGCTGCTTTAAAGCAACAGTAGTATGTCCGGGCTTGTGTTGAGTGAACCATCGCAGCTTTCCTACTGTCAGAACATAAGAAGTGTCACATTGCCACTCAGTCGTGTGCAGTGTGGGCGAGGCACGTGTTCGCTGCATTCAGAAAGATGGCCGCCCCGGTACTGCGCATGTTTCAGGGGCTTTAATTGGTGTTTTGGGAAAGGCTTACTGAGTTTAGCGCCACTGGAGCTGCCATCAGCAGTTTGGGGACGGGACAGAAATGGGTTTCCATGGGAACGCACTGGAGCTCCACTGGATCAGAGGTCAGAAGCTCTGAGGTTTCTACTGGAAAGAGAGAGAGAGAGAGGGCAGGGAGGGACACAAACATCTTTACATGACGGTCAGCAGATTATTCTATACGCTGGAGTTAGTGTGAACAAATTTATGATGTAAAGCCAGTATTTAGATGCTCAGCCTAAACATATTCGTTATTAATATCATGACCAAAGCAAACCGTCAAGTAGGCACCGAGGATGTTTTCATGGATCGCTGGTCGACTGAAGAAGCCAGCAGAAAACATTTTGTGCTATTTTGTATCATTTAGAGAATATGTGAGATTATTATGATGATGATTATGATTTTGTCTTCATTCAGAGAGGAAAACATCAAGAACTCCATCTTTAAAAAGGTTTAAATGCTCTGTAAAGTGCCAACCTGTAGAAAAATGTACTTTATTTTAAATGGTGTATAATACTAAAAATAAATGTTAACCGAATACATTGTTTTAACATCACAATGGTCCTGTGTAAAAGATATAACGTAAATACAATGTAATAAGGACAAAGTTACCTATCACTGTATATTATAGTGTATAAAAACGTTATATTACACACTTTATCTTTTGATGGCTACTATTAAAATTGTATTTATGCAAATACATAACATAATTTAGCCGGAGTTAGATTTTGGTGGCTGCACATGTTCTTTCTGCTCCTCAAATAATCGATCACAATGCTTTCTTACCATTTCACGAAAAAAAAAAAAAATCTGATTATTGCTTCTAAGCTGTGATGAAGTGAATAAAATGAAATAAACAGTCAAAAGCACAGCTGTCACTGCAGGGACAGTCATATCTGAAAGTCAACAGAATTTAAAAGCTGCATATAGTTGTTTTTTGTTTTTCCTGATTTTATATGTAACTCAGCAAGTACTGAGAGTCAGAGTGCTGACACGTGACACACTATATACTGTATGTCCATATATTGGGACAGACAGTGAGTAATGACATGGTTCAATGGCAAAAAAAAGTTTTATATGTTAGGATTCCTCCGAAATTCTGTTTTCATTTGCTCACAACAGACTCAAAGGTGACGACAGATGAAATGTGGACATGTGTGACTCTACTCGCAGCAGCGTCTTTAACCTGACGAAAAGAGACTCAGAGCCTGCGAAGCTAAAAGAAAAGAGAACTGAAATGAAGGAGCAAACCTGATTTGAGGCGGCAGATTCAGCGAAAGGAACATTGGTGACTGGGGTCGAGGCCGACGAAACATTGGAGGTGGTGGCACCGTGCATCATGGGAACTTTTATTCAGGCGAGTCAGACGAAAGACAGAGGACGAGGATGTGGGCGGGAGGGAGGGAGGGGGGGGGGGACAGGAATGATATGGTTACCATGGCAAAATGTGTCGGATCAAAAGTTATGGCACAAGTCAAGTGAATTTGCCAGGATGAATTTGAACAAGTATCAAGACACATGCAAAACAAAATAAGAGACAAAGAAAATTACACAATTAATTAGCCGACCAGTTACAAAATAAATCAAAAAAACACGTTTCACTAACAAATGGTATTTAAAACAAACAAGGCAATACACAGTCATACAATCTAATCAGACTGGAGGATCTGATCATTGTATTCGATGGACGGAGCATGTGCATGGAGGGAGCCAACGATCCGTACGAGAACCAAACCTCTTTCTGTAACGTCTCAGCTCTAATGTGACACTAGTTTATCTCTTCTTTAGCGCTTAGCTGAAACTCGTGTGAAAATAAAACAGTTTTGGAATCGTGTCAGATTTAGTGACTGGCTTTGCAAGATAAATTTCACCTTCACTTTGCATTCAAATCATAGACCGTTTATAAAAATGGATCCCAAAACTGAAGTGTCTCGATCGCCCTCTGGTGGCTGGCTGCAGTATAGGTCACAAATCCCCCGATCGCTGCTGCGCAGACGTGATCGGAAGAAGACGGCAGCGTTTGTTTCCGGATAGTCGGAAAAAGTGAAAATGCGTCATCCACCTTTATTTACAGTCTATGCATTCAACTCATACATGTCCTGTGGTGCAGGAGCTGTGGACAAACCCAGTGCCAATACATTTACTGCAATATAAGAAACCGTGTATTCTGTGATATGTTTTCTATCAGCAGCTTTAATTACAATTAAAATCAGGCTGCCTAATTTACACTTAAATGTCAGTTTGCTACACACCAGGAATTCTACTATCTTAGATCTTTTGTGTCTGAAGCAGTTTAGTCAAGTCTGAGAAAATAACCACTGAGAGCTTATCTCGGCTCAAAGACAAATCGTCCTTCTCAACACTTTCACATTTGCAGTATCTGTGAGTAGTCAAGTGCAGACTTGTGTCATTGATTTCTTGTTGTTGTCTCCAGGTATGGAGGATCTAATGGACTGATGCTTTTAATTGCTTTATGGGAAATGTAGTATCTAGTCTTTTTTTGGAGTTAAACCTATATATGGGAGCAAAAGTCAGGATATTTCTGCCTTTCCTGCTTCATTTTTAATCCGAGTCACCAAACATGATGGAAGAGCAACGCTAAATCACTGGAGAACTAAACCCTTTAAGTCTAGAAAATCACAGCTGGAATACATAAAACAACAACCAGAAAGCTGGACACCAATCACAGCAGCTTCAAATACTCGGTTTTCCCGACAGCGGAGTGACACATCCCGGAAACTATTTTTTTACGGCGGTGAATAACAGAAACAGAAAACATTTCTCTTTGTTCTATCTCCTGAGTTTCTACTTTAACCAACAGTGAAATGATTTTCTAAATGCTGAGTGTTGTAAATGCTTTACTGATGCAGAACACAAAGTCATGAAGTGCACAAAGGGAAGTGGTCACACACGCACTCAGATACACACATGTGTGACAACACGTCCTAAGGAAACTCTGTATAATCACCATCCTTCAAGTTTTGCGACGGTAACTAATCAGTGCTGCCACAAATGACACTGTAACTTCCTTCTCTGTGTGTGTGAGTGTGTGTGGGGGTAGACAACTGATTCTAATAGGTCTTGAATATTTCAGTATAATATATTTGTAATCAACACCTGAACACTGCATTATCACAGATGAGCGGCCCATTCAGGTTCACACATACTGTAATTATTACGGATTGTACTGACAAAACATGTTCATTTAATAAATGATCCAATAAGTAGTTTTATTATTCTGATATTTTAGTATCGAACTAAGAAACACGACTCTACACTCAGCTCAGTTACGGCTTAGCCTCTGGGATGTTAAAGGGGGCTGGTACAGGTGTTATCTGGACATGGATAACCTATCGGGGGGTCCCCTCACCACTCAGTCCAGGTACTGACAGGAAGCGGCTGGGGATTTGCCTGCAGCTGCTCCACTCCCTCCTTTCCCAGCGGCTCTCCGCTGCCAGCGGGGCCGGGGTTTTCATAAGTCCTACAAGAGACAGGAGGAAGGCTTAAAGCAAGACTGTCGACTGCTTGGACCTCGTCCTGCTTCCCTGAGCCAGTACCTGAGCAGGCGGCCACACCGGCACACCGGCACACACACACACACACACACACACACACACACACACACACACACACACACACACACACACACACACACACACACACACACACACACACACACACGTACAGCATGTAGGCACACGTACACGTCACACATGCATGCACCGAGTTGAAATGAATTCATGAACTGCTTCGGCTTTATAATGTGACTGCAGAAAGGAGGACATGATGCTACACACATGATGCAATGAAACAGTCTGAACGTCTGTCATATGGGCTCAATGTCTGAAAATGTCATAAACGTTACAGAGCTGTAGACTAGCGGCTGGTTTCTACTCTGTACAGGATGGTGTGCAAACCAACATACAGATAATTGGGGCTTGTTAGAGAGAAATCAATCAGGACAGCACTTGTTCACCTTCACTCTGCATCCAGGATTAAATGTAAATTAAAAGACTTTTTCTGACAATAATGAATTAAAGTTGAGCAGCAGATATGAAGGAATATTTGAGAACACTTAACCGTAATTAAAGATATAGTGAGTAGAGATTAACCCTTGGAATGTCATGTTTTGTCGGAAAGACAAGGGTAGATAAATTCTGACTGGGGTGTTTGTAGACTTGTTTATCGGTTTTCATGTTGGTCTTGTTTGTGGTTTTAATACAGTGTGTTAATATCTGTATCGAGAACTACAACACAAAGAGACAAAGCAAAACACAACATTTTGTGTGTCAACTCATTTTTACATTATTCCTCCACATGAGATAGAGACTTCAAAACATCACCTGTTCTCGCGGGGCAACCTGGCGGTCGTAGGGTTTGAGGCCCTGAACATGTGACTGACTGTGACCTCAGAATGAGTTTGTTAAACTTCACTCACCATGTTTCTCTTCTCCAGGTTTTCTAACAACTCTCCGAAAAACATTAAATAGTTTCATACAAAACTGTGATGACGTGATGATTCACTGTGATACATCGTCCTCTCACAGGAAACCTTACTTTAAAATCCTGATGTAATATATAATTTGTTGACCGTGCTGCAAAATATACATGATTTGAAGATAATCTAAATCTAAAACATGCTCTTCCAAAACATGCTGTCCTCCAGATGATCAATAAGTCTTTCAGTAAAGGCTTCTGTTCACTAACCATACAGAACTGTTCCTGTCATACCAGCGGCTCTGGTTCCATTATGAATAGAAACAGTGTGAGCTGAAAACAACAAATAAATGAGAGCAGACAAGGAGAAACAGCGAGAGGTCAACAAAAAGAAAAGAAGAGCAGCGGTAAAGAAGATGTTGTAACTGGCAGCAGCAGGTAAAGACAAGTCAACAGGTTCACGTCACTGCAGGCAACGCATGTGACATTGAGGCTGACACAAATACAAGCTGTAGATAACAGCACAAAAGTCAACCGCTTGAAGCTGATGCAGAGAAATGATGCAGACGCTCTCGTGAGTATTAAGTATATCCAAGCAACAAGAATCTAAAACTTGTGTATCATAAATAAGCCTGTGTATTCAGTATATTCTCTCTTCAGAACACAACACAAAGTGTGTGGGGGTTTTGGCTGAGGAGCTGTTAAATTTAAGTATGTGAACTATCAATAATTCATGTCTGACAGGCTTAAAGCCTTTCACCGAGAAACCACTGTTTCTTTACAGCCCCAATAAAATGAAAAATGTCTGTTCAGTGGCGATACCCACTAATGTCCCTTCATTATGTGCTGCATATATAATAACAAAATGCATTTGAAAATTTATTAACACGGTTTATGTATCTCTGAGATTATTTTCACGGCCACATCTTCCAGTGTAGACAAAGTTTCATTAGAGACTGCATTCTATTATTATTATTCTAATGAAAGGTTTTTAAATTAACCGATTATATGTTTAAGCTATAACAGTTTAGAAAATAGAGAAAAAAATGTCATCAGTAAGGCAACACTTTCAAATTGCACACAGTTTCTGAAAACACTTCTAAATCTGGATATTCAAGTCACAATTGTTTAAAACAAATATATAAAACAACTTTTTAACCTTTGAGGGACTAGAACCAGCAACTTGATAAACAAGTTTAAAAACGAAGTGGTTGGCAATTAATTCTCGGTCAGTTGACAAATCAGTTGATAAAACGTATTATACGATACGTTTGCAGCCATAATGTCTTCCTTCAAATAAAGTCTCTCCTGTTGTTAAGTAACAACATATCGTCCAGTTTATTTTACAAACATATGGAAATAATTCAATAGTCAAAATCACTTCAAAGGACTTTAAATATGGTTAGAAACAGTCGGGCTTGTTTTGGATGTGCCTGTTAGGTTCTGTTTTATCTTCTGTGGTATTGGAGCGAGCTGTTACTTTCAACAGGATCTCCAACATTCTGCAATGCATGCCCCCACCATGTTTGTAGTGATTACTGTAAGATATTTTATTTTTAGTAAACTTTGTTTTTGGCTCCAAACTACTCCCATCGTATGTTAACCGAGTGAATCGAATGCAAGCAGCACAACAGACAGAAGCAGGAAGAGAAGCATGTTATGATAGAAGAGGTAAAGTTGAGCATGTTACACGATAAAGAAACTTTCAGACAAAACATGCAAACTGTTGCCACTGCTGCTGTAACTCCCTGCATCCCATAATACTTCCCAGTTGTTTAACACCAAAAACCGGTGTGTTTATTGGTTCATTACACGTTTTAGTCAAGTATGAGGAGTCCATAACGGTTTAGCTCCTCCATACGCTCACACTGGATGGATGCTGAAGTGTGTGGGGACTCACCAGCGGGGATAAAGGCTTGTTGCTGCAGCTGCATGTTAGCCAGGGCCTGCTGGTAGTGGAACATGCTGGGGTTGAAGATAGCGGAAGCAGTTCCGTTGCTCTTCTCTATAATCTGCCTCTTTGGTAGCTGCTGCATGACCCCCGGCGGCAGAGCCTGGGCAGGGGGAGGAGAACCAGAGGAAGGAACAAAGAAGAAATTAATATTCAGCACTGGATCCTGGGATACAAAACTTGCCCTTACACTGATTTAACTCTTCCCCTAAAGTAAAATGATGTGGTGTGATGTCAGGGTTAATATCCAGTCAAATCTCCAAGTATCCTTTAGACTCAACATCCAGCTGACACAGATCATTTCTATTTCCCACCACAAGAGGACACTGCAGCATCTAAGAGGCAGTAAAGTGATGTGGGACAGCCCAGAGGTCAGGCCAGGGGGAAAATGGGATTACTATGATTTCATTCTCTAATGGGCCCAGTGCTGAAACATCACACTGCAGTAGATGACAAGACGAGGCCTTTGACACACACAAGTAAGTTAAATAAAACATGTATATGGGGGGAAAAAAACTACCTTCAACAAACAGTATGAAATCGGATGTGATGTCAGGCTGATGCAGGAACAAGTTTTTCATTATACAACTTAATTTACCTCGGTCTGTAAAAATAATGTTCTATAACCATTGAACAATTTAAATATACATTTTTGCTTATTAGTTCCATGCTCAATATTTCTGAGCTGTGCCCTGGATGTGCTGAATTGGCTTATTGACTAATTCTTACTTATTTAGTTTGTGTACAACTTATAAGGTTTAACAAATTTACCGTCTTTGGACCAAGATTTAATGATGTTTTTTTTCTTTCTCAGAATCAAATAATCATTTTCACATTTGCTGCTATTACCTTACAATTAAATTATATAATTACATTTGGAATATTTGTCGACAGCCCTCGTGACCACACAGAACAGAACGAACAGGGATAGTTTTGCATTTAAACAGATGACGGCATAAACAGCCAAACCTTGAACATATTCTTTTTAATTCTTTAACTACTTTGTATTTGTATATTGCTTAGTTTTGTGGTGTAGCTTCTTGTTTTCCTTCATCAGATTGACCTGATTATCTTAAAGCTGCTCACAATGTAAACTTTAAATCTCGTAGCTTGCTTCACTCAGGCACAGCTGCAGGAAAAACTGAATCCTGAGTACACACTATCACATTTCAACACCCTGATCCTTCAATGCATCGGTTAATAATGTTCAAGTGCAGAGGAGGAAGGCCTCTAGTGTTTCACTGCAGATATTGACTTGTAACATTTGAGACAGTATTTATTTACACCTGAGTTTTTTATGCTGAAGGTTTCCATCTATCAATGATAAAGCGTTCAACCCCTCGGTCAACATTTGCTGTTGGTGTAAAGAGAATTGGTTCCCAGTGTTTGTCCGTGTCACTGTGCTACGACGGACTCACCAAGCCTGTGTTGGTGATTGCGTTCTGACTGGCCTGGTGCTGTGCAGCCTTGATCCTGGCCTGCAGGTGAGCAGGCGGGTGGAAGTACTTGCACTTGTCTCGGCTGCAGCGGCCCTTGATGTAGTCCATGCAGACTATGACCGAGTTCTCGCTGCAGTCCACCATGCCGGCCTCCAGGGGGTGAGCGTAGCGGCAGTCGCTCTCGCCCCGCGTGCAGTTACCGCGCTGAAATTCCCGACAAACCTGGCAGGTTCCAGAGGGAGCAGGGCTCATCATTTACTTTTCATCATGCTTTGGCCAAACATAGAAACACAACAACTGCACACAGGCCACATACCTCCAGCTTGTCTGTGCGCACATGTTTTTGTGCAGAGGTGCCGTTGCCCATGGCTGCCAGGCCGGTGGGACTCCCAGGGACAAGGAGGGGAGTACTGGGCAGCAGTTCAGGCATCAAGCCCATGCCGGGGCCCATGTGGCTCAGATAGGGACTGAACGCCATACTGGGACTCGTTGCCAGGGAGGGCGTCATCGAGAATGTGGTCTGAGGGAGAGAGAGAACAGCTGAGACAAGGGAGACTAAACAACAAGTTACGGCAGAGTTTACAGTAAAACTAGAAAAAGCTAAAGAGGATTTGGTGGTAACATAACCAGTAACCAGTACTAAGTTTTTTTTAATAGTACTGAGAAGAATTCAGTTACTGTGAGTGGCATAATTACTCTTCAGAGATTTAGATGAACAAAAGTTTTATCAAAACATATGACAAAAACTTTACATTAAATACAATGTGGCGAAAACCAAATTAGTAATTTGCATAATAATTTAAATCGAAAATACCCAGTAAATTTATTACTGGGATTATAACGATTTAAAAATATAATTCTCAATGTACATGACCAGAAAGTCAAAGCAAAAATCTGGGAAAATCCTCTCCTCTCCTTCTCTTTTTTGTAGAAAGAGAGAAATTGTGAAAAATCCTGCCAGCAAGTTCTACCTGCAGGCATGACTGTGTGCATTTGCTAAAAACGTTTTGCTGTAGCCTGCTCACTATGGGCTGCAGCTGGGTTCCAGGCATCATAAACTGCATCTGTTGAGCCAACATGGCGGCTGCCGCCTTCTGCTGGATCAGGTTGTTCCTCCCGTTAATCTCCAGCTGGGTTTTCAGGTGTGGAGGTGGGTGCAGGTATTTACAGTTCTCACGTGTGCAGCGTCCCTGAGGAGGAGGAGGAGGAGGAGGAGGAGAGTGAGAACACACGAACAGGCGACACTTTACGGTGACATAGCAGGGAAATATGAATATTATGACTGAGGCTAAATTAATCAACCCATCTAAGTTCAGCTGAGGACTTATCATCAAGCACAATTTGTTGAACTACAAGATTCAGACGTGTTTTCCGATGAACGTGTCTATGAACTGTCTTGTAAATTATGTAGAAATAAAGTACTAATGAAGTCCCTGAAGATCTTATGTTGCATAATTCATGCAACACTTTCTAAAAGAGTCCATTGCATTAAAGCACGTTATGCTGCAATCAACAATAAACAGAGCAAAACCGAAACACAACTTTCTTTGGACGAATACACGCAGTAATTACACATAATAAGGCCATTTAGTTAAAATCAAAGTGTACATTTAATTTCAAACTATTACTGACACATTCTTAGGCACTTTGAAATGCCAGGTGTAGTATTTGAGTCAGCTTTGGATTTTCCACAGTGGGAGACATCAAATAAACCACGGTGACAAGAGATAAAACTGGAGAGTGAGAACATATGCTCCAGTCTCACTGTCCTGTGTGACTGATACTGTATCTCTGTGTGGGAGCTATCAGAGCAACAGATACACCAACAACTTTACAGAGAGAGAGAGAAAATAAACATATAATAATACTGAACTTGTTTAGTTCAGAGAAGAGATAAAATTATCTCCTTCAGAATAATATCGTGGATTATTATATTTGCATTATATGATCACTTTAGAAAGACGTTATTCACAAACCTGAGAAGATGCACATAACTGACATGAGTTTTAAACTCCAGTCATGTGAAGGACACACGCACACGATTATCAAACATGCTAATCCAATAAACAAAGAGCATCATGTAACTATTCATTAAGCAGGATGCTACGTGATGGTTCAACTGTTTTCTATAGCTGTACTTATGTACCAAATTTGTCCTGTGTGCAAGGCTTCAAATAACATTAGAATAGAACGCTTAGATTTTCCCTAATGACAAATGAATCTGACACTGTAATCAAAATTTTAGGGATGCAACTAACGATTACGCCATGAACAAAGAATCAGCATTTTTGGATTAATCGTTTAGTTAATAGAAGCTTGCAAATGTTTCAATTACTTAATAATTACTTTAATACATTGATGTATTTCTGTAATTTACTTTCCTGCATCAGCAGTCACTGCCACACATCATTTTGTTCTGAAATAATTCTTCATGCCCCATTTTGCTTGTCATTTTTGGCTTCTTGACAAATCCTCAATGAAATTTTGAGCCGGGTATTTAAAAGCATTTCATTTGGTCACAGACTGCCGTTAAAACAGTGTCCTTCATCCCTGCCAGAGTCTGTGGGGAAGGTGAAGATGGTGCTGCAGGAACGCTGCAGGTCAACACGCGCTCAGAGGAGGAACTGCAGTCTGCATTAAACCCCCTGGGCCGGCAGCAGCTGTCTTCCCCTGCGGATGTGCTGTTAACCTGCTAAACTACCTCCACTGAGAATCAGCTGCATCCTCTGTCAGCAGACCACAGAGACACGAGACGTCTCTCATTATGTGACCGCGACACAAGCACGCTGAACAACTGAAGACAAACTGACGTCATAGTGCAGCGACGATGACGTTGATGGATGATGTGGTGCTGAGATGAGGACGCATAAAAAAGGGGTTTAGCATCAAGGAGAACTACGTGAATCCAGTGTCTCCAATATCGGCAACCAAGAGAGACTCATATCACACACCAGACAAAAAATTATACAGCATGTAGCAGCTTGAAAAATGGCCAGGATGCTACATGGGCTCACACAAACACTCTCACCTAAACCCGAGACGTGAGCAAGCTTTGCGTCAGCGAGCTGTGTGTTCAGGGATGAGTCTGTAACGAGGAGTGAGGCCCATGAGCCCAGCAATGCTGCTAAAGCTCAGAGGAAAAGAAAAGTACCTTTTAATGAGCCTGATGATAAAGCGTACGCAGTGTTTGCTTCGAAACACAAAAGCTGGACAAAATTACAGACTGAATTTTTGTGCTCTGGCAACACAAAGATTGATTCAGACTCAAGAGCTTCATAAAAGCTAGAAAAACCGGGGAAGAGAAAGAGGCCAATAAGTGGTGTTGATGAGAGAATTGGGTCCGGAATCCTCCTTTTGGTAGCCATAGCAACACATCAAACAACACAGAGAAAGCCCCTGTAAATACAGTGGGGTGTTGTTGTTGCACTCAGGGAGAGGAGAGAGAAAGGACATTGTTAAACAGGATCGCTGCACAAATCTTAGTGTCATTCATTCATTAGTGCTTTTTTGTATTTTGTATTATTTCCTTATATTATACATGCAGACGTTCATGCTCCTCAGAGATGCCCTCAGTTTCCACCTTGCACCAGATTGACATTTTGTTTTTTTGTTTTGTGAAATATGTATATTTAGTTTTGGGCAAATTGCAAATTTGGTACAGAAATCTATAGACATGTATTTGCTCAGTGGGGAGTAACCGAGGATGTTTGGGTTTAGGGTTGTTATTTGGACAAAATAAATATTTTAGAGGCGTTGTCATTGGATCTGACAACTTTGTCAGCTTTTGTATTTTACATCATGTTACAGACCAAATATTTAATTTGCTGCAGATCAATCAATAACAATAATAATCATAACTTGTGTCCCATACCATGATGCCATCCAAAAGTCGCTCTTAAATCTACAGTATATTGTACAGATGTGATGTCCACACTAAGCACATGAGATGACAGCAGCACTCCAGATAACAAGGTAAAAAGAACTGGGAGGTTCCCCCACCTCCCCTGCAGCAGGTTCAGACCAACCACACAGAGCTAATGGAGGAGCAACAGGGAACGACAGCGGTCAGGTCGGCCCAAGCCGGAGCTACCAGATATGGGAGTGACGGTGATGAGGAGGAGGGAGGCCATTAGCAGATAAATCCATGGAAGTAACAAACATCCTTCTTTCAGTGGGCAGCAGGGGGAAGGAGGGATGCTGTAGAGCGGCTCTGTGGTGCACAGCACAGCATGTGGTGCTTCTTTGTTTTTCTAGTCAGTCGACCAAACACAACTGTCAGCTGAGTGTAACCCTGAACAACAATGAGGATGGAAACACTGGTGTAAAGAGGTGGTTGCTGACACACTGAGCTGGCACCAAAGCTCTGCTGCGGCTACTGATAAAAAAGGCCGCTTTGACCTTCAACTGTCACCAACTTCAGTTCTTTCTCAAGCTAACAACATGGACCCTGCGCCTTCCGACCGCCAAACATGTCCTTTAATGCTTGTTCTCTGCGTTTGGTACAAAGCAGCTCGCCTCTTCCTCCCATCAATACAACCAGTATAGAGCCAGGCTGTTGCTCTGTGCTAAAAACAGCCGTGCCACTCAGGAAGATCAAACTATCCAATGGGTACGCACTCCTGTGCTGTTGCTAGGCCCCCCTCTCTTTTTCTCTCTCCCTCTCTCTCTCTCTCTCTCTCTCTCTCTCCTCTCTCTCTCTCTCTCCCTCTCTCTCTCTCTCTCTCTCTCTCTCTCCACAGCTCCCTCCTGCTCTGGAGGACATAATACAGAAAAATGGCTGAATAATAAATTCTAACTCAATAAACCAGGAGACAGCAGCTGCACTCAGACAGAGAGCCCCCTGTCTTAGTCTCACTTTTTCGCTGCAGGAAAGCTGGTCGAACAAAACCTCTTGCAAAAACACACGTGCATCCAGACGCACACCCTGACACAGACACAGTCAATTCTTGATTACGGCACAATTGTCCATTTATAGTCAAAGCTTTTCTAAAATACAGTACAGCATCACATCACTTGTCAGAGCGTCAGTTTTTCTGATCTGTACGAGTCGTGATAATACTGTGGTTCTGTGGTGGAAGAGAGAGGATCAGAGTCAGGAGAGCAGCTGCAGCGATGACCGACTAGCCCACATCAGAGGTGGAGCAGAGCAGGAGATTACATGTCGGCCAAATGGAAATAATTAATATATTGATAAGAGAGAAGGTGGACGTGCATCTACGTGTGTTTAGATGTAGAGAATGCTGTTTCAGTTTGCCTGGTTTAAATTAGGGTTGGGCAATATGACGAAATACAGTGGACACTGAGAATCCTGGATTCTGACAAATATCCTCCATGACGTATGTGTTTGATTTAATATCTAAATGAATACGATGAGTATTCAAATATATCAAAGGACAGTAAAAATGAGGTGTATTAAAAGAGATAAACCAATACAGATTTGCTAAATATCTGCATTATAAGAGAGGGCTTTCGAAATAACTTTAGTTAAATCATGGAGAGAATAAAATCCATTACAATCATAGAACATACAACTTGTTGGGAAATTATCCATTGATTTTACCATTATACAAATGCAACTGTGGTTGTATTATTATTGTTATTTATATAATTATTATTACCCTAACCCTTAAATCAGTAAGTAGGACACGTTTACGGTAGTATTGGATTTACATGATCTTTAACCGGTGTGATGAAGTATGTTGATTGGGCGCCATGGTAACCTAGTGGTGTAGGGCAGTGTTACTGGCCTTTGTATTTCATTCGCCTGTCTCTCGTCCAACATCTCCTTCCTGTTTCTATGTATATTATCTAATAAAGGCAAAAATCCACTTAAAATAAAACTTAATATATATTAGGTAATTTAGAGGTTTAATATATGTATATACAAGATTTTAAACCCTAAAATAGCTGTAAACAACTATTTTCTCTGTACAGATAAAGTGGTGTAATGGCGTCCTCTGGAGAGAATGATGTCACACATCTGTGTGAAGTGATACGAGCTTCTCTGTTCTTTGTCCGGGTGCTGGTTCATGTGAGTGCACGTGAATCCCTCCCTGTTAAACGTTTTTTCTCTTCATACGTGTCTAAATCCTCCAGCTCCGATCAGTGGTGATGCAGAAATGTCACCCAGGGACACACACAAATTTTCGCCCGTTCTGCAGTGAAACACTGTCAATATACCTGTCACAACCACAAATAATGTAGCTTCACCTTTTATATACAGTCTGCGGGCTACACACAGCATGACATGACTATCCCAATGACGCTAGCGGTGCTAACTGGCTGCTAGCTTGTGATTGTGTGTTTAGGGGGCTGATTTCAGAGCGTGTCCCAACACCCATTGACCATGGACGAAACACCTTGGGAGCTGTGGCCGACAAACCTTTTGTTTGGGGTCCGGGAGCCTGATGCTATTGCAACATGTCATCACAACGAATATTAGATATATAACCTTTAGATGCACTTTATTTTGACAGTAAAATATACTGCTAGTATGAATTGCTTAAACAGCAAAAAAAAGTTTATATCCATCTACTGACCAACTGACATAGTTTGCACAGTTTCCCTCAGGAAATTGTTGAACTGATTGTGCTGCATCTTTTTCATTGAAGAATTTAATTAGCGGATGACGCCCTAAACCAGAGTCACACTCATGGAGTATTTGATGTTTGAAACAGCACCTCGGCCACTTGACCTGAAATAAAGACCATCTCCACTATGAAACTACAGGAAACCATTGAGTGTGTCTATGGGTGTGTTTGTGTATGTGTCGAATAAGCGGGCACCAGCTTAACTTCAGTATTTATACAATACTTTGCAGAACCAGATGGCATCAACGGACCTGACGTTAACCATAATACACACGTCTAAACAAACATGATGTAACATGGCAAGTGTCGATGATGAGCGCAATGTGTGTCGCACCGTTACCTTCAGCGAGTCGAAGCAGGCGATGACTCGGCCGTTCTCCACATGGCAGCTCCGGGAGGGGTGGGCAAACTTGCACTCGGCATCAGACCTTGAGCAGGTGCCTCTCTGAAACTCACGACACACTTCCAGGGTCAGCCATTTGGTGTCCCGGCCCATGCTCATGCTGACAGCCATCGGAGATGCTCACAAACACTAAACAGATGGACGGAAAAATGTCTGACGAGTGCAAGGGTGACTAATGTTCATGCACGAAAAAGGATCCCCAGCAAAACAGAGAGGAAAGAGAAGCAAAAATATTCTCAGTTTTTTCCTCAGCACAAATAGGCAGCGAGTCCTTGTGTTCAATGTATTTTGGGGGATGTTTATTAGTTCTTCCTGGGAAATGTGGCAGCTGAGGTTTCACTCGGGCGAGATAGAGGGCCTTGACCGTGAGCAGAGGCCAGCTCTGTCTCAAAAAAAGGGAAAAACAGAAACTACTCTGAGGACATCACTCTGGAATGCTTAGATATGTTGCTGAGCATCTGCGCCTTCGTCTGATTCAAAGGACGCCCACCGTAAGTCACTGTTACATTCACGTCAACATGGCCGAGGCTGTGGTCGTCTCTGTGGTGCTAGTTATCTTTAGGAAGATTACTGTGGAACGGGGGGAAAAAAAGCAGAACCTCGTATAGGGAAGGTTTCCTTGCACTGATGAGACAAGGTGGCGGCTCCGCTCAGGATATGTTGGGACTGCAGCTCAGCAACATGGGATGGATGACTGTGGCTGTCAGGATGAAATATAGCCTCGATTCAAGGCCAAGCACACACTGAGCCCCGTCCTGCTCTCATCCAGCAAAGTCAGACGGCAGCAGACAACCCCTCGCAGTAGGCCCTTCAGAGTTCCACTTCCTCCTCTTACTTCAGTCTCTTTCTCATCCCTCCTTCGCTGTCCTTTATTCCTCTGTTGTCATCCTCCTCACTGACCTCTCTTCTGCATGTCCTTGCTTGTTGTCTTGCTGTGGATTGCAAAAGCAGAAGGGCAAACATTAATCCAAGGCATGAACAAAAACACGCAGCCTGTTGAGGAGAAAAATTTGAATGTGAAGCCGCAACCTTGTGTGGAGCTTGTTTAAGCAGAGGGTGATGAGGACCAGGAGGCAGGAGGGTGGACGCGTCAGAGCCAAAGAGAAAAAGCGAGGACAAACACATAGGGGAGCGGAGCATACGGGAGGGAGGGAGGCAGCAATGAACAGCAAAGGGCAAGCTACGTCTTGATTAAGTGATACGAGAGAAAGAGAGAGAGAGACAGAGAGAGGGAGAGGGAGGAACAGAGAGGATGGAGGGAGATTGCAGGCAGGACAGAGACGTCACTTCAACTCCCCTGAGCCCCACGGAGCAGAAAGTAACTGACTAACTTGATAGGAATCCTGCTGCAATATACTGTGAACAGTGGTGTCCTTGAGGTGGCACAGGCTGGCACACCGATGATTCCCAGACAGTCATTAATGTGAGGGGAAGAGGCAGGAAAGAGAGAGACTGGGCAGAAAGGAGAAGGGGTAATTCTTCACAACTGCTGTGCTCAATGCAGAGCAGCAGCCAACCGGGCGAGCGTTTGCAGGCAGGCAGAACACGTCACCGACCAATGACAGGGCCGTTTCCACAGCAGCTCCTCCCTCCACAGAGCCCGTCCTTGTTCCTCCCAGGTTTTTATTTTTTTTATTTTCCACTGGTACAGCACAGTCATGGCTGAGCCACATGTTAATATTCAAACTGTACAACAACGCAGACAAGGTGGAGGAAGTCTTGATGCAAGGGAGACGCATGCAGTGAGGGAGCAGAGTGACGTGTCCAGACAGTAACTGAATACAGATAATAAATCACTGTAATAAAAATAAAGTACGATTTAGGAAGGCAAAGTCCAAACTGTATCAAAGACATGAGATAAATTAAAGAGGAAGGAGGGCTATCTTGTATGAGACACTGTGCTAAATGAACGAACAAGGGAATAATCAATAGGCAAGATGCAGGAGAGGAGGAGCCCGGAAAATAGGAGGAGGAGATGGGCAGATATTATCACTCTCTGTGTCTGATGGCGGCAGACACAGACGGATGAACGGCGGGAGGGGGGGCTGTTTAGGAACAAGCGCGTGTGTGTGTGTGCGTATGTGAGAGCGTGCAGCTAGACAGCCCAGTAGGAACACACTGCAACGGAGTGGGTGAAGGAGAGATGAGGGGGGGAGGGACTGATGCACCCACCTTCAAACACTAGATCTAAAAAAAAAAAAGAAGGCGTGATGAGAGAGGAGCAGGTACAGCTACTGCTTTGCTCGTCTGTTCCTCCCCCCTCTTCCCCGTCTACCTACAGATCAATAGAAACTTTTCTATGGGGCGGGGGGGGGGGGGGGGGGGGGGGGGGGGGAGACAAGCACTCCTCCTGCAGCTCTGCCTGTCCTGCATTCATGTCCACATCAGCTTGCTCGCGGCCCTGACGACGCAGCTCAGCAATATGCAAACCTGCATCATCCAAATGCTCCTCAGCAACAATTCCTCCCCCCCCCCCAGCTCTCGCCACACCAGACACCAAATGGCACACAGTTGCCATTGCACCCATTCCTGGAAAGCTACACAGCAACACTGGCTCTCCTGCAAATCCATTCCAGTTTCTGCTCCACCCTGTACCTTTGAATATGCACAGTGACGACCTATCACCGACACATGTTTTCCAGGAGTTTCAGCCCCCCACCAAAAAAAACCCCACCAACTGTTTAACCAAGCCTTTCCTTGTTAGCTCTGTCTTTGGCCTCCATCGGGGCTACTGGGAGACAATGGGCCCAGTTAAAAATAGAGAAATCATGCTATGACAAAATATACATGTGGATTAAAAGTGAGAAGCCTGGGGGTTGTGTTTGTTCCTGAACAGACAGAGCGACATGGGAGAGCTGTGTGAAAGCCAGTGGATTTAATATTCAGACGGCAAGTAGGTTTTTATTAATTAGTTACTCATAAGTGGGGGCGCAGCCACTTTATCTCCAAACACAGAACTTTAGTACGTGGGACATGATCATGGACAGATGACTCACAAATAACTTTAGGCCAAAACTGCTGAACATCAAAATGCCATCATGCTTTAAACGTTTGGAAGTTACAGCGTTTTACATTTTCAACAACGCAGTTTACGTTGTTGCTTAATTTTTTCAAGAATTTTGACCCGATGATGACTATGTAGGAGAGGTCACTTCATTCTAAGGGTGTCAACAATGTGTTTACCAAATGTTACAGCAATCTTACAGGCATTCATTCAAAGGTGCTCAACTCGAACCCGAACCCACTAAAAAAATTAAATGTCAACCTAAGATCAGCACAAAAGGAAAAGTCAGAAATCTACTTAGTTAACTTTGTAAACCAGGAATGTCAGTGAATTTTGGGCCAATCTATCAATATTTCAGAGGATACGTACAAACTCTGGCTTGTTGGTGGTGCTTGATGAAAAGTCAGAGGGTCCTGAAAGTCATGAGGATTAAATGTCTGAGGACAATGAATGTCTGTGCAATCCATTTGGAAGTTGCTGAGATATTTCAGCAGACGACCAACAGACTGACGGCCTGAAACTGCCATCTGTATGTTTGAAAAGCAGTAAACACGTGATGGTTTACCCCATGTAAGTTCAAATTGTGACTGATCTGCACATTAGTCAATTAATAATTCATCAACAGCAGTAATATAACCTCCAACCGTACAATTCATCTTTTTTTTTTAAACAAAATGCGACATATCCACAGTTACCCAACATTCGGGTTTAAGAATTAAAAAAAACATACCGGAGTTGTCACAGAGTTTTAAGAAACCTGACAAACAGCCACAGTTCCTCAAAATGCACGGAAACAGTGACGTGGATCATCTGCATTAAGTAAAATACAGAATGTCTACTCGCAATCATTTTCTAAAAGATAGTGCTGTTGAAGTGAAACATCTCACAACACTATAACCACAGCAGCGATAAAACAAGGAGGCTGCAACTCATACAGGCTTAACAAACAGCAGAGGAGAAACTAATTAAGATGCAATAATAGGAGTGAATAGAAATTGGCTTGAAATGTTCTGACATCTAAATATTGATGAAGAATTCTGCTCGAGCAGAAAGGGCTGGATGCTACATGCTCAAGGCTGCATTTGCACCCACAGTCCACAAATATCTCAAAAGACGGATGAACGGCTTTATTCATTCATATTCAACTGTATTCATAAGAAAGCATGAAAATAAGCATGATAGGATATTCTGCGACTTAAAGTTACGATTACTTTCATTAAAAAATATATATATACTGATTATTTTTTAGATTAAATGATTCGTTTTCTGGTCTATAAAATGTCAGAAATTTGTGAAAAATGCTTGTTATAATTCCCTACAGCTCAAGGAGATTTATTCAGATTTAAAACCGAAATATATTCAGTTTACTGTGATAGATGACATTGTAATAGTAATGTTTGCTTAAAAAGAAACTAAATAGTTTAATCCACTATAAAATTGTTGCATATTAACTTGATATCAACGAATCGTAATAGCTTGGATATTATTATTATCTTTTTTAATTTTTAATTATCCGCTCATTGTTTTTTTGATTAATCGATAAATGAAAAGCCAAAAGGGAGAAGATGCCATTGTGATGACTTTGAGTTGATTCTTTTGTCATTATAAAATCTAAATATGTTCAATCTAATAGCATAGATGATAAAAACAAGTAGCAAATCATAAGATTGACGAGGTTGGAACTAGAGAAGAATTATAAATGAAATCAATTTTCTTTCGATCAATGAACCAATTCTTTCAGCTGTAATGCAGGCACCTACTCACAGTACATTATGTACAGAAATAGTTTCTGCTTTCTGAACAGCTTATAACAGCATTAACAGTCACCGTGTGGCTGCCTGTCTTCAGGTGTCTGCAGGGAGAAGAGCAGTCAGCAGTTGGGGGTCAACATGTAGGTGGAACAGGACATGGGGGGTGGGTATAGGGAGGACGGTTGGGGGTGGCTGCTGTTGACTCCAGCGCACTGCGTCCCTCATCAAACACAGTGCACCAAAGAGCTACCTACAGAGTAACCTTCACCAGAGCGCTGACGTCAGCATCATGGCTGGTGTGTGTAGGCCGGGTGCCACCTGAACAGACGGCCCTGCTGCACCTTATCAGCTCACACAAAGTTATAGCTGTGAAGCTTTAATGGGTCACACATGTAGTCAGTGAAAGACAGAGTGACACATCAACACTTGTGGGGGAACCTTTTATTTCTACTCTTAGATTTTCCCCTTTGCTCATTTCTTTATCATGAGCATGGTGGGCAGGAGAGTATTCTGAGTGCCATGATTAGTGCTTTCATTTTTTTCCAGTGGTTGATGGAAAGTTTCAAGTTTTTTTGCTGTGCTGATTTTATTTTGAATTCCTCTCAATTAGGAGCATCAAGGCAAATGCAGTAAAAGGGAATGTAAAGTGTTATGAGATGATACTGGAGTTGAAGTGGTAATTGAAATAAATGACAGTACTTTAAAAACAGTCCAAATGACAGTTAAAATTGAAGAACTGAAATAAATGAGAGTTGATTCTAACTTTGGAGAGAAGTGTTTAAGAGTGAGTGCTCGGTGAAGCTGATATCAGTTACCACGCAAATGCCAAAAAGAAGATTAGGGAATATAAATTTCCAATCTGATATATCAGCAGCTTTAAACATATTTTTAAAATACAATTCAGCAATGTGAGATGCTGTTATTAAACATTAATGACAAGGGCATTTTATTGAGGCTTGATATTTCACAGTGTAACCATAAACTTTATTACAAATACATATTATGACTATAAATAAAAAGAAAAACACAAATACAACCAAATATATTGAACTTCAATTAAGGATCTTTGCTTTTTTAAAGGTTTTTTGCAGTTGAAATATGTGAAATAGTTGAGATAATGAATATATATATAAATATATATATATACATATCTAAAAACTGAAAGTATACATATTTGAGTGACAGCTTAAATTCAAGAGCTGAAAGTGTCAGCTTAAGTTTGATCACTGATTGAAGTTTCAGCTTATCTGGAGTTCTCATCATTCCCAGCAGCCTGGTGAATAGAAATGTTTTAAATCACAGGTAGTTTTACGACAAATCCTGACGTTGTTCATCACCGCCATTGATAGTTACACAGTTACACTACAGTGACTCTTTTGAGAGCAGTGACACGTTCATGTGCCAAACAGGATAACATCCATAGGCAGATGATTGATTAAAAAGTAAAAAGGTGAGAGAACTGCGAATCACAATTAGAGTGAGATCCTGCAGCCTGGAGGGGGGGGGGGGGGGGGGGAGGGACGACGACGACAAAGTAATTAGGTTAAATATCAATAATCCTTTCAGCTCATTAAAGCACCACAGCTCTAACCCACTCAAGTAAACACACAACAGTTCCATCATACAATACAACCAGTGCAGATTTTACAGTTGAACCAATACTGTGTTGTTTGCATAAAGTTTTGATTTGTTTATTGCTGCTGTGTTGTTGTCAAACTGTTTTATTTGTACCATAAAAGATGAAGCTTCACCCGCAATTAATGTTGGTCTGTGTCAGAGGTGAAATGAAAACAGGTTACGTGGGAATGATGGCTGCGTTCATGTGTGCATGCTTCTTTCACTTTGTGGAAGAAACTTTGTTTAGCCGTTGTCGTGAGTCTGGCCTCACGAGTTCAAATGGCTGTTTGAGGCTTATATTTTGTTTTTAGAGATAAGGTTAGAATAAGGTCAAGGCTAGCGTTGGGGTAAACTGGGGTAAGGCACTATGTAAACAAGTGTCCTCATAACTACAGAAAGACCAGCATGGGTGTCTGTTTCAGTTTATCTGTGTTTATATTAGTAGAGAAAAACTAGCTCGACTGGTGCAGAGTCCACAGCCTAAAGGGAGAGTGAACTCGTCCTGACTGGCTGTATCATTAACTAACAACAAAACAATGGCGATACAATATGCATGGAAATACATACACATAGAGTGTATGAAGGCAAGTAGTGTCAACAACACGGTCTGCCATGGTGGCTGGTGTGTGTGTGTGAGCCATCTGACCCAACAAGGTAAACAAGGACAAGGCTCAATCTCCTGAACTGAAACGACACGCACATATATGAATGTTGGCTGCGCACGCACGCATGCGCGCACACACACACACACACGCACACACGCACACACACGCACACACACACATGAACATGAAGTTTTGCTTGGCAGAACCAGGTTAAGGTCCTACTGGTATATGGTCAGTGTTTATACTGGAAAAGGTCCTTAAGAGGTAAATACAAATGAGTACAGAAACACACGTGCCCGCACACACACACACCTATTCTTAACCTTAACCTGACCTTAACATCCCCTTAACCTAACCTAGCTGAGCATAAACAAAACCTGACCTTAACCTAAACCTAACCTTAAAACATGGCTTCACCTTAAAGGTTCAGTGTGTAGAATGTAGTGACATCTAGTGGTGAAGTAGCATGTTGCAGCTGAATACCCCTCACCTCACCCTCCCATTCCAAACACGATAGAGAACCTGTGGAAACCTTCAGTTGTCATGAAAACTCAAAAGGTGTGTAGTTTGTCCAGTCTGGGCTACTGTAAAAAACATGGACGGCCTCCGTAGAGAGGACTGGCTCCTGATGTCAATATAAAGTATTTATATATATATATACATGTATAAATGGCCCATTCTAGGGTAAAGAAAACAACAAACCACAATTTAGATGAAACACACTAAAGAAAACATCACTAAGATTATTTTATATTCAATGTCTGCCAATAGATCCCTTTCACCTAAATCTTACACACTGGACCTTTAACAGCTTTGGACTCAATGATACATTCATTTTACAACAAAATACAACGTGTAGTTAAAACACTGGCTCTGTGAGAATCCAACCTCACGTACAGACCCAGAATACAATGCGGCAGCTGTTTGCAGATGTGTATGAATCCATACGGAGACACCAGCATGTCCACAGCATGTCCACTGTTATCACTGTTGTGTCTGTGCAACACCACAGTTACGCCCGTATTCCAGAATAATAACAAGGGCGGGTTGGAGCGTCTGCGCAACAGGCGGACTGGAGGACGCGTTTAAAACGAACATGGATTAAATATAACATTCGCAGATGTACATCTTTGGTTCAAATGCGTCAGGACGCGTTCATATCTCTGCGCCAGACGAGCTCGGTCTCTTACCTGCGTGTCGCGTCTTCTCCCCCCAAATAACGTCGGTCCAAATGTTTTAGTTTCCCGATAAAAAGACGCCTCGTTGCTCTGATGTACAAGAATCACCTGTGAGTGGAAGCACAAGGAGAAGAATCAGCCACAAAGAATCAAATCCGACCATGAACAATTCTTATTAAAAGGAGAAAACGTACTAGCTCCGCCGCCGCAAAGCGCGAGGAAGAGGGAGACAGCCCCAAATGTCCCTGCAACTAAATTTGCTCGAGTGAAACAACAACACGGATCAGATTTAAACAAAAAAATCAGAGGCAGGGCGGAGGGAGGAGTTGGCAGACAGACAGAGAGAGAGAGAGCGTGAGTGTGAGTGTGTGTGTGTGTGTGTGTGTGTGTGTGTGTGTGTGTTTGCTTTCGTTTATTAGATAACACCGTTAACATGAGGGGACATCAAAGTCACGACGGAGAGGTGGGCAGGGGTCTGCAGCAGGTGGGGGTTCACGGTGTGTGTGTGTGTGTGTGTGTGTGTGTGTGTGTGTGTGTGTGTGTGTGTGTGTGTGTGTTCATACAGACAATGTTATTATGTTTCATTGAGGGCTATAGGCCAAACACTGTGTCAAGATAAATACAAGTTATATCAGTCGATATATCGATAATTATCACGACTTGTGTTGCATTTTTATTCCTCTGAAGTTCAGAGACTGATATTTAATATTAGTTGAGGTTTTAAACTCTTTTTTATGATCAAAAACATCTGAGATAAATTAGATATGTCTATCTATCTATCTATCTATCTATCTATCTATCTATCCATCCATCCATCCATCTAGGTCTCTTGTTGTTGATTGATAAAAAATTACTTGCCTTAATATTATTTTATTGCCCAGCCAAAACAATATCAGCCATGAAGTTACTCCAACTCCGTGCTCACATTTTAACGACATCATTTAAATGCTAACTCGATTTAATTGTATTTAACATACAATCTTAGTTTAGCATACAATTTTAGCATTTGGGCTAACATGACCGTCTAAAATGTTACATTTAGATGACAGACAGAATATGGAGGTAAAAGGGTGATTGCTTTTGTACCTTGATTTTTATATAAGACTTAAGACTTAGTCGACCTTCTGTATTTCACAATTAAAGCAGCTGTAACCCTCTTTCAGATTTGCTTGGATCATGAGACCGAGTATAAAAATAGACAAATACAGAAATTGGGGATTCATAGTCCTTACCAGTATCTATAAGGATCGGAGACCTGAGATAGGCTTGTGTGTGTTGTTATGGTTTTATATGTTCCTCTTTGTTGGGTTAATGAAAACAATATTGTGTTTTCACATTTTGTATTTATATCAGTACTTCTACAAATGAGTACTTCCTTTTAACAATCCAATAAACTATAATTTACTGAGCAGTACATTACAGAATTATTCTTCAATTTTTAGGATCAGCTATCAAGACTGAAAATGGTTCAAATACCGTCCAACCAAAGTTAAGAATAATCTGTGATGTCAACGATCACCTCAGCATCTCCATCCAGGAAGTGACGGATTTCATTAAAGGTACTTCAGCGCCCCCTGCTGGTGTTCTAGAGGTTTGCAAGTCCAACCTCGACACTTCCTCCGTGCAGATAATCAGACTGAAGCACTGACACAGGCTCAAGATATGTCTGCATTGGAAAAGGAGCTAAATTTAGTGAATTTTCCTCTTACATCACCCTCAGGTTGAAGTTTTAATTAGTTTTAAGCTCAAATAGCCTTAAATACTAATGATTTATTCCACACAACAAAGATGGTGAACTTTTCTTTGTGTATATTTAAGGATTTGTATCTTTACCTTGGACTGTAATTTTTCCTTTAAATGGTTTGTCTCTATTGTTTTACTTAATTTGCACTTGACCACATTCATTTCTTTTTTGAATTTGAATGTTTAATTTGATACTTAAGACAATATGAATACATCTATTAGTTATGCCATGCCACTGTCAATGTAATTTGTGAATATGTAGTATGTTGTGGGGCTTGATAAGACATCTCAAAATTAGTGAAGAAAGACTGTATGAATACAAATGAATTAAACAAAAAATAATTTTACATGATTATTTATGATTTAATGGACAAGAAACCATAAAACCAGTTTATTTCATTCTACATGTTTAGTTAACCAGTTCTCAAGTTATACATATTTAGACAAGTAATTACAAAAATAGCTTAATTCTTTTACAACCAAATACACAACCAAAAAAAAAAAACATTCTCAAAAAGTCAAGCTAATACTGTAATATATGATTTGCTAAAACACCAAACTGTAAAGTTAGATATTTTTGCCATCTATTGACATTGTCATTAAGCCTTGAACCTGCAACTGATAGAATCTGCAAAAGAAATAAAAAGATAAGTGACAGATAACCATCGGCTTCCAGTAAAATAATGCCAAGACCTGCACAATTTGCAGTTAAACCTTTCAATAAAAACAAAGAATCTCATTCAAAAAGTTACTCAAATGAAGTTTGTGTGTCAGCTATTCTGTGATAGCTTAATGGTAATACACCTCATTTACAGATCTTTGTTTCATGGAAAACATCCCTAGAATACCTCTCACCAATCAGTGCATTGTATAAGTTTAATATATGATGCACTGATCTTTCTCACAAAACATTTCTGAAGTAAAAAAAACATAAAACATTGAGTTTATCCCACCGATATGGAACTTGTTGTGTGTGATGTCAGTAATGCAACTTTGGCACTGAGCAGTTATAACGTAAAAAGGATCTTTGGAAAAATAAAGCTAATCACAGATGTTGCACATCATAATTTCAGGGAAGTTTGGTCTGCACTCATGACGACAGCACCGTGACGTGAGCCAGCTGACACTTCAGCTACTCGATATTTCTATTGACCAAGATTACCAATGTACTGTCTGTACTGGATTCAGCACTGAACCTGTCATCCTTCTACTAAATTGCCCTTTTAACAAATTGACCTTGTTGGACTAGCAAGTTCCATTTTCATTTATTCACACATCACCGATACATTTGTGTTCTTCTCCTTAATAACCAGTCGGTAAGACTAGTGATTAACCTGAACATGTATCTTGCCTTAAAAAAGAAGAGGATTTATTGATATTATTCATATTGTATCAAAAAGTGCAACTAATACCAATGCAGAGTTAATATATGACCGCTAAGAAAATACAATTTACCATGAAACTTAATGTATTTCTACACATGTAAACAGAACCAAATAATGATTCCATGTAATCTCTGTCCTGTATACATGCAGCCAAAATATTTAAAAAATAGTTAATGCAGTCTTATACAGGTTATTTGAAAAATGATGCGTGTCTGTGTACATGTGTGTGACTTTGACAACCCTAGATTGCACATGTAATGCAGAGTTTTAAAACAACACAAAGAAATGATTCCAGCTGAGAAAAGGCTTTTCAAAGTTTAAAGCTGTCTATTGCTGATTTAAAATGAATATTTACCATAAAATGTCATACTTAAAGTCTGTTAGTCCTTCAGTTCAAATGACTAATATTGGTTCAAAAAAAAAATATCAAACAGAAAAAAACACACATTTAAGTCAGCAGCAAGAAGTTACAACAGTAAAACTGGCAACAGTAATTAAACATGTCTTCATCAATGGTTAAAAGATAATGATCAGTCACGCTGGAAATCATTAAGAAAAGAATCTGATCGGCAACCGTTTGTTCAGGCAGCTAAAACAGAAACAGTCTAATGTTGGAGCTGATTGGCTCCCTGGTTGAAACACTGAAATAACATGAATACTGTGACTGGTTCCTTCAAACCCGGTCTTGAAGTTTCACTCATTTATTTATTCCGCAAACATGCCAGTGCACAGGAATGCAAAATGTAACCGGACAAAACCAGGTAAGAGTCTGACGGAATAAAACTAAAACAACACGCGAGTCACCACTGCTGTTAAGTGTAAGCCATAAAAAAAGGTTGACCTGCCGACTCCTCTGAGTGGCTTGTTCAAATGGAAAGACTATTAAAGACTGCTTGTTGCAAATGAAAATGAATCTACCGTCACCTGATGTTACATCGAGGGGCCACGCGTCATACAAGCTTTCAGGATTATGATCATGCAAAAGCTTTACAAAAGAGCCATACAGGAGATCACCATCACGAGTTCAATGTGTCTGTGCAGTAAAATCCTCCCTTATGTGCCAGTGACATCCCCCCCCCCCCACCAAACAAACTGGTTATCAAGCTATCGCGTCACATCATCAGTCAGTGTGCGTCTTCTCTACCCAGGTGGATGTGGAATCGCAGTGTTCTCTGTCCCCCCCCCCCCCACCTCCTGAAGGGGTTTCCAGAACGGGGGGGTCTGAGTGTTCGGTGTGACATGGAGGCCCTTGTGTGGCTCCGCTGCTGCATAAAGGCCAATCTGCCCCTCGTGCTCTCTGCCTGTCAATGTGTCCTTTCTCCACCAGGCCCCGCACCCCCTTTAGGGCTGAGAGAGACGCTTGCGTTTGAGCTTCTGCCTCGACATATCCTCCTTTCAGAAAAGAAAGAGAGCAGAAGAGAGTACTGACCCCACACTCCCCCATCTGCCGAGAGATCTGTCCATCCATCCTCGCCACCGGGGGCGAGTGCACACGCCGTCATTCCCAAGCAACGTTTACTATCAGGCAGCAAGGCAGACTGTGTTAGTAAGGCACTCTTCTCTCCAACATGGTCAGCTGGACTGTCCTTCAAAGTAAGAGTCCCACTGCCAGTTCAGCTCCTTGTCTTCAAAAGCACTGCTGCATTCTCAACCACACTGGATCTCTAGTTTAAAAAAAAAAACCCTTTTCATAATACTGTGGACTCAAAAATGTCCATGTAAAAAAAAAAATCTCAATATATTATATAAAAGTTCTTGTAAAAAAAGTGGGGGAAAGGAGTGGGTTGTTTGTTGTAGTATTCAGTTGCAATATATACCAGATCAATATGTACAGATTCAGTGCTGCTGGTTAGTCATCACTGCAAAGGAAGAACAGGGAGTGTTTATTATTAGTGGATCAAACCAAAATGCACAAATAAGCAATTTGTGATGCAGTCAGCAAGAAAATCTCCTTCATGCATCACAGTTACAGAACTCACACATTGTTATATACTTACAAAATGCCCCTGTGACAAATCAGAGTCAAGCAATTAATTTAATGCTGACAGGCCATGAGTAATAATAATGACTCGACTGTTAGCTATCCTCTAACCGTGCATACTGCTTTCTGTTCATCAGAAGCTAATCGTTTCATTAGTTCACAATATGCTTTTGTAAAACATGTTACTCATCTGAACACTCACCTTGTGCCAGCAGCCTGGTATTGGCATCCCATCTTGTCCCTGCAGAGTAAGAACAGCAGCATTATAAAACATTTTTAAAAAGCCAGAACAGGTCAAGTGATGCATCCTTTAAACACACTTTGTCCCTGCGCTGTCCTGGTACTAACATCCGCCGTGACAGATACGATCACAAGGGGTCAGCGTTAAGTTCGTCTGTTCGAACCCAGAATTAAAATGCATCCTTAGTGTGTCATCGGATCTCATTTCCCCACTCTATACGCAAATAGTCATGTACGTCATTCGTGTTCGTGAAAACAAAATGATGATGTTTTTACCCAGTCTGAGTTTACAGCTGTGTTGGATCACACTGGGCTTGTGTGTAGTAGTGTGTATGTGCGTCTGTGAGTTGGCATGGGCGAGAGAGGTAGAGAGTGGGAGGGGAAACAGGAGGGGCTAAATGAAGTGTTGGATTTTGTGACGTGGTCATTAACAAATCAGCATGTGGACGCAGAGAAGTGCAAAAGTACATTTGATTCATTGTGAAACTGTTGCAGGTCAGAAGACGTCAGCTGAGCGGGTCGGTCCTTCATACGTGGCCCTGGACGGATTCATGGTCACCGTCACGCAGTGAAAAGAATGTGACCGCATGCGTCCCAGACCACGTCCACGTGTGGTCTGAGTGATCGGATCTCCGGTGTGTTCAGACCTAAACTTAGCTCTGACCACTTGTGATCGCTCTGGATGGATGTTTTCACCAGGTCTGAACGGGGTCCTTGCCGTTCTGCAGGCTGCTGATTTAAATATCAATGACAACTATGATAATGCCTTAAGTGCACTGTGTAATATCTGTGTATATTTGTCAGTGCAGTGACATAGACCTACATGAAGTATGAATTGGTGACACATGCATAACAGAGTTCGAGAGAAATAAAAGTGTTTGGCTGGAAAAGAGCAGGTGGAAATGATAGTGATCAGAAAGGAGAGAGGAGGCAGAGCTACTGTACCACAGGACAGGGGGCCTCAGGGCCGGAAGGAGGAAGAGGAGGAGCTGGAGGGGAAGAAAGCTCTGTCTCCACAGACACACCTCGAGTCTCATCACAGCCCTGTCAGCAAGAGCCAGTTACACATTCACAGCATTGAGGAAGAAACTCAGAGGAAAGCACAGGAAATAACAGAAACAGTGCTGAGAGCAGAAAGCAGGGAAATACAGAAAATGTGAGAGGAAAGCGGGGAGAAGGAAATCAACATGTTTGTATGTGACGTACCACAGGACAAGGCTGGTCCAAGCCAGGAGGACCCTGCTCTCCCTTCTGGCCCTTTAGACCCCTCTTCCCTACTGTCCCCCTGTCGCCCTGGACACAGAGAAGACAGTTAGAAACACACACACACTCATTAACATGCCACACAATACAGTTAACTGTGTCATTTCTTTATTATAGCACTGATACTAATGACACGACAGTACTGAGTGGAACTACAGTGCTTTTATTTTTAAAAGTTGTGAACTTGGGTCTGAAGATTATATCGGTTGCTTAACAGACCTTTGTAATTACCACCATTATTGTTTTTATATTGAACGTAGATATAAATACATTATTGCTGTGTTGTGTACCAACCTTCTCTCCTCTTTCTCCTCGGCCACCTTTGTCTCCCATCATACCTGGGAAACCCTGGACATGGAAGAACAAAGGCATCAGAACTTTGCTTCTCACAGGATGCAGGGTAAAGATGATGTTGGAAAATGAAATGAATTCAGTGAAAATGATCTTCTCATTGAAAACACTTACATCTAGTCCAGGCTCCCCTGTTCTGCCCTGCAAACACACATTCACACACATATCTCAATGTTACATTCAATTCCGGCATACTGAAATACAGCAAACACATTTGTGGAGGCGATCGTCTTCTTACCTTTTCTCCCTTTGCACCTGGAAGACCCACTAACCCTGCAGATCCAGAGAGACCCTGGAGGCCATCTGGTCCCTGCAGTTAAAGAACATCATCACAACTGCATCATGTTTGCATATCATGTGTTTTATTATCATATGAAAATAAAGGGCCAGTGGCACTTACCCTGGGTCCAGGTGAACCAATGTCCCCCTTCTCTCCCCTCATACCAACTCCAGGCTCACCCTGCATGAGAGCACAGGGACTGAGTCAACACGTTGTCACAGCCGCCACCACGAACAGATTGTACTAGAAACATGGTCGTGCAGTCTTACCTTAGGACCAGGCATCCCGTGCAGCCCCTGAAAAGCATTGTGTGTTGTGAGTGCCAGAGGACTATAGGTGCAAATAACAAACGTGAGCAGCAGACCAGGAGTGGGATGGTAATACACTCACCATGGATCCAGAGGACCCGGGGGGGCCAGGTGGACCAGGTGGGCCTTGTTGGGATATCATCTGAATCTGAGTATCGTGGAAATCACAAGAGTCAAACAGGAGGCTAATGTTGGCAAAGTTTAAAGCAACACTGTAATTTTACTGAGCAATATTCATGTCTATTCGTGTCTTGGCATTGACTTTGTATGAAATGTCATTTGGCGAAATTTGCTTTGCATTTGTTGTGAACACACCACAAGTGTTTTTGACTGATCTACAGTACAACATGACTCTTGAACTTGCTGCACCTAATTCTGTCAGTTTGAGCTGTGACTATCAGTCAGTCACTTCTCACAGGAAAAACAGCAACATTCTCCCTTTTCCAAGTCAGTGAACCATCAAACTGATTTTGAAGCTGCTATTTTAAAGTTTTAACTGAAACCAGAGATGATTCGCCAGTTGAAGGACTTTATTTATTTTGTGTGACCGCTGACCATTTCCCAAAGAATACCAGAGTTTAATGTGAATGTATTTGTTTCTATTGGAGAAATGAAAATGAGTTGTGTATTACAACATCCCTGCCTGCGGCTGCATGAGTCTGTGATGACCTAGTGTGTTCATGTGTGTGTTTCACTGACCAGGTTGTCGTCCATTCTGCAGTCGCCTTTCTCTCCTTTATGTCCGTCCATACCCTGAACCACAAAGAGCAAAATGAACCTCCTGCTGTTTATGTGCGTGCCACTGTTTGTGTATCAGAGAGACATGTGTACGGTCACTACTCACAGCAGGCCCAGAGAGACCCATCTCCCCCTTCTCCCCTCTCTCGCCAGCGGGTCCTGTCCCACCTGTGTCACCTTTAGGTCCCTGGAGGTGAAGAATTAAGAATGAATCTCCAACAACACATTTAGCCATAAAAATGTCTTAAATGCCGTTAGATTTTTAATGATTTTGTGGGTAATTTCTGCAAATATACCTTCTCCCCATCAACCCCCGCTAGACCAGGTAACCCGAGGTCACCCTGGAAGAAGACAAGGACAGATTCACTCACTCGATGAATACGACTTTAACACACAAAATCATGTTTATCATCTTTGGTTTTTATGAAGCAATGCTACAAGCTAATGGTGGTTCAGTGCATCGGTAGGATGGCAAGAGAGTTCAAAGCAGAGGGCGCAAAAGTGCACACATTCTTTACTCAAGCAGAAGCACAGATACTTAAAAACAATTTAAGAAAAAGTATTGATTTAAACTCTTTCCTCAAGTAAAAGTATAAAATTTCAGGCTCTGAAGTAGAAAAGTAAAAAGTTCCCTCTTGGAAGATGTTTCTACAGGCTGTAATTGTTCAAAATAAACTCATGTCACATTAATATAGTTTGAAGACTATTTAACTTGAACCGTAAATAAAAAACAATCAACTGAATGAGTGATTAAAGCAAGAAAAGATGAATGAAGTATTCATAATTTAAATAAGGTCAGAGATGGGGAATGTTTTGTTGCTCTGTTGTCGAAATGATCAGTGATGTTGGCTGATTCTTCACTTTCTCCCAAGTTGTTGCTCCTTGTCACGGTCATATGTGCTGTTCCTCTCCTCCACGGCTGAGTCTCCCTCTCCTGTCTGTTTCGTCTTGATATACGTTTTTTTTTTTACATATGTTATGTGTGATTTGCACTGATAGCTGTGCAACATGGAATATTCTTGTGTTCTATTGCCCCATCCATATAGGTTGAAATGTGTCTTGATGTTGTGATGGTGGCACTCAATGATGCAAAACAAAAATAATGTATAACAAAAGTAATGAGCCCGTTTTGAAAATGGAAGGTGCAAAAAATACATTATTCAAGTATTTACCTTTTCCCCTGAAGGGCCTTGGGGTCCAGGTGGTCCAGGCAGGCCCTGGAAAAAGGCAGACAGAAAAGAGGAATGGACATATACTCAGTTAGACTTTGTTATGTGTCTCTTTTGACTTGGAATTAGAATGGAGAATATCCATCTTTAAACCTGCAATGGTCGATTTCTGGCCACTGTGGGGCAGTAGAGACACAGCACTGGCAAGTGATCATCTGACGTTCCTTTTTTTATCAGTAAAGTAAGTTATGATTCTGTTTTCTTTGCTGTTTGTTTGTCCGACAGCAGGATTACTCAAAAACTACTTTGGATTTTGTGGAAAGCTGGGTCATGACACAAGGCAGACGCCAGTAAAATGTGAAGCAGATCCAGGATTTCTTTTCTCTAGGTTAGAGTTAGCCTCAGTGGAGGTATGCACTCTCCGAGCATCCTTCAAGTTCTCTGTGGGTTCATCACTTTGAGCGAGAGCTTTGGTTCGTTGTTAATACGATCACTCATGTACCTCCGCTGAGGTCATTCAATTACGCTGCAACAAATTTCCCACATTCATAGATATCAGTCCTGTAAATATGTGTAATTTTTTTCTCAGCAAACTATTCACTGGGAAAAAGGTTGAAAACATAAAAAAAAATTGCAATGTTAAGGAAAGAATCCTGGATCTGCCCCCTGATCTGGAGCCATACCAGAATGTAATGTATTCTTCCCTGGTCTATACCACATCCTTCCACAAGGTTTCATCATTTACAAACCAACCAACATACAAACACACAGGGGTGAAACCCAAACATCTTTGGTGGAGGACAATAAAATACTATAACTGAGCCACTGTCATTAGGTCTGTACTCGTCAGCATAGTCACATCGACATGATGTGTATACCTCATGCAGCTGTTTACAGAAACTGGGAACTCACAGAATTTTACCATAAGGCCTGAGCTGGAGCCAACAGACAGGATTTCACAAAACAGGCCTGACACTAAACAAAGCTGATGACGTCTTTTGTTTTGTTTGACTTTTTTCCGTTTGCTGATCACAAACCAACTTGAAGCAATTTTTATCTCATTGAGATTGTGAGACAGCGTCATATGTGGTTTGTGCTACACATAAAAGCCTGGCATGGTTTTCCATTCTGTTGATGCAGGATGATTTGGACAACAAGCGGAGAAACTAAACATGCATGCGACTTTATGTAACACTGAGAATGGATGAAGAATAGCACAGTTTCCTAAAGACTAACAGGTCCATTTTCTCCACCCTCTGAAAGTCCTGAGCCATCTGGGAGTGATAAAACATGTCGTCTCCCCGAGGTGCACATGCGGAATCTCTCAGTTTCTTTTTAAATTCTCTATTTAAGCCGCAGAAATGAACAGATGTTTACAAACAACTATTTGATCTGAGATATTCCATCATTGGAAAGTAAATTCTACTCACTCGGATAATTATACTAAAAGCTGTAAAATGAATGATGGTAACAAACAAACTATTTCAGCATGGTTTTTGAACCTAAAATGGCAGCTGGCTGGCCGGTAAGCACCCCCGGCTCCATTGATATAACTCTCACGGAGACCTGGTGTGTGATTTGGACGCAGCTGATCCACGCCGGCAAGAAACTTCTGATAAAATCTCAGGTTCGTGTTTTCACCAACTCCTTTGTAACAATCTCACACTGCTGTCTGCAGTGTTGCAGGCAGGTCCAGGGGGAGCTGGTTCATAGTGTTTTATAATCAAATACACACTCCACTGCAGAGATAGCCATCTCTTAGCATGTAGCATGGTACATGGGCGAATCAAAGGGTCTTGTGTATGAAGACAGACATGTGAAACTGAGACTGTGGCGACTGTGAGGGGTACGTTCCAATGCATTCCCCTTGTGCAACACCTGAGTAATGTGGAACAGCACAAATACACGTACAGCATACACCATGCTGACCTATAGCAAGTCACAGCCATGTATATTGTGAGGCACGCTGGGCACATACCATGAAAACACACTCAGAACAGTGTAACAAAGGCGGTTGACTCTTCTGCATGATTAAGCATGCTCCTTTAGGCTCCGTGTTATCTAACCGAATACAGCAGCTGCACTATATTCGCTGGGGTTGTAAATGTTATCCCTTGTAAATACAACAGTGAGTGTGGCAGACGAGAACAGTGATGAGCAAATTAAAATAAAAACAAACAATTCAAATTGTCTATTTTAGCCGTCACTGTTACAAAGGATGAAAATAATAAAATATGTCCTTTCTTTGTCCCTACCACTGAGGTGAGTATGACAGATTCAGATTATCGATCGCATCAGTTGCAACAGGTCAATTTACAGTGCACACGCAACATGTGCACATAGATTTTTGTTTTTTCCTTTGTGAACTTGCTCAAATCAATATTCTACTGGGATGATAGGGGTCCCAAATCTCTGGCATCTTTACTTTGGGGGCTGAGGGCTGAAAACTTTGGGAATCTCTGGACTAGTAGACCAGGCACATTCAGCAATACTCTCGATATGTTGGCCTCTGGAGTGACATCCAATACATCTGAAGTCTGTACTGTCGGGTAACTGATACACACAAAAACACACAGATCCACTGTTCAAAGTGGGATAGGGGACGGAATGAGTTGTGTGCATGTATTCAACTCCCTGTGTGGGTCTATGCATTGTTATGTGAGTTAGTTACTGATCACACAACCAAAACCGTGCAGAAACAACAGCCGATTACCGAAATGCTGATGGTGTTGATGGCCTGTCAAGGAGAAATGGCGACATGTTGACATGTTGAGTTTTGCAGTTTCGGAAAAACATGTTTGTGACAACACAACAGTTTTTATCAAAGTTGAGATGAAGTAATAAACGCCCAAAGGTGGAAGATTCTCACCTGGAAAGCATCTAGGAGCTTCCCATTGAAGTCAATGATGTCTGAGGAACCTGTGGCGCCTTTTTCTCCAGGATAACCCTGAGACAGAGAGGGAATAATTAAATGAGCTCGACATAAACATGATAAAATATTAATAATGTGTTTGATAGAATTATACTAATAGAGGGCTAACTGAATGAGTGATATACATACCATGGCTCCCTCTGGTCCTTGCTCTCCTATCTCCCCTTTGTCACCCTGTGTGATGCAAAAATGCAATTTTATGGTCAAATTCCTTCAGATGTTAAAAATGTAACATTTTTGATTTAGTGTAAATGATCCAAATTTTGGATGTGTGAATTTCCAATTTCAAAATTGTCCCATACCTTTAATCCTGGGAGTCCATCCATACCTCTCTCTCCCTTTTCTGCCACACCTGGCTCGCCCTTTTTCAAAACACAATGAACATTCAAGGTCAAATGCGTGAAAAGACAAGGCCACATTTGAAACTGTGTCTAAGACATGATTACTGATGAGTAAAGCTTTCTGTACCTTTGTCCCTGGAGGACCCTGTGGCCCTTGATAGCCGGGCTCACCGGCCTCTCCCTGTCAGATAGCAAATGTGAGTTCAAAGTTCAAACTTTTGGTCACATTTTGACAGAGGTTGACAAGAGAAGTGAGAAGTTTGAGGGAAAACAAAATGAAAACAGCTAAGTTGAAATTAGGTGTTTGTGATTATTCACACATGATCTTACCGGCTTTCCAGGCAACCCCTGTGGTCCCTGTGGCAGAAATATATTTGATTATTATAATTAAAGAAACGAAGACAAATCACAGACTTAGAGTAATTCTTCATGAAAAAAATTCTAATTGGATTTGAACTAAACTCACCTCAGAGCCATCGTGACCTGGAAAACCCTGAGGACGACAGAGGAGACATACTGGAGTTATGGTCTGAAGTCAGTTTTCATCAAAGAGTTAAACAAATGGCCACTAGATGTCAGTGTTTGATGAGGAATGGCCAGTCCATGGACCTTTGGTTTGTGAAACGCTCATTCATACAAGCAGATGATAATTAAAAGGATGAAACTACAATAAACAAGTGGATACACTGGAGACATCTGTAGTGTACAGAACACAAGGGCTTACTGAATGATTTAATGACTGTGACAATGATATGACTCATACACTACAGCCTGTTACACTCACCACATGTCACCAAAGTTGAATAACTATGAGTGATGTGTTGGATAACGCTCCATAAGCACAAAAGTGTTATTCCTCTGCAGTTGTTTGTGTTGTGTACTGAAAAGTACCAGTTGAGGGGGAGGGAGGGGTATTGCCTAATTTCAATAAATAAATAAGTTGTGGGAAAAGAGTTTGTTGTATTACTGTTAATCAGTTATTATATTTTATTTATTTATTTAGTTTTACTCTCCTTAAAGGCTCAGTGTGTAGGATTTAGTGGCATCTAGTGGTGAAGTTGTATATTGTAACCAACAGAATACCCATGACTTTCCTCTCTAAGAACTACGGTGGCCTTCCTGCATCAAGCCGTCTTCTCTCCAGTGATAAGGTGTCTTTAGACTAGATTATTTGATTATGTAGTCTGTAACTGTAGTTGATGGTTCACAAGTTGCCTTGAGGTTGCACTTTGAAATGTCAGCTTGTATTAGCAATTGCAAAGTAACAAGTTATTTCATTGGACTTGTTTTAGTCCTATAACAGCAAAACGTTTTTCTCAGTTTGCAGACCGCTGCAGCCAGCGCGCCTCACAACCTCGAAACTGCTGTCTCTGTTTCTGTCTCTCCATTTCCTTGATCAGTTTGATCATTCAAGTTGGATAAAGGAACAACCCTAACCCAACAACAGCATGAGCAAAAGTTAATAGTGTTTAGACAACATCTGCCATCAGACAAAAAGATCACACCCATCGATGTTCAATGATCAATGTTCATTTACATCTGTACATAAAATGAGCCATTACCCCCATAAAGAGTCAATATATTTCATGCATGGACTGGATAGTACTTCTCTCAACATCATCAAAACACCAAATGAGGAGAGGTCTTAAGGAGGAATGGTGCTCATCCACTGAGTAGATTTCAAAAGCTCAACAATAGAATCTTTCTTTCATTTGTGACCCATCTGTGTTCAGATGTCAGATACATTTCCAAAAATATCAAACATCCACCAAAGCAGTTTCATGAAGCCACACATCAGAGGGGAATTATCCACCATTCTTTTACTTGTCTCCTCTTCACTGATATAAATGATAAGCGTTCACGGACACCCATACTGGAAGGATTGCTCCGTTTCTGCTGCTCAGCCTTTCCTCCATTAAGACATCTGCCCACAACATGGAGCAGCTCTTAGCACCACACTGCCTTGTTTAGCTGTTTGGGGTTTTGCAATGCCTTTAATCAACTTGGGGAATACATTTGAAAATGACGAGGTCACAGAACTGCTCCCCCCCTTTTTTCTTCTTCTGTTTTTAGTCATTTTCGGAGCTGCGCTGGCTTTCTCGCTTTTCAGCTCTATGTTCAAAACTCACCAACGCTAAAACCAACATTTTTCACTTGAATCTCTTTGCTGTCCTGTGACAGTTGAGGGTAAGAACATTCATTCCTTCCCTTGGATAAACAAAAATTACCTTCATAGTCTCCTTCCCTCTATTCCATCTTAGAACCACAGCTTAAAGCTGAGATTGCATATCTCTCTGGGAAGAAAACTTCATTTTGAGAAACATAAACTGCCTCAGGCAAGGACACAGCTATTGTTTGGTGAGGCTGGCAAGCTGCCCATGAACTCGCCACAGTGCCATATCTGTTTTCAGGGGTCTACAGCGACACGGTCCTGGTGGGAGGGTGGGAGAATGGGGGCGTGTTGGAGAACTTTGTGGCCGCTGTCTTACACAAAACAGATGAGGGCAGGGGTAAAGTTGCTATTCTGGGAGTTTTTAGGTAAACCACAGCTCACTGGCAATCCCGGAAAAATGAGAATATGGGTTCACTGCGATTTACTGCATGGACCCTGTTCCCCCTTTAATACATGTGTGTAAATGCACATGCACACACAGCATATACACACACAGTAACACAATTTGCGATATGTCACACCCTGCGGTTGAACCGTACCAGGTCAACACATTTGGAGCAACACAGCCCCTGATGACTGAGGTGTTTTAAGTGACTGCATTCTTTGTGGTGAAACCTTAGTTAGAGGCTGAGGGAAAGGGGGCGAGTGATGAAGGAGGAGAATAACTGCAACTGAGTGAAGTGTGTGGGTGTGTATGGGTGCATTGTTTTGTATAGATTTGAGTGTACATTTGGCACTTTGATACATGAGGAGAAACTCTTACCGGCTCTCCAGCAGGGCCACGGGGCCCGTCTTTGCCTGTGTTCCCAGGGGGGCCTCTGGGACCTGGAGGACCTGGGGGACCAGGAGGACCAGCGGGTCCTGCCTGGCCCTGGTCACCCTGATGAAAAATAAAACAAAACACTAATGACTAATAGAAAAAACCAAGGAAACAGACTACTATAAGTGTTTTCTTGCCTACAGTACATTTATCTCTATCACCAAATGTAGAGAAATTGGCAGAAACTCATGACCATCATGCAATGGGTGAAAAATCTTGTAGCTTCTTAGAGTAATTGCAATTGTCAAAGACATCTTAAGATTATTTAGTTAACAGCCTCTTCAGTTTGAGATATAGCAAAGATATAAAAGACATATTCCTTATGTCAGTAGTAATAGATTTTTTGACCACTTGGTGGCAGCATAAACTAGCTGTAAACACAACACTGATATAATAATTAACAAACATCAGTGTGATAAGAACTACCTGAATGGACAAAAATGTCTTTACTTTACTTTTTGGTTTGGTCCATATCCAGTCCAAAAACATGGAGGAGGCAGGATTTGTGACTTAAAATGCAGCCAGCCACCAGGTGGCGATCAAGACACTTTGGCTTCACTTTAGGGAAAAGTCATGTCGTCCAGCTTTACATACCCTCTATGGTCTCAACTAACTCCTGAGGGAAATAAATGCTCTTCACCAGTTAATTGTTCAGCAGCTGGTAACTAACAGCAGTGAGCCAACAGGATTACTTTTGAGGCTTTTCAATAAAAAACTGCTGTGGCCAATAATGACAAATGAGAGATGCTGAAGGTGAGAGTGAACCAAAACACTCCATCAGGCCGGAAAACCAAAAACAATGAGCTCCTTAAGTAATTTATCCACAATTATTATAAAAGTGTTGACTATAGCGGCCGTAAAATACAATGTAGACCTGTTAACTTTTAGAACTGAACAGATAAACGCTATTAAAAGATAAACTGAACTGTTCCTCATATTAAAGAACCATTCATCCCTGAGTTTGCATGTAATTGGGGACACGTCTCTTACTGATGACTTCCAGCCTCATGTTTATACCAAACAGAAACCATCAGCACCTCAAAATCTTTCTCACCACTGAAGTAGACGGAGGACCAGTGTTTTCTCTACAGTCACATGAGGATACCTTCTCTGCACCCACTCATCTCTGACTGACATGTGGAGCATTATGGTTTGTTTTGTTGCAAGGAACATGGTACTGCAAGCACTCTCATGAAAATGGTGTTAAGCACTTACAGCAGACCAATGCGTGATTTCCTAACAGATAATTTACATTGTAAGGTCCGGCCTCAACCAAACTGTCACGAACAAACGTCTTCCATTCTCCCTCTAATAAGAAGCACACTTTGAGTCTGTCTGAGACGTGTGTGGTTCATCATCCAAGATGCTTTCCTGCTCTACACCTTCTGTACAAACAATTTGACCTGACCACATGTGTTCATACAGTTAAAAAAGCAGGCGCACACAGGAAAATTAAGGAACAAAGGTCAAATGTGGTTTGACTGAGAAAGGTGAAAGAGTGAGGAAGGGAGGGGATGCACGGCTGAGCGAGAGAGGTTGATTAAAGTGTTAAAAAACGCACACATGCCTTAGTGGTGGTCTACCTTCAGGAAACGTCTCTGAAAGCTGCCAGACTGCTCTCCAGAGAGAAAGCCGTGGTCATAGCGGGGAAAGACCATCTGAGGATGGAGCGGTACAGACAAAGAGAAAGACAGAGTAGATGGAAAGAGCATGGGCAGAAAGAAAGAGTGGAAATAAAAAGGGAAAAGGAGAAGGACATAAATGAATAAGAAAATCTGAAGTCCATGAGAGTCCAGAGGGAAGGGAAACAACAACAACTTCTGTGGGGAAAAACAGAAGAGTGTTTAGCAGCCCCAGAAGCTGTAAGCCAAAAGAAGAAGCGTGAGAAGAAAGGTTTTGCTCCTCTGTCTGAAGGGATAGCGACAGTTCAGCAGCCTGACAGAGAGCGGTGGCTGCTGGGAGGATAAGGGGACATTTGCTGGAAGGGACAAACCTTGACAGTGAGAATCTGATTACTGTGCAGACCTGCGTATGTGCCATAGTTAGGGGGGCCCTGAAAAGAGGAGTGACAAAGGGACATTTCAGCAACTTAGCAAACCAGAGCCGTTTTCAGACACAACCTTTGGAGGATACTCCGGAGAATTGGGTCTGGACTTTCTCCAGAGGTTTCCTTTCAGGCATGCACAACGCAGCAGGAGATTCTCTGCTCAGACGCATTCACAACTGCAACAAATTGGGATTCAGGTGAGGGGTGAAGCAGCAGGCGGAGGCAGGATGTATTGATGTAACCTATTAACTCCGCTGCAGAGATCACACTCTTGACGTCTTCGTTGGTGTCTTCTACGTGTATGGCACCGCTTTTTCATCCTGAGATATATGTTTTCATTTTGTATTTTTCTGTTGCGTGTTAGAAATATCACGCTACACGCCCACTTGCTCGCAGTGAATCCTGCAGAGGATCTCCTGCTGTGTTCTTATATCTGCTCCTCCAGACTTTCTGCCGACTTTAGGGGGCCAGATGGAAAAAGTCTGGAGGCTCTTACTCGGACATTTGCGTTCACACATACAGCCCCTGCGGAGACAGTCCGTAGGATCAGTGGAATTCAGTGCATGCCTGAAAGCAGCTCAATATTGGGAAAAGGCATTTACAAATTCCGCAGAATAAATGTACAGAACAAAAACATATCATCTGCAAATAGTGAGACACAAGTTTATAAAAAACCTAAAAAGTGAGACCCCCTTTGTATCCTGTGTGTGTGTGTGTGTGTGTGTTCATTCTTATGTCTTCCCTCCCTACCCTTTGTGACCGAATGGCTCGGCTCTTTCCAGCCGACTGACAGCGAGTGTGATGTTAGTCTGTCAAGCTGAAAGGAGCAGAGTTTGTTTGCCACCAGAGAGCTCGGAGCACTGTGCTGCCTCTCTGGTTGAGCTCCCTCCGAAAACACATGGAAGGATGGAGATGGAGAGACAGGATGGAGAGAAGATCTGAAGAGGAGGCATGGGTGTGTGGGTGCGTGGGTGTGTGTGGGGGGGGGGGTTTGACACAGTAGGGACAGAATGAAGAAGAGACGCTGGTTTCCGTTAACAGGCTGCAGTGAACGCTGGATAGCTGAGGGTTTTTCCGACACCGCAAATGCCTCCTCCTCCTCTCCTTGCCTATACACTCCTGTCTTCCTACTGTCACATTCACTCATTCGCAGTGTTTGCACCATGGAGACCACATACACATATGCTCCTTAAACATGTCGAAGGAGAATAGGCCGTTTCACTGTGGGCTTCCGCTTTACCTCATTCTCATCAGACCTTAGGCTGATACTAAGACAAACAGCCATTCAACCTCAGAGCCCTGTCTAACCATGGTCTACTTGCAGCTGCTCTAGGGGAAGCAAAGGGAGACTTGGCTTGGGATGAAACTCCCATCATGACTTGTCTTTCAACACAGCTTCCAGGCAAATCTAAACACACAGTCTCCTCCGTATGGATTAGACAGTATGGAGGTTGGGGGAAAATGGCTGCCAGCTTTATGGCTTGTAATCAAAGTTGCTTGAGGGAAAGATTCAACACTACACATGAGCTTTTGTCTCATGTTGTTGGTGGTTCCCTAACATCTGATTGTGTTTTAATGCCCCTGTTGTCCAATCTGCTCTGGAGCCATGACTCAGCCAGACAAAGGTCCTAGAAATGATGGATTGACAGGAAGTCACAGGTTGACAGAGATTCATGGCCACTTCCTGTTTTCACATGTATTCCGTTATGTTCTTGTGGAGTTCAGAGGTGACACACACAGCGTACGATGTTCAAGGCAAGGTGACGACTGAGCTTACGTAAAGGGACGATACCTCCAACTCCCTCTGCACCACTTTCCCTCTGCTCAACCTCAGTGGACCTTGAGCTGTTAATTTCATACTCAGACACCAGCAGTTTTTCATTTGCTTAAAATATAATTTTGCCAGTCTACCCTGAAAGTTATTCATGACAACAGTAGTTTTAGGAGCTGCAAAGTTTGTTTTGAACCAAATCTGTGTCTCTAAGTGATACACTTAGTAGTTACACAGAGTTTTTCTTAACACTTGAACAAAGTTTGGGCTGCAGACCTCAAAGAGATCAAAGCTGTGGAGACTTCGACCAAGTACAATATTTACCATTTGGAGGAACTATGTAATGCAGAAAGCCAAAAAGATTTAATTCTCGAAATCTATAAGAATCGAGGCACAGAAATAATCTGGCTCTGGCCTTGATGGGAATCAGGAATTCCCTTTAATGTTTCTGAACCGCACCATTAATATTGTTCTGCTGGGCAGCCCTGTTAGATTTACTCTCCATGCATGCTCCGCTGTAAAACAATAGCCCCTCATTCCGATACATTTACACACTCTGTTTATGTCAGACTCTCAGAAGATCTATAACAACACATCTATTTGTAATTATTATACTAAATCTTGTCTTTTGATGGATACTTGCTGAAGAATACGAGAAATAATAAAAACATTAAGCATTAAGTGGCTACAGAAGGAGTGTACGTCTGTAGTTTTAATAAATGTGGTATGTGCCAGTATTTTGAAAGAGTTTGACAGTCGGGGGTTTGAACATTAAAGGAAAACTAAATCAAAATTACAAGCCAACACTTACTTACTATTTGTGTATTACAAATTAGTCATTTTGTCAATTTGAAAATATGATTATGAGACAGATTATAAGCAGCTTTGCTCGGACAAAAATCACTCCACTGCCTCAACCATTGAGTTTTGATGGTGAGGTTTAAGTATTTTCATCGTATTGAAACATCATCGTTTCTCCTCTCGGGCTTTGGAGACAGACCTCTTCATAGGAGCCGGACTAAGCTGCTGGTGCTGTCTGAATTGTTAAAAGACAGCAAAACTGTGATCAATGTTTTATCATTTTTATCTCCCTGCATATACACATTGTTCCACCAAGGTTTTCCAGATATTATAAATAGTCCAAAAAATGAAAGGGTCTTCCTGGGCTTTGTTTTACAATTTGTGGTGGTCTGTTACTTGGTCTCTGAATCTAATGACCTTCTCCTTTCTCTGTGAAATTGGAATATGCTCCCTGTGCTTTTCTGGCTGTTCGAATTACAAAATCCGCCTTGATATTCCTGTCTAATAAAGACATATATAAACTTGTTCATGTGTGTTTTCAGCGGGTTAATGACTATTGTAACTGTATCTTTACAGATCTTCAGTAAAAAAAAAAAAATCAAAGAGACAGCTGCAGCTCGTCCTGAAGTCTGCTGCCTGAGTCCTCACTAACACCAGGAAAGTGGGGCACATTACATTGGATCCTTAAACCACTGCACTGGCTTCCTGTGTGTCAGAGACCTACAGTCTATAAAACGCGAAACGTTCTCGGGTCTAAATAGATCTCAGAATTACTTGTACGCTACAAAGCATCCAGACTCCTGGGGTCAGCTGGGACAGGTTTACTCAGTGTTCTCAGTTTTAAAACCAAGCAGCCTTTAGTTTATATGCTCAGCAACTGTAGAACAAGCAGCTTCCTGAAGAACTGAGGACTGTAACAACTTTCAGCTCATTCAAATCGGGCCTTCAAACACAAGCAGCTTACCAAATAAAGATGGGATCGCTGTCTAATGTTAAAGACACGTTTTCTTGTTTTAGTTTTCATTAGTCCCTTTTCCCTTATTAAAATAATAATAAGGGTCACAAAGGAGGCGCTGAGTCCAGCCCATTCCAAACAGGCAGGTTTAGAACAGGCACAAGTGTTTTTTAAAGGAAACACACTCGAATGGCTGCCCTATTATTTTTCATATTAAGAAAACGACAAACCAAGAGGAAGGGGATAAAACTGGAGGGAAAGCTGGAATCAAGGTTCATTTTCAAGTTGTCAAGCTTTGCTGGGGGAACAACACAACATTCAAAGGAAACGTCTCTTCATCCACGTCAGCTGTAGAGAAAAAAAACTACCTTCTAAAATGAACATGCAACAATCAAAACAATCTCATTTATCTTTCTCAGGCAAAGACAGAAAAACGAGACTTACCCGTGGCCCAATGTCTCCCTGGTCACCCTGGGAGAAAAACAGGAAAGTAACAATTGTCAGCAGTTATTAGCACTGTATATGAACGCAGGACCAGTCATGCAAGAGAAGACTGTAAATGCAGAGGTAATGTGTCAGATAGGCTTAAAAACTCATTCTTCTGTAAAGGAAGGAGAAATTTAAAAGGTCATCCGTGCCCATACCAGCTCAGGATGTTGACATTTGCTGTGTAAATCATTTGATAGGCCTCAATTGGAATCATCTGACGGGATGTGACCGGTTAAGTGAATGTGGGAGCGCGCGTGCTGGGGACTGATGCTGCTCTGATGAGGATTTGGAGCTCGTGTTCTCATCATGGCACCATAGCATGATTACACGAAGAGGGCCAATTTTCCAAAACCTCAGCATCGTCCGTCATTTGCAATCCCCGCTCGTCAGCCGGAGTCCCGCTCTGACAGATCCCATTTGCTGCGGTTGGGTTGTTGTTGTGGTCGCGCTTATCGGGACAAGTTTCGCTCGAGTGCAACAATGCACACTTACGCACGCAGACACATTAAGTTACTTATCAGTGTGTGCACTCCTCTCCAAGCTCCTGCAGCTCCTTCGATTCACTGACATCTTTGGCTGGACGGAGGTTCACAGAGCGGGAAAACATCTGGCTATCATCGAGCCCCTCGGAAAGGCCCGTTAACCTGTTTAGTGCCTTGACGTGAGAATGTGCAGAGACATATGAGCTCCTACATAACTACATGTAATCTATGGCTGGTCTGACGGGGGCGCGGTGAAAACGGTGAACGTGGGAGGGCGATGGCGAGAACACCTGCGAGGTTCTGCGTGTGTATTGTGCATGCTTGTATTTGCGTCTGTCTGGATCCTTCTGTGAGAGCACATCCACACACACACACACACACACACACACACACACCACTGTCTTGTCTGGAAGGGTTGGTGAAATCCATGGACATACCTTTTCTCCCTTGGGGCCGGCTGGTCCCTGTGGGAGGGGGGAGAAAATCAAACGCAGTTGGTCAAGATATATCAGTTATCACATGAGCAACATAAACCACAGGGCAATACATCTTCAGGAAAGGCAGTGATACCACTCAATGCAGCCGTGCCAGTTAGACTGCTCAATCAGAAGTCACTTTAGGTCTGAGCAAGTTTCACAATAAGAGCACATGGCTGGAGCTGAGACTACTTTTAAGATTTCACTTTTAGAGATAAAAACAATTTTTCTGAGAGATAAAACTGAAAGAGCCAAATGTTCCTTTGTTTGTCCTCCGGTTTCTCTCTGAGGAGAACTCTGCAGAGGTTTTAGACGTGGAATGCTGGGAACACTAACTAAAAACATGGGGTCTCAAAACGTCTGATAACGTCTTCTGGACACCCGGCCCGCAGATGAGCTTACTCCTGCCAGTCTGGCTGAGCTGTGCCCTTGTCCTTGTCTCTGTGTCAGCCCGTCTCAGCCTGTCCACTGCTGACAAGTGGAGAAATGACGCCAAATGTGGCGGCACCACAAACCGCAGTCTGACTACGGGCCTCTGTGACTGAGAGGCAGAGAGAGAAGACAATGTGAAAACCTGCCACATGTCCTCAGCCACAGATCCTTTAAAAGTGACAAGTGGTCATATCTCACGTCTTACAGCCCATAGTCTCCTTTTATATTAAACTTCTTCACGTCTCTATTCTCTAAACGGTTTGTGTTTTCACCGCAGTTCACACACTCGTCCCCTTTCCCTGATTTGAATCAGTTCCTGTCTCTACATATCAACCTGAATCTGCCTTGAAGCCTCTAATTCGTTCCCTATTTCCTCTCGTCTCTGCTCTCCTGTGTGTAGCAGACGTTTCTCTGCAGCGGAGATCTAACAGTACCAGGAGAACAATGCTGAAGAGCAGCGGAGAGGATGGGCAGTTTGATAATGTGACTCGTCACTTGATATATTGGTGGAGTCTGAAATAAGAGGATTTTTCAAACCATAAAGCTGCTCAAAGCAGAAGTAGAAGGAAACTAAATGTTCCAGTATTTTTTATTTAACTTCTGCCAGGGACGTTAAGTTTCTGCCCCTGTTTGTTTGTTACGGTTGTTTGTCTTTTTCAGCTCCATGGAAGAGAGAGATAAGGGTGAGTGAAAAAAAATATTACATTTTGGCCCAGATCCAGACAAAGGAACTTTTGATTGGTATTTCTAAAATATGGAATTAATATCGTAATTATATAATTAAGTTCAGAACATGTTGCAGTATGTATCATGTAATAAAAAAATTCCAATCGCTACAAAATGATAGATTGTTCAACCTGAAAGTTCATTTTTGACCATGGAAACAGTGCAAACAAAAGAAAGCTGAACAATCTCTATGACGTTTCTAGCTATTTTAATCCACTAAAGAAGGTCAAGATGCTCAAGAAGTTTTGTTTTTGTTCTTTTTTATTTTAATCAAAAACACGTATAACCTAGTGGTTCTCTTATTTTCTTAGTTTATTGTTAACTTGTGTTTAAACTTAAGTTTCTCTTCAGTGTTGCTTCGAACTGTTTCATTCTCGTCTTCTCACTCTGTCATCCAACAACAAATCAGTCTGACTGTTTTTTCCACTATTGCTCTTGTTATCGTCTCCCTCGCCGCGAGCACTCGACTGTCGTCCTCAGGTCTGTAACACGCCTGCGGTGGTTTTTACTGTGGACCCTTGGTGATGGGGAGAATCCTCTTAAAGGAGCGACCCAGCTTGAGTTCTCCTTTAGCAGGAAACAGCAGCCTAATGGTGTTTGGAGAGGAGCGATTCAAACAGTTCTCATTATGCTGTGAGAGGTTTACATTTCAGCAGATGACGAGTCGCCCGCTCATCGGGCTGGAGGAGGGGGTGAAGGTTACTATAATGACTTTTTAAAGAGCCTCTGCTGAGGGTTATAAACTCTTTTCTCACTGGTGCGTAACCCATTCGCTCTACTCTCTGCTCTCCACCCTACACCTGGGTGTGTCTGGGCGGGGTTTCGGGAGGAAACTTGATGGATGGGACTCCGAGGTGAAGAGCGAAAGGGAATTTCAGCCCTCGACTCAGCTGAACTGTGACTCCCCCGTGGCCTTGAGCCCTGGAATGAGTTAAGAGGTGGAACAAGAAACAAGATGGCTTCCACGGACGCTTCACTCACTTGAGATGTTCCCGTCGGAGCAGTAAGAATAATTGACAAGATATAGCAAACTTTCACCTGTCTTAAAGGCCAAATACGCCCCCTCAATTCACAGTTAGACAATCTCTGAGCAGGATTTGCTCCAACGTTGCTAGAAAACCCAAAACAAGACAGCGGGTGTGTGAGGTGTGACACGGTACCTGGCTTCCTTTAGGACCCGGTAAACCCTGAGGGGAGGAAAAAAACAGAGTTAAAAATGAATTCAAGTAAAGCACGTTTTTCAGACGCGTGCAAGGGAACATGGGAATACTCACTGGTTTGCCATCCATGCCAAGTGGACCCTGTAGAAAGGCGGAGAAAGCAAAATTATAAAAAAGACAAACACATAAAGTTTTATGAGTAATGTCAACACAGAATTATTAAAGTGAGAGCTTTAGTTTTTGCATATTATTGCCAAGAAATAGATGAGGAGACTAACTCTCATCTTACTCGCAGCAAGAAAGTCACCTGTGTTTCCAACAACTGACGCCTACGGTCGTGAATAAATAAAATGACTAAAACACAGAAACTTGACTGGTTTTAATAATTTCCTTCCAAAATGTCACAAAGCAGCTGTTATTTATTAGTAATTCACGATGTCTGAGTCTGGATTATGTTTCTCTTGGGAGACAATGTTAAACGATCTTAGGTTAAGTAGATTTTGAAAAACAAATCTAGGAAAGGGAGGCAGTAAAAAAGTCTGTTAAGAGAGAAGAAGCAGCTGAGACGATTAAAGTTGAAGATGAAAAGTAGAAAAAGGGAAGAAAGTCCGTCCTGCCTCATTAAACTGTTATAATACTCAGATGTTTCCAGGTGGGTGTCTTTGTAATTATTTGGAGATTTAGTGTGTGGTGTCTATCTGTCTTTCTTGATGAGCTGTGGGCAGATTTGATCCAGCTGTATTAATCTGACGCACGATCTTTGTGGTGGTGACATTATCCAACCAGCAGTTACTTATCTCCCTTATCCGACCTCGCCCGAGTGCTGAAAACAGCAGTTTAAGTTGTCCGCCATGTTTACCTCAATGAAAACAGCTGCGTGGTCATTGAACTTCCTGCACAGAGCGATGCTCAGTTCAAAGGCCCAGACTTTTAGATGTTGACTTCAACGTTAAGGAGCCGTTCAAAATAAAACCTTCCAAAAACACTTCATTGTGATGTATGTGGTAGAGGCCGATGTTGACTTCCTCCTTAACGGCCGTGCTCCACGTTAAGCTAACAGTTTTCACAGGGTCCCCTGAGTTGTGGGCCCTTCACAGTCCTGGTGGCTCCGCGGACTGGAAACCATCACTCTCAGGCGTCATCTCTGGTCTTGCTTTGCTTACACAACGTGGGCTCTTCTCTTCATCTACCAGCTTTACCAGGCAGGTAATATCTGGCCCAAAGTCCTGTTGTGAAAACCTACCACGGTGTCATCGCTGCCCTCCTTGATGGATGGACGGTAGGCGCATGAGGATGAAAGGAAGAAGAGGAAGAGGAAGAGGGGAGGGAGTGATATGTGGTGCTGCTTTCATTAAGTGCTCATGTGATCTTTACTGCGGCTCTTCAGTCCCATAACGGGCCGGCATGGCTATAAACTCTCATCACAAACTTAAGTGGCCAGTCTCTATAAACGAGTTTTGTGAAAAAGAAATACAGAGAAAAGCCTCCGAGGCTCCTGATGTCTTCTTGATTCAGGGCCCCTTGTGAAACCAGCAGTAGGTGGCAGAGACTGGAGTGGAACAAACGACTGGGACCAATCGGACGGCAATAATTTCACCGCGACTGTCTGAGGTTGAGAGGAGCGTAAAGAGTAACGGCGTAATGCTCTGTCTTTCTTTCACTGGATGCTGGACATAGACAAGGCAGGCCGCCCTTCATCGCTCTATTAAAACACAGCACGCTGTGTCGATCCTGTCATGCATGCAAGGGTTTGAATAAGCCTGTGGACGTCCCTGTGAGTTTTCTTTGCCATGTCACTGGATGTATGCACTGGTAAACTCTGCAGTGTGTGTGTGTGTGTGTGTGTGTGTGTGTGTGTATGTGTGATATCTCTGCATCTGGGAGCGTTTATCAGAGCTCGGCTCCTTCAAGACTCGTCAGGATGAGTAGGCGAGGTGTACATGGTGAGGTCATCGGCTGCTGCAGAGTCTGAAGTGGAGTAAAAAAGACTGATTTATGGCTGCTAACAAGCCACAGAGTTGCCTGTGATCTGAAGGTACCACTGCTGTGTGTGTGTGTGTGTGTGTCTTGCTTTGAGAAGATGTGTATGTGTGTGTCTGTCAGTGAGAGCTGGTTTATTCTCACCAATAAAACCATAAATCACGTATTTGGCAGCTGACAGTTTGCATGAAGCAGTATATGGCAAATAACTTCTATGACCTGACTTACCTACTGTTATCCAATAGGGAATACAGGGGCTATATACCTGGAGCATTACATCAACAATATGGCTGTCCACAAAGCAGAGATCCCAGGAGAACATTTGATGGAACCCCAGGGCAAAATGGGTCAGTAGGGTTTATATGAATAAAGGTTTATACAAATAAAATATGGATTTTATGTGTGGGCTTTTATAGTCTGTCTGTATAGCCACATTTCTAAACTGAGCCTTTTCCCGTTCCTCAAACCGACAGTACAGGAGAAAACAGAAATGACCCAGAAAATCTCCTCATCTCGTACGAGAAATGGATCGAGCAGGAGAAAACCATTTGGGGGAGATTCATGTTAAGAGAAAGTGAGTAAATAGCCCTGAGATAACCATGAAAACCACCAAGTGAATGTGAGGGGAAACAAAATAATGTCTTCTTTTATGTGTGTGTGGTTTTTATGTGTATTTACTCTTCACCGCCATCTTGTCCCTCAGCAGATAAAAACAACAACAAAAAGACTAGAATCAGCAGTCCCATGGGTTTTAAGCACATTTCTGGAAAATAGCTTGGCCTGCAGGAGGGCATACGTCTCTGTCTGTGTTTATGTATGTGCCTGCTGACACTTGCACATGTGTGTGTGCTTGTGTGTGTGTGCTTGTGTGTGTGTGTGTTAATCTCAATGAAAAAAGGGGCGAGGGTCTTAATTGTACTCCCTATGGTGCTAACAGGTAATTACCCTGTTGGGTGTATTTGTTGAGGATGCAAAGTGTCTGCACATCAACACAGACGTCTCTGCTAGACGCACACATGGTAATGTGTCTCACACATTAGGTGAATGAGTGTAATTAGGTGATGTCAAAATAGAGCACTCTTTCCGCTTTCTATTTTCTTGCATCCTCTAAAATCATCGTTTCCTCTGTTGCAGTGATCCATAATCGCTCATTTGAAATATGTTTCAGTTTCCTCCTCGTCTCTATTTATGTTCATGTTGCCACAGGAACCAAACTCTTCTCCATGTCGGAACTACAGGAGCAGAATTTGTGATACATAAGACTTTCTGTTCGGAAAAAAAAAAAAAGGCTGCATCCAGAACCAAAGAGCAGAATAAAGCATACCAGACTTTGGGACAGAAAATTACTGACATGTTGTTGGGTGACTGTCTGGCTTTAATCTGCACTCAGCAGCCTGGAAGGCTGAACAATGGAGGGCTTGGCCTGTTTCTGCTGAGCGAGGTCCGCTGTCTGTCACAGACTGGCACTCTCGTGTAAACAGGCCAGTGGCTCGGCAAGCTGGTGATCACACAAACGAATGAGGACCAACTGGTGTGTGTGGGAGTGTGTTTACCCCTCGGCACTGCTCTGTCAGTGTGTCTGACTCTGATTGTTTGACAGCGGGAAGGCTCTTTTCTGAAACTGAAACCCCTCGCCTGTGATTTATGAGAGGAAGAAGTGACAGGGGTTACACAAGGAGAGAAAACACACATCAGCACGCACACACACACACACACACACACAGACACACACACACACACACACACACACACACACACACACACACACACACACACACACACACACACACATAAAATCATTCTTGTACTTCTATCTTAGTGAGAACACCCATTACAATATTGCATTCCCTCGCCCTGACTATAAACATCATAACTAAATGCCAAACACCAATCATGACCCAATTCTAATCCTAAAAGCAAATCTTAACCTTCAACCATGAAAAATTGTGGGGCGGCCAAAATGTTAGGTTTGTGCTCAGAAATGATGTTTTCTCTCATTAGGACCAGGTCCCCATGAGGTCCGCTGGTCCCAAATAGATCAGTGTTTATGCTGGAAAAGGCCCTACAGAGGTTACCTAGCGCACACACACCCACATGCACGCACACTCACACACAGCTTATATGACAATTGCTATTTGTTGAGCTGTGTGTTAATGAGTTACAGAATCCAGTTACAGAATTCAAACTTGAGCCTGTTGAGGGTTAAAGGTCTGACTTCTATTTAAATCACAGACACATAATAAGGGTGAGAGAGGGCAGGAAATCTTGCTGTTTGTTTAAAGAAAGAAATGTTGCTGGCACGAGTCAGTGGCACAACACTGGCCTTTACCGCAGTGCTCTCCGGAAACTGACCCGACTCGTTTGTGTTGACGTGCACATGCCCTGTTCTCCATGTGAGAGATGCAATTGGTGCAAAAACCTATCACACACAATCCACAGTCCTGGCCTTTGTTTTACGGAGATGCACATGCACCATGGATGGTTGGAAGGAGTTCACACACATCTGCGCATGTGGACACAGAAACACAAGCCCTGCTGAGAACGACCCTTCTTTTCAGCTTCAATGCTGCAAACTTGATCACCTTGTTTGCTGCTAAATGAACCAATGTGCCGTCTGTGTGAATTGACACTGTGATTAATCTGCTGTCGTTTCTCTGTAACTTCATACATGCAGCTCTCCGAGTCGACATACCCATACGTACGCATTATAACAGGACGCTGCCTGCCACACTGAACACTTACACAAAGCAGAGCTGCTCCAGTTGCAATATTGTCTCTGCTCTGCACTTCTAGAGCTCTAAAGTCTGATTTCATTGGAACTGGACGAGGAAGGATTATCTAGATTATTTTGTTCGAAGACGTAGAATTATATAACTTTACGAAACAGATGTTTCTAGCAGTTCAACAGCATTAAAATGGGCCAAGAATTAATGCAGTGACAAAAAAAACTGGCAAACAAACACAAATATAGAGACACTTTGTGTGTGTGTGTGAGTGTGTGTGCGCTCGCTCCACCTGTGTGTAATTAGCAGCAGGCATTTCCCGTCAGGAGGGCTGTGCAGTGCCAGGCAGACTGGGAATCTGACTGGGAATGAGAGCCCCATGGGGATTCCACTTCCCCCCCGAAAAAGTCACAACGAGACAACGCACGTATGGACACAACACCGGCCGACTATATCAGGCTGCCATGGCAACCAGACAGCAGGATCGCGGTGAGGCTAGACAGAGGGTCTCGCAGACCCTGCACACGCTAATGCTGCATGTGGTGTGTGCGCCACTATTTGGTTATGACAAGTCCAGCTGTTTGAACTCTTGAAGTGGATGAGGTTGTATCAGGTGATGAGAAAGCAAAAAATGACCAGCAGAGCCATGAGTCAGAAATCTAACAGGCCACTAGAGGCCGCTGTATCTCTGGATAACACGGCTGCCACTGGAAGTCAGTGATCTGCTTTGCACTCAGCAGTTGAATGTGCATATTTACCTCAAACTATGATTTGTGTGTTGTGGACGTATGTTTCACATGTTCATGGTTTAAACCTTTGTGGTTTATGCTCGCTGATTATATCTTGACAGGGTTGCACCTGAATGTTTATTGCTTTTCATGTTTTCTAGTTTTTAAGTGCACCATATGTTTCATTTCACCGTTTTCTGCTTCGCATCAGTGCGTTGTCATATTTCAAACTACCTCAATGACGGGAAATATAAACCTTTAATCTCATATTACCACTCTGGAGAATCTATATGTCAGTAATGGGGCAGGATGCATCACTGAGCAAGAACAAGAGTTTAAGAGGCAAGATAACGGGCAGCGTTTAGAGTAAAGGTAATTTCTTTTAGAAGAGTAGAGAAGAAACAAACGCAGACAAAGGCCTGATGAAGCTGTGACAAAAGTCGGAATAAACAAGAGAAAAAAAACTAAAGTGAGAATAGGACCATGATTGGGTGAAGTGAAGAGTGACAGGATAAATAACAAATCAAATTTACCGGGTATCCATCCCGTCCAGCCTTGCCCTGGTGAGGTTAGAGATTAAAGCAGGAAGCATTGGCACAAGGTTAGAACAGAAACCAACAGATGCACACAAACGCTGCATTTACAACAAGTCGCCAGGTCATCATGTGACCTCACACACATTATTCTAATAGGAAACGAAAAGGATGTTACAGTATCATGGTTTCCCTTTTACCAAAGCTGTTTTTTAAAGTAAAAAAATATTTTGAGCCATTATTATTTTAGAAAATGAGCCTTATCTGAATGTTGCGCTTTCAAATTTCATTTTACATTGTTCTTGGATTGTTTGTGACAGCTTCTATAGCCACAACACATTGTGCTGACAGGCTGTTATTTTGTGGAGCAGCAGGTGACTTATTACCATTACCACACGTTACCATCTATACTTTATGGGCTGCAGGATTGTTCAGGAAAAAGAAATTATACATTATTTCATGCATATTTAGTGTAAAGCAGCTGCACAGACACTTTCCTGCACTAAAACAATTCCCTGGATCTTAAAAATGTCAGCCGGACATGCTGTTCCTTTTCCGATGTTTCCGGAAAAGCGTTCCGGTGTGTTTCATTTCCGCCTCGGTGTATCTGATCTGAGCCATGTGTGGCCAAATATTTCTAAGAATCAAACATACGATCAGATATCACTCTTCCCAGGCAGGTCACAACAATTCACATTTCCATAAATTAATGTAAACTTACAGACCTAAAGGCCACAACTGCTTCCACAAAATGTCTGTATTTGTATGTGTGTCAGCAGAAGTTATAGTCCCACAGAGGAGAATAACTTGCTGCTAATACCTTACCTCCCTGACCATCACCGTGAAACACACACAAACACACACGCTTCCCCGAGGTGGTCCATTTATTGCCGTGCTCTCTGGATGCACATGTGTGAGTGACTCTGTGACATTTGGTCTGTCTGTGTTTTACTGCTGTGGGAGAAAAGATCACTTTTGGCTTGAACAGTAGTTTGTTGATCTGTCCAGCGCACCGCAGGGGATGATATACAGTGCGTGTGTGTGTGTGTGTGTGTGTGCACGTGAGCATGCTTCATGTCAAAAGTAAAGTGACAGTAACTGTTTTGTGTCCACTCATGGCAGGTCAATGGTGATACTACCTGGATGAGATGAATTTGTACTTACTGGAGCTCCTGCAAGAGAGAAAAAGAGAAACATTAGAGAATAAATTCTGTGCATCTCTACTGACACATGATACAAAGCATTTCCCAGTTCTGGTAACCTCTGGTTTGTACAGCAATCAATTCCTCGGAACAATGGTATGCAACAAAAAAAGCCCTGCACATGCAATGTGGTTTGTTAGATGATGACCGTAATTAACCACCTAAATATGGTACAGAACAAGCTCATTAGAGCAGCTGCCAGTGGAGTTTGTGGTGAACATGTTATGATAAACAGACGTCTGGATAACGGGGTCATGTTCTGCATTAGGATGTAAAATCACGTCAAGACTTTGTCTCCTATGAGAAGGTATGGGTGTATTAGATGGAGGGCAGACAGGGAGGGAAAAGGTCGGGTGTGCTGGCAAACTGTGTGCCCCCCTTTTCTCCGAGGCAGTCTTTCAAATCTGATTGAAATCCTCTGATGTTGAGCCTCAGCAGCAAAGAGTACATTCTGCTTCTCATTCTTTCCCTAACCAAAAACAACAGCAATGATCAAAGGCCTCCTCTCGTTCTCAGTGGTCGTGGTTTTAATGGAATATTCTTATTAAAAAAAAAACATCCTCATAAATATGCAGCGCTGAGGGCACTGATAAACCACCCAAACCTCTACAAAGTGAAGATTTCATTTAGCAATAAAATATCTTCTATGAGTAATTGGGTTATAGCCCTCCAATCATGATGCTGATGTGACAATTACATATATGGCACGGTGCAGAGTGACGCCACCGCCGCCGCTGCTCTGGTACAGCAGAGCTCATCAGCATGGTCGCAGCATCTACATAAACTAAGCGAGAGTGGAAACAGACCCCCTTTAGGAGGAATGTGGGATATCGGCGGAGGTTTGTTATGATTCAAACACACAGACAATCTTCCGAGCCTAAAAGTTCACCGTTTAATCCGAGGGAGAGGGCATTTTCGGGACAAGAGGGATGAAAAAAACTGGACGGGGCTCCGAGAGAAGAGGTGTGAGCAGAGGTGCTGGGGGGGTTTATGAGGCATGAAGACCCAGTCAATCAAGGTTTGCTGCGTCTAGACACTGAGACAAGAACCTCCTGGGCGAGACTGCAGGCAAACAAACGCAAGCCGGCAGTAAGAGCGGCTACAAGCGTTGAACTTGAGACAGGTGTGTGTGTGTGTGTGTGTGTGTGGAGACAGAGGGAGAGACAGAAGTAAACAGAAAGAGGGGAGGAAAACAAGTAAAAGAGCAAACAGGAAAAAAATTGTGAGACAAGACGCTTAAATTCTTTGTCTGCCCCCTTTCCTGTTGTTCTGTTTCTGTTACTCATCTACACTTTTTTTTCTGAAAGACAGAGAGAACGGGGAAATTCTCTCCTGGTCTAGTAAAAAAGTTGTCCCAGAGTTGTCAACTGGCGAGAGGATGGCTACCCCCCCCCCCCCCCGTGCCATAACCCAGGCTGCAAACACAAAACTAACCACAAAGTAAGAGAACCTAAACAGAGCGACATCACTACAGAGCCTCCTGAGTGTCTGATCTCCACTGAAACCTAAACAAGCAGCTTCCCATGTTATGAGAATTCTCCATGCTAAACACCACCAGCAGGAATGATCACCTGATGGAGGGACTTAATCTTTGTTGTGCAAGAGGTAGAGGATGTGGGCATTTGCAGGAATAGTGCGGCCAGACTCAATCCTTTTCTTATCGTCAGCGAGTACCAAATAAAAAACTAAATTATCCAGCAGCGTTGTCCAAAAACCTTTAAAAACTAGCAGCGAGCCGCAACGTTTGCAATGAGGCAATCCCACAAACGCTGTCACTCTGCTGTAAATAGTCCCTGACGAACCCAACGCTGACCCCAGGTTGAGCAACGTTTGCTAAAAACGACAGTTCCCACTCGGTTTAATTACTGAGTCCTTCTGACAATAGAACTATATATTTGTGACCTGTGTTTAGAGATTCACATGTTCCACAGGAACCAACGGGCCTGGGAGGGAGCGCTGCAAACAATCTGGGAAGTCAGAAAGTTTCAAGTGGCTAAAGGACTGTTGGTTTTCTTTTCATATAATTTGTCGACAATAAAGCTGCTTTGGACAAACAATTAACTCGGGACATTTTCCAGGAATTTTCCTTCCAGCCCCCTATAGTGAAATGTCTCCTTTGTTAATACAGCAGGAAAATTGCTGTGTGAATGTATTAATGACGTTTTTGACACACAACGTAAAACAGAAGAAAACAAAAAGAACACATATATCTCAAGAGGAAAAAGACGAGCCGTGCACGTAGCAGACACAGACGAGGATGTCAACAAGATTCGATAGATTTTGACGATAGCGGACAACACTGGTGTCCAGAGCCGATATTCCAGAGTACATGTCTGAAAATGGATTAGGACAAATATTAAATAACAATCTGTGTTCAGAAAATGTATGGGATTTTTACGTGTGGAACCACGCTGTTACTCTGTTATCAGGGCGGCCCAGATGATTCTGTGTGGGCAGTTTGGGAAGTTAAAGAACTGGCTCTGTGACCCCCTCACACGACCAGATAGTCTGAGCTGAACATCAGAACCACCCAAGGTTCCAGACCAGACTCATCCTCTGAATCTTTGGGGCCCGAATCAGGATTTAATCAATTTAATTCCTGCAGTGTGAGCCCAGCTTTACTCAACATTTTCACAGGAGCAGACTGCATCTAATTAAAGCTCCACAACAATGAATCACAGCCAGACTGGAAAGTTCATCCTCTGACACATATCCTGCAGAACAACGACACTCGTGAAGGTCTGGAGTCCACAGGGTGAAAAGAAACTTGACGTGACTCACAGTTGAAGAAACATTCACTCTATCTGTCATGACAAGCTTTTGTGTTACAAGAATTATGTCCCTGCTCTGTTTTGGTTCCTTGATGAGTGTGTTGCGGTCTGGACGGAAAGACACAGCAACGCAACAACGGCGATTAGGGATGTTGGCGAGGGAGAATATCATTAGGCTCGAACTATCGCAGCTGCTACTGCTCAGCGAGAACGACCGACATCTGGGCAAAGTTAGTGCAACCACATGGCCGGAGTGAGCGCTGTGTTGCCACAAATGAGGAGGGACAGGGAGAAGGGCCAACTGCAGCCCATCATCTGCCAGCCCGACTCTCTCACGGGTCAGTGCTTTTACCAGCCCTCGATCCAACACAGCCCGAAAGAGGGAGTGCGTGAGGGAGAGAGGGAGAGAGGGAGAGAGAGAGAGAGAGAGAGAGAGAGAGAGAGAGAGAGAGAGAGAGAGAGAGATGAAGAGAGAGTGTGTCTTCCAGGAAAAAGAGAGAAAGGAGAAATAAACAAACAAAGCAGGTGGTGGTCATCACTTACCAGCTTCCCCTCGTCTTCCCATTCTTCCACGCTTTCCTGGAGGCCCTGAGAAAACACACAGACAAAGCAATAAATCGCACAAATCAGCACTGCAGGGATGAGCGGAGAACGACCGGAAAAAGCCGGTGGTGGTGTGTTGCCTGGCAGCACGTCTGTGTGAGCTGGCACAGGACTGACATATCTATCCACGAGTGACGTGAGCACGGATTCAGAAGCTGCAGACAAAAATAAGAATATAAGATCCTGTCACAGTCTAAATGTACTGTATGATTTGATTTCAGACAGAACACGCTGGGCCTTGAGACATGGAACTGATAACAAACGTCTCTGTAGACTGTCTCTGTCCGTAGTATATAAGATAATGTGGTATTTGATTGGCTACTTCACCTTATCTCCAATTACAGATGAAAGAAATTCTTGTTCGATATTCCTTCATATCTATATCTTTATCCATTATGGTTTTAAAAACAATAGAATTTAACTTGACAACTGCAGAAACCCTGTCAAGGATTTTTGTTTTATCTGCAAACAGCATGAAGCTACTGACATTTAGCTCTCAGGCTGCAGTTGTGATTTGCACCAGCCGAACTTGAGAAAACCTGCTTTTGTCAAATCAAAGACCCATTGTTTCGACAACTAATGAGTGGTTGGAGTACACCAATATATCTCCCGCCACCACAATGTAAACTGCATATTTCCCATGTGTGGAAACTAAGCCTGACAGCTACAGCAGCAGTAACTAAACGTTCAGCTCCTCAATGGCCTCCAACACCTTACTCTTTCTTTCCATGTGCCCATCCTCCCACACGCCGTCCTGCTCCTGTAGCCAAATGGGAACCATACCGGGCACTGTTCTGATTCTAAGTGGTTGTGGCTGCAGACATGTTTTCCCTATTGTCATTATTGGAGTTATTGTAGGGGCCTAATCACTTCCTGACTGTGCCAGCCTTTTCAAAGAGAGCTCAAATCGAGCTGCTCCACCTCCTGCTCAGAGCTACCTCTCCCACTTTCATCCAACTCTGCCCTTCTTTGTGCAACAGCAATAACCCATTAATGCCTCTGGAATTGAAGGATAAAAGAAAAAGTATAAAAAGACGTTAATTGTTGCCATTGCTTTCGTTGAAGCTTGGCTGTATTTTTGCAGTGTCACTGAACCAGAATTTCGCCTGAGTCTATTATTGCTCTTATAATAGATTCAATTTACCAATTTTTTTTAGCTTCAATCGACTTTCTTGGCAAACAAAATAAACCATTTATCATGGAACAATGGAGGCCGTGTACAGCTGTGCACCTACTGACTCCTATTTAAATTTTATATTTCTACAGTTGTAATCATTTAACACCTCTACACCTTCAAACCTCAGATATATATATATGCCAGCTAACACACACACACTATCCACAGCATTTATATTAATAGTCTCCATATTCTATAGTGGTCTCTGCTTCCCTTGCTTGAGCCCTCAAGGCCTCTGCTGCAAAGAGCGAGAGAGGGACAGAGGGCCGGGCAGAACCATGTAATGAGAGAGACAGAAAAGGAGACGTACTGCTGTTAAAATGACAGGAGAGTCCAGGAGGAACAATGGCAGAGGCTCACCAGGAGCCAGAAGGGATGTTGGCTTCACAATCCCATAAAAACTGGACGTTTTGAAGTGCCTGCTCTAGTGCCTCAGTCACCAAATGCAGGCGGCGCACAGACTGAAACGTGGGCGTGCGATTGGTCCTGAGCGGCAGGGTCGCGGGAGTATGGAGGTGGGAGATGACAAGCTGATGTAGGACAGGATTGACTGGAGGAATTGATGGGAAAAACAGCTGCAGAGGAGAGAGGAGTGCATGCAAGCGTGGAAGTGGTTCAGATTTCTATTTCAGGAGAGGGCAGTGAACACAAACCTGCTGAGATGCCGACCGACAAACAGGCACACAAACACATGACGTGACTGGAGGTGTCAGTCGTGACTTCCTGTGTCGCTGTGACATGCCAGGGTCAGAAAATGTCACTGCACCTCCAAAATAGAAAAGTGTGTTTGTTATTGCTGGAGTGTTTTACTTCATATACCACAGACTGTAAATAAAGATGGACGACATGACTGCTCCCCAACAATGAGGCCAAAGTGTCTTGATCGCCCCCTGGGGGCTGGCTGCAATATTGGTTAAATAAATTCTGCCTCTTCCATGTTAGTGGTTGGGAAATGGACCAAAATAAAAAGTGAAAATACGTGTCAAAAAATGGCTTCTGTCATTCTAGGTAGTTGTTATCACACTGATGCACATGTGCTCATGTTTTTTGATAAGTTTGGTTTTAATTAGTTATTTGATGCTATAAAAACAAACTGACTCCTGATTGGTATCAAATGCGTAAGATGGCGGCTTTCGTAACCGCGATATTTAGGCTTCATTTCTGCATAGTGGGAGGAGGAGGAGACATGTCTTCAATCTTATGTTGAGGCAGATTTTCCAAGAAGAATTTCAGGAGCAAGACCATACCTCAACCACTCATCATTCCCCGTTTCTGTAAATACCCTCCTAACCCTCTCCTTCTTCTTTCATTCTTGTTTACTGCACATTTGGGTCCATCAATCCCCCGGTGCTACGGCAGATTCCCAAGAATCCTTCAACCTCTCATACATCATTTCTATTTCCATTGTCGTCAATAAACTGTTAAACGCATCTTGTTGCTAGTGAATAACATTATATGGTGTGTACCAACACAGTAATGGACTGTATTATAATTCAACTCTTTCCCCTTCTTTCTTTCAAGATATCAAATGTTATCGATGTCAAACAGTTACACAACTCAAAAGACAAAACTCGACATTCCCACAAATGATTGGTCAGTTTATACAATGTAAAGCAGATGGGAGGATGCCAAAGAAGCAGACCCAAGGGACTAAGGAAAGAAAAAAACAGAAGTGCAGTAGAGTGCGGAGATGGGAAGACAAGTCGATGTCCTTCACTGTTATAGGTGTTGAAAATCCCCCCAAAGCAAGACAGATGGAGTTCCACAAACGTCAGGCAGGAAAGACGATTACATCCTGAGCATAGATCTCTCTGTGAGAAACACAGACAATGCTGTACATATGCAACCTCACTCAGCATCAGCTATCGAGACACACACACACACACGCTGAACTGCATTTGAACTGTGGATAACTGTGCTTACATGATCCCATGATGCACTCTGTCTGTACATGTGGGGCTAGAATGCATGCGGTCCAAAGTTTGAGGAGAAGCCAGCTACCAGGCCAATCCTCCCAAGACGACTGTGTGTATGTTTATGTGTGTGTGTGTGTGTGTGTGTGTGTGTAGAGAGAGAATGTCAAAACCTGACACTGAGAGAAACAAACACATGGATCGCAGCCCAGATCCAGCAGCCTTTGTTACAGTCTTGACATGGCACCCATACCGCATAACACACACACACATGAACAGAAAGACAAACAAATACGCTTCTGCTGACAGAAGCAAATCAACCTGAGTGGAGTCCATTGATGCTTTTACTGATTTTAAGGTTTCTTCCAACCCGCCGTGACGTCACCCATTGCTGTTTTGAAACCTCAAATTTGGCACTTTGTCCAGCACCAGTTTTTTTTTTGGAGGGACACTGCATGCCCACCTACACCTGCGACCTGCACCCATTGGACAGTAGTAGCTGTCAATCACATGCTGTCCATGCCCTAAATTATGCTCTATTGTCTATTAGCATGAACTCAATGTGAAAATATTTACTGACATTATAAATCAGGAAAGAAGTACAGGGTCATTTTCTCATAGACTTCTATAGAACGCTTTTTGCAACCAGTGGTGTAACCGTCTGCTGGTCTGAATACATGTTTCAGGCACTTCCGCATTGGCTTCATTTGCATGGGCCCAGAGTTTACATCCATTTGAAATATGCGTGTCGAAGGTTTTTTCTCAATACGTCCTCAACAGTGCAACACACACACCGACACACACAGTCTGCTTCTCATAGCCGTGGCTCGGGTTGATTTAGCTACTGTGACATTTCTCGCAAACAAAGTGCTTCCATGGAACAAAGCCCCCCTCCATCCCCCCCACCACTCTTTAAAAAGGTCCCATTTTGTTTAACCCAACAACTGGGAGCAATAAAGAGCTGAATGAAAATAGCAGAATGTGATACTCTATATGTACAACCACAGGTCTCGCATCCATCCATCCATCCATCTACCCCCCCTCCCCCCACTCTCCTCAACTGTTGCATACTCCTCATGCAAAAGGGGAAAATTCAATTTAACCTGAGAGGAAGAGAAAAGTGGGGCAGGGGCGTAGAGAGGAAGAGTGCAAGTGGCGAAGGTCAACTTCTTGATTCCATGTTAGCTGGAGGCAAAGTGTCTCTACGACGCGTCCTCTCATTTCTTTGGTTGTTCCTTATTTTAAAATGTAGATTTCCCTTTAGTCTCTATGATGTCTGTATATCACAGATGAAGAGACTGAGATTTTCTAAATCTATGCTCTTGAGACAAACTGTGTTCTATTTGGTTTCTGTGGAGATGTTGAAAAAAACAAATTCAAGACATTTGGACTCAAACGATTTATCGCAAACATACAGTGAATCATTTGTTTCAGATTAAAGAGTGAGCTGTTTCACTGTATCTGAAAAACTTTATCTGTATATCGAAGCCAACTGCTATCATTGAAACTGTTTACTGAACGCGAGGACTCCCGCGACAGCTGTGAAGCTTCTCTGTCTGAAACTTCCCTCCTTCCTAACCCGTCTCCTGGTCTGTCATCGTTTCCCAGTGTTTGTTCAACTTTCGTTTCAATGAGATGCAGGACACATGCTGTGGATGTAAACACCAACAGAAAGAGTAAAAAGTCAACGGATGTGATTCACATGCTGGTGATTCATTCTCCAGCTGCCGTGCGTCTCTCTTGCCCTGGGTCAGGCGGGGTTTAATGGCTCAGACTGGCTTTGTATCTATTCAGGTTTTGTGCAGCACGTGCACACACATCATTGTTTGTTACTTTTTGTCACTTTGTGCTCCACACTCAACCATAATATGTTAAATATACAAATTATGAAAATGTTCTTCGTCTTGCATCCACAACTTAGCCGTGCACATACCTCCACCAAGGCCCAACAGTCCACTTTAATTCAATCAAGCTGCAACAATTTGCACCCGCTCACATATTTCAGTTCCCTAAATTTGTCAGATCAAGATCCATGAATTATTCCCAAGGAAATCAGTGAAGATGTAAAAAAAAAAAAACCTTCTCCACAAAATAGTTTTAGTGAGCTGCTGCTTACAAACGAACAAACAAACACGGATACATAATGTCCTTGGTGGAAGTATTTATGATGTCTGATAATTGTTGAAAAATGCGAGTTCTTCCCTGACCCGACTGTTTACTTCCACCACAAGTTTCACGATGATCGGCCAGTAGTTTTGCGTAAGTCGTAAACAAACAACCCCACCACCAAAACGTAACCTCCTCGGTGGAGGCAATGATCTGCTTCCACATAAACACATCATCACCTTTGAGAGTTGTGCACATTCAACTATTTCAGTATTGGATAATAATGTTTACTTCCTCATCTGCATATTATGGGGAATAGCGGTGCAGAGAAATAGTAGAAAGGGCACTTAGACAGCTCTCTGGCCACTTTATCACCATATGGCAAACAAATTGAGACCACACAGATGCATGATTTTTTTCCCCCATAGAGATCACGCAATTATTTCTTATTCTTATTTTTTGTAATCCTGCTTATAGACAATCAGCAAAAGTTTTTGTTGCCTCAGCCAAGGAGATTTTTGTCCAATGTTTTTATTGCCAATATGTTTGTTTGTTTTTCAATCAATCAATATTACACAAAAACTACCCACATGATTTGCATGAAATGTTGTGCAAGGAAAACCCATTGGTTTCATTTTTACATTCTTCCAGATTGCAAGAGAAGGAGGTTTCAAACATTTTCGCTGATTTCTAAGAGAATAGTTAATCAATCTTAAGGAAAAAAATCTGACGAACAGATTGTACAATTTGGTGCAGATCCAAATAAGAATCGGAGTATAGTGGATTTAATGAGGGGACAGTTGGGCCTTGTGCTCTACACTCTACTGGTGTAATATATATATATATATATATATATTTTTTTTTTAATGGGTCTACACCCATGAATCACAAATAATATCCAGATTATGTTACAGCCCGTCTGCCTGCGGCCTGTACTTTTGCTCTTTGACTGTTGAAATGTGATATGAGAGACATGCTAAACAGTAACCGTCACTCGGATATTCATGCACAGGTCATGTGTGATTAGGAAATAAGAAGCCGAGAACACGACGGTACCAGGTCGACCTTCCTGTTTTACTTGCAGCCTCAAGTGTTCCATGACAGAGGAGTGGATTTCTCTGAGCAGCGTGTGAGAGGGCGTCTGTGTGAGAGGTCATCTGAGAGGGTGTTTTTCACCGAGGAAACGGACGCCTATTTCACGCCCATGCCGCTGTGATCAACATGTAGATTTCTTGACATGCTCCGTCAAGGCTGAGTGATGCTGCTGTAAACCTGTGTGTGTCAGAAAGTGCTCTTACAGCTACAGGGTTGTTTAGGTGTTTATGTCTGTTGCATTATTCATTTAGTCCCAATGAGCGCTCTCTATGAAAAGCCTTCATTGATTGGGGTTTTCTTACAATCTCTGACAGTTGTGTTTTTGGATTGACAAGCTTTCACTTGAGGGAAACTTTGATCGTCTGTTTATATTCTGCTTGCGAGTGTGCACAGGTTGGGGGTTGGCCACCTCCAGTGCGTTTGCTCCTGTGAGGTACGGCAGGTGGTTTGCGTTGAGTGGCGGGCTGGTGCTGAAAAGCTGCACATAGGTAGTCATCGGGTGTCACAGCTAATGAGAGGCTAAGTCGGAGAGGGGCCCGCCCCGCACAGAGAGACAGACACAGTCAAAACACAGAGTGCCCAAGCAAAACACAGCCAGCACCAGCCGAGCACGGCAAATAAGAGCAGATCACAACAAAGCGGACCAGAGGACCCAACGATGAGCTGCCAGAAACAAAGGCTTTGACTTCAGGCAACACAAGCTGAAGTTTCAGACTCAAACCAGGACAGACAAGGTCGTCTGAGAGTTGAAAACAGGGCTTCCCTCAGCAAACCATTTAGCAGAGATAGGGGTCAGGAAGGAACTCATTAGGTTTTGGAGGGAATTTGTTTAATCAAGGATTTTTTTTATCCCTTCATTGCAAGATAGAGCTTTTTGTAATTTCTTCAGTAGTAATTTGTGAATCTTGATAAAATGTATTTACATTTAGGGGATGTATATCTTTGAGTGTGTGCAATTTGATAGAGTTTAAATGAATTTAAGGGGACTGTTGGGCCTGGTGTTGGTATGCACTCTACTCAGCATTAGGACAAAAACTATTGAGCTAATTTGGAGGGATGGGAGGACCTGATGGGAGGACCTCAGTTTTGATGCAATTTTGATTAATGGCATATTTAGCGGACTGATATCTACATCCATTCTAAAATATCCTCAAATTATTTGGGAGCATTGATTAACACTGGGTCCCAGTTTGAATCCTGGATCGGCCGTGGTCTTTCTGTGTAGAGACTGCATGTTCTCCACGTGTCCACTTGGGTTTTCGCCGGTTTTCCTTCCTCCCATAGTCCAAAGACATGTAGATTGGAGATTAAGCTGATTGGAGCATCTAAATTGAACATAGCATTATGGATCGAAAGTTTAAAACGTGAGCCGTGTTTAATTTCTTGTGAATGACAAAGTTTAGTGTCTTCAAGTGTTCTCACTCCCACTTTGACCATTGGCTCATTTCCCTGATGTCGCTGCATAAAACTCTAGACATTTTTAGAGAACCACAAACATTACAGGGAAAGTCTGGGAAATGTCGAGAGCTTGGATGTTTGGACTTTGTGTGAATACAAGTGTGTCTGTGAATCTGTGTCCTTCTTTGGGGGGGGGGGGTGTCCTTGCGTGACAAAGCCTTACATAAGTTGACCCCAGATAAACAAACCCTACTGGGGCTGCAGGTGAAAAACACACACGGGTGCACACTCAGATGTGTGTTTGTTGATGCTGGGCATGTTAGCGTGCACGGGAGAGGCTTGGCTTTTCAGGGTTATTCTGGGTGGTACTTCCATTAGCAGTGACTCTGACCACAGACGGTGGAATTTGAGCACTCAGGAGAAAATTAAGTGTACAAACACAGTTGCATGCAAATGAGTAATCCTGAAACCTCAACACACACCAAACCTCCATGGCTGCAGATTAGAAGTAGAAATACCTGCAGAACGATTCGGCAACGTGTGATATGAGTCGCACTGCAAATGGTTAATGACAAACCTGCTGTAACCAATTGCCACCATCAGATGTGGGAACCAGTGAGTCAAATAGAAAATGGGACATTTGGCTGAAGGCAGGCGAGAGCATCTATTGGTGCAATGCCTCGGTGAAAATGAGGGTTATGTTTGTAGATCGGATCAGACTGGGGCCAGCGCTGCTGCAAGGACTTCCAGGAAGTCTGAAGGTGTGAAATTCAGTCCTCAGGGAGAATAAACATGAGGTTTAGCACACACTGGCACACATGTAGGGTGCAGATAAAAGAAAACACACAGGTCACCTGAAGGAGCATGGATCTTAACATGACACGATGCTTTCCTGAACCGCCAATGTGCCAAATTTCCTTGAAGGGGATTTGGATGACATTTTTTAAAGCCCACACAAGACAGAAGTATCAGATGCTTCACTGTGAAGAATGTCAGCAGCATCACTGTGAGCAGTGGTAATTTGACAAGGATAGTTTGAAGTGTTGGTTCGGTCCGGCCTGTGTCGAAAGGTGGTCTGTAACAGGATAAAAGTGCACTTTTATCCTTGAATCCTTTCATTCATAAAATGTGGTTCTCGTTTGACGCTCTGGAACACGTTAGGGCAAAACCGGAGAGCCGGTCGAGGAGGGAGTGGGGGTGGTTCTCCCACTGTAAAGGAGTAAAGAGGAAAGTGCACTAATCACCATGACTTTTAAATGGAAACGTGAGTATTTGTGTGTGTGGCTGAAACAGAAGACAGTGTGTAGGGCACTGTGTGGGCCATGGTCGAGGAAACATAATGTGAATGTTCAAAAGGCAGCTTTCCTCCAGCCTGCCGTCTTTAATCCTGACAGATTTTCTGGAGAGAATTCCATCCACTGCCTTTCTCTTGGCTTCTTTTTAAATTCCAACTCTTACTTTAAGCCTCCAATTGAAATCAAATTCAAATCTTCAAAATTATTGCTTCCCCCCCCCCCAAAGGTGTCCCGCTTCTCATGCCCTTAGCTCTTATTTTACACTAAAGCGTCTTGTTCTGGTTTCTTTCTCCTCTTCTCTCACACTTGAATCCGACAGGCTAACTGCCGCCTACGTGGAAGCCAAGGTGAGATCAAGCAGCCTCCAAGCTGTGGTTTGTGGGTAATGGGAAACATGGTACAGGTGGTCCAGAGGCTGATTACGCAGTTGTGACTTAGCGTGACATGAATTAGACGAGCAGAGCCACAGTAAACTGTTTCCTACTTATGAACATGAAGTCCCAGAACATTCACAACTTTACTAAAGCTACATTTGCCAAACTTCCTCTGTTTTCATTATCTCTATCATTTCATCAGCCCCGACAAACCTGGCTTAATCTATCTATCATGTGCCAATACTTATTTGTTTCTGGTCTGGCAGTGATTAAACCCCAGTGCAAAGACCTCTGGTCCACCATTCCACTCAAGCAAATAACCCCCAACGCCATCTGATACATGTAGATCAAGAATTGATGGCCGCGAATCAACATTCATGTGGAATCAGTTGTCCCAAGCCCGTCATGGAAACATACATAGCAACACCACACGAGAGGAGCAAGTAGTAAAAAAGATCAGGGGACGTCATGTTATTTAGTGAAACACATGTGTTTATATTTTTAAATAACTCAGATAGAGGATTGGGAAAAAAGAAAATCCTCTGCAGGGATTTCGGGCAAGAAAATGTCAATGTTGGAAAATCTGGCTCCTGAATGGAAGCATATTGAAATAATGAATACAAATGAGTGAATGCATCGACTCTGTGGGGATCTTGGCCCATTGACAACAATGCACATACATATGTAGATACACATCTACCACGTGTACATGCACAGAACAAATCTGTGCACAATAGATCTCCAAGATGTCAGCGTAGATCTCAGCACCTGAGCTCATTGGCTGCCTGAGGGATCAATGCCTACTTTCTACCGCTGTGATGCCGGGCTTCTGGGACTTAATATTATTATTAGATGATAAAATAAATATATTCTGGCTGAATTATAATACAAAAAGCAGAAGAAGTCCAAAATGTTTTTTTGTTGTTGTAGTTAACACAACTTAAAAATGTGTTTTTTTATTGGTGTCTTAACCTTGTTCTGTCCCCTCCTGCACACCGATTTGGGTATTTAGCAAAACAATGTTTTTCCTCTGCCTCTCGGCCTCTTGTCCACATGCTAACGGTGTTTAACAATGGAAGCTATATTCCAGTTTCTCAATGTGTGTTTAGCACTGCTCGGCCTAACTACAAGTTTGTGGCTAAATTTAGCACCACTGCACCACATGACCAGTATTCACAGGCGTCTGCCTCGCCCAAAATCTCTTGGACCACCGCTCTCTTCTGAGGGATTTGATGAACCACTGATGTAGAGTCTATCGCCACCTACTGGCCCAGCATTCATATTTGAGCATGTGTAGTCACTTTTGTGTGGATAGAGATTTTTTTTTATTTTTTAAATGGAGGGGAACATATCCATTAACAAATATATAAAGTAGTAGTGTAGACAAGACTTTAAAATTGTCTGTAGATGAATTTCATGTCGATATTATCTAAAATTAGTCTGGATTCAGAAAAATCTAAACTTAAATCAAGAAAGGCCACTTTGACAGTCACACTCCACACACTGGTATAATGTCACCCGAGAAGCTGCTGCAGCCTGTTGGCACGTGAACTTCACGTCAGTGCGTCACGTGTGATCACTCAAACTCTTGTTCAATATGAGGGTTATCAACTGCCTCTTTTAAAGATGATCACCTGTTTATTTTAAAGACTTACAACACACATATTTGTGTAAGGGGGATATCATTTCATTGTGCCTCTCGATACGATGCCACCCCTGCAGGGTTTCTGGATGTCTCTCGTTCTCTGCATTGTGATGTTACCGATGTAACATGAACCACGTTCCCTTTTACTACTGCGTGCAACAGTGTCGTGTGTCTGTGCTTGTATGTTGTGTTGTTGCTGTTCTTATGGCAGGTGCAGACTTGCCCCAGTGTGAACTTTATGGGTGGGGGTCATGCGTCACCTTATCCGATTGGTGGCTTCCATATTTGGTCCAATCAGCTGCTCATGTTCCCGGGGTCGGAGCATGGAGGGCTTGAACACGGTGGGTGAAAGACTTGTATCAGTGTGATATTTCAGCCTGTTGTGAGTTTACAAATAAGCATTCGTGTGAAATTTGTGAGATTTGTGAGATTAATGTGTCCACAATGAATAGAAATCAAATGCAAAGTCCTAATAAACCTGTGTCTAGAGGGTGTGTGTGTACCTCAAGCTCGGTTAGTTTGTGTGGCCGACAGCTGCGACTATGATAGATGGTTGACACAGCTGATACGTCTGATAGCCTTCATGTACAGTAATGAAAGTTAAACACAGCTGGGAGCACATGACGGAGGTATGTGCCATTCAATGCTGTCAGCCAATCACATCCCTGTGTCAGCATTCATAATGTAATGACCTTGCATAAGGGCCGAGGTGGAGCACACAGGGACTGAGATAGGGGACCACAGCTGCAGAGAGAGAGAGAGAGAGAGAGAGAGAGAGAGATCATCTCACTCAACGCACACTCATCTAACGCCTCATCCACACTCAGTCGAGTTTACCTGTTTGACGTAATGGGTTTTATTCTTTGCACCCAACATGAACACTGACCAACCTTTGGCTCTCCTGCTGTATCTGGCTCTCGTGAAGCTACTTCAGCTGCTGCTGGAAACTCCCACATTTCTAAGCTCGCCAACAAATAAGCCGGGAGTGGAAAGCAGTGTCAGTGATAGAAGCAGTCATTCGGATAAAGTATCGCAAGCAACATCTTTCAACGACCCATCCAAACCAAGGAGTGGTGCACTGACCCAGCCCCTGTCCAAACACTAATCAAGAACTGGAGTCACCGTGATTTATTCAGCATTCTCCTGCCAGGTCAAGTGGAAGAAAGCCGCATGTGGTTGTAACACCCCCTCTGACCGACAGAAATGTTCTGGGGCCGAGCTGGAGTCCCAGATAAATGGATACTGTGGGTAAAATGATACATCAGTAAAAGAAATAAATTCGGTGATCATTTTGAAAGTGATTCAGGGCCCTTGCCATCCATTCAAAGTGGTGCTGCTTTCACATAGTTTCATATTTTTTATTCACAGGATGAGGCCGGCCTTATAAATCTTTCAAAGGAGGTTTACATTAAAAACTATCCAGATATTTCCAACAATGGAGGCTTTGTCTGTGTATGCACCTCACAGTAGTGTGGCCAGTTGAGCCTCGAACAAAACCAAATATGGTCAAATGGCTCTGACAGCACACTCCCCCCCCCCCCCGCATCAACCTTCTGTTAAAGCCATTTTCAAAAGCCTATTTAAACAGATCCATTGTTGAAGGTGCAAATATTGATGTTTCTCATCCCAAATTCAAACTCACTCAGCTTGTCTTAATAAACGCAGGAGCAGGAGTCTGATTTTGGCGGGGGGGGGGGGGGGGGGTGTGCTTGAAGGATCTAATTACCCGTCTCGTCTGTCAGCAATCACACTGGAGAAGAAGCAGGTCCCACTTAAAGCACCTGTTTATGACAGAGGATTGCAGATGCATGCCAGACATTTAAAGTCATGTGCACCTACGAATCATATAACTTTCATCTCCACTCATTCAGTCAACTGAATAACCCATAGCAGTGCTTTGCATCGGGGACAATGCTTGTTCAGATTGATGTCTTTACGGTAAATATGAAGCTACAGCCAGAGGCTAGTTAGCTTAGCCTAGCATTAAGACTGCCATCAGTGGGAAACTGCAGCAAACTGAAGCCAGACTCAACAAAAAACGGGGAAAAAGTGGTGTCATACATGTAGAAGACACTGAGGAAGATGTCAAGAGAGTTTGTGGTGATAATTGCCGACACCGGTGTGTGTTGGCAAGAAAATCACTTGATCACCGCAGCGGAGTTAACACGTCGCTTCCTGCCTCTGCCTGCTGCACCCGGCTGTCCCTCCTCTCGCCTGAATAATGCGGACGATCTGTTGCTGTTGTGAACGCGTCTGTGCAGAAAACCTCCCAATGTGTTGTGCATGAAAACGGCTTAACCGCTGAAGTGAACTGTGTCCTGGTTCATGTTCAGCAGACGGACATGAGCGTGGCATCAATCTTCTTATTCAACCCTCTAAGAGGATAAAGTAGCCGAAACACGCGTTACAGATTGAACATCAGAATCCTTGATTGATTTTAACTCTTCCCGCAGGTTTGGATTTCCTAACCTCCCCCCCACACAGGAGATAAAAGCACCACAGTGACAGCAGAAGGGAGGGAGATAATGAATGAATATAGTAAAGAAGCGTGGGTCAATAGCACGACCCTGAGAAAACATCTCCCTCTTTTTTCCTTTCTCTGCTTCTCATCCTCTCATCCATCCACGTCTGGCTGTTTCAAGCTCCATGTTGCGCCTGATAGATATTAATGATAGAGAGCAACATGATCTGACTTTGTTCTTCCATCCCTGGGTCCAGAGCTTGTTTCACACTGATCAATCCCCCCGGTCCTCCATCTTAATCAGACATTATCTGATTCACCCCTGAGGCCACATGGGATGTTTGAACACAGTCAGTCAAGCCTCATTCCCTGTTTTATCTTTTACCCAGAGCTCAACACTCATGACCTGGCATCAGCAGGCTGGTGTTGTGTGTGTACCACCGCTTTCACTGTGTGTTTGTGTGTGTGTGTGTATATGTGTGTGTGTGTGTATATGTGTGTGATAGTTAAGGCGTGTAACACAGTCAACATGTGACCTCCAGCGTCCCAGTTGGTGGAGCCCATAAATCTGCCACTATACTCAGCTCACCTTTGACCCTCACACATACCCATTCACATTTTCTCTGCAGGCGAAGCTGCTCAGCACAGACTCAGCCATTAAAAGATAGGAAAGTGATGGGCTGAAAGTGAAATCAACGTGCAAACACGTGTTGTGGGTGTTTGCCATGTTTCCCCCTGAAGTTGTGTCATACAATATCCTCTCTCTCTCTCTCTCTCTCTCTCTGGGATAGAGAGGGGTCCTCATGTTGCTGTCACGTCTCCCTGCCTGGATCTCTGCTTCCATCTTCCTCTCACTTTCACTCCCACACGTCTCTGTCCAAGTCACCCTCCTCCTCCTCTCTCTCTCCTGGTGTCTCATATTTAAGGCGGCCCACAGTTGTCCTTTGGTATTCTCTACTCTTGTAAACACCACTTGTCAGGGTGTCACCTTTCAATCACCACCACCAACCCCCATCCCTCCAGCACCTCCCTCACCCCTCAACATACAGTACATACCTATCTCAGCCCCTGACACACAAACAGGCTCCCCTCCTGACTACTGAGAAAAACTCATCCCTTAACTTAATATGGAAACATACAAGAGAGGACATCAGCTAAAGGATCATTTTGGGTCATAATCATCTTATAGTTCAAGTATGGGCAAAGAAAACCGAAAGGATAATGATATCTTTTTCTAATTTAGGGTTTTATTAAAATGTTCTTTATGTTTCTCCTTTGTAATAGTTGTGATTAAATTACACTATTACTATACACTATGTAATAACAAGGAGTCCTGACCCCTAGATTGGAAACCACTGAACTAACAGATTACCAGACTAGTACGGCTAGAAATGACCCAGGTTTTAATGCCAAAATTGTCCTTGCACACTTCTGGCTGGAAACAATCCAGTAGACCGATGTGGCAGCTGAGGAGGCAAATCCCCTCATATATTTTGGAACTTTGTGACCCCCTGCATGTTTGCTTTGAGGAAACAATACATCCAAAGAAAAATTCTCTCCTTGTGTCCTGCCCACCAAGACTAAACAAATCCACCAGGCCTTAAGCCTTGTGCAGACTGTGTCTGTTTGTGGTGGTGCCACAAGACATCACAACAAACACAAGCATGGGAAACTGGAGCTTGTGTGTTATGATGGGAATGGATATCACAAAAGAAGGCAACTTCCTCTCCTTTTTAACAGCATAGGATGATTAATATCAAAAATATTATGCTTTGCATTTATGAGTCGTTAACAGTGTCTGCATATGGTGCATATTAAAAAAAGGCCTAAGGGGCTGATTTTACTTCAATGGATACAGTTGGACTGAGTTTGCTGCTGCATTGTCTACATATGCACAGTTCACACACATTTTAAAATGTCTCCACTTCCAGAGTAGACAGATTGGCTACATAGTTGCTTTGACATCCATCCAGACATCATTGTAGAAATAAACACTGAGAACATGCTTAGAATAATTCATCAATACATAAATATTCCAGGGAGGGAAACACGATTACTTCCAGGTGTCATTACAGATTCCACCGTCACTCAGCTGTGCTGCTGCTAACTATCCCCGACCCCACGCTTCACGCAACACTTCAATTATAATGAAGAGTTTCCGTCAGTTTCTCCCACACGAGTTGAAAGTGACACGCAGACTGAGGGTTTCATTTTAAACTGTACTCTGGGTTTCCTCTGAAGACTACGACTGTGCACACTCTTCCCTCTGCAGCTCCAGTGCCGTGCACCCCCCCTGCATGTAGAAAACACAGAGCTTTTGAAGATGGAGGCAGGCGCCACCACAGGGGGCAAACAAGTTGACGTTCAAAATTGAAACCTGATGACAATAAATGATTGATGGATGACGATATGTACATGGGACCTGAATGGCCAGGTGATTAGCTAACAGCAGGCGGTTAGCGTATGTGTGTATTTTTCTGTAGTTAGTGTCTCTGAAGTGCAAGAAACTGACATGAGCTGAGACAGTTCAGTGTCAAGCTGTTACCATTCCAACCTGTAATTTGGCACGCGACCTGGACAAAGAGGCCTCTCATGTGCATGCGCACGCACACACGCACACACGCACACACACACACACACACGCACACACGCACACACACACACACACACACACACACACACACACACACACTCCAATCCACTCACAATCATGTTCTTAAAATTTCAGCCCAGAGGCGTCTCATTTTTTCTCCCTTTCTCTTCATTTTTCAGTCGTTTTTCTAGTTCCTTGCGGTCGGAAATGTCTTGTTTCCTTAATGGTTTCCAGTAAAGTTCCCAGAGTCCCCAGTGAATATACAACCATCCTCCAGAGGAGCGTTCGTGCGACCAATTAGGCCCTGCTTTCAGAGCGGTGTAATCAAGACATGTCCTGCTAAGCCTCATGCTATCCTGAAACTCAGACTTGATCTGGGATTAAACACTTGTGGAACCACAGTTTAAGCAGGTTTGCCGCAGTGCAGAACTCCCTGCATTACTTCATTACATCCCTGCATCTACATATGAATACTGTTAGAGTCTAATTTGCCAGTTTCAAAAAAATGTGATTCCTATGAAAGCCATCAAATGTGTGTTTAATGTTCAGCTGCTCGTCCTGCGTCCGCTCAGCAGGATTATCCTGTACTACACTGTGAGGAGGAAATGAAGCACAGAGAAAGTGAACATTGAGAGTGTGTGTGTGTGTGTGTTTGTGGTTTTCCTCCCTTACAGTATCCAGCTTGTGTGTATATTATACACTTGTGTGTATATCGTTTCAGTCTGGATCTCCAGCAACACGCCCCGCGCTCATTAACCAGATGCCCTGCTAAGGGAGCTCCGTTCTGGGCTTCACCTCTATGGGAACCTGGGTAATCACCGAGCATCGCGACCCAAGGGCTTGAGCCTGCTCACGGCACCACCGCAGAGTCCACCAGCCATCGTCTAGCATTAGGTCCCCCCTCTGGGACCATGGTCACAATAGCACTAACTGTTGGCATTATAATGAATGGGTATTTAATGGCACTGAGCGCAGAAAGGCATTAAGTAATGTAGGGATTATTAGGGTGGGTTATTAGCAGCCATCCGTGGTGCTTTGGTTCAGTGAGACCAGCCCAACTGTTAGGAAACACACACACACACACACACACACACACACACACACACACACACACACACACACACACACACACACACACACACACACACACACACACACACAGTATATATGAGGCAAACTGACTATAGAGGGAATCCAAGTAAGGGAAAAAAAGGGGGAGACTCCATCATTTTTCACTTTCATTCTTGTTCCTGAAAAGAATGTGCCAGGAAATTTGGAGTGCAAAAGTAAGGAAATGAATTAGTCTTTTTGCCGGAGGTCTTTCTATTCATCATGGAGCAGGCTCATTTGTCAACAAGTCAGTTTCTTTACGTTTCAAGGATTTCCAGCAGAAATGTTTGCCCTGAAGAATCATTTTAAGTTGTTGCAATTGTTCCCTTTTCCATCTTGCTCTTAAGCAAAAGTTTCCAGATTCTCTATAACCGTCTTTTTTATGGCAGAGTTTACAGTCCCACCTGCTTCTTCCCGCGCTGACTCTTTGCCCCTTGTTGATGGATTCCCTCATTACGGCTCTGCAGGCTTCTCAGTCACGCAGTTGCACTCGAGGCCAGTGTCGCAGCTGCACGGTCAGCCAGGTGGCTGCTGTAGCATTCAGGATGTCAGTATCTTAATGTGCAGTAAACACCGCATGATACAAGTTCAATCGAATATGTATCCTGTTTACTGCTGTTTATACATGCATGTGTATACGTCATTATTGTGCCACACATACACTGGAGAGTGTTGCATTTCCCTGTTGCCACATTGATATGTTTCCCACTGCAGAGACACTTCGTAGTGGTGTTAATGAAATGAATGTAAATACATAAATCTCTCTTCAATCTTTATTGTTATTTTAGCTGCAAATAACATCATATGACATGCTTCCTGCTGCTGGAACTAAATATAGCATAATAAATAAATTATAAAAATGTATTTAATCTTTGGTCTCTTACTCAGTTGAGTCACTTGGTGGGAGTTGTTGCATCATCAACATCATGAGGTTGTGTTCTCAGTTGTATTTTTCCAGCGTTAACATGGTTTTCTGGATATTTACCTTCTCCAAAGAGGTTATGATTTCACCCCTGTCTGTTTGTTTGTTGTTTGTTTTCAAAAGCTACTGAGCACATTACCATGGAACTTGGTGGAAGGATGGGATATAGACTAAACAAGAACCCATTGAATTTTGGTGCAGATCTGGATTAGGGGGTTTGTGGAGGAATTTATTTTTCACTGTCTAACAACTAACTATACAAGAGAGGCCGTTATTCAACATTTTTGTTGATATCTCAGAGACTAATTAATGGATCTTGATGAAAATAAAATCCAGCTTGTTTACCTGAATGATATTTATGAATGTGTGCAATTTGGTGGGGATTTAAGATACAAATCCAGCCCTAGTGAATTTAAATGTGGTTTAATAAGGGGACTGTTGGGCCTTGACAAAGGAATGTGCTCCACTGAGAACCATTCTAGTTTCTGTCTTTGTCTCAGTTATTATATGCAGGTCCTGCACCTCACATCAGCCAGATGTACCGTCAGTTTAGCCTGGATTTACCCTGCCTGCTTATCCTCTTAAACAACCCCACAAATGTAGCTGGTCCTTGTGGCACAGATCTCCTGCACTCAGATCCACGCTGTGTGCCAGTCCCAACACACTCTCTGCTCCAGATCCTCTCAGCTCATTTCACCACAGCAGAAACAAACTTTCTTTGAAGAGCTTCCAGCTTCCTGCGGGTCCGTACGCTATGACTCACCACAATGACACGAGTACCTGCTGCGAGTGTAGGGGGCTGCGCTCGTTTTCACGTGCACAAACTTTCCCATGGGATGTGCGGGTAAAGACATACTCCACGTGCTCGCTATAACACACACCACATAGATGCAGACACGCAGTTTGGACAGACTCACGCCACACCACACTAACCCGACTGAGGCGCGTGAGTCCTGCGACGTATCAGTGGCAGCAGGAAAGAGGAGCGTGTGCATGTGAAAGCAAATAAGAGCAGCTCTGAAGTGCATGTGTCAGGTTAACAGAATTAAAGGTTGGGGTCTGCTACGGTACACAGACGATCATGTTGTCTAAACTTCCAGTTGCTCTGATCTTTGTTTGGGTTAAGCTGCGGATCGGGCCACTGTGCAACAGTATCTGAAGAGACTTAAGGGACCAGATGTGTGTTGTGATGTGTCTTTTATATGCTTCAGTAATTCATCTGACACCAACACGCTGCACAGCCACGAGGAGCGCTTACACCCCTTTATTCAATAGCCTTCTTAGGTTACCGGTGCCATAAACGCCGGGCGGAACAGAGACAGCCGTTGATTTGATAACGAGCGTGTTCGCTGTACGTAGACATCTGTGAAGACTTTCTCTTTCACGGTATTGGAAAAAGAGCATTTACGTGACAGGGAACGTCACCTTTTTCCACTTAGGACTGCGTTCGATAGGCATCTCTGTTACAGCACTATGTACTGTATGTGTGAACTCAGTGTTTATTCCTTCTTATGAAAAGTAAAAGAAAACCCAGAGGGTTCATGATTTCAAGTTGAAAACAAGTTGTAGCAAAGGAAACCACAGTAGATTAAGAATAGTATGACCAAATGGATTTTCCTCACATGTTCCTATTATTTTGCTTTGCACACAGACAGAACAATATGTATCACTCAGAAATACATGTAACTTGAATGTGATGATGCCATTTCATGGTCTATCACCATCTATAAAATATGTCTTGACAACTAAAAACATTAAAATATATATTTAAGAATCAATAATATACAAACAAATGAAGGTGAACATAACATTTAGAAATTTCCTTTACTTGTTTCATTTTTCTACAAGTTTTTCGCTTTCGATCGGTCGACAAATGAAATTACTGAAAGCCATCCACTTTTCTCGCAGCAGGAAATAGAATCAATGTCCCAGGATTAAATGAATCAAAATTGTGATTTTTCAGTAGAGCACATAGCTCTTTAAATCCAATCAAGATGAATTGCACACACTCAATAGATGTCAGTTCCCTAAAAATGGAAAAGCCCTATTTCACAATGTTAAAGAAAACTGGAAGGCTGCTGTCACATTAAAAAATATTTAAATTAAATTTTTTTGGCCTTACAGACATTGTGTCCTGATCAGTCCACTCTAGTGATTTTAATGCTGTCTGGATAAAACGTGTTCTCATGTACTCATGCATATGATGACTGGTCTTGGGTGGGGGCCAGAGCTGGAGTGAAGAAGAGCAGAGACTGATAACAAAGCTGCCAAATGGCCTCTGTCATGAAGCAGCGAGACGGAGGAACGCTGCTGTGAACATCCCTCCCTCTCACCGCTCATCTCTCGCGGCCCTCTCCCCTGCTGGAGGCCGGTCAGGATGTGGAGCGTGAGAGTGTTGACAGAAGGAGATATGGCCACGCAAGACCAAAACTCATGCACACAACTTGACAGAGAGGAGATAAATTACGCCTCGCTCTCTCCCGTTAGCCTTCAGCGGGTCAAGGATGGCCGAGGAGGAGCAGGGGGTAAACACCAAACTGTCTAAAAGCAGCTTCTTTACTACTCTGCGGGGGTGGTCAGGTGAGATGAAGGTCATCTCGTGTCAGGGAGTGCATGCTGTGAAGTTTAGACTGAGGCTAATCTGAAGTGTGAGATTTATTTGTTTGTGGTATTCGACGGAGGGTGGTGTATGTGTATGTGTTTATAGAGGTTTATGGAAGAGTCTAAACTTGCACCTGATTTCGCAAACACACACACAAACAAGCACCAAACATCTGGAGAAGGGCCCTTGAGTGGAGTAGGTGGGGATTGAAGTGTTTCCACTGAAAAACCCAGTTGATTACACAATGTTACTGTATTACGTCTTATCACTTCTTTATGTTTGCAACTCTGACTGCACCTTGTACACAACATGAACTCTATAAAAAGACAGGTTGGTAGAGATTATTCAGACAATATCAACACACCTGAATAAACTGTGGTGGAGAAGGTAGAACACGTATAGGGAGAGAGGGGGGGGGGGGGGGGCACGACCCCCCAACCAAAACGGTATATGTTGTGTGTCTAAAACATGACGACCACAAAGACGTTCCCAATATTAAGCTGCTTTCAGACAAGAAAGACCGAAAATGATTGAGAAAATTGGGTCCGGGTCCTGAGTTTTCCTTTCACATGTGAAGGACGCAGCAGGACATTGTCCTGGTCAGGTGCAGGAAAGTGAGCGGAACATTCCAGGGAGGGGGGGGGGGGGGGGGGGGCGTGGAGGCAGGACATGATGTAAAGGTTCCACTGTGGAAATCCCTTTTTTATTTACAGCACTTTAACACCGGCGATGGCTCTTACCATCAAAAGCTGTCAAATTGCGTTGTCTTTCCAAATTGACTCCTACGTCGGTGTCTCAACATGTATGGAACCTCTTTTTTATTTAACCTTTGCATACGTCATGTGTTAGAAGTGTCATCAACACATCAACCTGCTCAGCTTTTTCTGCCGTTTTCTCACATGTCGAACATTTTCTGGAGCAACTGACTCCCATACAACCTCTTAACGAAGTTTAGAACCTGTCTGAAATCATTTAGAGAAACAGCTTATTTTAGTGAAGAATACGCCAAGATTCTTCGGAGATGTGTCACCTCACCACAAGAATCCCACGATAACCTGAAAACTCTCACCGCTGATGAGGCTCATGCAACATGATCGAAGGCTCCAGAGCAGCTACTAAACGGACCGTAAGGTGAGATAACTTTGTCAGGAGGTGAAACACCAGTTTAAGCTGTGGCATTCTTATATATAAAAAAAAAAGGGCTAATAAGGGCTGTTAATCAGGTCGAGGGTAGTGAAGCGTTGACTTAAGACTACCCACGTTTCCAAGAGGTTGTTAAGGGCACATCTGTATATCCCCCCCCCCCCCCTCCCCTCCACCACCCACCCACACTTTTCACTGTAACTGTAACTCCTCTGCAGCGGGACGGCCGTCGTCCTCTCCCCTCTGTCCGGCTGACTGAATTGGGCTGCAGAGTTGAAAGGGGGCTGCGGAACTGGCTCTGATTAGATTGTTTGCTTTCTATGAGCTGGGGAGAAGGAAGCTCCCCTGCTACGGAGGCTCAGTGTCAACAGGCCACCCCTCGCTGCCCCAGCCACGAGGTCTCCAACAGTCACACACGCACGCATAAAGTCACGGGGCATACGTGCATGCACAGAGCTGCAGAGGGGCAGGTGTCAAATGCATGTTTGAGACGTGGACATGCAGGAAAAGACACGCTGATGAAGTGCACCACACGCATACGGACGGTAAACAAACAGCCGTTCCCATGGCAGTGACACAGAGCCAGTTACAGTCAGGGCGGACGAGGAAAGAGAGAAGACAGACCGAGACAAAGCATCGGCCCCTGACTCCCCTCGTATCCTTCACCCGACGAGGTTAAAACCCCGACTAATGTTGGAATCTGGTAAAACACACCACAGCACAGCCACAAATGGCTCTTAATAGAACTTCCCATTATCCGCACCACTGGAATGTGCAGCTAATGCATGGAGACCAAAGCCAGGCCCAGTTAACATACCTGTGGTAACTGCGTGTTTAAAAGCTGTGGGGAGCGTCTGCGTGTGTTTTCTGTTGCAATTAGCTGAGGGTTGGAATAAGGGATGACAGGATTATGGGGGAGGACACAGCGGATCAACTAAAACAGATCTTTATTGCTTTCGTACTGTGAACCAGCGTTTCTGTTTGTTAGGACCAGTATTACGACAAATACTAATAATTCTCCAACATTCCCAGATTAAGAGACTTTGTAAGTTATACTCACAAAAAGGACTTAAATGTAACACAATCATAATCGCTATTATTTGCTTCAAATGTGGGTCATGCAAGATTTAATGTAAATTAGGAGCATTTGATTGGAACAGTAAGAGTCATCTGGAAATCAGCTCTTTCACATGGGAGTGACTAACAGCTCAGAAATCTTTGTCCAAACAGCAGGTGCATCTCTGAAGAAACTGAATCAATGTGTATATTTGACAGGAAGAGTTTTAATAATCATTAGAGCGTTTCGCTAAACAGACAAAACGACATCACCAGGGAAGAATGGCAGGGACAAGACAAGCAGGAATATGACAGATGCTGGAAACAGCAGCTTAAAGAAATGCTGCTGGCAAACAGCTGTCGTCCATTCTGCTGTAAGTAGTGGACATGTGTTCCTCAGCACCTGATGCACTTCACTTTACACCCTGTGTTACTGTGTGAGATAAAACCCTCATCTACATCATTATTGATCTGTCCTGACAACACGTCCAGCTTGGTGTCTCGGCCACACCCTTCTACAAGTGAGTCACAGGGAATAGAAGAAGAAAAGTATTGCCAGGTAAAACAAAAGTATTCCGAGGCTACGCAACATAGATTGTGAGTTAACACAAAATATTGCGAAGTAAAGCAAAAGTACTGCAAGAGAAAACAAAACGAGTTGTGCGGTAACATAGTTGGTTTTATTTTCCTCTCGGGTTTCGGAAAACTGCGCTCCGATGCTGCTCTCTACTCACAGCTTGTTTGTTGTGGAACTGTTATGTTTCTCTATACTATTCTAAGGTCTTTACCTTCCTATTTAAAATGCCTCAAGATATTGTATGTTGTGATTTGATGCAAAATGCTATAAATTGAATTGAATTGTGTAATTCATTACATAATCAGTGGAAAATCAACTTAGGGAAATTAAATTACAAGACTACTGACATGGTTTAAATGTTTTAACATGAGGCCAATTTATATGTTGGTTTTCAATTATTTTGTCCACCTCTGTGAACATATAACACCTGGAGACAGAAGCATATTTGAAAAAGATCACAACTATAAAGATGTCCAACACAACACAGTCACAAACTGTAGCCTTCAACATTTTCGTGAGGCTAAATGAAGAATCAAATCCTGCATCGTGGACTGAACGTTATCACAAGTGGAGGATCAGATTTGTCCTTTGGGTGCTCTCACATTCATTTCACTCTCAGTCCACTCCAAACAATCCTGACTGCAGCTGCTTTATAAATAACCAGCATGCGAAGTCATCCACTTCAGTGTGGCTGTGGGGGACAGCACTTAATGTAATTCAGAAGTTGCAGTTCCAGACTCTTTTCCCAAACTTTTCTGATGTTGTAATGTCCACATATTTCCCCGTTACGCTCCCTCTCTGCCTTCAGGCCAACTATGTTCTGCAGGACCCCTCCGTCTCTATCACACTGTAGTGGGCCATGGCGTGCCACGGCGGGCTGTGTTCTGCTGCATGCAGGGAGGCGTTGGGGGGGTGTAGTGTTACAGACTATCTGTCACAGGTCAGAGCTTTGTCTCAGGTTAATTATAACCCGCGGTACAGTCTGAGCGATGAAGAGCGAGAGAGAGCGAGCCTCTTAAGCAGCAGCACAGTCTGGACATGGTTAACTACAGTCCCATGCTGAAGATCGGATGAACATCGGACACTCGACTGAGATAATATTATTGTACCTGGAACGAGAGGCAGGGCTCTGTGTGTGTGCGTGTGTGTGTGTGTGGTGCAGAGCGAACACAGGCAAAGAGATGAAGGAGACAAACTAAAGTTAAAGAGACACACAGACTCTCACACTGAGGGAGGTCTGATGGTGATATTGAGTCTGCAGACGTAGAGAACGGCCTCTGTTCAGCTGTGCGGGGCCTCAACCTCTGATAAAGATGCTATGATGTCACTTGAGTCTTCTGAAGCTCCTGCACATGCAGACGTCAAAGCCACCACAGATACCAGCGCTGTTCAAAGGCTTGGAGCAAATTAGGTTTGAGATTAGGGTGATTTTACGTTGCCTCTTGGAGGTCTCACAGACCTACAGCAACAAGGTGAACACTGGGGCATTCACGCCGCGCCACCACCGTGAATTTAAGCTCAGCGAAATGCTACAAAAACAGAGAAACGCACAGTGGAGTGCTAATCCTCTGTTAGCCAGATGCTAAACCAACAACGCCAATAGCTTGACCTTTCCTCCACCTTTTGTTCTGAGTGAAAGTTCCCCTGCCAGCACATTTTTAGCAAATGCCATGCGTAATAGGCGGTGCCATGTGGTGAGACGGGCAAACTGCGTGCTACTCTTCAGGTCATCAACAAACAAAAGAAACCCCGTTCATAATCAGTCACAGGCAGGCCTCAGATGCCGTTGTTTGTGGGTGTTATTAATTATTTTGGGGTGATGGAGGGTTGCATCCCTCCATCACTTCTCCACCCTCAAGTTTTCCATAGTGATTTCTCCCCGTCGTCCCTCCCTCCTTCTCCCCTCCCCGTGTTTATTTGCAGAGTCTTTGCGATGGCGTGAGTGGAAGCCGGCCTCTGACCTGGAGCTAACGTGCTCGACAGGCCACTCTGGTCCAGCAGTGCCCCACGCCCAGTGAGCTGGGAGCTGAAAATGACTTGCTCTGTATATTTGGAAAGGGTTTCCCTATACATACGCAGCCTATCAGTGTTTACCCACAGCATATAGAGGCAGACTCTTTCCACCTGCATAAACTTCCAAAATGTGGACATGATTATTGGAGAACGTGATGGTGGCCTCTCGTTCCCAGTCCCAATTCCGTACCTTGACCCTTCTGATGTCTCCACCAGCTGGCTGATCATCCTCCAGTTACACGCCCTCCTAAAGACTTCATAAATATGAGTTATAGATCTTAAGGGTCAGTTTACCATGTCCTCACTGACCGGCAGGTAAACTCTCCATCTTTCTCCCAAAAACAAAGAAGAAAGAAGGAATGAGGCTCAGATTTCATTGAGGAAATGGCGTTTAGTCATCATTATAACAAGCACTGACATTGAAGACCTAATCATTGGGGTCAATATCAGTCATGCGATGAAGAAAAATGTATTACATCATCCAAATGATTTAAACTAAACCCCAAAATAACGGTAATAATCGGCGATTACACGGCTCATATAATGATTTTTAGTGACTTTTAAACCTTTAGGAGTTAACCTGCGAGGATATCGGTCCTTTGGGATTGCACGAGTGGCAGAGGCTGCAGCAAAGCCCTCCGACAGAGCGGTGATGGCCACATGTGGTTGGACGGAGAAGAATCAAATGATGTTTAAGGAAATCGACAGTTTTGACGAATCAAAGCACCATCAGATGTGTTTGGACAACAGAGGTCTGGCGAACTGGGTAAACAGACGATCGCGGCACGCAAAAGCTTGAAAGCGCCTCCGGTACTTTGGTGGAGGATTAAAACACAACTTATCCATGTTTGTTCTAGAAATGGCACGTGAAAAAAATCGAGTGAAGAAAAGTGTTCTCCAATGAGAATCATGGGAAGTGAAGTCCACTACTGTGGGTAACAGTTTTGTGTGAGTTTTCTGTTTCCGTCTTTAGCAAGAGTTGACATATACAGATAAACAGATCCCAATGGAATTTTGTGGAGGCGTGAGACATGACCTGAGAAAGAACCCATACAATTTTGGTGTGGATCTGGATCAGGGGGCAGATCCAAGAGCTTTTTATTGCCGTCTTTAACAGTAGGATATTGGGCGTGTTTAAGTATGATTTCAAAATTTCTCCGATTTCTCAAAGAACAATTAATGGATCTTGTAAAATCAGACAATTAGGAGAATAATGGAAATTTAGTGCAGATGCAAAAAATCTGGATCTCGTAAATGTGGATTCATAAGGGATACAAGTCTAATATGTGTCATTCTAGTTATTCCTGATTTTACCCTGTGAGAGATGTAACAGGAAGTAGCTTTGAGTCCTGTATTTCTAACCTACATTTGTTTACATCAAAATGAGTGCAGAATTATCTGTTAGCATTTCCTGTTGGCAAAGTACAGACAATTATCCTTGGATCATTCTGATACTGAAGAAAAATTTAAAACATGAAGAATTTCTGGCAAATTCTACATTTATCTTCTTTTCCATGATTTCTTGGGTATTTGTAGATGCTTGTATTTCTCATTGGAATGAAATAAGTCAAAGTAAATCCCCCCAGAAATGCTTTGTTTGTGTGTATTTTGGACTGAATCATGACTGAGTTCGATCTTTTAAAGCAAACTGTGTTCCTCATTGGAAAGAGGTTGGACATCTGCTTCCAGGAAACTTTGAGGAGAAAAAAACCTCAGCTTTAATTTCCCCCAGTCCCCTCTATGTCACACTGGCACTTTCTCTCTTGTTCACTCCTCTCTGCTCTTATTTGGCTGAACATTTTTTTTACTGGCCATGTACCTTGTGAGATTCAGTCCTGCCGAATAACTTGGACTCAGATGAAGAGAGTGAAGAAGTTGTGGCTGCTTGTTGCCTGCAGGGAGAAATATTGTTCTTTTCAAGGGGATCATCGGTTTTAATTGTCCACAAAGGCCTGGTGCAGGCTGATGGGAAAACTCATGAGGCGACTCCGCATATCTCAGACGATCTTTACTGCAGGCCTGCTGCCAAAGTCACAAGTGCTACATTATCTTTAGTGCATCGCTTGCTTCTTTTGGCTTCTGTGGATACTAAACATGACCATCAAGTCCTTACGCCTGTCGTCAAACTCTTCTATGTTTCATAATCGTGGGAAGAAAAAACATATAGGAAAGAAAAAGAGAAATGTTTCCTCTTCAAGGCAGCGATTTTAGATTTTAGATCCTTGGGCAGTGTGTGGACACATGTTTTAACTGACCCCCATTAAAATGAGTGAGTGCAACAGCAGTTCATCACTGATTTCCCTCTTTAAAAAAGACTAAATATATATATATATATATCACATAACATCCTCATGTTTAAACCATGTGCAGAGGCCAGGCCAGTTTGGAGGAGCTTTTCCAGTAACAGTTCTGTTGTTTTTGGACTGTGCAATGCAAGATGCAATTTATTTCCTCCTCTGTCCTCCATGAAAGCGAAGGGCACATGGAAAACAAACAATACTCACGAAGACGTTATCAAGGGGAACAAGTGTGAACAGAAATGATTAATGCTGCGGATCTCGTTATTTAAACATCTGTTCAATGTGGGACTGATCAAAATCCATCATGCAAATGAAAGTTGCACATCAGTGAGAGAGAAAATGCAAGAAGAGAGAGGAGCGATGGAGGAGTGGGAGACTTCTGCTGAAATAATTAGTTTAACAGACAGGAAATAATTAATAATTTTCGAAATCAATCTATTGGTTGATTTATTTATGGAGCACAAAATGCCAAACAATGTCACTTTCCAGCTTCTCAAATCTGAGAAATTGCTTCTCTTCATCTTGGGTTCTGGAAAAGTTTAGTGGTCTTTTTATACCATTATTTACTCATTTTATTGGCTGATTACACAAAAAATATATATCTTTGGTCGCTATGGCTCTCCCAATCAAAACAACAACAAAAGACCAAGTTTGATGACTGTCATGAAACAGTGTGGAATCATGGGATTTGTCATCTCCACCACAATTTCATCTCCCATAATCTGCTTTGCGGGCGCTTGCTTCCGCCGTGTGTTTGCACTTTACAGGCAGCGCTTCGGCAACAGAACACGCAGCTAACAGCAAATTATGATCCATTACGAGTGACCAATACAACCAGTGGAAGGAAAAAACAGCTGACCGTCATTAAAAGGCAACAAAACCTCCCATTATCTTGAATGTTGAAATTGTGGATTTCTCTCGGTTTGAACATGGTTGGAAACATTTTGGATAATGTAAGCACATACAACAATACGACAACATATACAACATAGGTCTAGTTGTTTTTACACATTTGAATGAATAATTGTTACTTATTACATATTCCAAATAAAATCTGCAGATTAATTAGTACTTTTACTTTTAATACTTCAAGTAAATTGGATGATACTCCAGTACTTTAAGTCAAATTTAAAACTAGGACTGCTCATATTGTCTGAATGAGAACAAACAGAAATGCATATTTGAAAGAGTAAAAGATGTTGTGATGCTTTTCTGTGGTGCTGCAGCACTGACTCCGGCTGCCAGGAAAGTCAGTGTTTGTGCGTCACACTGATGCAGAGTGAGGATCAAAACAGTAATGAAAAGAGGCCGAATTAATGTGCAAGACAAATGTCAAACAGCGACAAAAAGACAGTTGACACAAAGCAAACATGGCAAACTGACAATCCCTTCGAATGTTTGAGGCTACTGGGCCCATCCAAAGCTCTCCAGACGCAAAGATAAATTAACCGAACATGAGATAAACATAACCATTTGTATTTCAGCAAAACAAGAGTAAAATAATAAAGAAACTCTTGCTGTATTCCCAGAGCTGAGTGGCTTTGATCTGACGTGTTTAATGGTCCCATGGCTCCCCTGTTGAACAGTGTGGCCGGCTTTACCGTCCTGTGGTGGCCTTGGAGGCTTGTGTTGTATGAAAGAACAGCACAAACAACTGCTGAATGGATCGAATCAGAGTTCAAAATGGAAAGGACGGATAGTGTTCTGAGAGCGCGCTGCCAGCACTTCTGGAAGAGGCTTTGTCCCCCTCAGCTGTCCCCAGAGAGACCGAACAACACAGATCTTGTCTGATCGACACCAGAGACGTTCATGAGACGGCCGACGCATGGTTCAGCATTCATGGCGATCTTATGCAATGAAATGTGCACGCACAAAGACACACAACGCAACGAAGAAATGTATCAAGAGTTCTGTTATATCGTGTTGTCAAATCAGTCAACAGACCATTTGACTGGAGCCCAGTTGTGGCTTCACCATCAGGACAGAGTTTATGAACAGGGCTCCTTCATGCTCCCACAAATTTGTTTGCATCCTAACCACCACCATCATCATCAGCGCTCCAGAACACCAGTGTTAACAACAAACAGGAAGAGGACACCGTGTTCTCCTCTGTTTGATGCCTCGTCTGCCAGTGATTGTGCACCCCCCCCCTGCGGCAACGATGTAATTTAGTTAAGCAGAATGCAGCCAACAGCGAGGTCCGGTGAGCGGAGAGGCGAGGAAGGATGAGCAACACATAAAAGAATGATTCCAACGGGGTCAGAGGTGAGGGAATGGTCTGGGAATGTCCGTTCAGGGTCAAAGTGTCGGCACAGATGGACAGAGCAAGCAGCCGCCTCTCGGGGCAAACGCTGCATCCTGTTAGCAGCTGAAGGAGATACAGCCAGTGGCAGAGGTTAACACAGCAAGGGTTGAGAGGTCAGGGGTCCACGTAACCTCACCTGCCCTTCTCTTCAGTTCCAGCCAGTGGAACAAACCTGCTCCAACGCCTGGGGACGGTTAGACGTGAAACATGCCACGCTCGGCTGGAAGAAGCTCCCTGTCATGCTGCATCTGTGCACCAGTGCAAGAGAGACAACACTTCTATGTTGTTTTTGTGGGCTTGGTAGCCTGGGGAGGTGAAATCAGAGAAGTGTGTGTTTGTGTGCATATGCTTCTGGTTTGAAATACATCTAAGTGTGGAAACATTTTCAGCCGTAGTAGAAGCATGGTTCTAGGGAAGGCGATCGCAGTTATCTGGTCCAGACTGAAAAGTCTCTACGGCTGTGTCTCAATTCGGGGGCCGCATCCATTGAAGGTTGCATTTGAAACCCGATTGGGTCACAGTGGCTGCGACTAGGCTGTCCTGTTTCGAAGGCTCCTTCAAATGCTGCCAACAAATGTGTCCTTTCATGCCTAAGAAATGAAAACCCCCACAGGGTAGATCTTTCTCAGCCCAATCTATCCCAGGATTCATTGCACTTCAGATCGTCTCATTTCGGTACAGTTTTCGTAGACTGCGTCCTACGAAGGATGCAGCCCCGGAATTAAGTATTCCCCGGGACAACGTCGGACGTTTTGAAAATCTCACAATGTCAAAGAAAGTGAAAAAACAAAATCCTTGCTCACACCCCGATTCAGACCGAAATGTATAATAGGTTCTTCCCTGACCTATACCACAGCCTTCGACCAAGCTTCATGGAAATCTGTGTGGTTTAGTTTCTGTGGAACCTCCGTGACAGAGGTAACCGACTGAATCTCCATTGGTGTGAGAGGATGAGCTGGTGTTTCATCAGAGCTGCAGACGTCCGTCTTGGATTAAGCGATCAAATGTTTCCTGGTGTAAACATGATTGGAGCGATCCCTCTGTGTGCAACCTGTGTGTATGTGAAGCGTAAATTTGCGGCTGACTGATGAGTCCATCAAGTCCAGATGCATCAAATCCAACAACTCCCAAGAAGTGAATCCTTACAGTTCACACAAACGTCCATCTCTCCCCTCTCATCTCTGCTCGTTCTCACCGACCCAGTGCCTGCCGATGCATGCCTCAGTTCGGAGCGCCGGCGATAAATAGAAAAATAAACAAGCCGGCCAGCTGTCAACCAGACAATCAAACTACAGCCAGCAGCAGATGCCTTTCATCACGACTGCGGAGGACATGCTCTCGAGGGAGACAGAGAAGGAAAAGAAAACACAGATACGACTGAGGAAGACAGGAACTGTGCTTCTCATTTCAAACAAAGAGAGAGAGAGTTTAGATGAAAGCACCAAGTTAATAGTTATTGATGGATTATTTACTAAACTGTGGAAACTCCACCTGGGGTGCTCCAGTGGTCGACAGCTCTCAACCTTTATCTCGTCCGCGGCGCGGTTAAAGCTGACAGGCTTATGAAAACTGAGGTTACGACTTCTCATCTCTAACTGTCTCTTTACGGCTCACAGAAGCTCTGCTGTGAACATTTATTGTTTTTTCACTTATTGAAGCGGCGAGAGGAGTCGATGAAGTGACGGGTCCTGAAGGGATCATGGAGCACTGTTGTGTTTAGTGATTAAACCCTGGTTAACACAGAGAGAGATGATCGGAACTGCACTGGGAAAACAGAGAGATTATTGAAATATGTGCCGTGCAGGCATTCATGATGGATAAGGCAAAAATAATAAAAATATGGATTAATCCTTGATCAGAAGTGCATCCAACACTGTCCGATTTGTGATTCATATACTTGTGTCTTGTGCAATATGACAGCTAGTTTTAATTTCCTATCCACACTGAGAAAAAAAAAAAACTCTTCAGCCTTTGCCAACAAAGCTCTTTATGTGGCTTCGACAACAACGAGAGAGGAGAACGATGAATAATTTACTGTGGAATTCCTCTGAAGGATCGCCAGAAAAGGACGGGGGCACCAGAGCCGGAGGAACACGAGGCATTCGGTTACAGAGGCAGAAGAATACGAGGAATGAAATCACTAAAAAGCAAAGTGGTGAAAACGTGTTAGGAGGGATAGAAATGACATAATCTGGTGGATTATCTGGAGTGTGAACTATAAACGTGTGAACGCCTCGGCCTCCTGTCCTGCTGAGTAACAGGGACACATCAGCCCCGTCTAAACACGCTAATCGCTTTTTAACCTGCATCTTCCTGACAGGGGTTAGAGAAATGAGTTGCAGAGTGTTTCCATCACAGCAAAAAACAAGTGATTATTTATCATGTGCTAACCATTACCTGTCCCTGTGTCTTGTTTAATGACGGACTGGGAGCGGTAAGAAGTGCTCAGGCAGGAGGCTGACTGGGACCCATCACCTGTTTATAAGTGAATTAAACTAAAACAGGAGACATATCAGTCAAGCTGAACATGATTTAACAGTTTGTGACCAGCGTTCGCTCATCTTTGATCGTGACAAACACAAAGACACAAATAAACAAATACTTCATTCATCAAACGTGCTTTTTCTTCCCTTCTCTCCGAGGTCTGCAGCTAATCACGGCACAGAGCAGGGCGGCGCTCACCCATCAAAGCCAGTGAACCGAAAAATGACTCCCCGTGCAGGACAGGCTGAGCGATCGGACTCATTCAGGTAAAATCATCATTTACTGTGGAGACGCATGACAACCCCCCTCCCCCCACCCTCAGAGGAGGACAGCTGAGGGAACAAGACGGATCAGTGTGACACCGACTTCACTTTTGACTTATGCTCCAACAGTCACAAGGAACACAAAGAAGTTTGTACTTTGCAAGTTCATCTGTTTTCTTACTCACTACAAAAAGGGTCCACATTTACTCAGCCATCCTCCCTCCCTCCCTCCCTCCCTACATGCAGCCCCTCGGGTGAGGAGTTAGTTAACCATGCTTGACAGGACCTCAGATCAGGTGTCCCCCTCTCCCTGCGGGGAGGAGGCAGGACCGAGGTGACCTGTAGCCTGAACAGGAGTCGCCTGACACAGGGATCAAACTGTTGGCGTATGCTCCCACATCACCCTCCAGTCCACAGGGAGGAAGAAACGCATCCATCTCTGACACCAAAAGGCAGCTCGAAAGCCAGTTTGAAAGGATCGGAGAGGTGGTCTGTCAGAAGTTGTACCAATAAACCAAAGAATGCTAAGTTGACAGGCACTTCCTTCAAACCTTGTTGATGAAAACAGGTTGGAAAATCAACTTGCAGCGTCTTGATATCTCATCACATTCATGAAGTGCAGCTTTCCTCTTTTTCATGGCACATGTCACTTGTCATGAGGCTTTAACGATAGAGGAAATGCTCAGTGCATGAAGTTCCAATCAGGTTTTCCCGTGGCCGTCACTCACCTCTGCTCGCTGTCTGCACCACCTGCATTCATTAGATCAGATCTGTATCTGTCCGAACACACTTTGTATTATTACTGTAAATAAGTCATTGATTGCAGCTTCAGGCCTTGGCGAGACACACGTCGAGTTTGATCCAATTCCTCAGGATTTAATCTTTTCGTCAAACTGATGTAAAAAGAAAATTAAAATGTGGTGAGGGAGAAAGACAGATGCTCAGCACACAGACATCTGGACCAAGATGATGTTACCTCATCTCACTCACTGCCTGCAGTTTTTAAATGTTTCACAATACTGAGTAATACCAGAGCGTGATAACTTTTGTTAATGTACATCAGGATTACAAGGAGCTTTTACTGCTTTTAAAAAGGCAGTTTAACACGTTTGAAAGGAGAATGAGCTGATTAGGTAATCTTATTGCCACTGTAATATAATTTTATTACTAACAGAAAAATGAATGTCCTTGTCATTCTAAGTTATATCGTCAGAGGGGAAAACTGCAAGAAATTCCCATTCTGCTTATTTTTCTTCTTCTATTGTTTAATGCCGTCTCAACTTCCTACAACTGGCCTGAAAGTTTCATACTGCAAACAGTCAAACCATGACTGTGGTCCGAGGCACCTTCTACACCTGTTATTTTAGTTTTGACTCAACTGAAAGAACTGAACCAAACGATCAGTGTGAAAGCCCCCAAAGAGACGCGTGTTATTTTTTACATTTGACATTAAAGGCATAGTTCACCCAGAGAAGTGTTTTGTGGACTCAAATACTTCTCCCACACCTCCATCGGCTTATTGGTGAGTAGATAGAGTCAATTTTCCTTTTGGGGTGACCTATCCCTTTAGGATTACATAGCTGTATATTTAGAATATGAACAAAGCAGCATTGGATTGAATATGCAAAGCTGCTCCGACACATTAAAGCAGCTTGTGAAACATGATTTCTACAGTGAGATTCCACATAAAGTGAAGAAGTGACGCTGAGGAGCGAGAGCGTGGAGCAGGCAGTGACATCAGCAGCCCTGGCTCAGTTGTCTTTGGCCGACAGCGAGTGGCTCATTAAAGTGAATCTGGCTCAGCTTTCGGTTACACTGACCAAAGTTTCTTATTCTGCCTCCTCCGCTTCGCGTTCTTTGCCACGCTCTCTCCCAACCTTTCGGATTCTTTCTTCTGATCCCCTCTGCAAACTATTTTTTACTTTTTGAATCTGCTTTTTCCATCTTCTGTCGTCATCCTCTCCTGCTTGTTCTCTTTCATTCGCTGCAGCGTCTGCATCTGATCTCCGGCATAATTTCTCCTGCAGCACTTCATATCTCTTGGGTAACGGCGAACGGCATCGTGCACAGCTGCTCTGCACATTAGCATTACATCCCTCAGTAACACACAACATGCACGCATACAAAACTCTTTAAACTTGATACGCACCAGTTAGAAGAGTTACTCAATCAGATGGCAACATCCAACATGTCATGCACATTTTTTTTAGGCTGCAGCCGTGCATTAGAGAAAAGAAGGGGGCCTCTTGTATGGTATTGGAGGCGCCCTCTCTGACACAACAAGAAAAAGGAGATGGAGTGGGGTGGGGGGGGGGGTGTACCTGTGCCAATATCTGTGTTTGAGGAAAGCCTGAGCTACAGTACAAATGAAACAAATTATGCTCTAAGTGGAGGGAACAACCTGTAATAAGCAGTAATGATCCATCTGTCCCTGCAAAACAAAGGCGATACATCACCATCTGCCCCCCCCCCCGCTCTCTTTGTAGTTCCTCAGTAGTAATATGTCATCAAGTGCACCTCTGCTATCGGACTCCTAATCAGGGATGAATGAGCGCTCGCCTGTGTTTGACTGCTTATTGGCGCTCACTGAAGAGTTGTACACATGCAGGGTTGAGCTACACTACAGCTGTGTTCAATTCACACGCAATGTCATCAATTCAGAACGAGGAGTTTTCTCTAAAAAATACAAATATTGTCACACATTTGGCAACTCTGCTTTAAAATCAAGTTTATTGTGAAGTGAAAATTATTTGGATTTACATTTGGCATTGAGGATTTTCTTTCAGAAATACATGTAAACCCTGCAGCCCAATCATGCGCATTCATCTGCAGTCCGTTAAGTAAATACACACACGCGCACTTGCACTGACATATTATATTGTCTTCATATTCTTGTATATTCTTGACTGACCAGCTGGGATTATTTTCATATTCATCTGAAACATTCCCTTCGCCCGAGGAGCCAAAGTCTCACAACAGAACAGAAATCTATTACTACACCACCGTATCATCTGATACAGCATCAGACTGCTCCACGTTCACCTTACCTCCTACTGACACTGGACGACATCTAATATGAGATGATCTAATACAGATGAGAGAGGAAACCAGGACAGGATATTATATGAATAAATGTGACAGTGAAGAACCTGATGACATGAGGCCGTAATGAGCTCTGCAGGTCTCACAGTGAGACCCTAGAGTTTCTCATTTGGATGGTGGGCTGTGATTTACGGAGCCCTGGTGTATAAAGGGAAATTCAAACTGTGTAACGAGTCCATCGGACAGCGGTTGTGGCTCCACCCTGCAGATACACAGTGCATGTGTTTTACACCACATCCATCAGTTTGAGGTCGGACTCTGGGCCAGAGAAACGCAGATGTGGACCAAACACCTGACTTTGTATTTACTTCCTTACTATATAATTTCTAATTTATATGGTTGGATAAAGTGCTAGATTATATATCAGGTATTATAACTCACTACTCAAATATTCAGAGGAGAATTTACTTCAACATCCAGCAGGTCTGGTCTGTGAGGCCGAACTCTGGACCCAGCTTTGAGCTAGATGCTAATAATGGCATGCTAACAGGAATTACCACCCTGCTGTTGTGTCCCTCCGCCGACCTGTGCAGTTTCAGTCCCTCCAGATGTTGCTGACATGTTGCACTCACAATAATACGAGACCACCATGACCTTGACCTTGACCTTTGACTACCCAAATCTAGGGCAAAAAAAGACCTTGACCTTTGACCAAATGAAAGCAGTTCATCTTTGAGTCCAAGTGAACATTTGCACCAAATATTAGGAAATTCCCAGGAGGCGCTGTGCATGGTACTGTACAAAGTACAGACGTGCTAGCATGACTAAAAGTGCTTATTAATTTGGTTAACTTATGTTAGCCGACATCAACGCTGTTCAATATGGATGGTTCCAAAGTCTTCTAGTTTTTATCATTAAAAGGTGAAATAAGAATTCGGTTTTCATTAACCTTCTTGCACTTATTTTGTGTGCAGGCTACAAGATGTTAATGAAGGTTAATGGTTAATAAGCTTGAATCTAAAAGGTTAATTAACCTAAAGGAGGTTAATGTTATTTTATTTTTTTCAATTTCCTGTTGTAAAAGTGTAAAACATGGAATCTCACTTTCTCTCCGTGCGAATACTCCGTCGACTCCACTTCTTCCCACAGGTTAGGGATAATGAGCAGAGGGTCAGATCATGTTTAACCTTTCCACTCGCGTCTCGGCCGGTAGCCGATCGTTTCTGACACAACATCGTGAGCAGACGAGGCGGAGGAGGGAGTCTTGAAGCTATTTGATGAAAGCTCAGAGTTCCTCACATTCAGTGATTGAAAGAGCACATGGTTATGAACAGCTGCTGAGCCAATGCATCAGTATGAAGTCACTGAAGTTAATTGTTCCCTCCGATGCACTGTAAAAACACAGGTAATTACGCTGTCACACTCACTGTCATATGCCTCTGCACTTTATTAGATCAGGACAGTTTGACTGTTTCAGCATGAATACACAATAACTTTTAAGGACCTTTCTGAATTCAGTATAAAAGTCAATGAAAACTACAACAGATTAATGCGAGGGCCACATCGTGTTTAAAGGATCCAGAGACGTCGACATCTGCTTGATTTACAGCCAAAAGCTGCAGTCAAATATCAAATCAGTGCATACGTTTTGATATGTAATGTGGCGAACCACCGTCTGAGACATCTCTTACTAACTGCTGTAAATTGCGTTTTATGAGAAGCGCTGGCCGACGGAGCGAGCAATTACGCACAGATGGAGAAGCTGCGCCTCGTCCAAATGTAAGCGCAGTTTGGCACAAAACTGATTCCTGTAACGTTTACATGTGCACGTGCAGATACAGCACGCTGTTAAGATGCTGGTTGCATTTACCCGCATTGGGAGAGTTTTAAATGCAACAATGTGAATAAACCTAACATGGAACATATCTTATGCATAACTCCATGTTTGTGTTATATGCTTTATCTAATTATACCTTTTTTATTTCTGCATGTCCATGTCCAATGTAAGAATAAACTTTCTTCTTGTGGGTTTTCTTCTTTTTTTGTTTGTGTAATATTTGGATATGTGTGTCATGTGTATGTTATTTATTCCAGAATAAAAGCAAAGACATGCAGCTGTGTGACACATCGTGTTTTAAATACTGTGTTCTTTTCTGCAAATATTATTCCATGAAGGTAAAACACTGGGATTATTTTCATGTACTTTTCTTGCACAAGATCCAAAGCAGCAGGACAGCAGATAGGACCGAATCATCTCAAAGTCCAGCTCTTTCCATGTTAGTGGATGGGACAGGTACCAAATTAATCACATGTCAAATGTTTTCAAAGATGTTTGTGTCATTTTAAGTTGTTCTTTTTCACTGATGTTTGTTCAAGTGCTATAAAATAGGTGAAAAGTCATGAATGGCAGCTGAGACTGACTCATGATTGGTCAAGCGTGTGTATCAGTGACACTTCACTACCGTGCATCGCTTCAATTGCTACTGTACAGACTCTGGCCTCAAATGCATAAGATGGCAGCGCTCATATATATTTTATTCATATACATTTTTGGCTCAAATTCTGGATTCTGGATGGAGTTTGTTGGTAAAATCAGAGGTTTCAGTCTTCTCATGGGATTTGTTAACAGTAAGTAAAATATTGAACATCACCAGACTTGAATCCATTAATAGTATAGAAGCAAATACGTAATTCCTTTAGCCATGCACATTACTTTACTTAAAGCGCTGGTTTAAAGCTACTGTCGTCGGTCTGACAATGATTTATTTGAGGAAAAACATTTGAAGGATGAAGAAATGAGATGGTGAGTTTCTCTTTTTCCACTTACTTACTTGAGTTCATTAAATTATCAGGCAGCATAATTTATGTTTGTAAATAAAATGAAGACATTAATAAAGGGCAGATTTCTATTTAAAACCTTGTTTCATCCCTTTGGTTGAAGGTTAACCCTTCAGACTCTGTGGCTTTAGCCTTAAGGTGCTTGGCAACATGTACTAATGCAAACCCGTGGTTACCATCAAGCACTAAAAGGAGAGAGGCTCAATCTCGTTCCTTTTAATAAAAAAATATATTGTCAGAAGTATTCCTTTTTTCCCTCCTTTTTTTTTTATTGTGGCTCAATTTTCCGCCCTTCAGAAATGTTTACACCACGATATAAACAAGGCTGTTGAAGATGGTAGTGGTTTTAACTGAAAAGGACAAATTCTAACACCAACAAATGGCAGCGCTCGCAGCAACATGAAAACAGCAACACAAAACACGCACATGCATAAATCACTGCAGAAAACTTGTTTATGGAGCTGGGATTGGATTTCCTCGAGGATTTCAAAGGTCGCAAACAAGATAAGCTCGTAAACATTACGCGTTTCTCTCTAAGGAGAATGTAGATGATTTACAGCACATAAGCATCTGATTAATTTCAAGAACAGCAAAGGATCACACTGGTGGTTCTAAGGGTCCAGGTGCTATATGCCGCAGCTACCTGCTATATGTATGACTTCTTCACCTCGTGTGTTTACAATTCAGACGACCATCACACTTTAATCCCTTCTACGAGCCCGTTCAACACATCAGACCAACATTACATCTGAATCCCAGCAGGGACCATGAGAGACAGCTGGATGGATTACCATGAAACTTGGGGAGGGCTGTGAGGTGGGTCTATTAAGAACCCATTTCATTTTGCTGTGGATCCTGATCAGGGGCATATTTAGTGGACCGATATCTGTAAGTGTCATTAAGTGCAGCCTGATTGAATTTAAAGGGACTGTTGGGCCCTGGCAGAGATAAGCGCTCTCCAAGTGTCTTTCTAGTTTCATTAATGTAAATAAAAAGGTGAGGGAAAACTCAGACTTAAGAAACATTCAGGGCAGAAAGCTCCTGCCAAGCTCACTCCTGAGAGATCTTTTTTTAAAGTCCTTTTGAGGAATTTTGTGGAATTACGGTTGGGTAACTCCGCTGTCTGTCAAGAGACTACTGTAAAAAGATAAAGATCCCTGGCAGAGCCTGTGAATTTCAGAGAACCTGGAAAAAGTCAAACTAAATCCTCATTGTTTAGAGCTGCTGCAGGCGTGTTTTCACTGACAACCACAATGTGGGTTTGTGGCCGTTACCAGGTCCATACGAAACCTGGACTATGTTTGGCAGGAAAATCGCACAGATACACACACCGTGGTCCTGCCTTTCATATTCACATTTCTACTCCTACCCCCTTACCACACACACACACACACACACACAGGCAGTCAACATGTGTGCTGAGGCTTGTTTGTGCAGAGCATTCCAGCGTGACATTTCCTCGGCACATTAAAGAGCCACCCCAGCAGGCCAGGCTGTGCCCCCCCCACCGTCCCAGTAAGCATCCGTTGGGCCAGGGGAGGGGGTCCTATTTGCTTTATCACATTTGTTTGGATTCTACAGTCGGTATCCAATAGCGGCTGCAAGTGCAGAGCTCTGAGTTTGTTGTTGTACTGTATGCATGATCGTTTGAAGTGCCGGGAAACAGCGTCATCAGACTTTGCGCTACATCGGCATCGCTGCAGCAGTGATGGCTGCTCTCACCTGGACACTCAGCTCCGTGGTGGTTTCGTTTGTTTCTGAAAACTCAGCGCAGCCCTTTGTCAAAGCTGCTGGAAATTACATTTTAATTGCAGGGAAGTTAAAACTGGGGTTGATTATTGTGAAAAATCTAAGAAGAGCTGACTTCACAAAACTACAACCCTAAAACACACGAACTTGCCTGACAACTGCTAGATGACGACTTTTCTGTGACTCGCTTGCTAACTTCTGACTATCGTCTCTGCTTCAGCCGTGTTTGCGGTCTCCACCTCCTCGGCTGGTAAAGACTGTGCAGGTCATTCACGGCGAGAGAAACAAATGACCAGGTCCCAGGTCTAAAGGTCTCAGCCATAATGGACGACATGACAGCTCCACGAAGGTGAAGCCAAAGCACCTTGGTCGCCACTAGTGGCAGGCTGCAGTATGGGTCATAAACCCCACCTCCTCCATGTTTTTAAGATGGGATGTATCACACCCCTTGCCTCTAAATCTCAACTGCCTTTCCTCACTGTTTTGTCAATTAGTGGTAAAAGTGCCTGGTGGTAGTCGAGCGGACACATACTGTGACTCACTGAGGCGTTTTCATCTGCTTTTCATACCCAGACAATGTGACTAAATAAGAAGCCAGACGTACATGATTACACTTGTCAACAGCTTTAGATCGAAACAGTTGCTGAAACCGGTAATGACACAATTATCTCTCCACCATGCGACTGTGCCGATGTGCGTGTCGGTGGACAGGAGATATGGCAGCGCTCTGTCATGGATGAGTCACCGCAGGGCAGACAGAAGATCGACTGATAGAGGAGCGAGATGCTCCGCCGCTCCTCTCACCACACACACACACACACACACACACACACACACACACACACACACACACACACACACACACACACACACACACACACACACACACACACACACACACACACACACACACACACAACCCTGAAACCCACCAGCAGACACCCTGAACTATTGACCGCACCAGCCTCAACCACAGCACAGGACCGTCTATCCTGCAAGGCGGCAGAGCAGTTTGAAGGAGTCACCGTCACTTGTGTCTTTCTGTTGGGATGTTTACAGCAGACAGATCCACCAAGCATGCAAATGAACTCAATCAAGCATGAACTCTGATTGAAAACCATAGATACAACATGAGTTGTGCTTAAAAGTTGTTCTTGTCACACTTTTTGTGCACACGGAGTCAAAACAATTATTCGACTTATACTGCCGTTTCCTCGGAGGGAGGAGGGGCTGAGAGGAGGAGCAGGATGTATTTTTAGACAGAGTGAATAAGTGCAGAGTCACCGCGTGAGCAATTCTGAGTAGAACAGAAAATAGAAAACATACAGGAGAGAGCTGAAGACGTTAAATACGTCGCAGAGTTTAACAGTGTTCTAGCCACAGAAATCACTTCCACATGGCTGAGTCAGAGGAGCCAAAACAAGGCTGTGATTAATGATATTTACTGGCACGTTGTCAAGGAGCGCACAATATATGCAGCGCAGTCATACAGTGTTTGCCCCAATTCATACCACCGCTGGCTCAACACATGGAGCTCTCATGTGCTGATTTTGACAGTGCGGTGGTTTAACATATCAGTGAGGAGCAGAGAGGCACCATTTGGACAATTGGGAATATGTGGTAGTAGTGATAAAAGGAAAGATATGGAGGGAGGAAGAGGGGGAGGAGGAGGAGGAGGGAAAACTCAAGACCACATACCTGACATGAAGGAGGAAGGTGGACCAAAGGGAGGCGTCATCATGAAGACACGAGGGAGAGGAGAAAAAAAAGTAAAAGTACAATTAATTTCAGCAGTGTGAGCATGAATAAATGTAAGTCTATAAATGATGCATAAAGATTGGAGCATGTGGAAGTGTGTGTGTGTGTATGTGTGTGTGTGTAATCCTGAGCCTTCAGCAAGCTATCACTGACATACCCATGTTCTCAGCTCTACAATCAAAATAAACCTCCCGCAAACCACCAATCTCACAAACACACACACACACACACACACACACACACACACACACACACACACACACACACACACACACACACACACACACACACACACACACACACACACACACACACACACACACACACACACACACACACACACACTTCATGCACTCTTCAACCCTTAACCTAACCTTAACCTATGCCTAATTGTTCCCTTAACCTTAAAACCAAGGCTAGGGTTAGGGTTAGGGTTTGAAGGCTCAACAAAGTGTCTTCGCTCTCAACGTCTAAAACACTGATTGGTCCTTTGTGAGGCAGCACAGAAACCACATGCACAGAAATAACCCACAGATCCTAAAGATCTATACCTCAGAGTGAGTGAAGATGTTGCCTGTGTTATGCATTTCATAATATAACTCAAATGTCACGAAGAAGAGTGAATACCTCCACCAAGGCTCAACAGTCCCCTGATGAAACCACATTTAAATTCAATGGATCTGGATTTGTATGTGGATCTGCACTAAATTGCTCATAATATCAGTCCCTTAAACTTGCCTGATTTTTTTCCATCAAGATCCACAAATGATTTTCTAATAAATGAAAATGTTGCAAATATCCTATTTAACAATGCAAGAAGAAAAGTAAAAAAAAAAAAAGATCAGCCCCTGATAAAGATGAGCCCCAAAATGTAACAGGTTCCTTCCTGACCCATTGAACATCCTTCTGCCAAGTTTGTCAAAATCCCTCTTATGTGTAATCATGCTAACACAGAAATATATCCCCATTGACGAAGGTAAAATGATAGGACACCAAGAAACCATTTGCCTGTTAGCAAAGGTTTTCTTCTGCACAGTAAAATGTAAAGTGTGGACAAACAAATACTCTTTACTTCAGTAATTCCCCGACAGTGACTTCAAGCACTCTTGCAAGATGTCACTTTTCTTGCTATTCTGACCCCAAACCCTCAAACACATGCACATAATGTCCGGCTGTATGATTTCATGGGGTCGACCGTGGCCAGATGATACTGTTCAACATGTATGGAAACGTCTCTGAACACAAGGGGGAGCCTTTTGGCAGAAGAGCAGGTGAGGAGCTGCATCAAACATGAATCTTTCATCCCCGTGACAGCAACAGAAGGAAAATCCTTCTCCTTCTGTTGTTTTGGTGAAACTTCCACCAGCTCATGAATAACCCTCTATAACAGATCATCCCCTCATCAGGGACACTGGCACCGACTCCAACCCAAACTCCAACCGACTGATTTACAAGCAGCAGGAGAAGAAAGTTAGTCTCTGGTGAAGAGGCACTTTCTCACAGTGACGGAGTCGGTTAGAGTGGAATTTATTGACAGACGACACAGAGAAGGCAACACAGTGATCTCAACGTCTCCACCTGCAAATAATAACAACATGGCCGTAAACATGACTTTATGTTTCTAAACAGCCTGAGAAGATTGGCACAGACTGCTCTCATGCTGCTTTGCAAGCTCTCTCCCTCTCCTCCCAGTCTTTCCCCATCCATCCCCGCCTCCGTGCTCCAAATCAACCCTCTCTTTCATCCCTCGCTTTCACTTTGGCTCATCCCCTTCCACCTTTACCCTTCGGTGACTGGCGGCTCTCTCCATCTTCCTTCCATTGTTCCGGTCGGTCTTAATGAACAAGAGCAACATTGCCAGAGCGCCTCTGACAGTCATTAAAGTTAAAATTGCCAAAGTGGACTTAATGAAAGTCAGATTATTTCAGCGCAGCTCCTCAAAGTCAGAATCTTTACAGTTGAGACTCTGGATCAGCGAGGATCAACCGAGATCTGCTCGTCCACTTTAACTTCAAAAAGTCACGGAGAACCCAAAGCCTCAAGCATTGACTCTGCAATGCAAGTGAACGGGGTAAGAGGCGTTTAAATAGCTGCTGAGGGAGCGCAGATAAAGGAGGAGATATCCCTGGACTGACGAGAGCATCCATGAGCAGATGTGTCTTCTTAATGCAATACCTGCTGCAGAACAAACCCAGCCAGAACAACACACACTGGCACGCAATGATCACACCTTGTATGCAGCTGAGGACGAGCGAGGACCAAACATCCTTTACTCAATCAATCAATTTGATTTGTATAGCCTGTGTTTTGCGTTGCAGGGCTTAACAATCTGGTACAACATCCTCTTTCCTTGACCCTCGACTAGGCTGAAGAAAAAAGACCAAACAAAAACCTTTTAACAGCGAAAAACTAAACGCAGAAATCTCAGATAAAGCGAGGGATCCTCTCCCAGGACGGTCACAAGTGCATTAGCTGTTGCGTGTAACTAAGCACAGCACACGTTAAAGACATGACGACAGGTGACGGTGAAGCATACCATCACCTGTGACTGAACATTTGATCACTTATCAGTTAATCGTAAGCGTCCAAATGAGTTAAAATGTGAAGAAATTCCCGAAAGGCAGACGTGAGATATGTTCAAAAGGAAAAAACAACATGTTTGTGAGGCCACTGTGACTTTGACCTTTGACCACCACTAAGTCTAAGTGAACGTTTGTGCCAAATCTAAAAGCCTTCTCTCGAGGTGTTCTTAATTTAATGTGTTCACAAGGTTTGTGAGGTCACAGGGACCTTGACCTTTGACCTCCATATTTCGAACTGAACACTTGTAACAGATGTTGTTAAATTCTATTATGGGTGCTCCCTCTTATCCTTCATCTCAGCCTCTGCTTTTTGTTTTGAGGTTTTTATTATCAAAGTCCAAGTATGCCTCACGAGGTGGATCAGTATTTACAGAGCTCTGACATGGGTGAAAACCAGAGACTGGGATGAATGTAAGCAACAGGAAACGGACCAGAACACATATAGCCTGGATGAATACTTTGAGGACATGAGACACAAACAGATACACATGACACCATCAGTGGATCTGGGTAAGTGGAGCATTATTACATGTTTTTTTAATCGAGTGCATGAAAAGTCCTTCACAAGATGCCTTATTCAAGTCTGAAGGGACGAGGGTTTTGAAGCTCATAAATTCCCAGTTTAAATATAAATTTCATAAACAAGAAGCAAGGGTTAGAGTTGGAGCTATAGTTCTTCAAAGGTTTGAGCTAAGCTGCATCATGTGGACCGTGTGGATGTGGTTCGATCAGGTTTGATTGACAGTGCCGGTAACATGAGCAACAACTGTCAACACGTTGCGATCCAACTGAAGCTGATGGAGAAAACGTAAGTTAAATTGTTTAATATGTTTTCATACGCTTAATTTTAAATGATATCAAAGAAAGGAAATGTTTGGTATTCCTACTTAATAAATTATACGATTTCATTAGCAGTTATTGACTGATTGCTTGGTCTAAGTTAGGACACATTCAGTTCAGTGTTTCGATTTTTGTTTACACCCCCCATCATCATCTTTTGCTGTCTGCTTTCCAAACCATGCTGTTCTCATTACAGCTACTTTACAGAGAGGCTCTCGAGTGTTTAGCCACACACACACACACACACACACACACACACACACACACACACACACACACACACACACACACACACACACACACACACACACACACACACACACACACACACACACACACACACACACACACACACACACAGAACCCTCTCCATCCATCAGAGCTGTAACTGAAGATGCCTGTTCGTCCACAGCCTCCCCTGCTTTCTGTCATGCACCTCAGTCGAGCATTAAGTGGGTTTAAACTTGTGTTCGAATGTGATTTTTAAATGATTGTTTCGGTGTCACTACATGAATCCTTTAGTTGGACATGGAGGTCAGTTTTAGGGGGTAATGGATGACTGAGAAGAAATGAAAAGCTGCGTACAGGAGCCGTGTGGTCGTCCTGTGGCGACTGCGGGCCAGAGGGATCCACCTCCTGTAGCTCAAGGTGATGATTAAATCTCATAAAGTAAATGAAAACTTTCTGCTGGGCTTCTTCACTTTTACGCCTGACACTTTAGGCTTTCTGTGCATTTACAGTGATGCAACTTAGATGAATCGACTTGTGCACTATTTGTTATTATTTTTCTCCATTGCCCCATAAATATGCTGACCTCATCTTAATTGAGCCGCACAGACTTTATGAGGCGAACTGATGAAGGGATTGATTCCTCCCCCTCCCTCCAGGACGAGCACGCACACGCACACACACACACACACACACACACACACACACACACACACACACAGGTCTATTGAACAATAGGGTTTGGCCTAAACTCCACAGAGATTCTTACCACCTCTCTTCCTTCTCCCCAGAGGGCTAAAACAACACAGATCAACATGTGGCTCATTTATACTCTGCAGCGTTCAGGTTCTATGCAGCGGGGGGGTCTAATGCTGAGCAGATCACAGAGATACCACGCCATTAGCCCGTTGATGGCATCTCCAGAGCGGCCAATCAGAGCCTGGGAAAAAGTCTGCCAATGCGAGTCCGTGTCATGTAGCGTCTGCAGTCTATTTAAATACAAACTTTGCCAATAAATCGCTATCGCCCTTTCGCCTGTCCTGTACAAATTGGTGGACGTGCACAGTCTGACTCTGTTAGTGGGATAATTAGTCAGAGAGCGGGATGTGATGGAGGTAAATGAGAAAGAGGGATTGAAAGAAGGCGTCTCTGCACAGAACACATCGAAGTAATTACACAGCCTGTTGGTGATGGAGAGGGATGAAACTGGTGCTGAGTGAGAGGCTGGTTATGGATGCCTTTAGGACCCACTCTGCTGCTACAATGGTCTGCACATGTGAACTGCAGATGAGAAACAGAAGCTTTCATTTCTGAATTGTCCATAAGTCATCGTTTCCCATCTCCTCTTTCTCATACCTCCGCCATAGCCCTCTCATCACTTTCACCGTCTCCCCGGGAAGGCTGGACGCATCACTGCGGCTTTCCCACATGCTCCTAGCTGAGAGTCAGCTGTCGCTCTTATCGCGGAGTGATGGGCCGGGTCACACATCTGGCAACCCCTGGCAGGGGTGTCCCCTGCCCGCCCCCCCTCCTCCTCTCCCTCCACCACAACCCCCACCTGCTTTATAGAGCTGACTGGATCAAGATCTTTCATTGGCTTTTTACGCCTCCTGAAAAAACAAAACCAATAAAGAACCAAAACACTGAGGGGAGGTCTGTCTTTCATCTCGGAGCCGAGCAGAGGTTACACATGCTCGTGCTCAAGGGCTTTTCAGCACTATACTGTAATAAAGCAATTTAACAGTTATCAATTAATCAGTGATAAATAAACGGATCTGCCCCATAATCTCTGATCATCTGTTGCAAGCTAATGGTTTTTTCCTTTAATAAATGACTCACCAGCATGGTTATGTCATTACAGTTTCCACTTTTCCCACATGCCTTTCCTTTCCTCTCTTCCCAGCACAGTTTGTGGGTCACCCAGTTACTGGGGCTGAATGGTAGAGCTGTTTGGAGAGCAGTCCGCCCGCCTGGCGTGACAATGATAAGTCCTAAAACTAACGGGGCCCATTGAGCGAGCGGAAGGTGACTAATCTCCCTATAGATACACCCTGCAGTCCCGAGCAGCAGAGTGGAAGCCCCGAGCATCACATACTGCAACACAAACCCGCTGCAGGCCAGTCTGTACGAGCTGGTTTGTAATACATGGTCATGGTAATGGTTTTAGATGCTGATTTATTGATCTTACTTCAGTGACTGATCGAACACAGCTGTGTGACTGACATATATTCTAACTCTATTCATCATTTTTCTTATTGTGTGCCACACCACATTACAGTTAGTATGTTACCATGTTGCAAAGACTACAAGGTTCACAAAGTGGCATGTTGCAATGGTCAAAATGTGGCATCTCACACGGCATGTGATTTCTCCAGTCCATTCTCCAGAGAGAGGCAGATCATGCAAGTATGAAATAAACCAATGTGGCTTCGATTATGGTTTTTTAGACTGTGTGTTTGTGCATGTGTGAGTATATGTTCTTGTGCGCGTGTGTATGTGCGTCCACCACTGGGACGATAGCAGCATTCCTGCATACAGTACAACTGGATGACGAGTAAACGTGAACATGTTCTTGATGAAGTTTACATCAGAAAATCAGAACAATGCCAAAGAGAGAGAATATGAAAACAACCAAACAATAGCAGCTGACAAGCTGAGATCGGATGACACGGAGGGAAATTAGCATTTCATTTGACCCTGGATTCATCTGCTGAAGCAAAAATCCTTGTTGGCACGAGGGAGCAGCTGAACTGCTGCTTTCTCTCGTGTGGACTAATACTTGAATTAGAAGGGATTGGTGTGCACTCTTGTGGCAGGAAACCAAGGCACTGCATCATCTTTAGATGCATCAGAACTGATATTCAAAAGAGACTTTATCACAGACGCAAGAGCAAACCAGTTTAAAGTTGCGGTAAAGTCTTTCTTAAGCCTCCGTAATTGTTCCAACTGCTGAGTCCATTAAAGCAAAAGAGCATTTTTGCATCCTGCAGCTAAACACAAGATGCAAAACGAAGCTTGCAAATATATAACACTTAGAAATGTTGCACCTCATACAGAAAACGTTAAAAAGAAGGATCACAGAGCTGTAAAGCATCTGCCTCCTGAAACAAGACAGATGTGCAGAATTGTATTAAAGAGTATACATGATGTATATGATGAGATTTGAGAACGTGACATATGAAAGGTATAAGGGCAGATCCCTAATCATAACATACGTGTTAGACGTGCTGGGTTTCAGGGAAGGTGATTGGCTTTGACTGCGGCTGACCCTCACATGAAAGTCAGTCGGATGGAGGAACAGCAGAGGAACCGTTTTGCAGTAACCTCTGCTTCACCTTCCATCTTTCATTTTTCAATTTATAGTTATCTTTTCTAACATTTAAGAGCTTAGCGGGAAGGGGGGGGAATCTGCTTTGAAGCCTGGTGAGACTGTTAGCCCATCACTGAGCTATTCACAGAGGGACATGGTAAACGGTCTGTATTCATATAGCGCTTCTCCAATCGACCACTCAAAGCACTTTATAGTACAAACCGCGCATTCACGTGCACGTTCATACATACTGTACATATACAGTACATGGTTTCTGTCAGCTGGAGATCGAACCGCTGACCCTCTGGTAAGTGGATTAATTTCTCTAGGGAGACACAGCCGTTCACTCTCTGGACGTCTGAATGCAACCATGATTTATACAATTCTTGCCTCACCTAATGGCAACAAATCATGGAGGTCACTTCTGCCTTTTGGTCTTTTTCAGATGCAAATGACTAAATCAGGAAATGTGCATATAAGCAAATGAACAGTCATTGCATCTTTCGACTGATTTCTCTGAATGTTGCCATAATTCTCTTTCTGACACCAAGCGGTCCACCCTCTGGTCCCTGGATGCTGCTTTCTGCCAGACTGGTTTCTTTTTCTTCAGGTGATGAATTGGTGTGTGGCATGTTGCCAACTTTTCCACTGCTTCAGGCAGCATACAAACAGTAGTCTGGTCAAAATCCACCTCGTTTTTCTTTCCAAGAAGGCAGTCAAAAATCACCTTCGGTGGCCTGCAGGGGAAAGTTCTTTCACTTTTCAATGCTAAAGCAAATAAATGCAAATGGCAAAGCTGTGCGCCAAAGTTCCAGTAGCAGTTGTAGACCAATTTGAAAATTTGCACATTTACTGAAATGGTCATTTTCATTGCAACTCTTAAAAGGTTTGAACCCTGGCAAATATTCAAAACCTGGACACTTACCTCCCACTCCCTTCCAAACAGTCATCTAAACTCTCCTCAACCATGTGAGTCATCCATGACTCCAGACGCCTGGCATGAGATCAAGCACAGGCAGGAGAGAGACTCCCTATAAAAGACAGATAAAGCCTTTCTGTCTTTATTCTTTCATTTCTAACGACACATTGAAGGTTCGATATCCTTCATTCGGCTCAAAGTGACCGTACGCTGTACGAGCTGGGAGAGGAGATAAGAGGCAGTCTGGTGGTTTAGAGACTTAGAGGTAGGAGAAGTGACGGCTGGAGAACAAGAGCTGGTTTAGCCTCACAGTGGGCTCTTCCTGCCTAATAATAACAGACCTCGCTCTATTGTCTGTGTGTGGTGGACAATCAAATGTGTATTTGTGTGTGCGCCTATGTGCAAAAAAAAAAAAAGGCATGCGAGGTGCAGTGACCGAGACAAATCTGCCGTGTCACAGTGCTGTGGCTCTCTGCCGCCGCGCTGCCTTCGTGCCCTCAGGCTCCGTCAGGTTCCCAGGGGCCCAATCAAAACCCAGCGTCACCCGCCGACCTTCTGACCCCGGCTGTAAGCGCTCTGATTAAGACCTCATCAACACACTGCGGCCCTCGCAGCTGCACGCTTGTGCTCACAAGCCCAGCTTTGTCCGCCTTTAGCAGACATGTGCAACAGTACGAATACCATACTGACCCCGAATCATTGGATGGTAGGAACTTAGCAGCCTGCAAGCTCCATGACGAGCTGCTTAATCCCCCCCTCTCCAACCCCTGAGCCTGATGCAAGTGTGTGTGTGTGTTAGCGCAGGGAAGTGAGGTGTGAGAAGCAGGAAATGAGCATCCAGATAAGAATAAGCCTGGATTCATATCTATTGAGCAAGACAGCGTGAGTTAAATCTTAGTGTGTGTGTGTACGTGTAGGAGTGATGATGTCAGATCAACTGGACATGAATGAGTTGGCAGGGGGCAGGAAGACTGTAAGACCCTCGTTTCCAAACAAATAGATGCTCTTTAAAAGTACAGCTTAACCCCCTGAGAGCCTTCAAACACCCGTCAGACCCCCAGGCTCACCCTCCTTTTGTAGTACTGTAATGAAGTCATCACAGTAAGGCACTGGAGACGTTAACAACCTCCACAGGCCATCACAGCTTTGTAGACTGGCGGAGACTTGGATGCAGGCAGCTGTGTGATTTAACTCCAGATTGAAAAGAAATTAAGGAATTATATTAGTTTGTTGAGGAAGTCCTGTGTAGAGGCTCTGGTTCTGAAAAAGAAAACATGACTGACTCAAAGAGGTTATCTTCAATTATCATGGATAACAACAGACACCAGAGCAGGAAGGGGGGAGGGACGGGGCTGCAGGGATCACGGTGAGGGTCAGCGCGACGCTCCAACTAAAACAGAAAAGTCGCTCCTCTGAGCATCGTGCTGCCAGTTACTCAGCCCAAATAATTCATAAATTTACATGCCATTTCAGCTTGAGACACTGAGTCTCTCTAGAAAGATTTACACTCTCACATGTTGTGCAAGCACACATGCACGGAGCCACACACACACACTTTAATGATAGGGTCACAGAACCAAAGTGAAGGAAAACAATGGAACGTTTGGCTTTTATCCCAGACGAATGCTGGGGTTCACAGTGGGAGCTGGTGCTACAGTTTTATTAACAGACATCCTGACTGGACCTCATCAGTTCGCCCACCGAGCGGATCGCTGTCAGCTGTAAGGCACGGACACGTTACAGCCACAGATCTGCTCGGACCGTTTCACGGGGCGTGTGCTCTGCACTGCAGGATTATCACGTGGAGGCAGATCTCATTTCATGGTTATATCTGCTTACATTTTTTACAGTGATGCATTGGCCATGGTTCATAAACTCTGTAAATTTCACAAATTAACTCCCAGCGAGGGATTCACTTACAGTAAAACAGAGAGAAATATATTAAAATGACAGCAAAGGAGAGAACAGATGGAGGAAGAATAACAAAGACCCAGTAACGTGGGGAAAAGGGAAAAGTCAGATTCCAAAAACTAATTACAAAAGCGCTGAAGCATAAAATGAGACAATCCAAAACCGAAGTAAGATACATTGTAAAGTAAAGAAAAAATAAATGCAAAGTACAAACGACACAAAAACTACATGAAGGTATAAATGACGTTCGTGAGGACACAGAGATGGAAGAGATTTTCCTCTGCCTGCTTGTTAACCAGCGTGACATTACATTACCCCACTAAGTGTATCTGATCCCCTCTCAGGTAACCTGAACACAAATGCATTCTCAACAGTCGCACAGAAATATGGAGCCAACCTCCTCTGTAGTATGATATTTACCATATCTGTCAGTCCGTCTTCTGATTTGGAAAAATAAAACCTCGGAGTGCAACAACAGAGAGAGATGCTTTTTCTAAAACAGGAACCATGTGCTGTTTGTGCTTCTAGGAGCCATTTGACATGAGCTGACCTTTATGGAAGTGGCTGTGCAGAGAGGTTTGAGATTACATGTGGAGTATTCACAAGTGCTAACTATGACCAGGCTGCGAGCGTCCATATCAGCAACAGAAATAGTCATCTGTCGGCCTTTTTTGATCCAGGCAATAAATGCGATTGATCACCTGGAGGTAAGCCGGACAGGATGGGAAGATGTGAGATCGCGTGACTTGTGTTTACATCGCCGTCGGCTCCTATAACCACAAACTCTCTTGACATCTTCATCTGTGTCTTCTACGTGTGTCACCGCTTTTCCACCCAGAGATTTTTGTTTTCTTTATGTTCGATTTTTCACTTTGGCATCTGTCGAGTGTTAGAATATCATCAACCCCCTCACCCCCTGCTCGTGGTGAATCCAGTGGGGGATCTCCTGCTGTGCGCTCACATTGGATTCTCCGGACTTTATGCTGACTTTATACAAGGGGGACAGGCAGAGAAAGTCTGCAGATAATCCGAAAGCTCTGAATCTGACATTTGCCTGAATACAAGAAGACTTCTTATAGCTGCATTACCACATGATAGTATTGCTCCAATTAAATGAGCACTGTGATGGACAGTATTATCTTTCAATGCAATATCTGATTCTTTGTGGTGTGCTTTAAACAATTATCCAAATTAAACTGTGCATCGTTTGTTGTTCACATAGTGGATTCATTTAAAATTCTATAAACTGCAGCTAAGAACATCTCTTAAGAGGTTTAATGGATCAGCCCACACAGAGAGGCAACATGTCTTCCCGCTCCTCACCTGTGCTTTATTTCCACAAACTGTGGCAGGTATGTACCCACGCACCGGCAGAAATAACAGCTGACTCACGGAGTGTGAGAGATGGAGTGTTTGTATACGTGTGAGCACTATTACCCGTGTGTGTGTTTGTTAGGTAAGACTGTATAATACAAATCTGCCACTAAAAACAGAGCAGGCCCAAACATTTATAATATCCAATGTGTTTGAATTAGGATGAACAGGGTCAGTACACAGTTTAAAGACTCATTCCAGTTTCAGCATCATTCCCACCATGGCAGTGTAAGCTACAAAGACCGCAGAGGAAGTGTAAGTTATGCCAGAAGTCTCGGCCAATCAAGTCACTCCTGATCCTTCATTGTGTGGTCGGGTAGAGGTCACACTGTGATGAAGGTGGGCACGTTTCAGGCTTTGTGATCAATTATGCGAGAGGGTGCTATCAGGGTGGAGCCTGGCATGATGGGATTAATTGATAACCCCAGTAACCTTTGACCTACCAGTATCTAGTACATACATGCCCACTGGGGTGGGGGGAGCCACCCAACTGGGAGAATTTAAGTTGAGAGAAAAATGTAAATTTCAGTTGAAGGAAAAATAAACATTTAAGTTGAGTGAAAATGTAAATTTAAAGTTAAAGAATGATGTAAATTTTTCCCATTGGGGTGTGGGGAGCAAACAAAGTTGGGGGATTCAACTTGAGGGAGAATGTCAATTTAAGTTGAATGAAAATGTAAACTTAAGTTGAGGGACAATGTAAAATGTTTAAAATGAAGAAAAATGTAAATTTGAGTTGAAAGAAAATGAAAAATTCAAGTTAAATGATACCTCACTGCATGAACAGTAAGTAAGGGACACATTTTAAATCAATTGCTTTAACAATTCGTAGGAAAAGTTGAATTTATCACTATTCACTGAAACCTACATGATTTAGCCCTTATCTTTGTGAGATCTTGTGAGGTAGTACAAACAATATATGTTTATGTAATAAACATGTTAATAAATATGTTTTAAGGATCAGTACTAAGTTTGGTGTTCATCTGGCCAGCACCTGTACCTGCACATACCTAAACTCTAAACTGTTGAAAACCATAAGTTTCTCATGAGCTCAGATGATCTCAACACATTCAGGCTCCTGTGTTTCAAAGGCTGGTTGAAGAAAGCCAGAGTCAATCCCTGACCTCAAAACCGAGTTAACGCTCAATGTGTTTCCACTTCAGCAGTGCCACTGGATGACAGGGCAGCACTTTCTTTCTTTTTTTTTTATTTAAAATTGGCCGTAGACATATTGAGAAAAATAAATCACCAATATAAACAGGGAACTTCTGGCATCTGGACCCCCCCCCACCCCCGCAGCTCATTACAGACGACCTCACTCTGAAACAGAAAGCAGTGTGTTCCCAACAAACCCTATCGCACACAGACATCTCCACGGCCCCCAAAACACATCTCATCTGACACAATAACCGCAGCTACGCATTATCATATACAAGCAAAGACCGTCTTTGAAAATCAGCCAGTCCTCAGAAGGTGAGCCTGTGCTAATGCATGGATGGCTGGAATGTGGCCTGGCTGGTGCTGCGGTGGGCAGTGGTGTGGACTCAATCAGGGGTAACAAATGGTCTGCATGAACACTTCTACAGGGGAAGATGATAACAGCTCATAAAAGGTCAGGAGGCTACTGGCTAACTGACTCAAAGTGCTGGGCATTTTGGAAAGTATTTGTTTTCTTGCAGAGTATTAGATAAAAAGATTGATAGCCCTCCGTCTGTATAATTCTTAACAAAGAGGCTGGAAATGGGGGAAACAGCACCTCCAGCAAAGTCACTAATAATATTTTATATCTCACATATATTTAAACCGAACCAAAACTGAAGTGTTAAAATATCCAGATGTGGTTTAATGGCTATAGGAAATGATGTGCAGGATTTTAGGTTGGAAGTCACTGCACAGCAGCCAAGATATAGTCCATAACCTCAAGTATAATCACAGACTGTCTTTTGTAGAGATTAAATCAGATTAAACAAACAAGATATTAAGTATTAATTACTGAGATTTAAAGATTTAAAGAGGTGCTGCTTTGTTGTTTTTTTACCTTTGGACAAAAGCAGGGCGTTTCCCTCGGTTACATAGACAGTATATAAAGATGGATGATGCGTCTCCACTTCCTCTGACTAACCAGAATAAGAAATAAAGGTGATGTTTCAAAACTGGACACTCGAACAAACATCATTGTGATAAGAACTCTTTATATTTCATATTCTGTATCACAAGCTAGGCTAACCACCTGTTGGCTATAGGTTTAGATTGTGGCTTCGATTGTATTTTCCCAAAAAGTCCAGTTCCTCTTAGTTTCAAATCTCCAACATCGTCTCAAACTGTCTTTTGTGGTTAATTTCCTGCTTCTATGAAAACTTGGTTGGACGCTTGATAGCGTCTCAATAAATCAGCACATTTGGGTTGCATCATGACTCTCATGCTATTCCAAATGCAGGGGAACTGTCCTGAGGCCGACATCTGTGATAAAAAAAATCGACAAAAAGAAATCAAAGGATTGGTGCGGAGATAGCTGAACCACGAAGGACAAGGACTTTACCCTCAAGTAGAAACAAACTCTGACTTGACTTTTCCTTCTCCCTGCAAATAATTACCCACTATGCTCCTCCCTTTTGCCATCTTTATGCAAATAGACCTTATCTCAGTCCGTTTCCTCCCAAACAGGAAATGCTCGTCTGCAGAGAGATTTGATTTTTATTACGCAGAGGAGGAAGGCTGGACGGGAGGTAATTAGTCAAACATGCTGAAAGAGAAAGAGACACACACACACACACAAGTTCGATGATGGGACTAACGGACTGTGAAAGTATTTATGTACCCTTGTTTTTTGCCGCTTCCTGAGTTTAACTCGACTCAGATTGTATCTCCTTGAAAATAACACTTTTATAATAGCCTTTAAAAATCTCATTACGTGGCCTAAGAGAGTTAATGTGAGCTAACAGGACGCTGTTACGGAGGGTACCCACTGAGAGAGCGCAGGCAGCCGCGGGCCTGCAGGACCTCAGCCAGGGGTCATGCACAGCTGAGGTACGGTCTTGCTGCAAACACACACAGGCTTATTTCCTCACTTTCTCCTGTCGCGCTCTTTCACTCTCTCTAGTCACACACACACACACTGATTCAAATTCTCCACACACACATCCTAATTAGTCACACCTGCCACCCCAAACTGAGATGACATTAAACGCAGCCCCGAGCGTATATGACACAAATTATGATACGAGCTAACGACCCTTTAGTTTGAATTTCATGGTATATAAACAGCTTGGCCAAATATGTGCACCTATCTGTAACACAATGTGGATTTTCTGCCTCGAGCTCGGTGGAAGATTAATGGGCAGCATGTCAAGAGACATTCAGAAAACAAACCTCTTAATTGCCCTGGTCGTACGGCTCTCCTCTTTGATTATTATGCTTTGAGAGGGGTGTTCGAGCTCAGGGTGCTTCATTAGTGCTTCAGAATATTTTTGCAGTGGTAGTTCCCATGCCTCGATCAGGCCTGCACCACAACAGCAGCTCTACTCTCTTATTACCCCTCATCGCCATCTGTGTTGTGGTACCTCGAGGAGCTCGACCCAGTCTCTCTTCATCTTGCCCACACATGACCTCTGACATGGCCTCTGACCCCCTCAGTGCCTCTCCATCGTTGATCCCCATGGACCCTGACTACTTAGGCTCCATGCTCCGTCACTTATCACCCTCCGGGAAGCCCGGCCTGTTCCGGCCAGGCCAGGCCCGGCCCGGCCTCTCTCCTGGGAAAATGAAGATGGAGTGAAGGGCTGGAAAAGGAGAGGAAGATATCGAAACTTCTGCTCTGTGTGAGATTCCTCCATCAGCGCTGGGGGGTTGTCGTCTTGCTGTCTGCCGTGGGGCAAGGCCAGAGAGTGGGAGTTGAGTATCTTCAGAGGAAAATACTAAAAAAAAAAACATTAAGCTTTTGTTTTTTTCAAGCTTTTAGATTGTGAAAACGCTGAGGTAGAGTGACTCCACTCAAGTTGAGACAGGAGTGGTCACTTAAAATAAGAAATGACTAAAATGGCTTCCCCCTCAACAGCTGTCAACCACAGCACATCTATGCCTTCAGTGTAAACTACCAACACATGAGCCTCTCCTCAATAAAGTGCTTATGTAAGAGAGATTAAAAGCATCTAACATTTCACTGTGTCAGTGCAGAACAACCTGGGTGTTGCCCATTCTTGCTCTCACGCTCAATTGAAGAGTTTCTCATAAGAGGGACATCTGGTCCAATGAGGGGGAACGTCTCATTCTGTCAAGTGAGGCTGAGTGATCTCTGTAGATTACTTCAGCGCTGTTTGCATGGAGGAGAGTGTTGCAACTTCCCGCTTCAATTTCTCACTCGAATTATTCAGAGCACCATGTCTCGTTGTTTCAGGCGGCACTGCCTGCTGGCTGGAGAGGGATGTTTCCATTCAGGGACCAGGCCAGAAGGTCATGAGTTTTACCAGCTCAACATCGCAGACCAATGATAACTCTGCACAAGGCAGACACATGGATGAAGACAGGGAAGGAATAGCCTTGTAAAAAGACCATATGAAGATTTATTGGGCTTTAACACCTACCTTGTTTGGTCTGAACCTTCAGACTTTACGGTTTAGTCCGAGTGAACAGCTGGGAAAGGTCCCTCCAACGACGATCCAGAACAAAATTCAATCCGACTATAAAAGCTGGTTTTGGTTCAGATCAAACTGAACCATGGTTTGGTTCGTTTGCAGATAGTTTGACTTTCGGACCGACTGCAGGAAGTGGAGAATTACTTGTAGTCTTTTCCTCAAATGCGGCAAATGCTCTGCTGCAACGTCAAAGTTATTTGTGTTGATCTGCACTGAACTGGCTGTGAAAACAAAATTCCCCAAGTGGACAGTAAAGTCTAAAAAAATCTTAAAGTCAAAATAAGTTAAAACAACAAAAGAAATTCATTCCGTTACATTAATACCATAAAGATATTAAAGTGGCAACGAAATTAGCAAAGTGAACCAGTTTATACATTTTCTCCATTCAAATGGAAAAAAAAAATTCTAGTGCACTTAATATTAAAACATTTAGCCAATTGCAAGCCTGTCTACAAACCAATGAAGACAGGACGTACATATGTAGCACAAATGTCTAAGTCGGCTCCCTAAATTACAATGTAAGAAAAAAATCTAACTGGATCAAATCCTGGGATCCTTTCAGGTATAAAAAAACAAACACACTTTGAGGATTTACTTGATCATAAAAGGAACACAATCCAGAATAATTCATTTATATTCCACTTATCTAATACGAGAGGTCCCTAACCCTTACCCGAGCCTAATTATGACCCTAAACCTTAACCCTCAAACAACCCTTTGGATTTGTGAGGACAAACCAAAATGTCCTCATTGGCCCTCATGACTAGAAACACACACACACACACGCACCTTGCCCTCAGGCCAGATGTGAGGTCAAGTCATTGAGAAGATGATGAGAAGTGGCAGCCATCTGTCTTCACACCAGAATATTGCTGTTTCCTTCCATCAAGAAGTGCAAGTTTTGTATGTGGACACATTCCTCTCCCCCCAGCATCAAACTCCAGGTAGTGCAACTTGAATGGTCACAGCGAGGGATCAAGGGGGCTTAAACCTCTCGGGACACCTGTCAATAATGGGACATCTACCGCGCTGACACAGATAGAGAGAGACAAGAGGGCAGCGTGCACGCCAGGTGAAGATGGAGGAGGGTGGGTGGAAGGTGGGGAAGGGTCAGGGTGAGGGTAGAAAAGTGGGGACGCGCGCAAAGGAGGCACCGAGGGGAGTAAAAGCAGGGGTGAGGGTTGAGGGCTGGGGACATCCAGGGAGCTAGAGGGCATGTAAGGCAGGTCTGGTGGAGGGGCGGCACAGGAAGGGAAACGGCAGCGCACTTCAGACGGCGTGAAGGAGGCAAGGGGGCAGAGGGCAGCGTACTCCTGCCAACACTTCAAACACATTCCAGTACATATACAGACATCACAGTCTGAGAACATGGACACTCCTGCAAACACGACTAAAAACAATCCTGAAGAGGGTAAAACACAACCTCGGAGAGGATAAGAGCACTGGATGAATGAGTCGGAAACAATCAAGTGGAGGGTATTAGTAGAATGGATACACACGAAGCAATAATAATCCATTTCATACTTTACACAAGATACACTGATGCATGAGTCTACTGCCCAAAGCGTGGGAAGCTCCTCGGAGCCAAATGAGATGTCGTACACACTCAGTGTCCATAAATCATCTATTAAAAGCACTCAAGGACACGTTTTCCTTCTCTGCCACTAAGAGATCCATTTGAAGTCGCATCTGGCGGAGGAGTGTTTACACACAAACATCTGCTTATCCAAGAGAAAGGAAAGTACACAGATCTAACTTGTGCCACCCAGTTCACAGCACTTATGTTCATTAATACTGACAAATGTAAACTGTGTGTCCTATAGGAAGCGACGCTCACAGGGTTGAGTCGGCATTACATTAATGGGTTTTAAATCCTCACAAATTATAAACATATGGCCACGAAAGACAAACACACACACACACACACACACGCAAAGACACCATGTTAAACACACACACGCACAAACAGAGACAGAACAACAAATACAGAGAGTGAGAGTGGAAGGGTTCAAGATCGTCTCTTTGCATGGGGTGCACAGGTTTTTATTATTCTTAAAGGAATCAGAGAGTTTGTGTTTGTGTGTGTGTGTGTGTGTGTGTATGCATACACATGTTCTTATACTTTGTGTGTCCATAGATAAATATGTTTTTTCAGGCTCTGCTGGAGCTGGCAGAGCTGGAACTAATGACACTTCTAATCACAGTGATAAGCATCAGAGAGTGACTGCATGCCAAACACACTCTGCACACACTTTGCTGCAACATGCCAGGACACATGATGTTAATGATTTGGGATTTCCTTAGAAAGAAGGGTCTGCAAAGTTCTGCACTGCAACAAGCAGTCCCCTGAAGTCAAAGGTCGGTGAGAGATATAATGTGGAACAATTCTTCAGCGAAACGTCTTAAAACACTGAGATCTCTGTTACATAATTTGTTGACTTGTGCACTTGAATTATCCAAAAGGTTTCCAACAATGTTCAGACCCCGGAGAAATGCACAAATTGATTCAAGGTAACAGGAACTTTGATTTCGGTCTGCTTTTAATTGAGTTATAACCTGCTTTACCTGTGTTTTCGCCCCCGTCTTTGCTATAACTTCTGGGGCAAATTATGTATGACGAAATAAAAACACACTGCTAGACTGTCGGCAGCGTTTTCCTTGTATTGAACACGATTATTCATTGCCATTAAATAACGAACATTTTAAACATGACCTCTACGTGAACATGATTTCCGCCGGAGTCGGGTCAGGTAGATTTCAGCAAGGGTGGTAAAGACAACAATCTCCCATGATCCCACGCTGCTTCACAACGTCATCAAACTAGGTCTTTTGTTATTGTTTTGTTGAGAACCCTGTATTGGTCGAAGTATTGGACATTTATTAAATGCCAAAACATATGAAGGATGAGCCTGGTATTATCCCGATTATCAGCCAATTCCAAAGAAAGAAAAAGGTGTAACCCCATCACTCCTTACTTTCGGACTTCCCTGCCATTTGGTTTTCAGAGTTTCATTTATACAAAGGGCCTCTGAAAACAGTTGCATTTATGTAGAATAATACTCATTTGATGTGGCAACAGAACAGAGATCTGACATGATCTTCTGATCTAATTTACTCGACACAAAAACTTCTCGTCCACTCCTGATTCTCTTTATCTGACGGACCACAATTGTTTACTGCAGAGAGTTGAGCCTTTACGGGATTTTCACAACGAGACAATCCTGTCAGAGGCGAGAGGCGATACAGTGAGGAGGATTCCTGAGGCTTCTGAGTGGAATTTGGAAAAAGGGGGTAGTGTTGACACAGGACTTTATAAAGTTTGAGCGGATAAACCACACTGGGCTGGTAATTCAATGGTTTTTCCGTCGGCTGTGCGTCTAAACAATGACAGCAGAGACACGGTCCTGTCAGCATGGCAGTTATTTGCAGAATTGGGTCCTCTGCATGATAACCATCAATTTAAGTGACAAAATTAAACTGTCTTCATGCTTTTCTCGAGTCACATTTTGTTAATCAGGGTCCTTCTCTGTAATTACTTTCACATTATTGTTCCATTTTGAAAAGTCATCGAAACTGAACACTCGACCAAAGCCAGCCTGGGACTCTGAATCTGCCCAAAGCAGGCAGCCGCGAGGGTGTGTGTGTGTGTTGTGTGTGTGTGTGTGTGTGTGTGTGTGTGTGTGTGTGTGTGTGTGTGTGTGTGGATTGCAGAGTGAAGCATGGCAATGCAAACCTCCCCGGGGGAAGCTCAGCATTTAAGAGCCACATTACAGGGAGGCAATGCCCAGCCACACACAGATGGAGCCCACATTCCACCAAACCAGAAGAATTATTCCCATAATGTGCAAGTTTTAGGTTTATTTGTTGTGCAATTAGCAGCAAAGCGGAGCGCCAACAACAATGACAGTGACATTAAACTGCCTGAGAGGTTATCCAGCTCTGAAATCTGCCCTCCTAATCCTCCACAGGCCCTCGCGGTGTAACATAACCGGCTTGGCACTTTTTCAGATGAGAAGTTAGACAAGAATAGCTTTGGTATAAGTGTGAGTGTGTGTGTGTGTGTGTGTGTGTGTGTGTGTGTGTGTGTGGGTGTGGGTGTGTGTACGCATACATATGCATGGTCACATTCAAATATGCTTTTGTGTAGGAGGACCATGATAGTGAGCCTAAAATATGACAAGCCTCTTCCGGTGGGCTTCGCCTCAGGGGTCTTTGGCTTAGCCTCAGTCTTTTGTCTGGCCGGCTGCCTGACTGTCTGACTGTTTATCCACTTGTCTGAAAACACCAGGTCCCATATGCTAAGGTGACTGTGTCCTTCCCATCTGAACCCCTCTGGCATCTGAGGCGTGCTCATGTGGACAGAAGGATTTGCATACCTGTCGCTATATGATAGAAAAGAAGATGGTGGGCAATAACAGCCGGTGCCGGTGGGCCGATGCCACGATGCCGTCCCAGTACTGGCCTGGTCGGTGTTATGTCTTTTAGGGAGGGGACGACGGGAATGCAAGTAACTTGGGAGCACAGTCAACCTGACACCACCATCATCAGACCAGCGGGACGACAACGGGCCAAAGCATTCCACACTCATCCCAAAATGGCCTTCACTCCTGTGGTGCAAGACACTCCTGAGCTTTAGTGTTCCCAAAAGTGATCTATGTGTCACAGCAAACATTTATCCTAACCCTAACCCTGCGCCCCCCCACAGTTCTCAGAAGAAAAATCAGTTTTTTTCGGTTGTCCGTTTAACAAATTGGGGGCGTCCACTTAGCAGGAGCAGCCGATTGATCAGGAAGCCTTAACCCCCGACAGTTCTGATAAGAGCATGACAGATGCTAAACACAAGGCCTGGATTCTCCATGCGAGGGGCAGATAGACTTATCATGGAGACAAATGATCACAGGACAGCTCCCTCACAATTCACAGAGAAGAGGAAAACATTGTTCCTGTCTACTTCCACTAACTGGCTGCTTTGAAGGGTCTTTTATTGCTTAATATAACTATTAAACTGCGAGGTTGGTAAAACACAACAAAAGAGACCAAAACGTCAGAGAAATAATTATTTGTCTTAATTATCCCCAAAACATCTGTTCTGCGTTTGTCACCACAACAGATTCGGGGTCCAAAGCTCATCTTGATTTCCTTTTGTTAATTGGACGACGCACAGACAAAAACAGCCAAATATAGAGTGAGAATTTTAATGAAAACTAGAAATAGTTCTGCGTTAAACCCCAAGCATAAGAGGTTGCATGCCTTTTAAATGAAAGAAGCTCCATTTAATGAGAGTCTATTTGCAACAGCAGGCATGGAAAATGTATTAGTCCATTTAGGAAGGAGCATCGCTACAGGGCCACTGTGTTTATACAGGAGACCTTATACACTGTTCATGGCCACTTGCTCACTCCCTTACTTTTCATACTTATCTCTCACTCGCACATGCACACACACATAGAAGCTCATGCACGACAGACCCAGGTCATTGTGAAAGGGCATCCAGCATTCCCAACATTCCCAGTGGTGCCTGGCATCCTTGCCTCTGTCAGTGAAGATTTGCCAGATCTTCTGCACACACACAGACACCAACACCCACACGCCCACACATAAAATTACCCACAACCTCAAATGAACAGCCACGAACCAAACTGCAAACATGAGCCGAAGCCTCACTCAAAGCCTGAACGCGCCAGTCAAACATCACCCAATTTGACCTCTTCTCTCTTCCCCTCACTCCCTCTCATTCATTATAATTAGCTGGAGGCTGCACAGGATCCCTGTATACTTCCAGTACTGTCACTGTATTCATGTAGCACTTCGCTGTAAATCCTGTAATCACCTCAAACTCAACAGGATGGACAAACTTCCTGACCTGTTTTGCCTCCGTGCAAAAAGAAAAACGGAGAAGGTGGAGTGGGGAGTTTCAAACAGATTCAGTCTCAGCAGGTCCTGAGAAGTACCAGCGTGAAGTGTCAAAGGTCGGGGGTGCACAATCTCAGTCAAGTCTCTCTGTCGATGTCTGTGCTTTTACTGGGGCTGCCACGAAGTAACAATTTCTCCATTAATCAATTATTTATTTGGTCTATAAAGTGTGAGAAAATAAAGAAAAATGCCCCATTACAATTTCTTAAAGCCCAATATGTTGCTGCCAAATAGTGTGTTACGTTCTGGACTCCACTGCCACTGTCACATAAAAAAGATCTTATTTATTAAATGACTAATTTCACTACTTTTTATTTATGACTGAAGACACTTTTTCCTTAAACAAATCATTTTGGTAGGTTTCTTTGCTAATTAATAATTCATCAGCCCACAACTGAAACACACAGTTCTCTGCTGAATTTGGCTCAGGAGCTGTTCAAACAGTTCAGTATAAAATCCACAAGCGGCACTTTCAGACTGACAGGAAAGTGATTCCCCTCTGCTCAACTATAAAGTCTGTTTATCTTCTGTTGGTCTGGCAGGAGAAACCCTCATTAGCATAACTCAAATATACCATATTCTGGATATAGACCTGAGCAAACACTGGATATATTAGATTTGTCGAGTGATCTGTTGGGCTTCCTGGGGAAAAAGAAATATTCCTTGACAAGGAATCAGGGGGATACTTTAAAAAATGACCAAGAGGTCTTTAAAAACCACTTTGCCTACAAGTGGGTATTAATATAGAATCCTTGTGTCAGTGTGACAAGATCACACACACAACCCTGTTTGTACTTCTATCTCAGTAAAGACACTCAGCGACATAATGGATTCCCTAGCCCCTCACCATAACCTTAACCATTCAAACTAAATGCCTAACCCTAATGTAAACCTAATTGTAACCCTAAAACCAAGTCTTAACCCTCAAAAAACCCAAAGTCAAAATGTCCTCACTCTGTAGGGCTTTACATGGTCCTCACAAGGATATAAGAACAGGAACACACACACGCACACAGCAGGAAGCAGGACTGGTAAAGTGTTGATGTGTTATCTGCCCCAGCAGTGGGCAACTCCTTCCAGTCTCTGCTGTCTTCATCTGTCCCCCACGAGCGCTGCAGAGGAGGCATCCATCCTCCACACCTGTCAGGGGTCACGACCCCCTGATCCTGCTCCAGATTGGCCCCCCCCCCCCGTCACTCTCTATACCAGGTGCTTTCATTTCACACCTCCACCCGTCTATCACCCTGTTCATCTGCTGCTCCATCTATCCACGCATCTATTACCAGCTATCTGTCTCTCAGTTTGAAGTGATGATCCCCCTGCTCATCTCCGGTCTCTGGACTTGATCATCAGGGCACTAACTTCACACCCACACACAAATATCCCTAAAGCTCCTGCTGCTGCCCGCTCTCCGACAATAACTGAAAAATGAGACGCTGAGAGGTTAATGAAAGCCTAAATTTAACACTGCTGCTCTGATCCTGCACAGACAAGTGGCTTCATTGAAAACTATCAGAGGAATTTGGAGATGGCTACTTAGCGCGCTAATAGGCTATCGTGTGGGTCTGCGGTGACACGCGAGGGATGAAACAGCCCGCGTTCTGGTGATTTGCGGACATAAATACTCCGGTGTGCAGCGGAACGAGAGATGCGGAGGAACTGAGTGGGAAAAGAAATGCTTCCTGAGCTGTAAGAGTCAGCCTGGGTCAGCTGACGGGTAAGTGAGTGGAAAAGCACGGGTCCCGCTCTGCAAATAGCAGGACTGGATTAAATTATCTACAAATCATCCGTGGGGTTTGGTTTGAATTAACTTAGGGTATTTACTGTGTGGTTTTTCAAGAAATACGGTTTTCTTCTCCTTTGCCACAAATATTAAATGACACAGGACAGATATTCTCTAAAGTGATTATCACTTTCTGGTATTTCCATTGGCAGGATGTGATCAAAAGAATTAGGACCAACAATAATAATAATCATCATCAAAATTACATCCGAGTACCAGGGTCTGTAGAGAGGCTGATAATTTGAGGTGATTGTACGTTGGAAGACAAGAGTGAGAGGTTGAGAAAGTCAGAAGAAGAAAGAAGGAGAAAAGATGAAAAGATGGGCTCAGTTCAGCTGATGGTTAACAAAAGCATTGAAGATCGTGTTCTACAGTGGTCTGAGATTTTTACTGTCCCATTTAATGGCCTTCAGCAAATGGCCCTGACATCTGTATTCCTACTTAAGAGAGAAGAAGAGAGGAGGAAAGAGGAGAAGAAAAGAGAAAGAAGGAGACAAGAACAGTTTTAAATCAAAGCTATATTTCTAATTATTCTGTTAACAGAAGTTTTGCTGTTATCAAGAAGACAAATTAATGCACAAAACAAAAAAAACTAAGATAATATTACGAATAAATTATAATTATGTTCTGAGAAGAGAAGAGATAGATTAGAAATGAAAAACAACAAAGTAAAGACACAGATGAACAATAAGTTGTAAAGAGGTGTGTCTAACAACATGCTGCCTCCCTCATTATGACTCTGAGCTGTTACAGTCGTCCGCAGTGGAAACATCTTGACTGAATCACAGCCTGAAAAGACCAGCGCGCCCGTCAAACGACAAGTGAGAGCCTGTGGATTGAAAGTGACAGTGGTGGTTTTGGCTGAGCCCTGCTCTGCCTAACCCAGTCAAACAAAGGATTTAAGAAGTCGGGCTGCAGCAGAGTTCTGGCTCTCGAGTTGGGACAAAAGTTTGAGATCAATTTAAGCATCAATATAGCGAAACAAAAATCTGTCAGAGGCATGACTTTCTGATTGGATGTGGTTAAAGCCGTTTGAGAAAATGTCAAGGGAACGCAGCAGAGGGAGCATATGGAGAGCTTGATGTCCGGCTTTATGTGTTAAAGCTGATTTAAACAAAGTTAAAAGTGTGGGTGTAGGGAATCAATATTTCTGTATTGGTCTTACAGTTGATGGCTGATCTTGATCGTTGTATTGTTTCCAGCTCTGGTTTTACTGTTAGTCCCTCTTGTTCAGATGTGACGTGATGAAAGGTGCCGCCAAGTAAAAATCTGAGCAGAGTCTCCTGCCATGCTAACTGCTCTACACAGACTGATGATTTGAGTGTTAGCATGCTAACATGCTCATATGTTTACATTTACATGGACAGTAATATTCTCACTTTTGACCTTATTCTGAATAAGACACTATTTCGAATAGATGTTTACACGAGTTGCTCGTAGAATAGTCCATTCATATTCCTGTTTACATGTTACAGAGTCTGATTATGACATCAAGTAGCATGTTGTACATGTTGATGCCACAAAAGACCATGAAAACTCCAATAGGGACGTTTAAGATTAAGATGGATCTTATCTGAGCAGAGGAGATAGGGAGGCTCATCCACTGGCCAGAAGGTCTGTGGTTCGATCCCCGGCTCCACTGAACCCAAAATGTCCCTTGATAACCCTGCCTACAGTGTCTGAATGGTGTGTGATGGACAAACTGTGTCTACAGCAGAAGTGCTGTATGCGTGTGTGCAAATGCGACTTGTACTGTAAATATGTCAGAAGTGGTCTATAAGGTATATAAGTCAATTTATCATAATGCAACTAAGATTATGTGTTAATTTGATAATGGCTTAACGTTATTTGGGCTATTGCTGTTGACATGGCAGCGTCTTATTCAGACTGTTGTCTTAATGGATTCAATATCAGAATATTATTTTTTTTAAAGTGATTTCAATTCATCCTGAAACAGAAAAACTGATCTTTACCAAATTTATGAAAGTCTCTTCAAGATCTGTTGAGATGTTCCACTTAAGGATTCATCCACTGGGGACAATGAATGTCTGTAGATAATTTCATGGTAATCACAAATTACCAATAATGGTCCCATCACAAACCCAAATGTTTTGGCTTTTCTTTGCCTTTACTCTTAGACTATATGTCAAAAGAAGTAAACATATTTATGTCCAGTAATTTTATCAGATGGAACATTTTAACCTGTTCCTGCTAAAGGAGGAGGCCCTCTTCTTCTTTACGACAGCCAGATGCAGGTTCTATTGGTCAGAGCTCCTGATGCTTTCCGGAGCTGTCTGCAGTGTGTGAGCTCACTTCCACGACCCTGCACACATGGGCTGCACTTGCAGAACACATCTAATCAGAGACAGGAGCGCGAGAGCACCTTAAGTGTGCGCACATGTCTATTTATGCCAGTGTGCGAGAGAAACGTCAATGAAGAACAGCACTGAAAAATTTAGTTTTTTGAAATTCACTTAAAGAAGAGCCGTGTTAAGCCCCCCCCCCCCCCCCCCACCCCTCGCCCCCCCTCAGTGTTACCACAATACCACACCACATAGCACAAATGTGGTACCGCAGCACACAAGACTAAAGAGCCTGCTACCACACGCACAATCACAACCAGCAGGAGAGAGGGCCGTGGTGCGGCTCTCCTATGCCGGCAGCAGACGGTTTCTGCTTCATATAGGGTATCCAAACTATAGGATGAAAAGAAAGAGGGATAACTGGTGGCTGGAACGAGGCGAGAGAGGACAGACAATAGGCTCATTCTGTGGCCCTCAGGGGGAAAAGAGGAAAGAAGACAATCAGTTTCCTCTTTTCCCTGCTCCTTTCTACACCTCCTGTACATGGGACGTTCTGTGGTGTGGGTTAGGGGCGGGGGGGTCTACAGTCACTTGGGGACTTGTCTTCCTTATGGGGACAAAGAGCAAGTTCCCATAATGTAAATCATTTCATTTTAAGAAACGACTGAAAGTCATTGTAATGTCTTCTGAAGTCATGGAGAAGTAATGTGTGTGTGTGTGTGTGTGTGTGTGTGTGTGTGTGTGTGTGTGTGTGTGTGTGTGTGTGTGTGTGTGTGTGTGTGTGTGTGTGTGTGTGTGTGTGTCTCAAAGTCTTCATGGGTTTGCTGGGTTGCATCCAAATTCTGTACACATATGACCATGGCTGTGCATGTATGTATGTGCATGTACTGTATTGCACTGCATGTGTGTGTCAGCACGCAAGCTTTGCCTTTGTGTACATATTCATGTACCTGTTTACACTGGCCCCTGTGGTGAAACACGTTTGTTTGCTCTTTATAACCAGGTTACTCGTCCTCCTCAGGGCCTTTTTGTTTCATGCTTTTTGGGTCCAAGAACAGTTGGACTAACTCGATTAGGCTCCAACTTCAACGACAACCGAAGTCGAGTCCAGTATCAATGCCTGAAGTCAGATATTGGTCCAAGGGGCCAAGGCAGTGTGTGTGTGTGTGTGTGTGTATAGAGGCTAAGTGACTGATGATTGACAGTTGGGAGACATGTAAACAAAACACAAGAGTGACAGACTGACAAGGGGACAGATGGACAACTTCAGGACCACTGCAGGTCATCTGATCCTTTTTTTGTGAAGGGCCATTTGACCCCCTTCAGAGGACGGATCAGGCCGATCACAGACCCCTCATCGCCCCATCAGTTCTCCTGCTGCTGCCCCCTGTTACATCCTGCCCCTTATGTTTGCACTGGTGGAGGAAGTATTCAAACATTTTACTTAAGTAAAAGTACAAATAAATGTATCGCAGTTAGTATTTGCTGTTAAATATACATAAAGAATTAAAAGTACTTGCTGATTGAAGCCTAATGGAACCATTGACTGTGCCCACTTTAATATCCTGTTTAATACAAGAATAATAAAGACGCTGCCGTAAGGAATGCAGCAGATGATGCTACTGAAAAAATTAACAATAATAAACAAATATATGAGTTATACATAAATATTCTAAACTAAATTGTATTATTTCTCTTCCCACTCTATATTCCAACAGAGGGGACGCCCCCTCTAAGTGCAGGTGACTGAAAAAAATATTGTTTCAAGAGTTGTTTGAGCTGCTAGTTGTATTTTTTTATGATTATATAGATCTTCTTATGTCTTGCTCTAGGTGTCTTTTTCTGCTTATGGAGTGAGAAGAGGAGATGCGGGTCCAGGGGAGGAGGTGTGGGTGTAGTTGCTCTGTCATCCTGTTTTGGACACACTGAACAGGACTTGTTTAGGGTTTAAAGTTTCGTCCAGGAGACATTATGTGGCTCCACTCTTGCTAAAAGGTCAGGAGGTCGTAGGGTTACTGGCTGAGGATTATTGGTGGACAGCAGAGGCTGGACAAACAACAGCAGAGATGCTGATCTCCAGAAAACATCTAAAACTGAGCTGAGTGAACTTGAGTCATTACTACGCCCAAACCCTTGTGTGATCTTTTTCAACGGTCTGTCAGCGGAGTGGACTATTTACAGATATGGGACTGGTTAAAGTAACAGGAGGGACCAACATGGGGCAAAAATAGACACAAGCCTGCAACAACAGCTGTCTTTGTGTCGCAGTCCACACTGAGCTAAATATACTCGACAATCGTTCCAAGACATCAAAAACTGATGTTTCATATTTCTCCCCCACTCTCCTCCCCCTCATCTTCATCACAAGCCATATTCATATTATCTACGACAGGGAGGTGTTTTAATTTGTCTGTTAGGGGGATCCAGGATTTATTTCATTTCTTTGATCTGGTGTTTTTCAACATTTTTCAACAAGGAATAATTCATGGATCTTGATTGAAAAGAATCAGGCATGTTGAAGGGACTGATACTCATAAGTATGTACAATTTGGTTCAGACCCAAATAGAATATTATTAAATTTCAATGTGGTTTTCATGTGGGGCCTTTTGGGCCTTGGCAGAGGAATGTGCTCCCTTAGTGCCATTCTACTATTAATGCGGATTATTAAGAGATCTTGTTAACTCTCACTCCTGAGGTCCCCCCAAAAAAACAAGCACAGCTGCTTTGCACTGTTTTTGCTTTGTCTTGATCGTGTTAAACACACAGACACACACACATGTAAATTCACATGAAAAGCATTCACGCCCCAGCGGAGAGACCCAGCTTTGAAATGTTAGGTCTACTGTCATGTCTGGGACACGGCCCTGGGGGAAACATGAAAGACAATCGCTCAGTTTAGAAGGGCTAGTATTAATGAATGTGGTCAAAGAGCAAGCGAGAAACAGAGGAAAGACATAGCATTACATGGTAAAGCCTGACCCCACTTTACTGAGGTCCTGCTGAGACGGGGGGAGGAGGACGAGGGGTAACGGGGGAGATGTAGAGGAGGCAGTAAAGTCAAGAGCAGGAGGGAAGACGCCACACAGGAGGAGAAAAATGATCTGAGGAAACCACAAACATGAGGAGATTGTTTGAAAAATAGAGACTAATGGATGGAGCGATGGACTCGGAGGAGCTGGGGAGTGAAAAGATGAGCTGAAGCAGGAAGGAGATATTGGGAGGTGAAACGAGGGGGACGGAGAGGACACAGAGGCAGAGGGGATCGAGGGGTTTGGAGGAATGCGAGCGAGGCAGGGAAAGGGGTCAGCTCAGGAAGGCTTCCAGCTGTGCTCCCTCCACTCTGATCTTATCTGGCCCCTCCTTCCTCCCTGCGATCTCCAGCACTCATCTTCCCCTCTGTCCACCTGTACCTCCAGTAGCCCAGAGTGTCTTTGTGTTTCACCTGCTTTGCCTATAAACGCACAGGACGCACAATATACATAAACTCGCAAGGACACACAGGAATTCATGTGCGTTTGGAGCTGAACCCCCGGGACAGGAAAGATAAGCATCTGGCTACTTACGCTCCCCATTTACGGTCGTCTGTCTTTCCGATATAGGAGGAAACAGACGGACAGAGCCAATGAAAGAGGAAAGACTTAATAAGAGGCATCAGCTGATCTGCCGGAGAATTCATTGTTGTATCTGTCTGATTCGATCACAGCATTGGTCGCAAATAAATCAACACATCTACTTGACATGTGCTTGTTTAAAAGGCCCGGTGGGATTCTTGCTTCCTAAATGTGCCAGGTAACAAATGCCTCCCAACAGTCCGCTCTGTGCTTTGGAGAAAATATAAACCAGGAGAGCAAGACGGAGGAGTTTCAGAGAATTACAGTAGTTGGGCTCCTCAGGGCTGGACGCTGGCAAGGACAGACAAGCAGTGATAATAAATATGCAGTGAAAATCCATCTGCACGTCAATCTGACAGAGGATGTTTTAAAAAAGTTTAAAGTTAAAAAAAAAAAACGCCATGGCAAACACTCATGTTCTCTCTGTGCTACTTTGAGAGAAAGTGAATAGCAGAAAAAAAAAAAAACACTACACAAATATTGTGTTTGGCTTTGTGCTGGTACCGATGTTTTCCACCAGCGGAGAAAAATGGATTAGGATAAGTTTACAGACCCACAGCGCTCAAAACTACATCGCAGATGTCCAACAACACACAAAGCAGCAGCGAGGTAATACTAACTATAACTTATAATCGGAGAAGAATGTAGGATCTGGCATTTTAGAGCAGTAGAAGTATTTCTGCTGTCGATCTGCACATAAGCTCGGATCAATCAGGGCCTTGCATAAAAACAAGTAACGAGTCCTCTGCTTTGTAAAAGAAAATACATAAATCCTGCAAAAGAAATAATAATCGTGCCAAAAATCCGACCTCCCGTCTCTATGCCTCCGACAAATAAAATCGTAATCATCCTCGCTAATTTGATCAGCCGTACTTTTCTCCTGCGTGTGTGTAGACTTTTGTTTCTTTGTAGATGACGTTGTGAGTCGAGCCAATTCTCCCAATTAAAAGTGTGTTAGCGAAGCACTTAGCACGGGCGGTTTGGCTCTTGAAACTCAACATGTTTTACCATAAGCAGCTTGATTTAAGTCGAGTCTCCTTTTGATTTCGCTCTTTAAAAAGGGGCCAATTTGGGTCGTTATAGCCCTTTTTACATACTCTTCATGGATTTATTCCTTGCTTTAAACAGCCAAACTCTTTGTTTAGAGTTTAAAAGCAATCATACGAGGTCTGGGGCAGAGCAGGCAGCACCACGGGCCAAGAGGGTGTTGCAATAGTAGCATATTTGATTATTGAGACAGGAGAGTGCAAATTAAAGTGACACGGAAACAAATTGCAATTCCATCCCATATGTACGCTTCATCTTAAATTCTTTCCTTTCTCTTGATCAGAACAACATTAGACTCTCTGACATTCCCTCCTCCTGCCGGGGCCCTGCTCGTCCCCCGTCTCTGCCCTAGTTCCACTTCACACAATCAGAACCACATTGACGTGAGAAAACACCCAGAGTGAATAAACAAGACCCCCCCCCAAAAAAAGGACCTGTTCAGTTCCAAAAGCTATTTAAGAAGTATTAACAGCAAGTAAAACAAAGACAGCGCCATAAAAATGTGCGTGTGCCTCTGGGTGTTGATGTGCGTTGCAGTGTGTGTTTGTACATGTGTGAAAGCATTTGTTGTCTCTGTTGCCTTGTAAAACCGCAGCAGCTCTCCACAACTTCATCTCTTTCTTGTGTGTGTGTGTGTGTGTGTGTGTGTGTGTGTTGTGTGACTCTGCAGCCTTGACACACACACAAAGTGTGACACGAGCAAACACATGTTTAAGTGCGCACAGTCATTGGAACACACTGACGCATGTCTGATGTTGCAGCAACTTCAAGATCCAATCCATCTAAACTAGTGTTTCCCATTAATTATCTGGAAAGTGGCGGCCTGCCATACTCTCATCTGTCACCCAACAGTTTCATGAGGAATCGACTTGGTGTTTTGTTGCATGATCACTCGTGTACTTGCGCTATCGTCCATCCACACAGAATTCATAGTTCAGCTGCAGTTGTTCGCATACCTGCAAGTGGCAAAGCAGTTCTCTCTTCTCTCTCATACGAGAACTTGTCTTTTACTCTTTAGTCTGTGTACCCGTCACTTGAGAATCTGTTGCATTGTACATTCATGAATGCACGTGCACCCCAACTACCTGAAACCCTGCATGGGCTGCAAAAGGACTGGTGGGTAGATGTGACTTTTGCAAAGTTGAGAAAAGAAAGTAGGGCAAAAACAAAAAATGGGGGGAAAAGACGTTTGAATGCAGTCAGAGAGAGAGCGAGAGAAGGAGAGGAAAGAGAGATGGTGGACCTGATAGATTATCCACATGTTCAACCCCAGATATTCCATGTGTAACCCGACCTGACTGGACATCTGTGATATACTCTCCTGGCTCCCAAAATGCACCCAGGACTCATTTTATTATGATTCTTGAGTGGAACAGCAAATATGCAGATAAGAAGTCCCCATGGAGGCTGGCAATGGAGATGGGCTGTTTGGCTGGTATGCAGAAATGTGAGAACGAACACACACACACACACATATATGCACACGTTCATACATGAGAAGTGCACCACACATGAGGTGGGCCAACATGCAGGCCCACACATATAGACGCAAAATGGAACTGCAATGTTTGCCCAATATGTAGAAAAACTGATGGAAAGCAGATTTTTTTTAAAAGGTTTCAACATCGGCAGTTATATTTTTTCGCTGCACTAAGTTTCTTCATTTCCTCCAACCTCATTACCCCCCCACATCTGCTGCCTCCATCTGGCTGAGGCCGCTAAACAGCGAGCCGCGGCAGCAGCGACGGCGTTCTCGACAGTCACCGAGTGTTTCAATTCAGTGGTGACAAGCCATTGTGTGCGACCACCACTGTGCTCTCATTAACACATATTTAACACCCATTATCGCACTGTCACTGCACCAACGGCCTGACAATCTGCTGGCAAACATGCACACGTGTAATCGGCGATATACTGCACGCGTGAACTGACACTCGGACACACGCACCTGGCCGGTGTCCGGCCGAGGTAAAGAAAAGTCATGTTGACATTATGGTGATTAGGTTTAGCTACCCGCATGACATGGCAATGCAAAATCCATAAGTCTGGATAAAACGTCTGGAAAATCGCTTACAGGCATTTTCCAGACTTTGCATTTCACATATGAAGAATGTGGGAGGAGACTGTCGAGGCGTTCACAGCAACACGATAATCTCCATGACATTCAGACGAGGCGGTGGAGCGGGCTACGGAACATGACGTCAATTCTGCTGCAGAAAGTGTATGTTTTCAGAATATCAAACTGGGACATTTGCTTCTTACATACAGCCCCTGAAGCTGAGAGTTTAAGTGCAGACACTGTGGTTCGATGTTACGTCGCAGATGTGCTACACGCGCCTGGAAAGACGAGGAAAGAACAGCTGTATGTCTTGGCCGGTAAACTCTTGTATTTTGAGAATTAAGCAGATTGCATCTTGTTTTAAATCACTTGATATTGACCAAAACCCCCCAATGATTCATTGTTTCCTTTATTGAAAATGCAAATATATAATTATCCAATTATTCTTTCAAAATGTTAGTGAAATACAGCTGCCAGTTATAAAAGCAGGAAATTAGCATGTGGACACACCTGAAGATGTACTTAGTTAAACCCCCCCTTCTTCTTTCCATTGTGTTTACAGTGATAACCACCCCCCCCCACCTCACTCCTGGCTGAACTTTGGGTTTATGTATACATACGGAAAACGGGCTGATACACTGTGGAGGCACAGCAGCCTCAGGGCATCCAGATCCCTGCATTAAATATACACTCGTCCAACCATAAACACAGACAGGGATGAAGAGAAAGACAGAGATACATCACTGTAAACACAGTCAGAAGCCGAGACAGCGGAGGGACATTTTTTTTATAAATAAGGGATTAAAAAAAAGGACAAAGACTGGTTTGGAAAAGGCTAAATGGAGAAAGAAAGCAGGCCAGACACATGTAAATACACCCCGCTGCCCAAGTGGTGGTGTTAAGTTGTTGAGAGCTGCTATCCTGCGCTGCGCTGCGCTCCAACACTGCCGTCGCCTCCCTCTCCTGACAGAATAACATGGACCAGTGATGCTTAGGGCTTGTTCAAACGTTTCGGGCCCAGTTTTTACGAGCCGGGCTCTCATTAAAGAGGTGCCGGGAGAGTGACGAGCCTGTTGTGGGGCTTTTACGCTGAGCAGGAGCGTGTTCGGCTCAGCGAGGAGTGGACCATATGCCGGGTGTCAGCGAGGACCCTGCTGGCCCCATCCCCCCCCCCGGCTCCTGGGGAGAGATGCCTCCCTCCAAACCTGATGCAGGGAGGAATGAGCGATAACCTCTGCTCCAACTCTGCCTCCCTGTTTGTCTGGGTTCACGGTCAGAGATGCTATCTATCCAATAAATTCAGGTGTGTTCGGTGTGAGTCTGGTGCTGCAGCTGGATTGAGCCTCACTACATTCCTGATGGATTAAGTGGGCTGCAAATGCCAAGGTAGAGGCCGACACGGGAAACCCATTTGTGCGGATCTTTATCCATTTGGGGCATCTCAACAGATGCTGGGATTCAACTAAAGCCTGTTTACATGCTTCATAGGTTTGCAAGTGACAGCATTATCTTTCTTATACAATTAGTCCAGAGTCTTCCTGTCCTGTAAATGCAGATAAAGGATAAACAGGTCTGGACATGGCACTGCCGGGTTTCAGCGAGCGATCGGTTGACCTCGCGCTGCCGTCAGCCAGACAGACGCTGGTGGTGTTAAAGAGTTTTTTTCTGCTCGCCCGTTAAAAGGCTATTCACCTTGTCACCTGCCACTTGTGATAATTAAAGAAAACATCATAATAGTTTCCACATTGGGCAGCGTGTCTGCTCAGCTCGCTACGCTCTCGCCTCTCCTGCTCTGCTCTCACGACTATATTGGTTCTTGCTGAAAATACGGCGTCCCTGTGAAAATATACGTACTCTCAAAATATTTTGACACAGACTGATTGTTTGCGATATTCGAGTAATCTATTATGGCTTTGTCATATTTTATTTTAGGGGCCTTTCTTCGTGGCCAAAAATAAGTTTACCACAGTTGTTTTTGAGAGAAGGGGTTATCCAAACATCCAAACTACTCGTGTGCGGTAATGGTTTCAGATGCATTTCCTGGAAGGAGAACCTACAATTCACTATCAGACAATGCATTTTCTTTTTTCAAAAGGGACAAATTAAACGCGAACTGTTTTTTTTTTACTGCTACTTCAGTCGCAAATTTATTGCAAAGCTGCACTGTGCTCCTACAGCATTTATAGTTTGTAGCCTCCCTCAGTACAAGAATGTCTTTGAGTGCAACATACATAACATGGACGTCTGCCAAGTCAACAGATTCTGTGGCTCCACATACACCGTGAATGTGTTTCTGTGGCGGTGCTCGCAAATCAATTCAAGACTGAGGAAGTAAATCACTCTGCTGGATGCTTTTGATGCACACTGCTCCACTGAAAACAACTGGTGTTTTGAACTCATCTGCATCACACAAAGCATCTCTGTATGGAAGGCACCGGATCAGACGTTCCTTTGAAAGCAACGTGCAAAAATAACCACTTATTTAAGATAAAGTGTACAATAGTTGTCAAATGCAGAATTCGATCACATGTCTTTGTAACTATGGTGATAAGGAATCATCTGGTTCATGTTAACGTTGGGGGTGTGTAAGAGAATAATCCTTGTTTTGTATCCTAGCACCACTATAGGAGCTGTGCAGGTCATGAGAAAACTGTGCTCCTTCATTTACGTAAAAAAATAAACAGGCCGTGCATATCGGCTGTTGCTCAATCGCAGCCTCTTTTTGGAAGTAACTCTTTGCCAAGTGGTGACGACACTTTAAGTACGAACACGTGCAGGCGAAATCCTTTAAATAACTTATAATTTGTGCTTCCTCCGACAACCGCTCCACATCATTTCCTGCTCCCACTGATCAGGCAACTCTCACAGTGGATGTGACACTATGTCAGTAATTACTTTCAGTGTTGTAACTGACTGGATCAGTCTTCTCCAAAAAGTTCTTCTTGGTTGCTGCTGCGTCTGTTCTGCAATGTTTTACTGCAGAGACGAACCCCAGTGGAAACCAGTGGCTGAAACACGTCTCTGTATAACGCTTTGACTCGACTTGTCCTGAGCTTCACTGGTTGGCATCAGACCCTTTGCTCCTGTGTGTGTTCCTGACATCGTTGTGTGTGTTCATGCTGCCGACTGACCAGCCTGTGTCCAGCTGTTGATTTTCCAAATGGCAGAACGTCTGCGCCGCTGTTAAAACACTGGCTTCACAAAGCCAACTTTAATAAGAAGGCTGATGAGAGAAGGAGAGGGGAGGGGTCTGGACGTGGTTTACAGGTAGGTGATTGAGCATAGTGTGTGTGTGTGTGTGTGTGTGTGTGTGTGTGTGTGTGTGTGTGTGTGTGTGTGTATCCTGCAGGTGGTGTTATAAGGTGGAGATTTACACATTACTGAGTCCAAACACCACATTAACTACTTCTTAGAAAATAACTACCAGCTAAAGCATTTACGTAACATTTTCCACAGCACATAACAAAGCTAATATTACAAACACGATGCTAATAACTTGATAATAAATGATCTTTAACTAGATAGTTTCCATCATTCAAAACTTCATGAATTTCTCTGTGTCTGCAGATATAAATAAAACAGTGACACCTACATTTCTAAAAGATATCTGCAGTTAAGTTTAATTTGTATTATTTAACTACTGCTATTTTCATACTTCAGGATTGCTCACTGACTTCCTGTTTACAGTGTTTCCTAGCAACCAATTCACACATTACTACAATAGTTACTGGCGAGGACCTTTTGGCTGTGTCCTGATTCAGAGGCCACCTCCGTCAGAGGGCAAACGAAGAGGGCCGCCACAGAGAAAGTCTTGATGCCCCTTGTTTGTTTAACACGTGAACCCTTAGATGTCCACTTGAGTTGAAGCCTGACTCTTCCATTTTAAAAGTGTAAGCATCAGACGTTTTGGTCTCTCCACTTGCCTTTGCCATTATCTCTATGAAAAGCAATTTGTCAATGAAGTGCGATAAATCCTGAACAAAAGGAAGGAGGCCTTTGAAGGAGCCTTTGAAATGGGACAGTCATAGTCCTCTGAACCGGGACACAGCTACTGTCACTATAATTTAACAACAGTTCAACTGAGCACAAAGCAGAGATGAGGAACAGGCACCAGATGGTCGGTGAGCTCACTTCTCTCAAACTCCAAATCAGACTTGTTTTATCTTCTAGTCTTCAGCCTCAACCAACAATGACTCAAGTGACATCACGAGTGATTTTCACTCAATCACTGTATCGAGTGTTAGACAGTTACTGAGAACGAGGGAGGACGTGTACACTCAAGCTTAGACGTCCAAATAGCTGGTCCGTCGGTCCTGGAGAATGCAGCCCATCCATGGAGAAGAAACTCTTGAACCCCAAATCTATGATCAAGTGACTCAGCCTTTGACAGACTCAACCATCTCCAAACTAAATATCTCCAACTGGCCGAGAGGCAGCATTCCCCCTCTCCTTCTACAAATAAACGCAGCACACTCGAGCTTCCAAATAAGAACAAGATATCAGGAAGAGTCGCTCTTTTCTTATTCCCCTCTCACAGTGACCACGGGGGAATAACAGACACCTCGGCTGAAGGATAAATGTCACCCGAGGACACAAAGCTCACAGCTGTGCACGGAGCTGCTGTCCATATGACAGTGAATGAAAGGCTGGGTGCGAGAAAACAAGGAAGAAGTGTCTTAGGCTACTTCCTTTCCGACAGAGTCCACCATATGATCACCACCGAGGACGTTAAGAGCTCAGATTCAAGATAATGCAAACATCGTGGTTCAATAGCTGTGACAACTCCATTCTGCAAATAAAAACTGGGCTGACGACTTCATCTCAACTCCACCTGACGATGTGAAGCAGCAGGACAGAAAGCATTTTGGATATTAAAATTATACCCAACTATTTTCTTTGGTTTAAAGTCTCCTTTCCCCTGCAGCATGAATATAATAAGCCACCTGGATTTTCAGCCACAGGATACTCTGTTCATAACTTACTTCATAGACCCTGAACACACACACACACACACACACACACACACACACACACACACACACACACACACACACACAGACAGAGTATAAGGAACTCGAGACTCGCACACGTCCACATGCAGAGTTAGTTATGTGCTGCTCTCCAGCATATTAATACTTATAGAAATTGCCTACAGCCTATTGCAGTGGAACAAATCTAAAATGGGACCTCTTATGAAAACAAACTTCCTGGACTTATTGTTTTAAAATGGTGGTTAATGGATCGTACATGGCCTATTCGTTCTCTCCGTGGCGATAGATTGCACAGGTAGCTGCAAGTTTCCTGTCTGATTTATTATGGCTTTTTAAATAAAACGCTGCCCTGGGGGGGAGTTGGCTTCATTGTGGGTCTCCGTCTCTTTAAAGCCAACTTTCCCCATCTCCTCCTCCAGGTGGGAGAGCAGGAAGCTGGGACGGGAGAGCCTCCCCTCTGCCTCCTGGGCGAGAAGTTGATCCCCAGACAGGGCGGATAACACCAGCAAACCGCTGATGGGCTCCGCACAGGACGCTGCACTGGATTTCTCAGCCTATTAAACATCGGTCTAGTGCAGACAGTGGGATATAATAATAATCCTCCATGTATGCAGGAATTTTGCGGCACAATAAAAACACAAAATGGAGCTGAGAATTCTTGTGAACAAACGATTGTTGTTATGTGCAAATGTGAAATACTTCAGGACACCCCGCTGTGAGCCTGCGCTCTCAATTATATAAAAACACACAAAACACATGTATGAGGTTCTGTGCTCCCATCCAGAGCATTAATGAGCTCTTATCTGATGGAAATGGATCCGACTGCACAGCCAGAGGTCTGACCTCCTGCCCTGATATCCAATAAAACCAAACACTCAGATACTCTGCGCCGAGTCCATAGGAACCCCCTCTTTTGGTATTCACCACCTCAGAACTTGGGCTTTTCAGAAAAAGTCCAAGATGTTTATATATTTGTTGATTATGAAGTTTAATTAATTGGGATTTTAGTCATATTGAGTTTTTCCTTAATAATTTCAGGCCTCATGTAAGTGTAACTGCAAGTATTCAACCTTTCACTCTTTTCTATCTTCATGTGCTCTTAAGTCTTCATACTGAGTATTCTTATTTTATTATGGTACATTTTCTTCTTTATCACATTGCAACTGAAATAACTGGTGTGACAAACATCTTGAATCTTAGAAAATCTCTGAGGAACATGCGGATATTCCCCGACAGTCTCATCTTTTCCCTCCATCATTATGTCTTGGCATTTCATGAATTTACGTTACAGGCCTGTTAGTTTTCTAAACCGTTCGTCTTTGTGGCTTCTAGACACCAACAGTGATGTCAATATTAGTGTCCATGTTGCCATTGCTTAGCAGCAGTGTTCTCACCTGAACGGCAAGCAGCACGTACACGACTTCCCACATCGTAACCTCGAGCTCAGGAGTTCCATCTGAAGGCAGCATCAGTCCCCACTGTGACTCAGGTCACTTCAGGACACGCAACTGTGTTTAACTTTGCCAAATATATTGGATTCATCATTTATTTTGTCAATAAATGAATTAGGAAAGTTGAGAATTCTTCTATTTGCTTGTATTGAGCGACCGACAGCTCTAACTCCAAGTATAAGTACTCTAGAGTCATAAACGTCAAAGAAAAGCAGCAAATGAGTGTGAACTGCTTTGTTTTAGCACCTTCGCCTGCTGCAGTTACTGCTGGATGACGATGGTCTGGCATTTAGTTCTGGGCCTGTGCCCAATTGTGGGCAGACGTTGTGCCCCCTAGTCAGCATCAGACCTGTTAAAGAGCCTTTAAATGCAAATTGCAGAGATGACAATACACTCCCTCTACACGGACAAACACAGCCCCCACATGGTTCTAGTTATCCAAGGCACCATAAAGGTGGTATGTTCATGTGTACGTAATGGATGTGTGCGTACGTTTGTCTGCGAGCATGCGTTGTGTGTCTGTTGAGGGAACAGGCGGGTGCTAATTGCAAACACCTGAAGCTTGTAAGCAGAGTTGGACTCTTTGACATAGTTTTCTTTTACGACGGCTGGATGTGTCCGTGAGCACAGAGGTGTCACAAAGCTGCTTCCACAGATAAATGTCCAGAGTCTGAGTCTGTGCTTGAAGTTTATTTACTGACAGGGACTGCGCTTCTCCAGCAGTGACAGAAAAACGACTTATTTCTGCCCAAAGGAAGTTCTTCACTTCAAGTGTCAATAAAGAAATTCAACATCATTTCCACTAATGCAGCTGAAGTGCTGCCCCCTGTTGGGCCCCCTGTCTTCATGCACGCTGAATGATGAGCACCCTGATGCGGAGGGCAATGCTGCTCATGCTGTGTGGTACTCTCACACAGACAAGCAGAAATACCTTGGCCTGTGATCGTGGTGGTGAGAGATTCAAGTTTCAGGTGGCGAGCGCTGGTGCTAAAGGGAGAGAAGAGTCTCTTCTTACAGTGGCGTGTTGAGAGAGGTACCTCTGTCGGCCCCTCAAAGGCTCACTGGCTGAAACTCACCCACACGCATGGGACCATGATGCAGCTCGTACGCTCTCGCACAAGGACGCAGATGCACGCACAGAACGAGGCTCGGGTAAATGCACATAGTCAAATTTTACATCCGTCACATGAGCAGCACTTGGCACAAACACATGCACGCCCCTGATAGTACCCAGCTCACGTGGCTTCTTACGCTCAAAGCACCAAGAAAAAAGGTTTATCGTCGGAGAAACCCTCTAAAAAGAAAAAGCCTGTATTTCGCAATCTAATTGAACATGAATAAAACACATGTCCACAGGCATTTGGTTGCATCAAAGCCACAACACAAAAAATAGCCTTTTGTTTCTGCAAAATCAAACGTCCATTTTTAAAAAAGACCAGAAACTGAAATGAAAGGACCCGAAATAGTTGTGGAGGGATTGTATTTCAGTGCCAGAACAGTGTGATTACACAGCAGTGTAGTGAAGCGGACAGAAAATGGGAGGCAACATCTGAGAATACAACAACAATAATAATAATAATAATAATATCTATAGAAGCAATTACATTCAAATGTACAAGTAGGACAGTGCAGGCTGATCTAATCATGTATACGCCTGATTATATTTCTCCTGAGTCATGCTTGGTAGGAATGGAACGAACCCAAGAAGTGCAACTGTAGCAAAGACCTGCAGCTTTCTCCAACAGTAACACTCCTCCGGCCACTCAGACAGAGCAAGCAAGCGAACTTGGCACCGCACACCTCAGACTGGAAAACAGAATGTGTTGAAAGCGGGCCAGAAATTCCACGAGTGAACGTTTTCACCTGTTCTTGTTGTTGCAGGGCTGTTCACACCCGCAGACAAAGCAGGAGAGAAAGAGAGAAAAACAAGAGGAGCCAGGGAAGGAAATTCTCCCGAATCTGCACATAAGCATCTCAGAAACTTGACCTGTACGTCTTGAAATCTTCTCGATCCAGCACTCGAGTTGAGGGAACCCACAAAAAAAGAACATGTCGAGAACATTGACTTACATTGATTTCCTGGACACTTACTGTACCATATCATACCTTAACCATAGTTACTATTGCGTCAACTTAAAATGTAATGATTTAAATTAAGGCTTTTTGCTCCCATAAGGAAGACAAGTCCACATAATGTGAGCAGATTCAGATCCACACACGCACACACACTTGCTGCAAGTTACAGGATTTCTCTTTCCATAAATCAGAAACTTTCCTTTCCATGGGTGAGGGGTTAAAATAGCCCATGTTAACCATTAAATGCACTGCTGATCAGTGGGTCACACCCATCACGCATCATCAATATGCATCAACACCTAGGAGCGCACACCATCAAATATCTAACTTTACCCAGAATAGAAGAGATTGCATTTTCCCCCTCACTTCACAGGTGTGACAGGAGCGTCTGCGTGTGTAACATGATGCGGATCACACACTGTTCTCCGCTCCAGGAACTATCACAAGCCCTGTAATGAACACCACAAGCCAAACGTAGCCAATCTTGGCACACGGCTGCTCCGTGTATTAAAGTGATAAAGCATCCCCCACTGACACAGGGCTGCAGGGCCCAAGGTGGTCGACCCAACCCCACTGGCCTGCAGAGTGCTGAGCCACCCGCTGCATATAAAAGGCCCAACACAGGCTTAGGGTGTTGTAATCCCCCCCCCCCCCCCCACACACACACACACAGAGAGAAAAGTATATGCAAACATGCATTTGGAAAGTTCAGGAGTATAAACAGCATCACAAACAGAGACACAATCAGTCAGTCAGTCAAGCTTAGACTGAACTTCTCCCCGAGATAAGAACTGTATCTCAGTGTATTGCTTGTTTTGTTTATGTCAGTTGCACTAATGCTGCAAATAACACACACACTTACGTACCTGGAGGACAGGAGCACTCTTGACCAGCATCCCTTGCTGTTCGCGCTTTCGGCATCAGCACCACCACTTTCTGCAGACACACATTCCAGCGTAAGACCAAAATCCCACTTCACACTGCATGCAAACTCTCAATGCACAACACTGTAAGCGATAGTTTTCGTTTGATTTGGTTTGAGCAAGATGTGCGCCACCGAATCGGTCAGAGTCACTGGAACAGATTGATATCATTACACTGGAAACCCACGAACTGTAATGAGATGAAAACCATCACGTTAGCTTTCACTGACAATTACGAGATAATCACATTTCTCTCGTTACATGTAGCTCGAGAAAGAAAGGGTTTCCTCGGTCTCTTTCCCACGTGTTTAAATCAAATTAATGTCAGCGTCTATCATCAGTGGTTATGTTGCCCTGTAAAGAGCTTTAGCAGTAAACTAATTGGCCAGCTGCATGCACGGCTCATCCCTAAGGTCATGCATTTAAAAAAGGGACAGCTTTTACGAGGAATTGTTAGAGTACAGCTCCCAAACAGTGCCAAGTCTGCGCGTCTGCAGAGCCTCGCTGGATTCCCTGTCATTACGCACACTTTACGCACAGCCGAGCAGCGCGTCTCTCAGAGGTTCCTGTGAGCCACATGTCTATGGTTTTAATTAAATCCTCAACAGACGAGATGTATACCTCTTCCACGAGCCTCCCTATTGGGGCGCTCAGCTCTGGAACCAGGGTCCCGTCCTCGTTTAGAAAAGCCCTGTGCGGCGGGCTGAAGACGGACGCCTTGTCCATCTCCATCTGCAGGCGGGTCTCCAGCTGGAAGGTCTTGAGGCTCATGAGGAGACACACGGCGATGGAGCTCAGGGACATGAGCAGGCAGAGAGCGACGGGCAAACCGGGCAACCACCGCTGGACCGCAGACTTGGGGGCACACTGGCACACCGGCTTACTCTCCCCGGCTGACTCGCTGGCTGTATCCATCCTGCTTCAGGGTTTAAAGTTGGCAAAACAACTTGGTTTTTTTCTTTGTGTTGCCCTTCAAGCCAATTGCAATTAGCCTCTGTGGACTCCCTAAGCAGCGCTGTTAACACATTCACAACACCCAGCTCCAGTTCACCAGGCGCGGGGTTCAAAATGAGTCTTGGAACAGGAGGCGGTGCGCACCGGGTTGACGCCGCGCACAGATGGGAGCGATCTGGGCACTAATGACAGATGAAGCGCCTGCTGACTCGCGGGGTCGTTGTTTTTCCTGTTGAGGAGCAGCCGACGTGCGTGTGCGAGCGCAACTACAAATGGGTCCAAATGTTTGCCTCCCTAAAAGTCGCATGTTCGACTGGTGGAGATGCGCCCGCCCTGCGCACCACGTGGGAGGCTGCAGATTGACAGCTGCGAGACTGAGAGGGTTTGGATCAGTCAACTTGTGATGACCGTCAGGGAACTTAAGAGGGAGATGGTACAGTCCGCTCACCTGGAAGCTATGAGGACGACTTGGACAATGTAGATCGCGGTTTGCCTTGTGAGTGTCATGCATTGTGAAAAGTCGTTAATGAAATACATAACCGGACAATTACGGAGTCAAGTAAAGTTGATGTATATTTTGCAACAACGCAAATTGCGCGAAATATCCTGCAGACGTCGGTTCTCCCTAAGAAAGAGGCACAACTCACAAAGCAGCTGACAGTGCAGCTACCGTGTGAACCGGTGCGTCCACCTTCAATATAGAAACTTGAAACAGCTTTAATACTCGTGAAAATGTTCTTTGTTGTTTTTTTACTCCACACACACCACAGCCACATCCTTAAAACTCGACTAAGCTCAACGCTCAGGTGGCTCCTCCATGTTGATCCTCGGTCACTTCACTTTTACGCAGTGTTGCCAAAGCTCTTTACTGCCCCCTTGTGGTTTGACACAGCTGCAACACCATATTTATCCACATGTTTCAATCACTGAGCTGTAACACAAAGACTGCAACACAGACACACTCTTGTAGTCTATTTACGTTTATTGAGAAAATGCACGGGATGCAAAAGTTACATAAGTCAGTGAAAAAAATATCTGAAAGAAGTATTTACAAAAGGTTTCTCTGCCTGCAGTAGCTTTTCTTTAACACCTACAATGCTGAATAAATGATTTGTGCTGCAATCAAAATAGAGTACGGGAACACGCATGCGCAAATGTAGCAGTCGCGAACCTTTACCTCCCGTTCACTTCCACTCTGTGCAAACGAGGAGGCGTCTGGAACATTCACTTTGTGTAGCAAAGCCAATCTGCAGCGTGGCTTCGCATGCAGTTCAACTTGATATTAGCTTCACATGTGCGTATGCGTGACCCTGTCGTTAAGCATTTCTGTCTGTTGCATTACCCACACCGTCTTGTCAATGCACAGACAGGACGTGGACAAAAACAGACTAGAAAGGAATAAAAAAAAAAAAAGTGGCTTACAAGTATATATTCTGAAGCTACAATTTAAATTACAATGGCAAATAAATATAAATCATTCAGGAGAATACATCAGAAACATGCCACGGATGAAAACGCATGTGGATGCGTGATTTTAAGACACACTGGTTTCGAGACAGGACACAGCAGAGCAGGGCAGAGGACTGATACAGTCAGTAAAGGTACACCTCTCCTAGAGAGTCAGGAACTAGAGGCTGGCACTGGGCACCATGAATCACAGGGACAGCTTGGCCTTGTGTCCGAGGTTACAGGTCAAGGTTTTCAGGTTCCGGAGTTTAGTCTTTTTTGCTGCTTTTGCTGCTGCTGTCTTTGCTACACCTAATGCTGCTGCTACAACTGTTTTTGCTGCTGCTTTTGCTGTAGAAACAGGAGAAGAAGGGGTGTCGGAGGGCCTGTTCAAGGCTGAGGCGCTTAGCTGGGTCGTACTCCAACATCTTCTCTATCAGGTCAAACATCTGCTGGTGGTCTTCACCCTTAGACAACATGTAATGCTGATGGGAAAGAAGGACAACTGTTAATGTGCGTCTTTTGAAATGTCATAATTAATCTAGTGCTCAGCATAATATTCTACATCACGTGTGTTCATAAAATGTAAATTCAACTGATTTTGAGGATGTTTCCTCTTATATCTTAATATGAGATAGGATTGATTTCTCAGAATAATTCTTTGATATACAGCCTTAAAAATCAGGCATCTTTAGGAGACTGATATTTAAAGTGCTATTTGGTGTAGATCCAGATTAAAATCCAGATCGTGTGAATTTAAATGTGGTTTTTAAGGGGTCTGTTGGGCCTTGATGGTGGTATGTGCTCTTATATCTTCATGTCCTTATTGTGACAATCATCTTACCTTGAGTGGTCTGCAGTGTTTTCTGACATATCTCCCAGAGGCACCGTACATGTCCCAGTCGAGTCTGCACCGGTGAACAAACCGCCGTTTCCTACACAACACACAGTAATTATTTAGCAGAAATCATCCCACTAATACTCTCAAAGCCAATCAGTTACACAGCGATCAAGACCTGTACATTAATAGGTCTGTTAACGAGTTCTTACTTGGTTTTCTGCAGGAGGTTTGCGGGGATAGGGCCCAGGACTCTCTCCATCATAGCAAGGTGCTCTTTGCTGTCATGGGTCTGATAAAGAGAACAATACGAGGCAGATTAATAAAAACAATGGTAAATGTCCCATGTATTTATCAATTCATGTGGCTCTCTACTGCCACCTACCTGGAAGAGAGTGGATCCAAGATAGAACTCCAGGAATATACAGCCCAAACTCCAGACATCACAGGAATGGTCCCAACCCAGATCTGAAAGAGACAATGTTAACTCAATCAAAAGGTACCAACAAAGGGTCTGCTGAAGTGTTAGTGCAGCGCTTGAAAACAGCCACTTACCTAAAATAACCTCAGGAGCACGGTAGTGACGTGTTGACACCACAGACGTGTGGTGCTCGTGTTCATATGTAGCATTACCAAAGTCCACAATTTTCACATCTGGGTTCTTCAATGTTCGTTCATCCCGTCTCTAAAAAGGACAAAAACACAATCATATCCTCAAGTATTGAGCTATTGCAGGTATGATTCTTTTGGTTAAATATTTAGGACACTTACTTTGACAGGGTTGTACTCTATATCGTAGTCTGAGTTGATGAAGAGAATATTCTCAGGCTTCAGATCTGTGTGAGTCAGCTTGTTCTTATGCATAACTGAAAGACAACACCACACAAATCTTAATCAGGCTATTTTTGGAAACATTTAGTATTTTCTGTGTATGAACATGTGTCTACTACTCACATCGAATAGCTCGGATGATCTGGTATGACATGCGTCTGATGTGTTCAATGGGAAAAGGCTGGAAGTTGTTCTCCTTGAGAAAATCATAAGTGCTGAGGCCAAGCAGCTCAAAGGCGATACAAACATGGCCATGGTAGTCAAACCAGTCCAGCATGTGCACACACCCACTAGAGGAGGAAAGATACAACAGATGTTAAGTAAATTTCCTATCTGTCAAATTCTGAACACTATTCTTAAACGTATCTAACTTGAGTGGTATGAAGTTACTGTGGATGACTTACTATCTCTTGTCAGAGTCAAGCGACTTCAACGTTTGAAGCACCTCTACCTCAGACATAGCTGCCTCATGGTAGCGGTCTATGTTTTTAATGATCTTCAGAGCCAGTCGAGCTCCATCACTGGAAACACAAAACATAAATACATTCAATATCAAATGAGAGACGGTGGGAAAAGAAAAACTATGTAGAAATATTGATGAGGATTATACTTACTTAGAGTGATCAATGCATTCAACGACCTTTCCAAAGGCACCCTCTCCTAGAGTACACACAATCTCATCTACAGAAAATAGAGAGGTCAAGTTAGAAACACAGCAGTGACAAAGGGAAACACTGTCCTTTGGCTGGTTCACTGCCTGATGTTACATTGCTGTTTAGGTACACTACTATAACAGGGTTCTCAACATTGGCATATAACTCTACGCTAAATAAGTTACACTGACTAGCGATATCAAACCAAATAGATAAAGTATTTTCTAGTCTATTCTATGGCCCCAATACTTCATCCAATAAATTACTATTTAGAAATAAAAAAACCAGACAAAAAGAGAGTGAGAGGCACAATGTGTGAACAGAAGAAAAAAAAAAGGTATATATTCTATACATCTCGCTCTTAGCATGTCTCCAATGTGATAGATGAGGTGACCCTCGCCATCATCCTCAACACTCCTGGATCTTTTCCTGCTCCTGCGGGGATGGCTCCTCCTCTGCACCGGAACCGCCCAATCCGCCATCACATCAATAACCCATCAGTCAGCCAGCACCAGGCCACCACAATGGGACACCGTCATTCATTCAACCAGGCCAAGGGGGGGAGGTGTAGGGGTGGATAGATTCGGCCCGTTCAGTAACACCGCCAGGCGAATGGACGGAGCAGCAAATTCAAATTCAGCCCCGTCAGAGAAATTGGGCGCCAGCCACCACATAGTGTGTGTTACAGAAGAAAAACATGGCAACAAGATTTTCAGATGAGAAACTTTCTCAGAGTAGTACAGAAAAAAACTGAACTTGAGTGATTACAGTTTTTCTACATGTTCTTTGTAAAATCAGGTCCCATAACTTCCCACTAAAATTTCAGCACAAATACATGGTCCTTTTTTTGTCTTGCAAATCTATACAAAACTCTGAATCTCTTATTTCCCGAGCCCTTAAGCCCCCCTAGTTGTCATTACTGGAAATCATGCTTAATAGTGAGGTGCAGAACACACACACAGAGACAACTAAATAGGTGTTAAGCATTGGCTTAAAACCTGTAACAATGACCTTTCTCATTTGGTGGTATAGACAGGGAAGGGGGTAGAGGGCAGAGAAGTGTTCATACCGTGGACGACCTGTGGCGAGAGCGACTACGTCTGCACTTTCGGTCTCTGTGCCTGCGACTGCTTCGCCTGCTGCGACCACTCCGTCCACTACGCCCTGATGACTTGCTGTAGTGGTGCCAGTCAAGGTCTCTGTTTTTGCAGGTGGCTTCTCGACTGTCCTCCTCACAAGCCATGACCAAACTGGGGTCCTGGGTGCGTCCTTCCCGAGAGTCTAGCCTCTGGTTCAAACTGCGGGACTCCAGGTAATGCCTGCAGACAAAAAAAACCAAACAAACACAGGTGAAAAATAAGAAATACAAGGCAAAGGTGTAAAGCCTTGTTCCATGTCTGTGATCAGGCTCCTAAGTGTGAACTGTATTTGACTGGTCAGAATGGTCCGCCTATTCGCTGACACTCTACCCCAAGCCTTTTATGCAACATTTGTAATTAGCAACATAGTGATTTATAGCTCCCATACCCAAGCATCTTGTTCAATGAGAGGGTACAGTTCTGAAAAGATTTTATTGGCAGGGTGTCAATATCCAAATAGCTCTTTTGGGTGTAAGCAAGTGCCAAACAGTTTGGCTATTTTAACATTCATACGACTTCTCCTAGACAACCCAAAACATGGCTTCCTTACAACTCAAGCACATTGACAGAGAGCTACACTGGCAAGTCCCTTAAAGCTGTTCAGCACAACCCGATGGAGCATAAAACAACATGTGGTTCTACACCAAATATTAACACCTACTTGTATTGCATGGTATATACTAGAAAAGTTATTGTGATACCCAGCTGTTAAAACGTTAAGCTGACTAATTTTATTAGTATCAGTAGTTTATGAATGACGTCCGGGTCACAACGACTGAGGAACGCCAACGGAACATGTGCACCGCGAATGTCTTAGTGTTGCGGTTTCACACCAGCTGCTGAACAGGCTCAGTTCACCTGAAGTTCTTTATATAACTACAGCCTCCCTGAAGTTTCTGGTATAACTACAGTATTTCCTTGTTTAAATGTAGTCCTATGGACTCAAGTAAATACCAGTACTATGCAGTTTCCACTTCTGCAAATATGTCACAATTGTGAGGTGCACTTAAGCCACCACCAAGGTTTCCAATCAGTTCCAGCACACCTAGCAAGGAGGTCATGTTAGCATCTAAGCATCCAAATAAGACCAAGAAACACTACAGGCCCTAGCACCTCGATGGTGTCAGTTGTCATCTAAGAAGAGGTCTGCCTCTACAGGATTAAAATTAGAGTAGATATGGAAACACCTTATGTAACCCCACTGGCTCATGCATGCCCACCAGAAGCTAGAATTGCCAAACTTAAATACTGTACATGCAAATATTAAAATATAATAACAAAGGGATCAATTCTTACACAAATGATGTGCAACTAAGAGAACAAACCTGGGGGGGGGGGGCTGGCTTATTAGCATTTAAAGGAACAGGCACTCAAAACAGGTCACTCTGTGGACGGCTGTTTTAGACAGGGTAAAAAGGGTGCTGTTTTAAATTATCCTTGTGGTATTTTGACCAAAGAATGTTACAGACATTTCATTAAGACCCCAATGAACCATATCAACTTGTGGTAAAATGGGCATAATAGGTCCCCTTTAATTCAAATAATATAGCATTTCTGTAGAAACATAAATAGCACCAAAATAAAGTACCAACATTTAAATGGAAACAAAATGGGGTCTGTAGCAAATAGTGATTTAAATCGTGATATACAGCAATATCGACTGATGTGAAGAAAATTGTCATGATTTGTTTCTGTATTGGTTATGATGCTGTTATAACTTTAGTGAGGAAGAACCTAACATGAAAAAAGCAATTGATAATTACCCTTCATGTGCGTTGAGGTGGTGGCGAGTTCTGCTGGACTTGTTTTCTCGTTCGCTGCTGTGCGAATCTTGTTTCCTTCGCTTGCGACCCTCCATTCTCTCTTCCCAGCTGTACTCGTCCAGCCAGACACCTGGGGAACGCATTCGTTTTGAGTGGCGCATCTGGAAGACGGAATAAAAGTCGTAAATGGCTACATGGAATCCCACGGAATCAAACAGATTTAATTTCGTTACAGCCATGGTCAATCCACAACAGGACGTCTCTGCCGAGAACGCTTCCCATTGCAAGGAGGCCATCATACCGCTTCAAGTTCGCCTGCAATCTGCTAAAATCGAACTGTAGAGTTTATAGAAGATAATATGTTGATAAACTATATAGAAACTAATTGAAAGATCGACTCTAGATGGCTTCGGATTGGACAAGTTCAACAAAGCTTTGCACACACTTGACAAAAACATAATCATACAGTCTCACTTCCGCTTTTCTCTAAAATATAGGGTTAAATTCAAGATATTTTTCCATGTTTATAATCAAAAGTTGTTATCATTAGTCAGAATATTCCGCTATATTAATCCGCAGCGATCTTGTTTACATGCAGCTCTTGCGCCATTTAAATGAAACGTGACACCAGCAACACCAAACTGCCGCAAATAAACCAGAACCATGCAGAAATCTACCAGATCCGCTAGTGGCAAGTCGCACTTTTACAATCACTTGGTAAAATGCTTAGAAAACATGAAACGCAACTAAATCGGAACTTGCAGCTAACGTATGCTCACGTTTTCATAATATGATATAGGCCTGTTGGGGCCCGATGAACCACAAACTGCCCACTTTACCCCATTAGCGTGTTAACCGATTAGGTAACAATAGACTGTGAGGGTGCGTGAGTATTCTGTAACAATACGTATTTAACTGAGTGCATGCGAGTAGATAAATAGACGCTGTTGTCGAGCTGTAGTTTGCTCTCGATCCAAAGGCCCGATGAGCACAGTAACTAGCCACCCATGTAACAACATTCATGTTGACTCCATTAGCCTAATCTATGACGTAAAAGAACCTTCGTTGCGATGTTTTAAAAAAAAATAAACAACTGGAGAGGTTTTTTTGTGTGAAAGAAAGTAAGAACCGTGAACCTACAACATCCGACGGAACATATTCCCTCGTCAGAAGAGCATATGTCCTGTCGACGAGACGTCGAATATCGGGGAAGCTAACAGGCTAACATTAGCTTGACTCACGCAATACACCTAAACGTTGGGAAACACAATAACATGGCGATTGGAAATGATTACAGCAAAATGCCCTTACCCCACGCGAACAATGGTAAACAGTGGGTTTGTGAGTTCGTGAAAAATATGAACAAAGAAACTGGAAAGTGAGTCCAACTATTCCTCTTCCAAGATGGCGACGGTCGCTGAGTGCTGGAGCGGATACGGACCAGAACGTTCGAAAACACGTAGCATGTCGTCACGTGCTAAAGCGCCGCCCACGAGGTTCAGCCTTTGAATCATAGACTGTATAGGAAAGCTATGACGTTTGTTTGTCCTTAGTTTAGTCTTTCAGGACAAGTCAAAGTCAAGTGCCTGTATTCATGCGGCTCATTTAAAAAAAACAACCCGACTTGGATTCCACGTTCTGCCAAGTCGGACTCCACCATTTTCAAACAAGTTAAGACTGTATTGAAAGAGGTGTAAAAATGTCCATTCTTGCCTGAAAGTCTGAACTCAGGGCAGGAAAGCCTCAGGTAGCGCTATGCATTATGGGTAAGATTAAACATGTCTGCGCCCTGTCTTCATTCGGAGCGCAACCTTACCTCAATGAGATAACAGCGGGATTCTAACTGTAAACCCGGACCTCCGGCTTCTGAACTCTGGACATTATCAGTTTGACAAGTGTGAAGATGTCGGAAAACAAGCAGCAGGAGAGCGTGGCGGGGAACACGCGCAGCAGGTCAGTGATCGCTGAGATGCTGGCGAAGAATTTCGAGAGGCTGCCGGACTCCGACAAGAAACTCTTCCTGTACGGACCCCTGTACCTGGGGGGAAACGGGGCTCTCGCGGGGCTGGTCTCCAACAGCTTTTACCGCAGAGCCCTGAACGTCACACAGGCGGCGGTCACCTCCAGCCTGCCGATGGCGGTGCTGCCCTTCATGACAACGGTGGCCCTGTACAACGCGGCGGTGACCGGCCCCCTCCTGTCCGGCGACCTCAACTGCCCCAGCTGCGCCCTGATCCGGGGCGCACTGGTCGGCCTGGTCGGTGCCGGCGTGTACCCCATCCTCCTGGCCTTACCCGTCAACATCGGCCTCGCCACCAGGTACAACACGGCGCCCATGCCGGAGAAGGGCAATATGTTCCGGTACTGGGTGGACCTGTCCCGGCCGATCCTGAGGAGGATGAGGGCGGTGCTGGTGCTGCAGGTCTTCTTCGGCACGTACCTCGGCTCCAGGCATTTTGAGACGTACACCAAACTGGCACAGATCACATTTGGTTCAGGTGGAGAGGAACTTAAAGACTGAGACTCACTGAGCTCAACCTCCAGAGAAACACGAGCCTTTCTGTTGATCCGCTCACTGACAGTTGTTCTGCTAGGAATCAAAACAAGTGTGGACTTTCTAGTGTTGCTGGTATGTAAACATGAACAATAAATAAACTGTACAAACTCACTACTTCTCCTGCACCTAAAATTATATTCAATATATATATTCAAAAAAGATCTTATTCAGTATTTGGCTTCATCTTAATGTGTATGCTTTTCAAAATAAGAGCTGAAACAATACATATATGACCCGTCTTTAGAAAAAGAATCAACAACTTATTTAAATAAAATGTTTAAATCCTGAGACGGTTTGAACCAGAGGTATGTGCTCAACCCAGGTCTGTTCTAGTTACAGTTATGTTTAACATGGGGTTGCATTTGGCTGTGCTGACTGCCTGAATGATTTAAACCTTGGTGACTGTTTCAAGTTATGCAGATATCATAATGCACTTATTCATTCAACTGTATGTACTAACATTTGGGCTTTTTTCAATCCAATCAAATAGTCAGAAAATGTCCACATCCAAATGAGATAAAATGGTTTTAAATCAATAACCTGTCATGGCTAGTGCATTATTTTGAAAACCCTGAATGTGTGTAACACAAAAGGGACTGCTGGATTCATGGAAGCATGGGTTACTTTTATTAAAGGCTTTTAAAGAGCCAGTCACGCATTTGATCAGTCACGTTGAAGCCAGATGTTTGTCCGCTTGGCCTCTAACCATGAAATAAGCTGAATGTACGACACTCCTCGAACTGCACCAAGGGATGGATGTATGTGGGAAAAGATGACTTGGCAGTGCAATTATATCATTTAAAAAAAAAACAAACATGTTCAACTGCAGGCAATGTTTTATTTAAACATGTCATCACCTCGAGTTGCAGGTTTAACATCACATCTCCGGCTCTCGTTAGTCTTCACTCGTCCGGGGAACATGTTACAAGAAAAGCCAGTTTGTTGGTCACACACGAGGAGGGAGAATTACAGACAGTCTGTTATCGAGAGGGAAAGGTGCTTCTTAAGAGAAAACACTGACATCAATCAATTAGAGCAAACTGAATAAGACTTTTTTTAAAAAGCTTATGTAATAATACAGTCCCCGCTCCCTTTACCCATGTCCTCCCACCCCACACCCTCAAAAATCTTTCCCAAATCACAACAGAACCACCAAAATAAAAAAAAAAAGCTCAGCAACAATCCCACAAAACAATAAACACATTTCAAGTCAGAGGAACCTGAATTATCAAGACAACCAGGGACTCATATGGCACAGGTTTCCCTCTTTTTTACATTTTCACACAGAGAAAAATCTCATCATAGTCCTTCTACAGAATGCAGCAATGCATCGTCACTACATAGGTTGAGTTAAACATTACAAGGTGGATACACTTAATGCCCCTTTAAATCGTCTCGTCGTGTAGCATGCTGTCGGACTTCATATTCAGTAAAGGAAAGATACGATCAAAACTATACATCTGTCAGCACAGAAATCTCCATAAATATATCAGACAACTGAACGTCAGTCAGAGAGAAAACTTCCTGAAGAGCAGAAAGATGATGGGTTCACTTGTCACCGGTACACGATCTACACCTCCTGCCGTGACGGGCCAGAAGCGATACTGTGGGTTTCTTGCATTAATGGCACAATTCATTTAAAAGGAGTAAACACTTAACAGTTCATATTCCACTCCCCCTGTTCAACACTTTCCCAAAAATAAGATATAATAAATAAAATTACAGGAGGAGATGACCAATAAACAGGTTTCTCTCATGCAAACAGTACACGTGAGATGAACTGGTAAAATGCTTGTAGCGTGTCGTCTTCTGTCGTCTCAGATAGACACGGTCGTCGTTCCTTCAGTAGACCTATAAAATCTGATACAGGCTAGCCAGCGCCCTTCACATCATGGTAAGTTTGATTACAGTACATTACAAGTTGAGGAAAAAAACAAATTTAAATTAAATACCTGGACGGGGCGTTGGACCAAAGGGGAAGAGAAACAGCGAGAGGAGCAAATACAAAAACAACTAAAGCATCGGTAGGAATTTCATTTTATAAAGTGGTTTTCCCTGTAACTGTTCTCTCTATAGTAGTAAACATATCTTCACAGAGTAAACACACATGGAGGGGATGGGGGGAGGAGAAGCTGTATTCGCTCTCCTACATAACTGTACCTCCACTGATATGCTCCGAAGGCATTTCACTTTTAGCTTAACACTTTCAATTCACTTTTTTTCCTGGCTTGTTTATTATTATTCTTTTATTTGTACAGTCTCCTTGATGAATCCTGTTCATCGGGCTTCTTTTTTTGTCATAACTTCTTCATAGAAAATCACCTAAGTACCAGCTTGGTTCCTTCACAGTTCGTTTTAGTGCAGTGAGAACACACGCTCCCTCGCTGGTGGGAGGGGTTTAGCTGCCGTCAGCGCCTCATGTCTTTCCCAGAACGTTAGACCTGAGGGGAGGAAATAGATGCCGATGAAGGACAGAGCGTCTTTTTTAACATTTGAGAGCATCTTTCATTGTGAGTCTTACCTGAGTGCTTTCCACCTGTCCTTCTCTACCTGGTTCTCTGGACTCTCGCTCTCATAGGACGCAAGGTAGAGACCTGGGGACGAATGAGAAGAGACTGATTATGGTTTGTTTTCTTGTGATATTTTGTTGCTTGGATGGATTTCCTGGGCTCCAGCTTCAGCTATTCTCCTCGCGCTCACATGAAAGGACTGCTCTCTGATTTATTCTTCCATGCTTGGATTTTTGGGTGTTAACAATTCCCCAACCAATAGTAAGCTGGAGTGCAGGAAATCTGTCCAAGCAAAATAAAACATCTGAGTGCAAGTGCACAGTTTGAGTAGAAGCAGAGCAGGTCTAAGAAGATGTTTTGAGTCAAAGCATCACAACATCAGAATATAAAATCCAAAAATCCTGCTCTCAAACTGAAAGACCATACTCTTGAACAAAGACAGGGAAAAAAACGAATTGATAGGTTAAGAAGGCGGGTGAGTTAGATCATTCACACTCGTAAACACTTGGATAAGCTTGTTCCGAAATGTTCTTAAAACAACAAGGCAGGGTTCTCACCGTCCTCGCTGAAGATTGGAGCGGTGTGGAGGTAGTGCAGGATGGCCCGGTCCTCCTCAAATGGACACTCCACCTGTTTCCATGTCATAAATTCCCCAACCTGGCGTGCCAGCTCCACAAATTTCTAAGACACAAAATTACACTTAGCACATGTTTGCAGGAAGGTTAAATGCAACAGGCTTCAGGAGAAAAGCGACAGCCTACCTCAAAGTTGACGTGGCCATTGGGAAGCCGATTGGCACATCCTTCATTCAGGAAGTAAATATCTTTGATCAGCAGACTGAAGAAGGGAATAACAATCTGAGGAGGAAACATGGACAGAAAGATATAGAGATATTGGCATGAAGGTGGAAATAAAAACACAAAATCAATGCCAGCATGCTTTCAGAGTGACATGTTGTGAAGCCTTTACTCTTTCTCTGTTGCTGTTGGCAGTCCGAGAGCGATGGGCGGCCCCCCTCAAGGCCGTCCTGTAGTTGTAAAAATTTCCTGTAGGATCCATCTGATGCTGTCAAAGCAAATGGAAACAAGCAAAACAATGTCAGCTACAAGTTCTCACCTGTCATGTGCCTCTCGCTCAGTGAACTGCTGCATTGTGCTTACCTCCAGAATGAAGAACTTGGCAGTTTTGGCTTTGCCCCAAGTCTTCTTCAGCCGTGACACAGGACTCATGTTCATACCGGCTACAGGAGGGAATGAATTTCAGCTATTAGTCCCACGTCGGGCAGGAGAAATCTCAGAGAAAATACTCTCAGCTATGGCAAAACAAGACTCACAGATGATGGCCATGAGGGAGTTGAAGTTTCCAATGTTGAAACACTCCCTGGCAACATCGATGAAGAACTCGATCACCTGGGCTCTTTGCTTTTTCTTCGCCGGCTGCAAAAAGGTGGAGAGGTTTGTTTAACTCACTGTTTTTACAGATTTTCTCATCGATACAGACACATATCATAAAACAAGCCTTCTCAGTGTGAGTGTAGTAACAGAACGATACCATTAGGGGGCAGTGGTGCTCCAATACATCTAGCTGTTTCTCATTAGTCCAAGGAGTTCATGTTTCCAGTGCTGTTTCTCAGCAGGATTATGCAAAAACTACACCACTGATTGAATTTTAAATTTGGTGTAAGGGTGGGGAATGGGCTATGGAAGACGATGGGGTCGATCTGTACACACTTTTCTTTTACATTTTCACTAAGTTCTCAGGGAATAATTCATGGATCTTAATGTACCTTGGTGGTATGCACTGCCATTGCAGTTTGTAGAATGAAATTCTATGACAGTATGAAATTATTATTCCAGGATTTATTATTTAAAACCTGAATTTCAGTGTTTTCAGTCGTTTGTTTATGAAATAAAAATCCACAGGCTCAAAGAATAGACAATTTGTATATTGTTTCATTTACATGTTTACTACATGATTGAAGTGTGTTTCATCCTATTTTGTGATTCATGTTTTGGAGCCTTTTTACACTCCTAAAGTTTTGAAAAGGGGAGAATATTTTTGTGAATTTTCCTCTGACGTTTAATGACAGCATGAATAAAGAGTAGCTGGTATATCTGTATTTTTCACTCACCATGCAGATCTCAGTAGCTACCAGGTAACACAGTCTGTTGAACCACCTGACATAAGCCTCCAGGTTGGAGGTTTTCTTCTTCTGGTCACTGAAGCACGGCTGCTGATGACACACACACACACACACACACACACACACACACACACACACACACACACACACACACACACACACACACACACACACACACACACAATGAGTAAAGGAGGCATTGCCACAGGGAATACCTCTGATACTAATTAGCTTCCCATCTACAAGATGACCCCCTCTATGCGAGCGTAAATGACAGAGGCAGCAAACTGGGAGCGGAAATAACACAATCGATGGAGAGCAGGTGAAAAAAACCCACAGGGGAAGAGAAGGATGGAGAGAAGACGAGTGAAAGAGACAGGAACTGAATATGAAGGGAAAATAACAGTGGACGAGCAACAGTGGAACAGAGACTGAAAGCATTGGACAGTTTTGCTGAGGGCAGATGAAGAACTCGTTCCTGTGCTTGTGGCTTGTGATGTTACAATGTGCTGTTTGTGACCTTTTGACTATCTGACCTCTGTTTAGCCCCTTGAGAAGCAAACATAACAGGCTTTTTACACCAGGAACAGTGTCTTTTACTGTGACATATTATTCTTCAAAAATAATAATGACATAAACAAAATGGTTATTTAGAGAAATGAAAGGTATACCTGTGTTACATCTAGTGGGTCCTTCTGAACAAAGGCTTGGACAAACTCCTCTGGTCCAATATGACTCAAATGTTCCTGGAAAACATACACACAGACACACAAGCACACAAAGACAACACACACACAGACGGGGGTAGCACCATTAATAACTCTTTCATTTCAGTAATGGAAGGCAATCAATAAAGGGAAGTAATGACTCATCGACGTGACTCATTGGAATCATATTTCCTCAAAGTGACACTTGAGACAATATTCACTTCTATTAAAAGAAGACTAAAACTATATAGTTACATAGATGTGCAAATCAAAAATCCAAATGACACATTAGACCCTTCTTCTAAACACGTGACACACGCACACACACACACAAACACACATGCAAGCAAGCACGCACCCCGTGGTTGTGGTCGTGAGCACAATCTCAATATTCTAATATTATCTAACAACAGATTATCTAAATCTTTATTATCACAATTAGCATGTTGCTGAAACCTACAATACATTAATTAAAGTGCAATATACTGTATGTGCACTGTATGTGTCTGTCTGTCTTTCTCTCTCTTTGTCTCTGTGTGTGTGTGTGTGTGTGTGTGTGTGTGTGTGTGTGTGTGTGTGTGTGTGTGTGAAGCTGTCAGGTCACATATATCCACACTGGTTTTATCCCCTTTGTTTGAAGCCCCAGGCACATCACTGACTTCTGGGGTGATGTCACCGCTCAGTCAGGGAACAAGCTTAGTCAGGCACACACACACACACACACACACATACACACACAGAGACACTACCACCCTCACATACACGTGCTCAAATCAAGACACACATGAATAGACTGAAGGCACCATGCATGCAATGTGAGGGACACTGCAGAGATCCCTTTGTTCATGCATGTTTCATTGCATTATTCCCTTTGTTCTTGTCTCTGTTAAATTGGGTGAAGACCAATTATCTGCAGCCATCTTCAAAAATGCAGGTACAGGATCACAGTGTTAAGTGTGTCTGCCAGTTTCACTTCACAGCTGTACCTCCCACCGCTTTCCCTTTGTTCTTTCAGACTCATTCTCCAACACGCTGTTTCCATTTCCTCCATCTCCTCCTCTCATGTCTTTTATCCCGTGTTTATGTCCTCGACACAGACTTAATCTCCACACGTGCTTCACCATTCATAGACCCCTCCCAATCAAACACCCTCTCCTCTCCGTGTCCATCCCCTGTCATGACCTCTTGCTAACCTCCCCCCTCTCCTCTCCTCACCAGCTCCACGTGGGTGAGCTGCTGTGCCAGCGTGTACGGGTCGTTGCAGATGGAGAGCATGTCCTTCTGGATGGGTGGAGGCTTGGTCTTGAAGGCCACCAGCTTGTCAGAGATGGAGGAGGCGTTGAGGGAGACCTTGACAATGCTCTCCTCCCCCTGGCTCATCCGGGCCAGCCTCTGGCTCAGCTTCTGCAGCACCTGGTTCAGGGTTTTCCAGTACGCCTGCAGACGAGAGGAGAGGAGAGGAGAGGAGAGGGGAGAGGGAGGAGAGGGAGGGGAGGAGAGGGGAGGTGCTGTCAATAACCAACTTCCTGAATAATTTATTAATGCTTCATAGATCAATAATAGGCATGAATCAAAAGAATCTCTGGGTTTCCAGGTTGTGACTCATATTTGTGCTCTCCATTCATAGTTGGTCAATAATAAGTGTTTTTTTGGTAAATGATGTTCAGCAGTCTAACAACATCACTGATGAGTATTTACTATATAGTATTAAAGTTTATTTCCCCACCACTGTTGCTGACCTGTATAATAGTGTTTTGTCTCTTTTACACCAAAATTATCAGGCATACGCAGGTTTTTATAAAAGCAGACGAACCTTTCTAAAAGCTTTTTAGATTGCCAACAAGGGAGTGTGCAAATCGCTGTTGCACGTTCCCAAGATGTAAACAACAATAAGCACACAAACATTTACATTTACACACACTGATCAGAGCTGGAGCCAACAAAACCCTGTATCTACTGCAGAGTCATGTGACCCGGGGAGTGAATGATGATTGTATCTACTCCCATTGCCAACAAAAGCCAGATGTTATTGGGTGTTACTGGATTTCTTGACCAGTGGAAAAGGGACTTTTTGGTTTTGCCTGAACCAGTTTACCCCCATATGTCCAGATGAATGTAACTGTATCATCCTTTAAATCGGCATCATCCACTCTGTCGGAGTACTAATTTACAGCCAGTTTATTTTATCTTTATATGTGTAAATTTGTATCTCATTAACCGTATCGCTGTGTGGCTGGTTGATGAAAACCTTCAACCTCCGCTCCTCCATTACAATTTAGAAATAACAGCTTTACGTTTTAGCACAAAGGCGACGCATTTCTGAGAGGATTTAACGAGCTCAACAATCCAGAGCACAATGTAATCTTTCAGTTGAATTAAAACACATTTCATCGAGGTTTTCACTAAGCAGCTGCGATGTGCTCTGTGTCCAGGAATGTGTGTTTCCGTGGCAGATGACTGGTCACCGAGGCTGTTACAGGTCAGCCTGTCGCACAAACGAGCCACATGTATGCACACACACCCCGCGCCGTAGACATAGCAGCACATTCATCACCACCTGCCCTTCCCTTCCTTCTGTCCTCTCTTCCCCTCCCTCCTTTTTTTTTCTTCTCGTCCTCCTCCCTGACTCCATCACCCTCCTCCACCTTCATGTCCCTGTTTCCCATCCCCCCATTTTCTCCATCCATCTCCCTCCCTCTATGTTCCCCCCCGAGGCTGCAGATAGATCCACTCCTCTAACATCCTTCCTTCCTCTCTCTCCTCTCCTGTGTTGTAAGATTGTGTAACACGGAGCTGCGGCTGCTCACCCGACACTGACACTCTGACTCCTTCCACCACAGCGGTAGTGATGATAATTAAATTTGGTTCCCCATCAGAGCATTTCTCACTGCAGCTACAGTTTAGAAAAGCTGTTATTGCCACAGCGATAATGTGGCTCAAAATCACAAATTATTACCTTGTTATGAACAGCAGAGGTGTTTCTTATTTTTCTCTTTTTGAAGATTTAGGATCCTTCCAAAACTGTAAAAGTATTCCTGTCTTTAGTGAAGATGACTGATCAAACAGAAACTGATACAGGCTACATCCACACTGCTACCTTTTAGTTGTAAATGCATCACTGCTGCTATGTTTGCTATGTTGCCTGAAGTCCACACAACTCCTGAGTTTTTGAGCACCTAAGACGGAGAAGTTTGGAAATGCTGCTGGCCTAGTTTTAGTTTGAAAGCTCTGGAGCTGCGTCACAGTCTGGAAACGATGATGCAGTCACCCACAAGTGCTCCCTGAGTGGTTCTCAGTCGATGAAGGCCGAACGATTCTAACACTTAATGTCTGCCTCATGTTTACACTGGCAAGCACATGCCCAGTCTACATGAATGGTCCCCTGATTGTCGTTTTCAGGTTGTATGGATGAGGATCATTACTGATGTGGAGTTAAAATGCTTGTATGGACAGAGGTTGTTTTTATTTTTTAAAAGGAAAACATATTATTAGTAATCACAGTTCCATGTCATCACTGTACCTCATCACACGGAGCTATCCTGTGGATGATGTCTTTCAGGAGTCCGACCATCTTCTCGTCCCTGAAGTCGGTCGGGAACGTCTCTGTCCACTCTGTCAGCAGCTGCAAGATCTTCGGGCCAAACTTCCTCACTTTTGCCTGTTGTTGAAGAAGTGAAAGAGTTATACCACAGTCTGGATTTATAACTTTATCAGCAAATCAAAACATTATCCTGAAGTCAGCAATTTGGTCAAAAATGTTTGGTTCTTTTTACATGCGGAAGATGAGTGTGTCTGCATGCTTTCTCTGCTCCTGCATGTGTTTCTGTTTATCAGCTCATGCATGTGCACACAGGTGTTATGCATTGGTGTGTGGTGCAGTGCTGACCGTATCGAGTGGGCTCTGATCCAGCTGCTGCTGTTTGATGCACAGCTCACACACCCTGGCCAGCAGCTCCGGAGGAGGGATGAACAGACGAGCGCTCAGCAAGAAGGTAAACACATAGGCTTTCTGTCAAAGGACAGAGGGAGACATTCACTCAGACACTGTCACTACATCAATAAAAAACACTGCTGCTTACAGTAATTACAGGGAGCAGAATTGGAACTTTAAACAGAGACATGGGGATAATAATGTAATTGGCAGGACTGTCATTACCTTTATATACTGAAATAGAATTTCTGATGGACTGTGCTACAGTTCTGTTTACCTCTGGGTAGTAATCGGCAGTGGGCACCAGATTCTGGATCAGGGTGTCCAGAGAGGCAGAGGTGATCGGGGGCCCGTCGGCCAGGCAAGCCCCGGGCTCCGGGCCCTCCTGTGGGGCCTCCTCCTCCTCCCCAGGCTCAGCACAGGCCAGATGAGGGCTGAAGCCACTGGGAGTGGTGAACATGATGCCTGAGCACACAGTCTGGGGCATTCCTGTCTGAAACACAAATAGACAGAACGAAACATCAGCAGTTTATTGACAGAATGAGGAAGAGGTATGAGAATGAGTTTTAAGAAATAGAAACTCAAGTACATTTTGTGGTGGTAGTTCATCTTACTCGCTGACAAAGAATAAACCAATGCATATTGTGCATATCACACTGTCTCTGGTACAACTAATCCATTTCTTGCGATTGGTGGTAATAGTGAAGTGGTAGTTTCGCAGTAATCAGTCAGATTTGATATTATATTTTATGCAATTCATATTTTTACATCTTTACAGCATGTTAAAATGTAAAATGTGTGGTACTCAGCACCAGGATTTTGTAGAAGGAAAGATGACCGGTACAATCTTAAATTATGTTGCACATACTACACTGATGCAGCTTAAGTGAAGCAGAATATAAAATTGAGTGTGTGCAGTTAGATTTTGTTAGCCATAAAAAACAAAACAATATCTTGCAATGTGAGAGAAAGTGATAAATATTCACCTAAACTGGATCCTCACCAAAATTTGATGGATTCTTTCCTGACCCATAAAGCAGTTAACCTTCATGGTGGATGTGATAACTAAATAACTAACACATCCTCCCCTCCCTCCCTGTCTCTGCAGGAACTTTTGAAAGTCACACACCTGTGCCTGGTCTTTTCTCTCTCTCTCTCTCTCCCCCATATTTCTCCTCTCACCCTATCTCGAGGCCAATGCACACCCACACCGTGTAAAGTGTCTTGAGATCATTTATGTTGTGATTTGGTGCTATGCAAAATGTTATTAAATTAGCTTGTCCTCCAACTTCTGTCCCTCTTTTTTTCTAATCTTCTGTTCACTATCCTGGAGTAAAATCTCCTCTTTCTTCAGAGCAGCACACTCATCCTCTCCAGCAGATGACCCGCTGCCGTCGTTGAGGGACACACAAACACCCTCAAACAGCTGCCCCCGTCTCCCACATCTCGACAAGACAGAGGAGAGAATGTAAATGTGGGTCGCTCAGTCGCCGTGGAGACACTGGTGCAGCCTGAAAGCGATCGCGTGGCCTCTATCTTTGCCGGGTGCCGTTTGTCTTTCCCTTTACGAATGCTTCGGGTTGCACATTTTAAAAATTCAACATGTTCCTTCCCTCAATGGACCAACACTGCAGCTGTAGTGGAGAGGAGCACTTACTGCATACGCTAGAGTGGGCATACTACGGAAACGAGTACCGTTATCCTCAGGGTACAATTATCCCCATCACTCATCATCTCTTTGATGCCAGCCGATAAATCACACAGCCCCCTCCTTCATTTACCAGTTTTACATGGAAAGTAGAGATATATTGGTCGAGCAGAATGAAATTTTGAGCGTTTTGGTCTCTTATATCTGAATTTGACGTTAAGTCTCCTGTGCTCCTGTGCTCCCTGACTAAAACTGGTGACTACCTAAATCAGTCATCATCATCTCCGAGGACGGCTGCAGTCTCTGGCTGCCCTCGGGCGAGATCAGCGGCACAAAGCCTCTCTGCCTGCAGGGGTCACGAGAAGGACAGCAAATCCCACATGCTGACAGTGAGACCGTCAGCAACACCCAGGAAGTTTTATATGACTTAAACGCGCAGGTACTCTTCCTGTGGTTTGTAGCTCAGATGACAGGCAGGGCTCGGCCACAATGTGCACTCGCACGAATATACACACTGATGATGATAATGCACAGAAAGACAGCAGAAACAGAGAGGAGAGGTGAAAGAGAAGCCTTTCCTTTGCTCTGGGTTTTACTAGAATTACCTCAACAGACCTCAACACCGCAAAAACTAGAATGCCTCTTAGTGGAGAGCTCTGCCAAAGGCCAAAACTCCCCTTGAGATCAATCTAGCTGCATCATATTGCACACACAGTCCCCTAAATATGTCTGATTTATTCATCAAGATCCATGAACTATTCCCTGGCAAATCAGTGAAAATAAAAAAAAGGCCTATCTTGCAAAGTTGAAGAAACTCATTCTGCATTCTTTCACTAAGTTTGTTGGTAATCTGTCTGGTAGTTTTTACATAATCTTTCTGAATGACAACAAACACACGCAGATGAAAAAGACAACCTCCCTGGTGCAGATAATGATGCCACTTCAGAGCGGTGACAGTTAAAATAGAATTTAAGAACCGCAGCGCTGATATGACCACATTAGCTATCATTAAGGAGGAAACTGGGTTTGCTGCAATCATTTCATTCTCTGCTGATCCCACACACACACACACACACACACACACACACACACACACACACACACACACAACCACCTGCCTATGAGCCGCCTCGATGGAACAGTGTCCCTGGGTTGAAAGGTCAAGCACACACTGGCATGCAGAAGAGCAGCTCATGTCTCACGTTTCCTGTGTGAGAGGTTCAGCTTCCCTTTGTTCCCCCACACACACAAGCTCTTATTCGTGCACTTGTACACACCTAGAAACGGATGCATGCAGACAGGCACAGAAAAGGCTGGGGGGGGGGGGGGGGGGGGGCAGTCTGTCTTTCTGTGAGGCATTTTACTGCCTTCCTTCCGACTTACACTACACTGACACCCATGGGCAGGTCTCTCACAGTGTACATGCTGTGCTTAACAGGGGCCGACATCTTGTCTGTTCCTCAGAGCTATAACCATGGAGGGGTGGGCGAAGTGTTTGAGTCCACAGAACACTTCTGGAGTTTCAGGAGTAAACAGCGTTGCAGCCAAATCCAATACAATTGAGTTGCTATATGCCATACTCATGCATGCAGAACCTCAGATGAAAAATGATTTCCACCACAGTTCAACGTGCAGCTGTAAAATGTCCTTAACGTTTCGTTTCAGCTGTTTTCCTCCCATTGTCTCAGTCTCGATTAGGTTCCATGAGGGGGGAAGCCTGGGGTGTCCTTGCCACAGAGAGAATTGATAAAGAGAGAAATGGAAAAACCTTTACAAGCTTTGTGGTAACTGGAAGGAATTTAATTTTATGTTCGGACTGTCAGGACGACAAAGTTTGCTCAAGCTCTAAGAGACAGTGTGAAAGAATCCAGCAGTTTATCTGCAAGTCATCTCCTGCATACACTCACACACACACACACACACTCCTCCATCTCTGTGCTTTTATTCATATATGTGCGGGAGTGACTGAGAGTTTTATTCTACGTGCTCACACTGTCAATGATTTCCTGTATCGCTTGTGATAATCTTCACTCTCCTTATTGCGCCGTTGCTTCCCCTGCAGCTCTCCTCTCCTCCCATCAGCGTTTCTCAGGCTCTGATAAATCATTTCATTATGGTTTTGCGTCTCTGCCAGTCACTGTCACACAGTCTGCAAACAGGGGGTCACTCAGGTAACTCCTCCACAAATGTGTACATTGAATTATGGACCAGGCCGCTGTGCACGTGTATCACATCAGTCACAGTGAACAAGTCTTGAGCTGATGTGAGCCATGATCTACATTGGTTTCTGTATTAGTAAGAGCCAAGTTGGACATATTGAATATTTCCCAGTCTCATTGTGATGACTTCAGGTGAACCGGTGTTTACAAGTTAGAAACTTGTGAATAACTCCAACTTGACATGAACACATTATCATCATAGGGAGAGAAAGAGTGGAATGGGACTAAAAGCAGATAAAACACACGGTGCTTTAGCAATGAGATAAAACCATTGAAATGTTAAACTGTAACAGTGGCAAAAGGAAATAGAGCCTGATCAATTTATCAGTTGGCCGATAAAAATCTGCTCATGTGAGCATTTCACAGACATATAAGTTTATATTTGCTGGTATGAAGACTTTTACTTTACAGAATAAACAATGCAGGAAAGATGTGCAGTTGTATTTTACATTAACAAATTGTTTATTTTCTTAAGTTCTATATATTTGGTCATATTTGTGTTTCTTTATATATATTCTTAAACTGTAAAATATCAACCCTTATTTACATATTTTTGATAATGAGAACTAAGGAATTATTGCAATATTTTCTTTTTTAATATATATATTGGTCACTATATCGGTATCAGAAATTTCTGAAGGGTTAGTGTAAATGTCGTCATCCACCTGCGTCCGCTAGAGTACGCAAGGAACCCATGCAGCCAATAATTTGTTACCACGCTGACTGTAGTACGCAAATCTCAGCAGACACAGAACAAAGACAGTGTGGTCAGCCCCCAAAAACCATATTGATCAGGCTCTTTAAGGAAAGTCAGCAAACTGACCCAATAACGTCAACGATAACGCTGAGCTAATAGTAGCCACCATCGAGGTATTGATCATACCAGACCAACTAATGTTTGCATGGGCAAAACCACTGAGTGAGGTGAATTGAAAACCATTTCGCTCTTAAGTGGAAATTGTGATGTCATAAGGTTGTGAATGTTTATTATTTTGTATTATTTGACAACTATATAGCTGATGCCACATTTTCTCCTGCAGTTTGACCGCAAAGTCATCCACAGCTCTACTCTGTGCATATCTTGTTTCCATACCTCACGGTACACCCAGCTCCCTATGTGCCTGGCAAGTTGCATCAACGCTGCGTGAAAACACACATATCGAGAATCAAGCAGCTGAGAACAGGTGAGTGTAGTGGTGTGTGCTCTAATCCCCTCTGAGATCCCCAGCAGTCAGCCAACGGCAGCCCTGCACTCCGTCTAGACAGCTGGGGGAGTGTCATTGTTCATGGACCTTGCAGCATGAGTAGTTGTGTGTGTGGGTGTGTGGGTGTGTGTGTGTGTGTGTGTGTGTGTGTGTGTGTGTGTGTGTGTGTGTGTTGTCTTGTAATTCTGTCAGGCTGTTATCGTTGCCATCGGGGGATCCGCCTGCTTTGTTCTACGATGATTAACAGAATGGCACTGTTGAGAGATATACAATCTTTATCAACACCCTTGACTGCTCAGCTGTCGGCCTGTGTGCTTGCATGTGTGTCTGTGTGGTGTGTGTGTTGAAGCAACAATGGCATTTCTGACACAACTGAGCAGCTTGAGGCTGTCAAGTAGCTTCCTTGCTCAGTTTTCTATAGCCATTCCAGTGTAACCTGTTTCACCACAAAAATTGTATTACTCACATCTACCTGTGTGTGTGTGTGTGTGTGTTTTGAGGAGAGTGGTGACCCAGCTGCAGACAAAGCAGTTCTGCCACTGAGTTGACGGATGACGACAATCAGCATTAGAGACAGCTATCCATTAAGACTGAAGAGGCTTTCTCACAACAAATCAAACCACTGTCTGACCTAAGTCAAAGGTCAAAAGGTGTTACTGGTCCTTGGTAGGGGCGGATGCACAGTACCAGCTTTGTTGGCCTCCAAAGTCACTCTGGGGTCGAGGTTGTTTCAAGACTTCAGTCGTATTCCGACATGAACACCAGAAAATACCAAGAAATTCAGTTGTGGACCTTTTCAGGACTTTCACATATGAAGAATGCAACAGGAGATTGTCGGGGTCAGATGCTTTCACAACAACAGGAGCATTCGGGAGAGAGCTGGGGTCTGGGTCTGAGCATACAGGAGGCAGGACACGACTTATAAATTCTGCTGCATTGTTGCACTGGCATTGGCCATTATCACTCTCGAGACATTTTCAAAGAAGGGACTTTAAAAGATCCATTAAAACCTTATCAGTTAGCTTAGATTCACGTACACCGCTGGCCATGTCTATTCATCATCATCATCCCGAATATTGCCTACCTCTTTATATAGCAGATCCACATGCATTTTATAGCACTAATAGCCTTTCAAGGGGACAAATATAGGATATGGTTTCTCAGTTTATATGCTGAATTTCTGTTCAGTAAGTTTGAAATACTGATGGTATAGAAAAATAAATTTCTTTCAAAAACCCAAACTCTACCTGAAATACATAGAACCAACCTACAGGCAGCTTCTTCTTCTTTTTTATCTTTGCACAGCAGCATTCTCCCTCAAGCTTGAAAGAAAGTCCCACACAGTCGTTTTCAAAGTTGTTTTCATGTCCTTGAGCACAAAGCTGACACACAAAGGCCAATTCAATCCATTCCTGCACCAGCAGACCTTATCCAGCGGTGAAGGGGATTGTTATTCTTATGTCAAGCTTAATCAGGTGTGCTGTTGGGTGAAAAGATCAAATATATAGAGTGGAGGCTTGTAACCTGCTGCCCTATTGCTCCCCAGGAAATGTCACAATATAAAATGATTTGATTTATTGTGATGTATTTTGTCCTATCTTTCATTGTCCTTAGGGCTTTTTTCAACATTTTCATTGATTTCTGAAAGAATAATTTGTGGATCTTGAGTTTAAGGGACTGATATTTATGCATGTGTGCAATAAGGAGCAGATCCAAGTAAAAATCAGGATCTAGTGAATTTAAATTTCTTGTTCTTTTATTGGTTGAATACACTTGTTTTTACAGAACTGATGTGCTATATCGGTGCAGAACAACTTCAAGATGTGATGCAACGCTATTCTTCGAGGAGCAGCACACCATTGCAAGTGACCACAGCAATATATCCGGCGTGGGTATCGCGCCAACATTTTCATTTGTTTTTTTTAGTTGCTTCCTGGTTTAAAGGATCAGTTAAAAGGAGATAAAAAGACAAAGAGGTGAAGAGCTGCATCCCCTGCCTTGCTTGGGGGTGTGATGAATATAACAATAAGATGGCAAAGATAGAAAGAAATAAAGGTGGTGCTGTGGAGGAGGATGAGCAGGTGATACTCACCCCCAGGGCAGTGTGAAGGCAGTCTAAGCTCTCTGAATGCCACACTCACTAAACTCCTCTTTTTCTGTGCACACTCCCCAGCTCCCAACCTTGCTAACTAATTTACATACTCTAACACTTCCTGTCTAATTTAGGACCCACATGTTCGCTCCTTCAACACCTCACAATTCTAACTCTTCATCTATTTTGGGGCTGTGCTCTAAAAAAGCAGATCCTTGTGTATTTTTGGTCCTGACACTGTTTTGCGTGCCTCAGAGTATTGCCGCTATGGCCTGAATTTTCCACAGCATTCTTTGAAAGCTGAAATGATGCAACCACAGAAACAATGAAGTATTCTCATGATGGCATGGGCATTAAAAGAAAGTAAACACCTCCTTGTCGTCCAGCCTCACACTCCCCTTCCCCTTCCACATGTCCCCTCAATTCCTCCCTCCTCCGTTATGTCCCATCGACGCCCTACTTTTCCAATGAGCCCAGTCAGGACGCCGGCACAGATGGCCTTGCAGCAGGCTGCTGTCCCAACGGGAGCTGCTGGCATGGGAGGCGTTTTGGCCCTCTGCCCCTACCATCATCCCCAGTCTCTACAGGAGCCCAAAAGTGTACTGGCAGCCCAGACTGAATGCCGAGGTACAGGGGGGCCAAGCCGATCTGGCTGCTTAGATGCACGGTGACTGCTTGGCACCGCTGACAACAGAGAGAGCGCAAAATACCACACATATGTCACCACACACACTTCACGACAATATCAAACCAGCATACTATTGTTGGTTAATGGTGTGTGTGTTTTTGGAGAGCAGTGGGGATGAAAACAAATGGGCTCATTGTGTCTTGAAAAAAGCACATGCACACACACTTGCACCCACACAACAGCCAAACACAGGATTGAGTTACAGTCGAGGCATTCCGGCCCCCCACCCATTCCCCAGCCCCGCTCTGTGGTACGAGCCTGACGGGAGGCTGGGAGTCACACGCTGGCCTCAACAGGGACACACTCCCTTAATCCCTTTTATACCGTCTGAGCAGGGTCACACCGACATCCTGGCACCTGTTCGGCACGCACCAGCTCCATCAGTCCCAACGTAATGCTCAGTGGGAACCCCCCCCCCCCGTGCACGTGTGTAGACGTCCTCATTCCTGAGCGAGTTTGGACACAGCTGTGCGCAAGCATGGGTTTGCGAATGTGCTTGAAAAAAAAAAGGGGGGGGCTGAGGAAGTCAGGGTGTATGCGAGTCCAAATGAAGTCATTCCTTCACAATGAAAACAACCATCTGTCCTACTGTTCTTCAAGAGGTGCGGCTGGTCTTTAGCCTCTCAGCCAGTTCCTTGCATCTTGACAAAAAATTGTAATGTTACACGAGAGAGGGTGCACGCATTTAATCCCTTACATCAGACTATTACCTTGCGGAAAATTTACATTTAGATGGAAGAAAGATCAGCGTTACACAAAACCATCAGCCTGAGAGAACATCTCTGCTTTAGAGGCCAACTCTGAAGGTTGACTGGCCTAACCCACTGTCTGCACTTTCAAACCACTCCACGTGTGTGTGTGTGTAAAATAAACTACTGAATCTATTTCCCCAAGTTCGACAGGGAGGAAAATGTTGCACTAAAATGAACTGAAGGTTTCCGACATGCGATGGGTCTGGGCAATCTAACATGTTGCTTGGAGATGATTGGAGCTGAGCAGGGATTGGCTCTGAGTGAGCATGTAGCGCGTCTGAGCCTTGAGCGCCCTAAATCATTCACAATGGCCATAATGCTTTAAAAAACAAGTCATGTGTTATTTATCATTTTCCAGTTTATAACCGACTCTTGAACATTTGTCTCGTCCTAAGCACGCATCATTTTATCTCAAGTGTCACTTATGAGAAATTACCATGCTCCAGCAAGGGAATGGAAGAGCGGAGTGATTGATACGAGAACGCTGAATGAGATAATGCATTGTCTTCCTCTCAGTTAAACCTGCACAATACCCACCACTAACTAATGAGCGAGAAGGTAAAAGATGCAAATCTAATAACCAGATGTTCCTAATTTCATCAGGGCTGTCTCCTTTCCTGTTGAAGTACATCTATCTGCTCATTACAACCAGCGCGGTCAAAGGCCACACACCGTGTCCCTGCTGATGTATGATGTCAAAGTACTAATGAGTTGAGGGGGACTGCATGATCTGCTCTGCTCCCCACTTATGTCTTATGTAGTTTGATATGATCAGAGACAGACACAGGTCAGAAAACGTTTGCATTAGCCTGCAGCTAGTGGTTCCCATGTTGATATTTGAACACAGATATTTCAAATCTATAAATCTCATTTTTCATGATTAACATTACGTAACACGATATGTTACATGGTAAATTCAGATGCTACGAAACAGACTCAGGATGTGTTCTCACTTTCAATTTGAGGACTTCTGTTTGTAATGAGCATAGATTCTATATAAAGATGGACCACGTGTCTCCACTTCCTCCCACTATCCGGAAATGAAGTAGAAATATCTCATATATACGAACTTTGCCATCTTGAGCATTGGGAGCCAGACTCTGTGCAGTGGGGATCAGGGAATGGAGTCGAGGCAGCGCCGATACACCCAATCCACCAATGTGTCAGTCTTAGCTGTCAATCATGATGTCTCTCCCTGTTTTTTACAGCATTGAATAACTAATTTCTACCAAACTTGTCAGAAACATGAGCATTGGACAGTGTGATAAAAACTACCGTTAATGAATGAAACCATGCATGTACTTTTGACGTTTGGTCCATGTCCCAACTACGAACCTGGAGGAGGTGGGATTTATGACCTATACTGCATCAAACCACCAGATGGCAGTCAAGACAGTGTTTTTGTTGAATAAAAGATTAAAAACGTATGAAATGCTAAATCTTGTCTGAACTCGCGTAGCTAATTTTAATTCAGATTTAAATCAGAAACGATCAATGACTGACGAGTGTGAATCAGAGCAAGAACTCAATACTTTACCCTGTTCAGACACAAGCAGTTCAATACCAAACAACATCTTGAGGTTTAATATCAGGACCAAATACCACAAGGCTGTTCCTAATGAAATTCCTTCAATAGCTCAGCTCTGCATGGATTGTTTGGAGCTGGAGACACATCTGTCACATCATTACTCAGGTGTGCTGAAGCTCTGCGGCCTGAAAAACAAATATGTTTCTCAGAAAACATGCTGTTCACCTCATAAGGTTAATTTAATTACATGGAGCCTGAGGGTATATAATCTATATGTTTACTCCAGTGGTTTACTGAACACACCAGGGATCTAATCATATTCCATAATTTTTTGCACGTAGCCAATCCACACTCACAGACACACAATAGTTGCCCATATGACAGCATGCAGGCCATGTGGAGGCAGCTCAGACCGGCTCTGGAGAGCGCACAAGGTTTCCATGGAGTCAAAGCTCCTGTTGGGAGGTAATTAGATGCCTGTTGCGTCCCCAATGTGACTCCCCCTTTTCCCTCTTTTATTCCATCAGAATTCCTTGTTTCACCCCCCCCCCCCCCCCCACTCTATCTTTCTTTCTCCGACTTTTGCTCCAAAGGCCCGAGCAGTCAGCTGTGACCGAGCACTTCCACTTGAAAACCACGTCCGCCCCGGCCCGGCAGCGAGATCACTCTCATCATCACTTTAGCCAAAAGACAAGTCATGCCATCACAATGTTCGGTCCTTTTTAAAATCAAGGCCCTTCTGAGCTGAGGAGCCATGATGAGATAAAAAAAATCTATTTCACTATCTAGTGAGTGAGGTGGAGGTTTTTTGTGGCAATGGTAATGGGGAAATTCCCAACTAAATAAACGTGTGACTAAAAAAGAAAATGAGAAAAAAGAAAGTTTTCCTTTGTACAGTCGTCCATTTTTTCTACTACTTCTACTACTAATTTGACTCATTTTATTGTTATGTAATTTACTTACGAGGCTTTCTCTGAATTGACAAATGTTACAGCTTCTGCAAAAAAGAGGAACAAAACTATTTCATTCTCCGCCAACTGATCGTTCATTCATCCAACCAACAAAGGAAGCCGGGGGGATGAGTCTCAAGTCTATTCCAGTGCGGACAGGAATGGATCATTCAATAAAAACTAATCTGTTTAAAGTGGAATTCATTGTGCTCGTTGTGTTTACCAGTGGGATATTGTGGATTATAGTCGTGACTGCTGCACCACAAGGCAATAGTGGATTTCTATCATGTCTGTAGAATAGAGTAGCATGTGATCTATGATTCCTGCGGACGCACATGCACACACACACACTTAAACACAATCCAACACACACCCCTTTGCACATGCACACAGCCATAAAGTTAGTGTTGACCTGCACCAGAAAGACCCTGCCCTCTCTCTCACTGTCTATCCACACACACACACACACACACACACACACACACACACACACACACACACACACACACACACACACACACACACACACACACACACACACACACACACACACCAAACCGAAAGATGCCCTCATTAACAGCACACCTGTTATTCTCTGCAGACTCGGCCTGAATTGGAGGGAACGTGTGCCGCGGTCTCAGTCTGTACCTGCAGACTTGTTACCAGACGCTTCTGACAGATCCCTGCTCCTGTGACTCATGTCAGTTCAACCTGTACCGACTGTGCTGCTCCACAAAGCTGTCATCTCAATTCAAAACCATTATATCACCACAGGACAGCCAGGTTTCACTGGCTCCGCACCGACAAGCTCAACTTCAGAGGAGAGCCCGGAGGATGCACAGGGTCTTGACCACTGGAGGCCGAAGTCAAAAGGTGCTAACGATGGCACAGGTTCACAACAATTCACTTTTTTTTATCCAGATTGGGCGACAGGCAAGACTGGAGAGAATCAAAAGAATTGATTTACAGCGTTTTTTGCCATTTTACAGAGGAACCTCAAACACAGCAGGCATGACACAGAACAAATGATGTTTGTGTTTCACCCCTCTGGGCACACAGGAGCACACACTGCCAGTGAAGGTGAGAGTGAGCAAATACACATTTCCCAGGGCTGCCTCCTAAACAGAGGGAGGGGGGGGGGGGGGGGAGTAAAGAAAAAACGAATCTGGGCTCCACGCTGAGGGAGCACAGTCATGAAACGTGATGCCCCCCCACTCTGGTGCTTCACCACTGGAGGGGGAGGCTGGTTGATGGGTGGAGAGGGCTGGAGATGAGGTGCCTTAACTGGTCATTACAACAACCTGCAGCAAGAATATGTCTGCCCCACACAACTGGTTTCTGATACTTCTGTGCACCTGCTGCATGAGACAAATAACAAATCCTTTCTGGTTTGTATTGGTGAGCTGTGCAAGCATGCTACATCGCCCTTGGGGGGGGGGGGTCTCTTGGATGCTTGCAGTGGATGATGCAGATTTTTCTCATTCCAAGCAAAACATAGAGTACATTGTCAACAGTGCCACACCTGTTCGTTCTGCCCTGTGTGTGTGTGTGTGTGTGTGTGTGTGTGTGTGTGTGTGTGTGTGTGTGTGTGTGTGTGAGGCAACACGCTGCTGAGATGTGAGCTTGATAAAGAGCCAGGCAGCGTTAGAGGCTCTGCTCCCCGCGTTAATGATTACACAGACTGGGATAAAGCTTCAAGCCCAAACCCAGGTCCGTGACAGCAGAACCTGAGACGTGCTGTTGTCGTTGTTTGGGTCCCCCCCCCCCCCCCCCTGTGCTGTGAACGTGTCAGGGGCAGAAGACGCAGAGAGTCCGGGCTCCTGTGTCGAGCTGGTTCCTCTCACGCGCCCTTTAAAGCGACCTGCACGCCGCTGACTCACGGACACACACTGGGATGCTCTCTCTCTCTCTCTCTCTCTCTCTCTCTCTCTCTCTCTCTCTCTCTCTCTCTCTCTCTCTCCCTCTCTCTCTCTCTCTATGTGGAGCTGCACCATCTGTAACACCGAACACACACATTATGATGTCGTCACTGGTGCTAGTAAAAGTTACTACTATGACGACACAGGGTTCTAGGCACAGCAGGTAGAACGTGTGAGGGGAAACACACACACACACGCACGCGCACACACACACACACACACACACACACACACACACACACACACGGGCACTCAGCTAGTTACTGTGGGCGTGAGCGCAATCTCAATATTCTAATATAGTACAGATTGGAGGTGACGCTGCTTTTACGCGCTACTTACCAGCACTACACTTCAATCCCCATCTTCGATCCTCCGACCTGTATCCGGTGACAAATCAATAAAAGAGTCGCTCCTGATATTTCCACCAAAAAATAAGAATTCAAATGAACGTTGACCCGCGAGCCTGTTCAGCTGAAACCAGCCGGGCTCCACAGGAAGCAATGTCCGGTTGTTGAATGGTCCTCGCTCCGGACAGGTTCCCGGGTTCCCCACCGGCTGAGCAGCGGACACACGCGCAGAGCTGACGCCGAGACAGAGTGCGTCCCTGAAGGCGTGGCGACCGTCCTGTCCTGCGCCACGGAGACACGGCGGAGCGCGCAGCACATCCACACACCGCCACGGACTGAGTGAGCCGGAGGAGGAGAGGACAGGGAACTGCTCACACTCCTGTCAAGGGAGCGCAAACGATCGGGCTTCTGTTCGCGCCTTTCAAAATAAAACACCCCCAGAACAAACGCATTCCTGTGCTATAGGTTCTGTTCTAACGTTCGTATTATTTTGAAGGTAAAATTGATTGATTTCCGGTCGTAAATTTGACGCTTCAGTAGGCAGAGTAACCCTAACACACTCACAAACACAAACTAACACTCACACAAACACAAACTAACACACACACAAACACAAACTAACACACACACACGTAAACACACAATGGAGGAAAAGCTTGAATACCAATACATCCCATCCAGTTTACTGAGCCGGTAACATGTATCCTGTGCCAAATGTTTAATACTTATTCAACAGTATTCAATATTTATTGTTTTGGTTGTGTGCGGTTTATTTACACACATACACAACTGACTCATCTGACATCAGGACTATACGTTTGACTCATGTTTCACCTGACAGAACCACAGTAAGGTTGTGTTAGACATGTGGACCCCACTTTTTTGGTTTATTTATCGGTGTTCTCTACATCCAACACTTACATGGATGTCAATCGTTAAGGCTGGGGAAACACAGGAAGCTGTGTTATGGCCTTGTGTATTAAAAATGAATATAAGAAATATATTTGTTAGTTTAATATTCAAATTGTCTGTAGGTGGTTAATGAGTCCATCCCATTTCATATGAGGTTACAATAAGCAGTGAGCACTCTTTTAATTTGTAATCCCCAAATTCTGCCATGAACACTTGACCCCTGAATGAAAAAGAGCCATCCCTACATATGGAAATGAGAGTCTGACATCAGAGCTGTACCTTCATTAAAACCAGAGTTAATTAAATCCATCAACCCAATTTAAAAACAACAGTGAGGGAATGTCTAAAACCTCCCAGCTGAGTGGAGATGATATGCTGACATGGTGGGTTAACGGAGACGGGGTGTTTTTAGGTGTTATACCCATGGCTGTTACGGTCTCGTGGCTGTTATTACAAGGGAGAGATAAGTTATTGGTGGAGAGTAATTCATGTGAAGGGAAGTGTTGCAGAGACAGTGGGGGAGAGGAAAAGAGACAGGGAAATAATTAAACGAATGAGATGCAGAATAGTAAAGGTCCGTGTTGAGCCATGAGGGGCTGTATGTCCCTGGAGCTTTGATGCCGGCTACTATAGGCCTTAGATGAGGGAAAGGATGAGCTGCAGACTCTGCAGCAGAGGGCCGAGATAAAACTATAAAAACACAGCTGCTTTCAGACATGCAGCGAACTCTGCATAATCTCCTGAAATTATCCAGAGGGGCTGAACGTGAGAGGGCAAATATCAGAGTGAGTTGCACTGGACATTCTCAGGAGTTATTCCACTCATTCATACATTATGTCCTCACCCCTGCATGTCTTAACCTGACACCCCCCCCCTTAGCCCGCGAGTGCTGCAGACATCTTCCTGATCTGATGAACGCGTCTGAGTCGGATAATCTCCTGCTGCGTTCTATGTGACAACTGGGTCCAGACATCTTCCAAAGTCATGTCTGAAAACACTTGTTCCTTGTACACACACACACACACACACACACACACACACACACACACACACAAACAAACACATACAGGCACAGCAGCAGAAAGATAAGAATCAAGCAACATGTAGCTGTTTCACTAATATAAAATTGCATTTACTGTATACAATTACGAATTAGTCACTTATACACAGAGTATATCGACTTACATTAGTTCCCCAGAGTCTCTTTAATATAATAATTTGGATTTATTACAACTTAGGAAATTGGTTTTGGCCATTATTTCTATTGGCTATCATAAAGTATGTGCTGGGATTCAGAATACAGCATCATCACTAACACACAATGTCAGACGGGGCAAGAAACCAGCCTGGTATCTTCTGCTACGCATCATCTAAATATGTGTGTGTTGATGCCAAAATGAATGTGTGTAGAGATCAAGCGTTTTTTCCCCACATGAACAGGTGATTCCCCTCAGTGTGACTGTGTGAACATACGTGGTTGATATAAATAAACACAGACACGCATACAGCGTGACACAAAGAAATGAGTCATTTCGCTCACAAGGAATCATATGTGGTTATTTTGTTTATGAGGATGTTTGTCAGTGTTTCAGATGTTCCCCCGCTCACTCCTCCTCAATAATCTTAGCCCTTTCTATAGGTTAGTTCCTCTCGCCGTGCGTGACTGCGTGAATATTTGTAGTCACTTGAACAGAAGCTCCAGCTACTGATTACACAACAGAGCTGTGCTGTGGTGCCCTGCACATGTGAGAGAGGCACTTGTTATAGTTTTCTGGAACAGCAGAGGAAGTAGACAGAGGCACATTAAAATGTTTCACATTGCCTCTGCTCCTCACTCTCCCCTCGCAGGCTCACATTATACACTGAGGCTGTTGCTGCAGTATTAGTGATGGAGGCTGATTTCAGCTGTCACGCTCACAATGTCTCGAAGTTTGTTTGCTTCCCCCCACCTCTTTTATTTTTTTCTCAAAATCATTTGCATGCAGTATGTAACACCCGCATTGCGCCTTTATCAAAAGCTGTTGTTTGGTGCTGGCAATAGGGAGCAACATCCCAGAGAGGTGTTGTTAATAAACTTGACAGTCACAGATCAAATCAAGCACTAACAGCCAGTAACAGTGAGAAGGCTGCTTTCATGAATACAGTCTTCACAGTAACTGCAGCATTTTAGAAACTGCATTAGGCCACACATAGTATAAAGTGTGAGGATGCTGTTAGAAACAGAGATGACCTTGCAAAAAATTCAAGTGGCTATGTAGTACTGACGTTGTACTTACAGTGGCCCTGAGCGCTCAATGCACTGCAACTTAAGAAAACAACCAAATACTCACAACACAACTAAATACTTGCAACTCAACGGAATGTTTCCAGGGGACACTAAAAAAAAAAAAAAAAAAAAAAATATATATATATATATATATATATATATATATATATATATATATGGGTCCTACGACTATATTCTACTTAAAGTAGGGTTTGCTGTGCAGTTTGACCCTGTTAATCCTGCTTTATATGGAAAAATTTGCATGTAACACTCAAGGAAGATGTTCTGGACGACACTGTTCAGCAATGCTTGCCTTGTTGAATGATAGGTCGGAAAGACAACTAGTTGCCATAGTATTAGTAGGATGAAAGAGAGAAAAGAGAAGAGGCATCCAGGAGGGAGATAGCTATTGTTGGTCGACTGCAACTTGTGAAGAGCGCAAGCTGGCCAAAGTGTTGTTAGTGCCAGATCCCAGTCTAATCTGCCACCCCCGCCAATCAGCCCTCATTTGCTCAGGCGCCTCTCTGTCTCCTTGGACGAATGGATCGGGCTGTACACCACCCATCCCATGTCCCCCTTTCAGAAGAGGGGATAAACAGAATGAGGTGACAAAAAAGAGTGCTCTTTTGGGGTGGTTGAAGAGGAAGGGGCGATTGCTGTCTGTCCCATACCCCCCCCCCCCCCCCAAGCAGACAAATCTGGAAAGTATTTGGGACTGACACCCGAGAGACCCACAACAAGAGTGAGACTACTGTGTTCCAGGTTCAAACTAAGTTGATGACACAGGTGTACTATGAGCTGCTAGTGTTTACTGTTTAAACCAACTCCAAACAACTGAACCAGTCTTTTTAGATTCCGATCAGAACCTATTCTGAATGAAACAAGCAATCCAGTTTGCTAATTACAACTGATAATTTGCTCTGCCTCCCTCCCTTACCTGCTATTGGTGCACCTGTAAAGCTTCTACATATGAAAGTGGAAAACTTTCACTTTACTAATTTTCAATTTCACCTGATGGTAGAAAAATGCAGGAAATTCCCGTAACGTCATTGCTAGCTAATAATAGTTACCTCTAGTTGTTGGTTTAAATGTCTTTGTCTGTGCTGTGCTGACTTGTTTTTATACTGGAATGGGAAAACAAGGCACTTAAATCTGAACAACATGTGATATCAAGCCAAAAGTAACATACATATCATACTGATATACAAGGGGAACTTCAGGATAACCGAAAACAAGATTCATACATCCTCATTTGGAAACTTGATTTTAAAATGAACTGAATTCTCAAGCAGAAATCTAAGAACCAGGCACTCTGTCGATATGCAAATCAGATCAATCCAATTGGTATAAATATATAAAAAACAGTAGTATAAGCAAAGACAGTTTCTTACATGTAAAAACTTGACAAACTTTCACCCTCCCCATCAAGTGGTATCTTCTAAACCGAGGTTATATTTGGTTTCTGGGTCATCACTTCTTAGTTTTTTTTGTGTGGGTCTTAGAACCCATCCCAAGGCAGGCTGACTCTCTGACTGTCAGTAAGGACTTCTGAGATACAAGCTGCCGGTACCTTTATATGTGTGAAAGCTCAAAGAGAGCTGTCCCATGTTTGTTGTTCAAATAGAACCTCACAAATCTGTCAAACTTAGTTCCTGGCCTTTAGGGCAAACACTGGTATTTTTAGCCGTACTCCTTCCTCCCATCAGCTTATGTAACAGGTTGATGGATTGATTGGTAATTCAGCAGACATTGTATAAGTGATGCACAATAATACAGTCCAGTTAAAGTGACTAAAGATGTCTGTTGCTAGCACTGAGGAATGCACAGAAAACGGAAACACAAAGAGGAGAGGGGAAAAAAGTGACTGCAGCTAGTTTTTGAAATGTCTGTGTTGGAGGAGCCTGGTGATTCAGTGTGGCCTCTTTAACCTTCCACAGAATGTGTCTCTGAGGGGGCGGATGAGAAAGCTCAGCATCTTGACTTTTCTCTCCTCACCTGCGCTCGCTGCCACCTGCCACTAACAACCAGAGGAAACTGCGATGACAAGCGTCTATTCACAAACTCGTCCTCCCACACAGCACTTACCCCCCCCCCGCTATTACATCAAAGAGGGAGATGTAATCACAGACGTTATTGTCATGTAGAGTGTTCGCCCGAATGTCAATCGCAGGCCGAGATTTCAAGCAGAGATGACAATCCTTCTTGTTTGCTCCCGCCGTGCAAGGGTCTGTCTACCTGCCCAGGACAGAGCTCCTCAAATCGGTCACAGGCCTTTGCTACTCGACCTGCGGTGCTGGGATCAGCTGGGTACAGAGGATTACATGGCCACATGTGGTCCCCAACATTAGGTTTAAGATCGTGGTAATTTGTATGATAAAATATGATTAAAATGCAAAGAAAATTGCAGGCATTCTGGTATATTAAATTAATTCAAGTTGAGGAATCTTCTAAATAATCCTTAGCCTTCAGACAAGTTGTATTTCAGTTGACATCTGTGCTTCTCATCAAAGACACTGACACACAAACAGCACTGATCCAGATCCGTGTCAGCTGCAAGGTTTAGCAAGACTAAGGGGAGACAAATAGCTGCATGAATCTTTTCTATTGTTTGCTGGTGCATTCAATAATTTCAAGGCCTGAGTGTGTTTCATCTGAGCCGCCCTGACATGGCTGGTCCTGACAGTTTCTGACATGTGTCGTGTCTTATGTTGACACTGAGATGGAGAGAGAGGATATGGGACTGATTGGTTCACGCAAGGTCACTGGGAAGCTCCAGGAATTCATGTTGACAGCTTTGGTCCTGACATCATGTATCTCCCAATGGCTTCAGAGCACACACTGTACAGGCTGCATGTCTCAATATCTTTACAGTTTGAACAGATCGAAGACACAGGAATATAAAGCGTGGTACTCTGACACCAAACATTTACTTTGCTGATTATTCCTAAAACAAACCAGGTTAAGAGTCTACCGCTAGCATCGAAACATGCTCAGAAAGACAGCGCTAGCATACCGAGCTTGAGCATGTAGCCTATAATGTATACCATGTTCAACATCTTCATTAATTGTGAAGATGCAAGCTACATTACCCATGCTAATCGGCTGAGGCTGATGGGGATGTCGTTAGCTTTATGGGTATGTTGCCATACACCAAAGTCATTAAACAAATTGAGAGTCGGACCCGATGATGGCACAAAAGGAGAAGTTAGGATCTAAAATCAAACTTACAGTTTGAGTCTGTATCCAATTATTCGTCTGTTCAACATCAGACTTTTGACTCAAAACCACAAATCCCTTCGCAGTGGCATGAAGAGGAAACATCGGGAGAGCATCACAGTCAATACGACTTATCCATCAGGTGTCATGAGAAAAAGTCTGTACCAAGTTTCATGGCAATCCATCCAATTGATGACATATTTCAGACTGAAGGACAAAATACCCCAAAGCAACACTGCAAGTTGTATTAGTGCTAGTGTATTAGTAAGTTGTAAGTATTTAGGTTTATAATACTACAATTCATTTGAACAGTACCTAAATGCTATTACAGAAGATTTATGTCAAATGTAAAATTTATCACTGCAGGAAATAGCAGTTGACAAAAAAAATATATATATATTGTACAGGTGGATCTTAGTGTAGTCTAGTGTAGTGTTTTCATAGTTAATGGATTATTGTGTTGTTGATGAATGTCTAATAGCTGCTGAGATCTTGTAGGTGTTTAATACAAGTCTGTATCACACAGACTGCAGTCTAAAAGCCATCAGAGATCTCAACAGTATATCAATTCATTCTTTCTTCCATTTTTCATCTAGAACTCATTCTGCAAATAAATATTTTGAGGGTGAGGGCTTAAAGGATGGCCTGAAGGCTACACGGTGCATTTCGTGTGCTTAACTCAGTATATTCATTTTAAATGGCTGTAACTGATTGCCTCTGGCTTTCTTCTTACTTCTTGAGCACACTGAATTACCTCATAAAACGTCTTTGCTTGTTCACATCTATTCATCTTACTCTCTATCATTTTCTGTTTCTCGTGTCTACTGCTTTGAAGCATTCGATTTTATTTATCCATTCTTTCTCAAAACCCAACAAAAAACCTTACTACTACTATCCAAGTGCTAAAAACAGGTCAACTGAATGAGATCTGATAGGCAGCACAAAGTAATTCACCTTCATACGTCCTCATCAACAGTCCAAGTGCATCACAATTAAATAAAGACAAAAATTAACCTCATTGTTTTTGTTTTTTACTATTTTATCTTTCCTGTCTTCACATGTTATCTTTATATTCCTTCCTCCTTTCTGTCCTTATGTTCTTATTGATCCTCAATTCTTTCACAATCTGAGGCTCCAGAAGGCGGCGTGATTGACAGGCTTGCGTTCTCTCTCAGCTGGATAATACCCCTCCCACATCTCCCGTTGCCAGGGTGACAGATGGGCTTTCTCTGCTGAAACACTCCGTCTCCATCTCCGTCACCTCAGATTGGTGAGTGAGCGCAGAGAGGAGGGGTAAGTGAGACTCAGTCAATCCAACACATCCCCTGACAAATGACACCGCCACAGACCAACAGTGTACAGTGAGTGTTGGTTTATGTTTCCAAGTTAACTGTGACAGTATCTCCTAGTCGATCACACTCTGCTCAACACCAATCTCGCACACTATTCTCCGGCTGGAGCTTTAGCTGACATATAAAGCATGTGAGGGCCTGTCTGTGATTCACAATCATAATATCCCTCTGCTCTGTCATGGACGAAGGTCAAGCATAGAGTTCTGGATACTTGCTTCAGGAGTCTAAAAAAATAACTATAATGGTACTCGGTAGAGTGCATGCCTCCACCTAGTCCCCTTAAGTTCAATCAAACTGATCTCTGAATTATTTCTTCATAAATTCCTGGTTTTTGTGTAATCCTGCAAAAACAAAACAATCCAATCAGACAAACAAACTCAGTGCAGGTATTGGAGGTATTGGAGGTATTCACTCTCACTAAGTACATATCCTCGACAACATCAAACAGTAAACTTTTAAAAGAACATTTAAATTGATCACATATTCAGATTTTTATTTGGATCTTTAAGATTCGGGAATTATTCTCAGAGCTGCATCTAAATTTAAGAGGTTCTTTCCCGACCGATACCACATCCTTACACCGAGTCTTCTGGTAATACGCAACAAACAAATAAACACAGATGAAAACATAACCTCCTTGGCAGAGGTAAAAAGAACAGGTTGAAAACAGTGTGGAGGCAGCAACTCCTCCAGCTGAAGCGACTCTCATTTTGCTTCTCTCTCCCTTCAGTTCTGCCGTCTCTTTGTCAACGGGGATCAGCTCCAACAGTGTCGCTATTAGCAGCACTTAATCATTCATACAGGCAGTGCCCATGGCACAACTGGGCCAGTGCCAAATGAGATGGATGACATCATACTTTGTGGTTGTCGCCAATCCACTCAGGCTCCCAGACTCGGATGTGGAGCCTTGGACATGATTAGCATCGAGCCCATGACATCATCCTACAGCCAGTTTCACTACGGAGGCAGTGACATCATCCAGCGTGAGTCGCTTATTAGAATCTCTGGTGTTCAATAATCTGCTTTAGTGTCTTAAATAGTAGTGATGACAGGTGCAGTCTGGGTATTTATCATACTGAACCAGCTGTGAAGAATGACTCATATTTAGACTGTCTGTGTGCGGCTCCAAAAAAAACAACAACCCTGATGCGTTCAATCAGTCACACATGCACGTATGAACATGTGAAAGCTGTCGCTGTCGTAAACTATTTGTGTCGTTTCCTCGGTTTGAGTAACACGTTCACTGTCTGACTCAGTATCATGTGAGTACATATCTTACACAGACACAACAAACAGTATCAGACATTGGTTTTAAAAAGTCATATTTCTAGTTAATTCACCTGCAGAGTAGACAATGACCTCACTGTTGTTAGGTAAGAGTCTTGGTTTAAAGATCCAAACACAATTATTGACTGCACAGGGAAAGAAGACAGTGGAGCCTCTCTAATAGGACCAATATCATCGACCTGCAGAGCCCCTGTCCCTGAGGATGTTTCTCAATATGACAGAGACCTTTAGAAAAAGATGTGACCTCAACTTATACTTCCTCCCTGCCTTCACTCCTCCCTCTATTTCAGTCATCTAAACAACGCTGAGTCTCCCGTGTTCTGTTAACACTGGTCTGCAGTCCATTCTGACAGTCTCCACACACACACATATACACACACACACACACTCACACACACCTCTGAGATCCATCTGACAATAATGAAATTTATATAATTTCTCATTGGATTTTACCAAATTAATCTTAATAGGACTTGGCATTGACTTCCATTCATTGTGGTCAGCCCGACCAAAACCTAACCTCAACCACGACCAACTCATTGCTAATCCTTAAACTAACCACAATTCACATCTTACCTCTAACCATAACCAGAAACAAACACACACTCAAACACATAAATACCTTTACTATTTGGTTTTGGGCAAATTCCAGTATTCATTAAATACACACATTAAGTCACAGTGTATTCATTTATGTGTATATATGTGTGTGTACACCGTCTTCCCTGCTGAGTCTATCTAAGCAGTGAATTACTAATGTATCCTCCTTCTAAGCCTGGTCTTCTGTTAGATCTCTGCAGCAGCAGCAGTGGTGGAGCCCTATGACACGTACACTGTAGATTCTTTATTTCTTCCTTTGAAACAGACTCACAAAAAGTCGGAGGAGAGACTAAGGTTTCCCTACAGAAAGAGGCGAGTCCCTACAGGCAGCTGAAAGACAGACAACCACTGGATTACTTTTTTACAGATAAACATTCCTGGAACATTTTTGCACACCATGTACACGCTATATTTTCTCTGTTGGTATTCTGAGGTGAGTTTATCACCCAGTTAAGAGTCAGACATGTGAGACGCTGAGCTGTGCAGTGATAATGAAGGAAGAACCAGGTGTTGTATTAGTCATGAGGAACTCGATACACGCACACAGACTCCTTTCGATACACACACACACACACACACACACACGTATATGATATGCACATGCACATACATTAATATGCATGCAAAGCTGCACCTTGTCAGATTCAACACCCATTTTGTGAAGCAGATTTGTGACATGTTTAATTAGGGCTGGATAATGAACCATCAGTGTGAATGGTGTGTTACAGCATGAGGAGGATGATTCACTGGTTATAGCTGTACTCTCATGATCAATCAACATTTTGATTGAGCTGGAGCTGGACATGAATACACACACGCGCGCTCACACACACTATCAGAGGCCAGTTATTAATTGGAAATGGTTCTGAGACATGACAGGAATTTGTTCAAAGACATGCTTTTTGATTCCAAGTTTTGAATCCTAAAGAGCAACTTTTGTGTTTCAATTTGCTCAAGTGTCTATATTAATTGAAACACATATACAAAAACACCAATGTAGACTTTATGAGTGTTGACTAGAAATCATTCAATATACTGATTCATCCATCCATTATCTGACGGCTCATCTGGTCACTGGGGGAACTGGAGCCCATCCCAGCTGGCATTGGGATGGAGTTTACCCTGGTCAGATTGCCAGTCTGTCACAGAGCCAACAAAATGAGTCTAACAGCCATTCACTTTCACATTGACATCTACAGTCCATTTAGAGTCTCCCATTAACCTAACGTCAATCTGCGTGTTTTAGGACTGTGGGAAGAAGCTCGGGTACCCGCAAAAAACCCATGCAAACAGGTGGAGATCATGAAAACAAATATAGCAAAGATAAAATGAAACATGATCACATAATGTGACCCAGTTGAAGCAAACATCTGTTGTTATCTAAAACTAAAATATATTTCAGTTTGCTTTGATCGTATGTGACAGCAAAAAACAAGACAAGACAATATGAGATCAAATAAAAGGTACCAACACTCCAGGAACATTCCAGCAGCACACTCTGGATTGTTGTCGACTTTTAAGCACACAAGAATAAAACATGTTGTCAAAGATGAGGGATTGTGGGTAATATTTTGATCATAGAATTTACCAAACTAAGCACATATCCTGGTGACTTTCCTAGTAGCTGTTAGTCAGCAGTATATTAAATTCTGACAGCACACTATCAGTAGGAGAAGAGAAATAAGAAAAACTGTGCTCTCTGCAGTGAAAATACCTCAGTGTTAGTGTCACTTTACAGAGACATTCATACTGATCCTTCCTGCACACAGACACAGACCGACGCACAGGAAAAGGGAAAAGTGTACTGACAGCAGAAATTCAAAAGCAGCGATTGACTCATGAAATACAGGCAATGTGCATGTCCACACATGAAAGAAAAATGTCATTACAGCAATTACATCAGCGAAGGCTATAGAGGCTCACTTCTGTTGGATATAGTTTGTCATCCATGGCATCTGTGTCTTTACATTTCCAGAGGATCCATGGTCCACAGTTTATTAAATAAAGCTGCCTTCTGGAGCATGAAGAGCGCTGAAGCAGCGCTGCAAGTCATGAACTGCTGCAGAGAACTCTTCAGGGCCACTAATGTCCCTCTTCCTCCAACATGGAATGGGTTCCGTTCCAGCTGGCGCTCATATCTTTGGACCGCTCATTTTGACCAAAAACACATTCTAGAAAGTTTGTTCCCAGCTGGAAAGAAAAGATAGAAGGTTTTGTTTGACCTGAAGCGTAAACTGTGACACCATCAGTGGGCATGTCATATTCTACTGGCTGGAAAAAGAGGATGAAGAAAGCAATGGTTGAGTGTTCGTTCGGTGATGCTTGGTAACAATTTACTCATCCAATGAGTTTCAGGAAAAACTAGAAAGTAACACAAAAAAGCAGCTGAACTCAAGGAGTTGGCCACAGCTGACTTCACTGGAATGTAAGAGCAAATAATTAACATAGGATTAATGAGGCTACACCCATTAACACACCTGGAAACTTACATTAAGTGACCATTCACGTACACTGGGCATGTGCGTGCTGCAGGAAGCAGATTGTCTACTTTACATTTGGTTGCTTGGTTACAGCAAATAGTACGAACGAGAAACCACAAAGGTGAAAAGTAAGATAAGGGTTTTATTTTCTTGGACAAACGATGAGGTGGAAACGTTACTGAGGGTCGATTTTTACAACGTTTTGCCTTCTACGCTGCTACATGATCTGTGACTGACGAGAACCAATCAGGAGGTGAACGTAGCACAATTCTGTCCACTTACTTGGCTTGACAATTACACATTGTTGATTACACAGTGGAGAGCACAGTGGTTCTCTGGATAAGGCCACGGCTCCAGTTCTGTAGAAACGAGTTGTGCTGTGAGAGCTATAAGAGTGCTGTGACACTATGACTCATGGTGTCTGTCTCTAGGTGTCTAAGGATTATTTTGTGTATGTCAGTAGCGTGTGAGTGTGTCTGTGTCTGTGTGTGTGTCACCTTCATCGTGCCCCAACACGTGCTATTGTTTTAGCCACTGTCAGGTGGCTAGTTATCCTTGATAAGGATTCTCTCAGAAACTTTTTTTAACAAGACGACCTAACAACCTTTTAAAAAACAACCTCAGATTCTCATGTTGAAAGCTATCGTTAGTAGATAAATCATACACCGACAAAAACATCACCTTCCCTTTTTTTCCCCCAAGAGACCATTCCTTTCCCTTCTTCATCGTATACTCTGTACTGTCTCACCTCCCACTCTCTACAGCCCCTTTTTCCGCTGGTCAGAAAACCCACTAACACCCAGTAAAATCTGGCTTTTGTCTGCAATGGGAATGGATACAGATCGGATTTACTCCTGGATCAAATGACATGCTAATTTGGCAAGACGGGGAAGACGGCCTCAGCTTTCGGTGCGTTCTTGATATAGAACGTGAAGCACTGGGAGAAAAAAAGCACAGAACGGCAAACTCCTCGACTGGAAATGAAAAAGGACTCAATCGTTTTTTTTAGCAGGGTCACCCATGTTCAAAAAGCCTGTGTACACTCACTAATTTCCCCGTATTAACAGGTGTAATCTTTCCCGTTCTTGCTCAACACACAGCCTTTACCCAGATGCAGCTTGTTGCTGTCCAGGCCTGCAGGAATTTTCACTCCACATCCGCAGAGGAATTCACAAAGAGCAATTAGGAAAGCAAAGGTTTAACAATTAGTGTGAGTCTGGGCAAGGACAAATATAAAGAGAAAGGTAGTGAGACCATGTGCTTGTGAAAGGAGAGCGGGTGGGAGGGAGGGAGCACAGTGGAGATATTGAAAAGATGCATGAGGGAGAAGCATCTCATCTCATTATGTGTGATAATTAACCCATGTCCTCCCCTCTTCTCCATAATAACTAACACTGCTCCATCGTTACTGGGGCAGATACACACTGGGCACCGTATAGAACACTCCTGTGGAGACACAAACAAAGCACAGCGTGCGTCAGAGCCTATTCATAGATGCCTCTGCCTATCCTTGCCTCTTTAACCCGGATCACTGAGATGGACGCATTTCAGATTTCATCAAATAAAACCATATGTAAGATTCGTTTGTTGTCATGTTGTGGTGGTACCGGTGGGGGGGGGGGGGGGGAGCCAATCACGCTATCAGCCTTTCCATCACATTTCCATGTCGGCGTGTGCCAGAGTCTCAGTCAGATACCGCCCATGATGCAGGGAATCTATTCTCAGGCACAAGGCTGGTTTGTTTTTGATGGTCCTTCCACAGGCCCTCTGTTGGGTTTCCTAGCAACAGGTCAGCGTGAGGGCGAGCATGAGGGGTGGGGATAGCTGTGTCCCCATCCTGATTACCCTCTAATTACTTTAATGGATGCTAGGCTCTCTGGGTATTCACCCCCCACCCACTGGAAGTCTTTACCTGGAGAGCTTTACATTGGCCACTGAGAAATCTCCCATTAGCCGTATTCTAATATGCAGGAGCCACTTATACTGTTTTTTTCTTTTCTTTCTTTGTCAAATAGAGGTGGACAGTGGTGGACAGTAACATTAAGTACAGAACTTTTTTAATATCAGTTTTCCATCATACTTCAAACAAAAGCGGTAGCAGAAAGTAATTAGCATAACTGTATTTCGTACATCAAGTCGTTCACCACATGTGGAGTTTGCTGTCAATTGTTATTATTGATGTTATCGATTGTGTCAGGATGTGACGGCCTGGGGTTATAAGCTAAAGAATGGAGGCAAACAAAGAGAAGTGAAAAACGAGCTGAGTGGGAAAGACGGAGGAAGATGTTGAGTCGATCGAGATGGACGGCGAGGAGAAGGAGCTGAGGAGGAGGGAAAAAAGGTATTTTGCCTGGTACTGAGACGTCCCGTGGAAAACATAAACTGTATTTTTAAATTTGTGATGTGTGCTTGGATGTGTCTTTGTGTGGGTGAAGATGTCACACACACTAGAACAAGTTGTAGAGTAATAAAACAGATCAAACCAACTCATATTAAAGGATCTAATCTAACTGCAAAATCCACATATGTCACCATCAAGGGGCTTCAACTATTCCCTCAATATAATTACTGTAATTCTGTTTTTAAAATGATCTTGTCATTTAATAAGATGGACCCATTGTTGAGGGTTGCTGGACCGTGCTCGTGTACAGAGAGTTGGTACATGTACATCGTACTGTAACTGTAACACTGGATACACTCTGTACTCCTGCTATCATTTCTTATGTAACACACGTGCTTACTACTCAAATTCCCAAGGGCATAGTTTGAAATGTAAATGTGCACAAGCCAAGAAAAGAAAATTCCACTAAACATCCACGATTTGTTTGTCATTTCCTCTCCAGCCTCCAGCTACGGCCAACCATCCTGCTGAGACCGGAGCGCTCTCTGTGGTGAAGAGCTGCAGAACCGTACCTTCCACCGTGTTTTCAGACATGTTTTCTACTTTCCCATTGTTCTGAGACCAGATGGTTGCCTTTAATATTCAAATATTTCAAAAGTCATGAATTAGAGGATGCAGCCTTCCTCCAGGCCAACACACTATTGTATCTTGAGTTTTGGAGACTGTGCGTGGGGGCTGTTGGCGTGTTGGTGAGTCAGAATGTGTAAGGCTGGTGCAGGAGGAACAGAAAGCGGATATACAGAGCGTGTCTTTGCATCCAGCTGAAGACTCTGACACATTCAATAGACAGCTGATTACATAACAGCATATAGCTGTCATAGATCTATAGAAAGCATATATGTACGTGCACGAGGCACAAAGGGACTCCTGGTCACAGGGATTTGTCGTCGTGCCGACTTCATCACTAAACAATGGCTCTTTGAAGATGTTGTGCCCCCTTTACCCACACACCCACAGCAATCAGTCAGGGCAGCTTATCCAACCCACTATTCAGACCCACTCAAGCTGGCATGTGTGAGCTGTGTTATTAGTGGATGGGATGATAAGAGCGAGGTTCATCTCCTGTGTATGTAAGGCTGCGTCTTCACAGAATCCCTGTGTGTGTCTCTGCATGCAATTACAAGTTGCTACAGAATATGCGCGCATGCATGAATGTGTATGAGTGAATGCGTGGACATGCGCATGCACTCATTTGTGCACCTCTGTCCCTTCCAGTCTCCTGCTTTTGTCTTCACTACATCTCTCAGTTGGTTTTCGCAGCGCACAGAGAGTCGGTGCAGGAGCGAGCGAGGTGTCAGATTCTCGACAAATGTTCCAGCCGCAGTCATCTGATGATTGTTCACCACTTCCAAAGCTAACTGGGAGTTCACTGTGGGGGCTGCTCAGTTTTGATTTGAGGCTGGGGAGCGACAAAGCTCAGGGATTACGAGCAGAAAATGTGCGTGTACGTGCGTGAGTGAGAGTGCGTGCATGCATGACAGCAGAATCCCGCAGAGTTTGTACTAAGCAGCATTCTCGTGTTTGCATTAATGAGTCAGCAAATCCAGGCCTCTGAAATGTCCCTCAGGTGCAAAGAGAGCAGGGAGCAGTAGAAACGGGCAGATCCTCGTTCAACGTTCCATTTATTGCATAACGGCCTAACCTCCTGTTCCGTGTCATCCATGTTTTCCTGAGGGGAAGTACACCCCAGTGACGAGGGGGGAGGCAGCTAATCTGTCACTGCCTTATTGATACACAGGGAGAACAGGGGGGGAAACATGTCATGGATTACTCTCCTAACAAAAGCAATCATTTTCTTTTTCTGTTATTTAACCTTTGCTGTTGTGAACCAGCCATGAAAAGTAAATTCATTTTTCTTTTCTATTGGCATCAGCTGCACCTCACACGTACACAGACGGCCTTCGGGAATCTTTGCCAGGGCCTCATGCTTGTAAAAGAGCACCGACACAATCAGACTCATAATCCCTCAAACAAATTACTTTGCATTTACTAAGAAGATTCATGTGTTTGAAACATAGACATAATAAAATTGTTATTAGTGGTGAAGATTGCTCAAGAACGTTGCCTAAATGATCTAATGAGGCCAATTTAATCATGAAACCACTAATAACAACTAAAGATAATGTCCTTGCGTCATGCATGGAAATGAAGCATGCTTTCTATGGGGCTGTGGATACTTCACTTAGAGACTGAGGACAATTCTGATGATTGTTTGATGCCAGCAAACTGAAAAAGAGTCTTTAGCCATGTTAGGGTTTTGGGGAAAGTTTCAAAAACAAACTTGGCACTTAGTGGAGCGCATGCCTCCACCAAGCCCTTAAATTCAAACAAACCGCACTCATAGATATCAGTCATCTTCATATACCAGATGTTTTACATCAAGATCCAGGAATTATTCCCAAAGAAATTCATGGAAATGTCAAAAAACACTCCATCGCATAATGTTATATAAAGTGGAAAAACAAAATTGTTGAGTTCTTCCCCGACCCACAACGCATCCTTCCACCAAATTTCGTGCCAATCTGTCGTGCACTTTCTGCGTGATCCTGCTAACTAACAAACACTGATGAAAACACAACCTCCTTAGCATAGATAGATATCGGAGAATGTGAAATTTGTTCATCTTAATACCATGTGGATCGAGAATATCTGTAAACAACTAACTAAAGGCCTGTACTGTAGATTCTACAGTACAGGCCTTTACCACTCTCAGTGTTATTGCCACTACAATGCTCTCATTTGATTTGAATGGTTCCTGTAATTTACAGTTAATGTGCCCGAATGAGGACAAAATAATGTTCATCCTTTTAGGAACCAGCAGTACTCACCTCACGGAGTCATCGTGTTTGCCCCATTTATTACCTGGAGTACTTTAGTCTATCTGCGCCGTGTCTCTAGGCCCCGGCTGTGCACACAGAGAGCCAGAGGGAAATGGCCTGTGAAAACATGGCTCCCTCCTCACTGCTCTACAGCTGCAGCATGCGTGCACACACAGTCCCACACTAGCAAGTATTACCGCCCTCACTGATCATAGCCATTCAGTATCATCTGTCTTCATTGCAGGGGCTTGGAAGACAGCTGGTATAGAGCTGTATTAGGGTGAAAGATTAGTCTCCACTGTGTTCTTCTCCTTGCATGAGGTCCCCAACCAGCAAGTGGATAACTAGCCCATGTTCCTCTCTCCTCTTCTCCCAGCTCAGTCATGGAACCGTTCCCATGAGTAAGCACTAATTCACATGAACAACACTCATGCCAGCTGCTTGGGCAGACAGACTTCCTTCAAATGCAGCAATGGGAGAGTCCCTGCAGACAGGGGCAGGTAAGGCCAACAGCAACATCTGCATTTTTAGCGCATGGAAAAACACACAAATACATACAGACAGATGGAAGGCATGCATGCGTGACATCAGAGCAGTTGTTGCACCAAAATATTCATCGAAAAAAATAAATTTGCAGAAACTCTAAAGCCTCAAAAGCACAACATGTTCTTCTCTAACCCCTGTGAGTCTGGCTGATGTATCGATGGAGCTCTGCACACCCGGAGGCTGCTCAGGCACTTTGTATGAAGTGAAGACAGCCTCCGTGGAGCATCAGTTCAACAAGAAACCTTCTCTCTGTGTGTGTGTGTGTTAGAGAGAGAGAGAGAGAGAGAGAGAGAGAGAGAGAGAGAGAGAGAGAGAGAGAGAGAGAGAGAGAGAGAGAGAGAGAGAGAGAGAGAGAGAGAGAGAGACTGTACAGGGTCACTGACCACAGTCTGAATAAGAGACTCATACCTGGGCAGGCCATAGAGAGAGAGAGAGAGAGAGGAGAAGAAGCTGAGACAGGAAGTAGGATCCACTAAGGGTCAAGGGCAGTGCTGGCTGGTGATTAAATGTATTACCAAAAAAAACTAATCTGCCAGGTCTACTCATATTAACCAGCCGCCACTGGACTCAGGGAATAACCCATTACATTATGATGCAGTATCTGTTCTGCCGGGGACCAGAGAGTCAAGATGAGCAGTAATGAAATAAAAGAGTTTCTTACAAGTACATTTTACATTATTACAAGCGACAATATGCCAGTTTTTGTATATATAATATATAGCCTAGAGGAATATATATATTTATAATGTTAGTGGATATTATCGTCTTCTTCAATACCTGCACCGACCCTTTAAATGTGACATCACCTCTAATGCTTCACTAATCTCATTTTGCAGAGGAGTGTATTTCTGCTCTCCATAATCCATCATCATCAGACCGCAGTTCATTACGCTGATATTTCCGGTGTGTGGTCTCACTAACTGTACTTGTGAGGACCCTCACTGGCATAATGCAATTCCTCTTCCCAGACCTTAAGGCCCAAGAAGCTCTACTGTAAATGACATAATCATGAGAACATGACCACTGTAGTGAAATGAAATGAATCCAATTAAATACACTTTGATTTAATCAACTGTGGCTGTTAAGGGTCTTACAAATTTCAGACCATCCTGTTGTTTGCATCATTAAGGTTCTGACGCTGTTCTTCCACATTTGACTTACTCTTCTTTCATTTCTCACAACTTAATAAAGAACATTTTTTAAAGATAACATTCACAGACGGTAGCGCCGAAGATGGCAGCCTTCAGAGAGGGACCTTGTGCAATGATAAATAAAACAGATCACTCTCAATTTGTATATCTATTCTCTTTATATCATTTCTATGAAAAATTTAAGATATGAATATTAGTTCATACAATATGACCGAACAAATGTCACTTTTAGGGAAACTCCAATTCTTTTAAACACGGAGGTCAGGTTATCCGTTATGAGGAGAACTGCTCAGCCAGTTAAAATTGGACTGTAATGTTTCTAATGGCATTAGAGGGGCTATATTTAATAAAATAATAACTGGTCAAGATTGACTCGTCTCAGGCTAAAAGACCATTAATGTTTGGCAGAAAGCTTCAAACCTGTGTTACAGCCTGTGTGTATGAAGTTTGAAAGACGTCAGTGTTTAACAATCAGGGCAGGTCTCAAGCAGATAGGAGAGAATTAAAAGGCGACCAAAATGAAATGTCACGTTGAATAAAGTTGTATCTTTAAGCCATGATAGGTATAAGATGAATCGCTGGAGTATCTCGCAACGTCAGCTTGACGTAGTTTGATGAAGTCACACTTGATGGGAAAGAGACATCAAAGGTGACAGAAGGTCAATTAGCCACTTAGCCTGCAGATACTGAAACTGCTTTGTCTGAGGGGATTAGCGTCTTTAGTCTTGTCATACACTTGAAAGGCAGCTTGGATTTACATCATTTATCCTCACTCAGTGGTGTTTGGGATTTAAAGTCGAGCTGCTACACATCACACTGTTCATGTCTGGTATGGCATTAATACAAGAATGTTTGAGCTGACCGAAAATAAACTGGAAATCCAATCTCAGTCCATTACATTTGCATTATAATGGCTAACTGCAGGGGGGTGGCAGTCCATGGAAATGCCAGTGTGACAGATGATGAATTAGCCCACATGCTAAAGCTGACATGTATGTGTAAATAGCTCCAAGTCATTAAGCACTCTGTCGCAGGACAATTTACAAACAGACTAAATGCTTGTTCGATTTTCCGACAGTGAAAACAATCAGCTGCAGGCTGAGCGGCTGTTATGAGTGTGAAGTGAAGGGTGGAGGAATACGAGAGGAGCAGTGTGAAGTTTGATTACCTCCACGACGCCCAAAAGACTTAAACTCATGAAGATATTCTATTATACTCCAGTCAGGTGGATCCAATAAAAGAAATCCAATTTTCTGAAAGGCAACAAACATTTATCAGTGAGGCTGCTTAGTGTAAAGCGGCTGTGGAAAGCAGCATCCAACTAAAATCCAGGGAAGGGAATATAAACTGACCTTCAAGTTGTTTCATGTTAATTCATTCTGAAGGAGACGAAACGCTGCCAAGACTTTATAGCCATGAAATACTTTCCTGTTTTCCTAACAACATCAGAGGCAACTCAAGCACGATGAAGGTTTTATTGTGATGTTTGGCCAACGGAACTCGTTTTCACACCAGAAAGTCTGCATCTTGTCTTTGTTACATTGTCTACATTTGATCCACAATTTAGGGAATTTAGTTGAGTTAAATTTTAGTCCTGCTGTCATCATCGACCTGGGCTGCGTTGAACTATACTTGACATTGATCGGTTTGTAGACGGCCGTGTGTCTGACATCGTCTCAGGTGTGTTATCAATTTGGCTATCGCATCGCTTACTTTTTGAGTAAAAAAAAGTCATCTCTGAATAGAGAAAATGAACAAACCGACTCACTTTGTTAATCTCGTTCCCACTGTAATATCATAATGGTTTTACGACCTGCAAAATAAACGTACTCAGCTTCCTGCACCTGTCACACCTATTGTTTTGGTTTGGACTGAACAGTCAGAACGTCCTGAACCAAACAAGGAAGGTGTGAAAGCCCCCTTGAACTAGAATGAACCAGTCCTCTAAATGTGCATGGCTTTTTTCATAAATTATTCCATGGGCGAGACTGATATCTCACAATGTAAAGAAAGTAAAAGAATCCTGGATCTACGCCCACACCAGAATCAAATGTATTCAACCACCATGTTTCACAGTAACGCGTTCAGATGTTTTTTTGTAATCTTGCTCATAGACAAACATTCAAACAAACCAACAAACAAACGGACAGGGGACATAACTTGTTGGTGGAGGACACCAGGCCAGACCTAAGGTGTTGAAGTCAAAAGCCAGATTTGTCAAACAACACACCACCCTGCCCTCTAACACCCGTCCTCAACACTCGTCCTCAACACCTGTTCTCAACACCTGTTCTCAACACCTGTTCTCAACACTGCATTGCCTTCCATTCTAGAGGTATACGCTGAACATGAATTTCATTATAATTGCAAACCGAAGCAAGACCAGGGATAAGAAGTCAAAGGCTTAGTGCTGCAGATCTGTGTTCATCTGGAAAGTTATAGCTGAAATGAATGTTGCTCTGGCAGAGATGCAATGTGGGGGTTGAAGTTCTCTGGGGAGGAAAGAGGAGGAAGAATGATAAAATGTGGGCGTGTAGGACGGACATGTGTATGTGGAAAAGCAGATATGTTTGCAGACGAAGACGAGGCTGAATGTGTGTGAGAGTGAAAGTCGGAGGGGAAGCGAGTGGATGGATGAAGACATGCGAGGCACATAGAAGATCTTTTCCTGTCTCAGCGAGGTTTTACAGAGCAGGTCAATATCCCTCAGCTTATCCTCCATATTTATATATATATTACATTTTGATTGTGTGGGGATACATGTTTCATTCAAAGACACTGACAGATGCAGACATACCACACATACACACACGAGGGAACAAAATACAATCATGGCTATTTGCCAGTTGTCCCACTGAGAATAACCAAAGGCGAACTCATTTCCAGGTACATCATTTGTTTACTGTATGCCCCCCCCCCTGCCCCAGCATTACTTGTTAATGTGAAATCTTCTTTCCTCATCCCATGGTGGTTTACAAAGCCTGCACCTGAATCTCTCGTTTTATCCCCCTCCACCTGTGCTGCCATATCCCGTAAATCCTCATCCTATCCGGACAGAAAAACAAGATGGGGTTTTGAGCTCATCTTCTCTGCATCAGCGCATTTAACTGCTCTAAGGTCTTAATCTTTTTGTTTGTGTGTCTTCCTTCATGTAGGGATGATGCCTTTTTTTTGCCTTAACAGGTCCTTAGCAATGCATTTAACATGTCGTCATAGCAACCAAGCTTGAAGCCATAGTTTGGGGTTAAAATACGCTGCTGCTATCCTCATTACACATTCACAGACTTAATTGGCCATTTGAAAGCTTTGAACTTCTGCATAATCAGTGTGTGTGTATGTGGAGAGATGGTAAGACAATGGTAACTCTAGGAAATGTTTTTAAGCCCACTGAAGGGGAAAGAGACAAAAAGAGACGAAAAGGCTAAAAGCATTAACCACAGTCTGGGAGGTCAGAGGAGGCTGAAAGCCCTGGAGGCCACAGAGGCAGACAGTCTGACTGTGTCTGGACCCAGATCAACATCTAGGACCAGGCCATTTCAAGCCGTCTGGCTCCGGCTGCCCACCAGCACAAAGGCCTCCCTTCAAATTCCTTGGCCAGTAGTTTGTTCATGTTTTCAGACATGCACTGAACTTCGGAGATCATCCGCAGTTTCTCCGGAGGAGGTGTATGTGTTAAACGCTTCTGCCTCTGCCCCACACCTTATCTGAATCCTGTAGAGAATTCGATGCTGTTGTGAGCAGAGCACCCCCTGCTGCATTGTGCATGTGTGAAAGGCAAACTGCGAAGAAAGTCCAGACCCAATTCTCCGTAGATCCTCTGCAGGACATATCTGAAAACGCCTTGACAGACAGGGGGTGTTGATGATATTTCTAACACGCAACGAATGAAAAACAACCAACGCAAAAAACGAAACTGATATTTCAGCATTGAAATTCCGGAGCCATACACGTAGACGACACAGAAGATGTCAAGAGAGTTTTTGGTGATAAGAGCCAACGCTGGTGTGGATGTGCTGTAAAAAAACAACAACATGTGATTTCCGCCATGGAATTTAATACGTTAGGAAGCCTGGACCCAATTCTCCTCCGCAAGTCTGAAAAAAGTCCCTGTCTGACTGAGGCCACTGGAACAGAGGGCAGGACCTCATCTCCATTATAATATTACTTCTGCTGTTGAGGAATAGAAGGAGCGTATCTCCTTCCGATCGCTCAGTGCCCCGACTGATGGATCCATCTCATGCATAGTGAATGAGAGCCTGTACAGTGAGTTAATGAGTGACCAGCGACAGGGAAATGGCCACGAGAGGAACACGATGACTGACAAAAGTAGGTCACAGGATATTTACTGCATCGTGTTTTCCACCTCCTCCCGATTCTCTACCCAATCTATCCTTTTAAAAGCCCGTCCCTCCTCCCCCCCTCTCTCTTTCTCTCCCTCACCCTTTCATTGTTACCTCACTCTGCCTCTCTCCATCTCCTGGAACACCCCCCCCCCCCTCTTAACAGAGCGAGGACCTGTCCCTCCGCTCCTCCAGGGCTTCTCTATGGTGCAGTTAATGCATAGTTGAGAAATGACTACCGGCAGTGAAGGAGGAGGAGGAGGAGGAGGAGGAGGAGGGGGGGGGGCATAATGCAATGGATAGGAGACAGGCCAAATCATATCACAGCCCTTTAAAAAAAAAGAAAGAAGCTCTGCACACGTTCTCATAATGCACATGCGGCGCTCTATTGGATTTGGTCTGTGGGAGATAGAAGCTATGAATCTTGGTCTAAGAAGTCAAACTGTCTAAAGTGATAGCTCACTCAGATGAGGTTTACCTTCGGAGAGGAGGCACTGTAGACGGCAGCGGAGCCTTTAATGTGACAGGAACCTTTAAAAGGAGCTGGCCCACATACTCACTGCTTTTCTCTCTCTGACCTTCCTCATCCCTTCTTCTGCCTCCCTCCAGCTCTCCACAACGAGGCCAATGCAGAGTTCTCTCCTCCTGACAGCAACCAGTGCCCCGTTCCTCCCTCCCCTCTTCCTCCTCTTCCTCTCTGCCATCATCACTCCCACTCTCTCCGCGGCGCTGGAGCTGGCTCGTTGCCTCCGCGGCTCCTTGCCTGTCTCATTGTGGATCTAATGGTTAAATAATGACTACACAACTCATCTTAAACTGCTGTCTGATCAGGGTAAGACATCTCTGTAATCTTTCTCTGGGTCCTAATTGAATTCCTGAATGCGAGGCCTAATAAGATCCAGGGGAATAGTCATTAAGGGTGTGTGAGACTGGGTGTTGCCTCCGCTGTAATGAGGCCTCTTAAGAAACACACACACAGCAATTACGCAAACCAAGGTAAGAGGGTACATCAATGCGAGTGTGATGAAACAAGCCGAGCTATAGTGGAATGAAAGAATGTGGAATACAAGGAGAAAACCGAAATCCGTCATTAGCGCAGGGGGTAAGAAAAAAAGAGATCAACAAACCACAAATACTCAGTCTGACCTTTCTAATTTGCAAGATGATATGTTAAAATGTTAAAATGTTAAAATAAAGAAGCTAGTTGTTTATAAAAATGTGAGTATGTACTAGATTTTGCGGACAGACTTTGTGTTTCAGCTTTGAAATACAATTACACAAAAACTTTTTGATTTACAAATGAAAATTCTGAATCTTTCTTTCCACAGTAATGTAGACACTCTTGGAAATTGCTGATCCAGGATTTGTTTCTCGTTCTTTCACATTCCGAGAGAAGTTTCTCCAACATTTTCACTGATTTCTCAGAGAGAAAATAATGGAAAACAGACATGTTAAAGGTTCAGTGTGTAGAATTTCGTGACATCTAGTGGCGAAGTTGCATGTTGCAGCTGAACACCCCTCACCTCACCCTCCCCTTCCAAACATGAAAGAGAAACTGTGGGAGCCTTCAGTTGTCATAAAAACTGAAAAGGTGTTTAGTTTGTCCAGTTTGGGCTACTGTAAAAAACATGGCGGGCTCTGTAGAGAGGACCCACTCCTGATGTAAATATAAAGTACAAGGTTAAATAAAACAATAATTTGTAGAATTTAGATGAAACACACAAGTGAAAACATCACTAGGATTATTTTTATATTCAATTTCTTTGCCAATAGATCCCTTTCACCTAAATCGTACACACTGGACCTTTACGGGAACGGATATTTATGAGTGTGTATAATTTAGGAGCAGCTTGATTGAATTTAAGGCAACTGTCTGGCCTTTGAGGAAGTGTGGGCTTTCTGTGTCAAATTAAAAGAAGCACTGTACTTTTTCTTCTTCCGCTCATCTATTTTCTATAAGGGTTGTGGCTTTGACATTGAGCACTCGCCAGTGTATCGCAGGGACAAACAACCATTCACCCATTTAGAGTTTCCAGTTAACTGAACCCCAACTGTGGGGGAAACCCTGCAGACACAGGAAGAACATTAAAACTCCTACAGAAACCAGGAAACTCTCTCTTCCTCTTACATGTAAACTGCACCAACAGTAGAATATAAAACGATGCACTGTTATATTAGGGAGGGACATAGCTTTATCACACTTCTGACTGTATAGGTGTAAATAATAAATGAACGTTGGCTGGTAGTCCATTTAGCTGCTCTCCTTCAGGGGCCCTGTGGTTGTGCGTGCAGGCTCGCTGGGACACTTGAATAAAATGGAACCATTGTTAATATTGTTCGTAAAATCGTCTGCTTTAAAAAGAAAAAAAGCCTGGGCAGTTATGGATAGAGGAGCATAGGGAGAACAAAACGAGACAATTGTTACACCGGAGCCTCTCGACTGCCGCGTAACGAGGCTGTAATGGCTGCGATAACGATCATTTACAGGTGAGGCAGTGAGTGATGGGGCTTTGTATCCGTAGAGCTTGTTCTAACACTAGTCAAATAACCCTCAGCACGGAGCGGCTGAGTGGTGTGGATCAGATGTGAGCTGACATTAAAACGTGAGTGGCCTCAGGCCGTTGTGCACTTCCACCGAACAATCCTCTGCTTCTAAAAATAGATGAAAGACGTCTGGCAGTCTTTTGTCGTCCCTTCTCATTCTCCAAACGTGCGACTCATCCGAAAGATGCTTGAACCATCCTCCCTTCATATGCAGGTACAAATTACAGGCCCTCCTATATATTCCCTTTTAAATCATGTGCAAATACAGTAGAAGGAATATTTCAATTGTTCTGCGTGACTGGAGCCAAATTGGAAAGTCTTCCAAGAAAATAAAGAGATGAAGAAGAGAGAGAGTGGAGTTAGGGAGGAGCGAGCCGGGAGTGAGAACGACGGAGCGATAAGGACGGAGCGTGAGGAGAATGAGAACATTACATCCGATAATTTGATCTTATGTGGATACTCTAAGCTTGGATGAGCCTATTCCCCGTCATTGTGTGAGAGAATTTAAAGAGCGCCTGATGAATGAGAGCCTCGGCAGCAGCAGGTACATTAAAAGAACATTGTGCCATGTCTATTAAATCTCTCCTTTATGGCCTCCCCTCTCACTCATAACCGCATCCTGTTGAAGATCTCTCTATTTGTACCTGCAAGTTAGTCGAGGGAAGGATTGATAAAAGTTTGGGAATCGCATGTGGCAGATGAGGAGTGTTGGTTTTTCTAACAGTGCTACTTCCTCCACGGGACTTTAAATGACTATCCAGTGGAGGAAGCAAAACAACTGCTCTGTGAGCCCTTTATTAGTCATTTCAGGCTTCCAGTGAACCTGACGCGAAGAGAGAGCAGTCGCTTTCTATGGATAGACATTGTCTGTGCCTGCGGGGCTGGAAGTGGTCGGTGTGCAGACTCACACACAAGAAGTAGACAGTTGAGTGTGTGATCATCGGCCCCCCCCCCCCACTGCGGGAGACAGCGTTGTGAAATAGAGACACTCAGCCCCTGCCTCTGGCTCTTCTTAGTGTTTCTTCTCACCTCAGCTTCACATTCACTTTTCTGAGTTATCATAAGGGGCATTGTGTATCACCCCTGCTGCTGATTAGAAAGTGAAAGGTCCATGTTTCGTGATATTTACAGTTAACAGTTGTTTAGTGGTTATACTGTGGTCTGTTAGTGTTATTACACAAGAGGCACTTGTTTATTCGGGTGTGTTGCCTCTTTGTTGTCCCTAGAAGTTCAGATGCACTAGTCCATTACTATTTGAACCTCAGCATCTGGGGTTAAAAATTTGTAAAATTATACATTATATGTATATTTTTGTTATAATTTTATAATCAGTCAGTTGAAATAAAGCCTGAAGAGAACAATTTTGAGTTGTTTTGTGTCTGTACAGGCCTACTATAAGAAGCACTTTGCATTTTTGGTACTTGTACTTTTACTTTTGATACTTAAGTACATTTAATATGAGCTACTTTAAGACTTTCACTCAAGTCATTTTCTTACGGGTGACCTTTACTTTTACCGGAGTCACTTTCAGGTAAGATAACTGTACTTTTATGACTTTCAAGTACTTTATACACCACTGCCTGCTACTACCGCCATCTTTATCGCCACAGCAGCTTTTAAACAGGACACGGATCATTTTTAATTTCAACGAAGAGGGAAGTGTATTCAGAGTAACTAGCCGGGAACTTCCCTGTTGTGTTTCCTGTTAAAGCATTAATATTCAGCTCAGCTTTAAGAAATGACTCTGTTGCAAACACAGATTAAACAAAACAGGGATGGAGTATTTAGTGATATACTCAGAATCTATAGTGGTCTACACAACCATAGAAACCACAAATGACCATAACAAATATATTAGATTAAAGTTATATAAATTGTCCATAAATAACATCATCTATCTTTTCTACATTACAGCTTCCTCCTTTTATCAACTTCCTTTTTCTAAATGTTGTTTTGGCATTTTCTCCTGGTAATGTTGAATGGAAATTCCAGTTTCACATAATTATTATTTTTTTGTATTGCAAATATTTACATCAAGTCAAGTGCTGAGATACGGTAAGAGAATATTAAGGTGTTTTTTTACTGTACTTTCGGGTTAAATTCTTACTTACACTGTATTTGGCTGTATTTCATCTATCTATCTATCTATCTGTCTGTCTGGTGATTGGGTGTGTTTATGATGTTTCTATCACACAAAGGATGCAAACCTGAAACACCACAAAGAATACAAATACCTCAGGAAGAAAAAGAGGTGTCCTACATGTAGAAGACGCTGAAGATTGGGTTGTGATGTGCGGAAAATGAAAACACGTGATTTCTGCAGTATACGTCTTGTCCTGCCCTCTGTATGCTCTACGGTATGGAGTCTTAGAGGACGATTATAACCAACATCCAGGGAACGCCCGTCTTAGCTTTTACTTTGAAATACACGGTTTCAGATAATCCAGACAAACCGTTGGCTTGTTCCCAGATCTCTGCAAACCAGGATGACAAAAGAAACCACAAGTGTCTGTAAACTTTAAAGCTTTGAGAAACTCTCAGGTCCACGCAGCACGTTGATGTTAATGTGTGAGACGGAGCCGCGGTGGTTCTGTGTGTCTGCCACAATAATAAAAGCTGGGCACAGCTCCGGTCCGTTTACAGTGTAAACAGCAGAGAAACGGCTTCTTCCACTGTTCTCAGAGGGGGATGGGAGCCTGGCAGCTCTGGCAACAGAAACACATCACACACACACTCACACATACACATGCCACACACTATCACTACAAACAAAAGCATCACCTGTGGAGTCATTGTGATCGTTTCCCGCTTTCTGTAAAAAAAACCTTGTTGAATGCAAAAGTAGAGCGATCACGCAGGGACGCACAAATGTATCTCCATAAAAACACGACAGTCTCTTAATAACACCAAGATAACCACACGCTGATAAATACACACATCTGTGTTTATCTGCAGAACAACAGGCCTCAGCTCAGTCTATCACGTGCATCTGTTGTATTAATAAATATGAGCTGGTGCAGCACGATAAAGCTGGTGTTTAACACATGGTGCATTAAGGCCTGCTAACCGGGACACACACACACACACACAGAATAATGTGCTCATGAAAGTCTGATGCATCCATTTACAGTAAAGAATATGGTTTGTGTGTGTGTGTGTGTGTGTGTGTGTGTGTGTGTGTGTGTGTATATATAAATGTTCGGGGATACTGGAGTAGGTGACAGCTTTTATATGTAACCCACCCTGCTGACCTCTGACCCTCAGTCTGGTCATTCCCATCCTATTGTTTACTCTCCCAGACCCAATCAGCCAACCTGGGAACGTCTCCCATGGCTACCGCTGGGCTGGCCAATGAGCAGAGAGTTCTTTGCTCTGTGCAAACTGGACGAGTTTCAAATGTGTGCTCAGCCACACCCACCCACACACACACACTCACTGGGCCTGGGAGCCAACACTGTGAGCCCACATTGTCCTGTTGAAACTGAGAAACTGCCGAGCCCCTGTTTGCCCATTAGTAACCGGCTGGAAGGTCGGCCATGTCCTTACTCCTCACAAGGACACGGAAAAGCAAACGGCGCCTGCAGCTCCTGAGGCGCAATTACATCAGTTCCTGGCATTTATGGATCACCATTTTTCATGCTGCTTTTTTTTCCTTCTCACTGTTTATCCTATATTGATTTGCTAATTTTTTATTTCCAATACAATTCCCCTGATGCATCCTTTCCCATTTTTCTCCTCGTTCCAGTGCTTCCCTCAGCATTATGGTTTCCATTTAAGCATTTTTCTATCCCATCATGGTTTAGTATTTCCTTTCTGCGCTGATCAAGCACGAGAGATGAGTATCAGCCCCTTTAATGACTCATTTCTGGTCTCTAACCTCACCAATACCTGCTGAGGCATCCACAGAGCAGAGGAGAGTGGATATGCTGCCTTCCTCACTCTATTTCCAGCAGTCCTCCTCCTCCTCACACTCCATATCCGTCTTTCGCTCTGTTCTGCCGCCCCCTGATCCACCCCCCACTGACAGATGCACTATCACATATGCAGACTCTTCAAAAAACGCTGCCTCTCAAAGAGATCCTTGGTGGAGCGCTCCAGAGAAACCTTGAATAAGTCATCAAATCAGTGGCGTTTTCTCTCGACTCGCACATACATTTTCATCCCTCTTATACGTCTGCCAGGCCTCTTTGCCCTCAGTTTATCCACATTTATCTTTTATTCTCTTTACTTTATTTCCATCTCTTGCTTTCCTCCTCCTCCTCCCTCATCCATCCGTCTAAGCTATCTTTAATAATTGTTTTATTCAGTTTCTTCTCTCACAGATTTTCTCCTCCGGCCCATGAATCTGACAGCAGGACTGGAATCACATCCCGCCTCAGAGGGGATTTCCGCTGAAATGCTCTCTCTGCCTCCTGCTTCATTTTCAGCTTGAGTAAAACCAACATCTGTCTCACTTCACTCTGAGACGACAGCTGTGAGGCTGCATGACTGTATATACAGTACAACTCATGCATCAGTTGCACGGAGCTGCAGTGAGTCATGAACACAGGTTGGTTGTTGAAGGTGTTGCCCATCCCGTCATACTAAAGAAGTTGTTCCCATGGTTACTGTACCGAGACTGCTAATTGTCAAAATGTGTGATGCTTCACGATGAGAAAAAATAATCCTGAAAAACCAATGTCTGTCGTCATGTTTCTGGGCGGATAATCGCATTGCAGTGCTGCCTGTAGGATGTATAGTAAGAGCTATCTTATCAAATGTTAATGAAATGAGCTATAATCAAACTATAGAGCCTGTGGACGCACACGCGCAGGCCTCAGAAGTTGAAATGTGTCGAGGGTTTTTAATTGAGAATGCACACAGAGGGGAGATGGTGTTAAAAAAACAATATAATCCAATTCATCATGGCAGCAACATAACCTACCCACACATGGATACCAGTGACGCACATCTCCAGTGCACTGTGTGAGTGGGAAGCAGCGCACACGCACGTGTTGCTCGAGGACACCTTGTTCGCGCCTCTCATATAATCCGCTGCGTTGAACGAAGCCTCGCAGCAGACAGCCACATGTTTAAAATGGATGAGAGAGAGGCAGAGAAACGCTTAACAACATGAAGACGAATGCCTAGGCTCAAAGAGACGTGGATTCAATTCATAGTTAGAGTGAAAAGAAAGTTGAACCCTGAACAATAACAGAGATAAGGTTGAGAAAACCTGATCAGCCAGAGTGATGCGTGCATTCATCAGGGTCAGTGAAGGATGAGAATGATGATGAGGTGAATCACCAACCAGTTGAGCACCCGTGTGAGATTTCGCAGCGACGTGTTGCTCAATGCAACGATCATCAAACAACAAATGAGGGAATATCAAATAATATAACATCAGCACTGATCCCTCCCAATGACGTCCAGACGTTTGGAGAGTCTTCCCCGAGGAGCTCCGAGGCTGATCCAGAGTTTCTGCAGGTTTCATCAAGTTCAATTTAAAACGTTCACAATTATTGACATTAAAGACATTGATGATGTCCAGTACAACAGACATGAAGACATATAGGAGTTTTACAAATTATGCATGTCATCACAACATTTCTCCCATGATGGAAGTTGATACACATTAAATACATTTTTTCACAAAGATGGTTTCTGGTATTTTAGGTAGTTGTTATCACACTGATGTACTTGCTCGCTTTCAAAATGATTGACAGCTGACACAGACTCGTGATTGGTCAAGCGTGTGTATCAGCGGGACCCTCATGTCGAGGCTCAACCCCCTGAACGCTTCTGGCTCCGAATGTCATGATCGTGTTCGCATCTGGGATATTTTGGCTTCATTCATGGATAATGGCCGGAAGAGGACAAGCATCGTCCATCTTTTTATGCAGTCTATGATCTAATCTAATCTTTGTTTGGCTCTGGTACCGAGGAGCAAAATAAACCAATCGGCGTCTCCATTTCATCCGTGATTTAGTGCACAAATGCATCATTTGCGTCCATGTTGGATTTATTGACAACTGGATTCAAGCTTGTGTAGTGAACAGCTGCTATTATCAGAGGTAGTCAGCTACATAACTAAACCCACTACGCTGATAAAAGCCACATGATTGAATAATAATACGATGATGACACTAACTTGCAAAATAATATCAGTTATTCTAAAAGCTTTCATGGGCATCATAACATTTGAAGTGATTTTACAATGTGCGGAAAAGACATTATGGGCCAGTTCTTTTTTCCAGGCTTTGTAATGTGCTTCAGAAATCTGCAACACGTTTGACTCTGACGCCATAACTCCATCATCTCGGTGCGTCAACCGACAATTTGGTTCACAAATCATGACATGACATGCTGCAGGACGGATAATGTGAGTTTCAGCCTCACAGCCCTCGCACTGTATTTGAGGTATGAAAATAAAAAGACAAAAAAAAAGAGTGTAGGAACAGAAACCTGCACATTTTTACTCAATATAATATTTTCTTTACTTTTATCTCACGGATGTGCTTGAGCGCTGATGTAGAAAAACAAATAAGCCTAAAAATGGTCGATGCAAAATCTCAGTAGCTCACAATAGAACCAGGAACAGGTCTGTTAGCAGCCGCTGTTCCTCTGCTGAGGTGACGGCTGAAAGTGGAAGCGGAGTTGTCTTAATAAAACATGAATAAACAGCACAGGGACGGTATAATGTCTGTAGCTTTGAAGCGCACACACAGGGAGAGGTTGGGGATCAGAGGGAACAGAGGCAGGGATGTTAATCTCTCAGAGACACACCTGCGAGCTGGAAAACAACTTCACAGGACAGACAAACGTTGGCTGCCTCATCTCTCCTCTCGCTCTTTCACAGTCCAAACTGATGCTTGACTTCCTGTTACTCCTACAAGCAGCATCCACAGCTACACCTTCTCTGATTTCTTTCGTTTCATAGCCAGTGAGAAATTTCAGTTTGTATCCTGGACTATATATATATATATATATATATATATATATATATATATATATATATATATATATGCTATTTTCTATATGTGTGATGTCTCTATATGCAGCTGCACAGTAATTCAGAGAGAAGCTGGCTCGCCGTTGCCCTTGGAAGATTTGCTTCTTGCAGCAGACCCCGTCTCTTGTTAATAAGGGTCCTCATCAATTACTCCCCATCAAGATGCTTGCTAAAATAGCCACAGATCCCCTCCTCCTCCTCCTCCTCTTCATCCATCCACCTTTATTATTTAGAACCGCTGGGATCTGCGTTACCATGGATTCTGTCGTTATGGCTACAAACAACTACGCAAATGTGCAGGAAGTGCACGTAGACGCACGGAGGAGAAGGGAGGGCGCCTCAGGGCGGTGGTGATAAGGAGTCTCAGAGGGAAGGACTTGACCTCTGGTGGAGATCCAGCTGTGATAGGTCTCAGGGTGGGGGGTGGTAAAGATGTGAAGACGGCGAGGTTGTTCATCATTCATTCAAAGACAGATGAAGGTCAGGGGCAAACCCCTCAGAGGGATATGAGAGAGATTACAGCAGATGTGCAGCATTGCAGATGGTGGTTTTCTCTCCGGTGCCTCAGTTGTTGCAGATTTCAAAGCATTCCTGTTCTCACCTTGAGAGCTGAAACACATTTGGTACATCCAACAGGCATCGGCCACTTCAGGAAACCATCAGGAGACTTTCAGAGGTTCAAAAGCAGAGAAGTGCTTTAGGAAAGCTGCATTTGAATCCTGCATTTTGCGTCTTCTCTGTCTGTGCAGCCTTGAAAGGCAACAGTGATTCACATGAGGAGGATAAGAGAGGAGTTTTTTATCAGTGTTGGCCATTTGATGCGCCCGCTGCAGAGATGAAGTTCGCGCTGCGTCCTTGAATCGTCAGTCATTGCCGTGACACTCCTGGAACACGTCGTTCTCAAACCAAAAGGTGGCACGTGGTTAAAAAAGACAGTTTCGAGAGACGTCACTTCCTGTCGCCGTTTGACCGGAGGTGATTTGAGGACAAGATGGAGAAACGGATTGAGATGAAGAAGAGGTGATTCCTCCATGACAGCTCTCTAATGAGGGAGCTCTTCACTGAGCTGTTAGATCATTAGCGGATCAACAGGCCTTGTCTGGTCAATGTAACACTAAACCTCAAACCTGAAGGGAGGAAAAACCTTTGAGAAACATCCAGGCAGAAAAGAAAATATCTCTATTGAATAAAGTGAAGTACCAAATATAATTATGTTCATCTGAGCATTAAAGCTCTGAAGCATCATCCTTGTCTACAAATTCCCTTCATTTCAAGCCACCCACTTTAAGAGGCTTTTCATAATGTTGTCTGCAGCGCCACCTTGTGGTTCAAACACACACTGGACATGACAGTTGTGTTAGTGGGACTGAGTGAGTGTCTGGAGCCTTTGTTTACTGTGACTGTGGCAGCTGAGAGTGGATTATTATTATAATTAGATTGATATACAATATTCTTACCTACAGACGAGAAGGCCAGACTTTTTCTTTTGTATAAATCCTTGAAACATTTATCCACCTTGCCATTTGTGTTCCATGATTGTTGTAAATATTATTATCTTGTTGACTTGCTGCTGCACATGGCTTCTATTGCACTTCTGTCTTTCCTGCAGTGCCGCCTCTCTTTTTTTTGGGGGGGGGGGTGTTTTTCCTCACTCTTGTTGAAGGTTAGGGGAGGAGGATGTCGCACCTCATTAGGCCCAATGAGATCAAATGTGATTCCTGAAAATGGGCTATACAAATAAAATTTGATTAATGGATGTTGATTCTTGATGTTAACACATCCTACAATGTTGACGCACATACAGTGCATTGAAATAGAGAAGGGAAGTCAACGTCTCAAGTAAAAGACGAATACAGAGCGAGTCGGATTCTCCTTTTCCACCGATGCTGTTAAAGGACCAGTGCGTGATCTCTCAACATGTCTTTGTGTTTCGACAGCCCAAAAACTGATCAAGACCAATAAGACCAATCAAAACATTGTGACCACCATTTAAAAAAAAAACCAACAGGTTGTGTCATGTGAGGTCTGCAAAGAACATTTTGAACTCTGGATGCCAAAGTGAAGCAGCAGTGGTTCCGTGGAGGAGACAAACCATCTCCTTGATCTGTGGTCGTCAGCTGTAGTGCAGAACACATCAGAGGGAGGCTCACTAACAAAGCCTGTGTTGGACTCGACCACGTGGAAAAGCAAACTGGTTCTCAAAGGTTTGCACGTTGAACCAACCCAGAACCAACACTAGCACCAGTTCACCTTGGTTCAAACAGGGTAGAGTGACCCTCATGAGACGTGTGCTACTTGGTTGCGTCATGTATTCAGGTGTGTGGCTCGATGCGATTTACTGCACGATTGTTTATTGGGAGGATTATGTGGTTCCTTGTGAGTGTCTCACACTTTGTGCTTATGGCCTCCATCTATTTCTGTGGTTGCAGTTATGTGTGACTGTCTTTAGGAATGTGCCAGACCATATTACACCCTGGTCCCTCCCTCAGACGCTGTGCTAAAGTAACAGCTGATGTCAGTGCTGCTTAAAGACACACACACACACACACACACACACACACACACACACACACACACACACACAGTTCCTGCTGGCCACGCCCACACTACAACCTGTCTTCCATTAGACAGTAACGTCGAGGGCACAGTAGGGAGCCAGCCAAAGGGGGAGGAGGGCGGCTCCTACACCTTCCTCTCACCACGACACATCAGCACTTGACACAAGGAGGCTCCACACCACGCCTTCAGTCCCAGTTACAGCAGCCCAAGGAGGGGAGGGCAGTTATCTGGGGCACTCAGCACACCCATGTGCTTGGCTAGATCATGGAGCTGCCATGTCTTCCTACTGAGTCCCCCACCACAGCCAGCTCCTGCTCCACGGACCCCCTGTACGACAACTGCCCACCTTTCGCCCAGCGAGGGAGGGCCAGGGTGAAGGAAATGGAGAGTAGGGTTGTGTGCCCGGCTGTAACCAGACTCCCAGGCCCTTGCAGCCCTCTGGCCGGACTGTCCCCAGCTGTGGCTGTGGTTCCCACACTGGACGGTGGGGGAAGAGCGCCTGGCGCCTGGCCAGATCATAGCTACTGCAGCTGGGGAGGGGGCCGGGGGAGACAGGGCTGGGAAGCAGAGGTGGGTCAGGGCATAAACAGAGGAAGAGGAGGAGGAGAGAGAAGGGGCGAGCAGGGAGGCTGTGGGGAGGACAGAGCCCATCTCTACCAGAGCCCCAATCCATCACAGAGTGAGCAGCACAGGAGTGCTCTGTCTCTGTATGACAACCTGCCTGACACTGTCACCCCTGAAAGCCTCCAGGAGGTCTTTGAGACAGAGACAAGTTTCCAGGAGCAGATGTATCAGGCATGGGCCCCTGAGCACATGCAGGGACTGATGGAGGCTGAGGGAGTGAGTGAAGAGAAGAGCCCCTGGTCCTCCTGTGAGATCATCCTCCCGGAGAGCGGTTCCATCAACCAGGACCAGAATCCAGACCAAGACGAGAAGCGTGAGCAGGAGCCAGAGCTGGACTCAGGATCCTGTGGATTTCAGCAGGCCGACCTCCAGCTCCCATCGTCACCTAACATCCTGACAGACAGCTCCCCTCAGCTGTGTCCCACTGAGGGCCAGGCCCTGTGGCCCCCAGAGCAGCCGGCCTGGTCTCCCAGGGTGCCCCCTCCCATACCCCAGGCTGACCCGTGTGCCAGCGCCCTCCGCAGCCTCCTCACCAGCCTCCAACAGCAGATCGTCCGGCAGAGGGAGGAGTATGAGGAGAGAATAATCAGGTAATGTTCATTTCTATTGGTTTCACATTTCCCTTTCGACATTTTTATTTTAATCACATTAACACGGGTTAGATAAAAACCCTGTAAAAGACTGAATTTAACATGCTGTTGCTGCTGGCTTCACTTTTACACTTTCAGTTCACTGACTTGACTGTGAGAGTCTTGCTTGTGGTGTGTTTCCAGTGAAGGGCAACACAATGTTCCCAGGCCCAGAGAGCGTGTGTCCACTCAGCTGTGCTGCTCCGGTCACTGAGTCGACCCCGAGCTTCACCCTGTATCCTGTTTGGTTCCCACGGCGCCAACAGCGGCTTTCTTTACGTCTCCCAAAGACATATTTACACCTAACATTTTTGATCAGGCACTCGGATGTATTATATTTGCTGCTTGTGTATGTATACATGTTTTAATGTGTATTTTCCAAGATAAATGAATTGCGTTGACAAATAGCTGGACAAGATTGGTTTTAACAAACTAACCGGACAAATGGAAACAGCTCAAGGCCGTGGAAAGAGAGCTAATTTAAGGTTGTTTGCCTGGACCAAACACATAACTCACTCAGGATATTTTTACCTTATAGCTACCTCCATCAAGGAGGTTATGTTTTCACACGTCTGTTTTATTTGTTTGGATCACCATGACACTTGGTCTAAGGAAGTTGTATGGGTCAGGGAAGAATCCATTAAATATTTATTCAGGGGGTGAATCCAGGGATTTTATCACTTTCTTTAAAATTGCGAGATGAGCTTTTCAACACTTTCACCTTTTGCCAGGGAACGACTTGTGGATTTGTTAGTGTAATCTGTTGCAGCTCGATAATGGACGTATGCACTCATGTGAGTCACTCTAGTAAAATAAATCTAATTGTACAGTCTGACCCAAACTTTAGAGTCACCCATTCCGCCTACTTAAATGTCAAGTAACCCACCGACATATGAACCAGTAACCTTTCCTGTCTCGTCTCTCCTCATCAGCCTAGAGCAGAGAAATGAGGAGCTGCAGGTCGAGGTTGTGCGGCTGAAAACCAACCTGGTGCAGCAGCGCCACTGGTACCAGGTCATCCAGACTAAGATTGTGGAGTCGGAGAGAGCCCGGGACGCCGCAGAAACACGCAACGCAACACTGCAGAGAGAGATGGATCAGTTCTTCGACACCTTCGGAGAACTCAACAACGAGGCCAAGAAGACAGAGTATATTGTCAAGAGCTTCTGAAGAGGAATGCGTGAATGGTGTGTGCAAAGTGCAGGGAAAAAGGCAAGAAAGGCCTTGTGCTGAGGTTTGTCTCTAGGCAGAACATTATGCTCTCTCTTTGGGAGGGATTGGAGTGATGTACAGCTATTTCTTCACTGAAAGAAAATGAATCACTGATGTCCACTTTATTAGTTGCGTAAGGGCCAAGTGATAATAACGTTGTGGTCGATGCAATCACACAGGACATCTCTGAAAATAAAAGGAGAAACAAACTGAACGAAAATGTGAGATGTACATTGTTCAATGGCGCTTTCTTTTGAAATCCTGGTAAACACACGAGACCCTCTGATCGCTGTGAAGCTCAGTCCATGTTGGATAACATGATGTGAGTGAGTGAGTTGGCCACTCCTCAGGTCATTTAAGGCATGACTGAAAGAATAAGGTCATGGTCTTTGAAAGGAAAACATGGTGCGTAAGTCCTCAGTGGCTCCGCAGTGTCGTATTTCTGCACGTCCATCACACTGTGCAATCAGTTCAAAAAAAAAAAACAGCTCTGCAGTCCATTTCCAACGATCATCTTTAAAGTCTCAATCTCGAGTTGCAAGGTCCAGATTGGATTCAGGACTCACATCCTCAGTTTAAACCACAATGCGGCTGCTTCTCTGTTGCTGGGCCAACTTCCTCCACAGACACTGCCTTTACAGACGGGGCGACTGCTGTCTTTAGGGACTACTCCAGGGAGATAAAGAGGGAGTGTTGCACTGTACATTTGGTAACACACACACACACACACACACACACACACACACACACACACACACACACACACACACACACACACACACACACACACACACACACACACACACACACACACACAGGCTTACAAGGCAAAAAATAAATCTTATGAATAGTATTTCAGAACCAAGAACATCAAGGTAGTGTAAGTAAAAGTAACAGTGATCTGAACGGATTTGTCTTTTTAAAACGAGAACTACAGTATCTTAGAGGCATCGCGACTGCCTTCATGCAAGTTAAACACCATTATTGTTTGTGTTTTACTGCCGTGGCATGTGTTCTACATGACGTCTGACTCATGGGTCATTTCGTTATTGTCTCGGCACTAATGGAATGGTTTAGAAAAGGTGCAGCCCATGCATTTATCCATCAATTACATTTTTTGACAAGAGGCTTGATTCCCATGGGCCTCGATGTGATCATGTGCAACATTTTGCTAGAACACAAAAATAAATACTACGTGTGGCTTTGAGCCTCCCCCAAACGAATAGGGCTACGATAGTCTTTTGACATACACATTGATAGTTAGTACCTTATGTTCAAATCGGGATGATTGCAATATATAGCTCTACAGATATGTTGAATTTCTTAACAAAACAAGCACGCCGTATCTACTGTACTGGTAACAGAAGGGTCTACAGTCACTATGCGTGTCAGATCTTGACATCTTTACATATAGTACATTATATCAGGAAATAAAACAGTAACACTGCAACCACAACTTCCCCTAGCTGACAGGAGTAAAAGCTCAAAATCCACATCACTCAAGCCAATTCATAAAAGAAAGAACACACCACTGTGGAGATATGCAGTACTGCAAGCTAGCGAAAGGGTCGATCAAAGTTCGGATGAGTGTTTGATCATCTGATGGACATCGGACGGTAAGTGCGATCGACTTATGGCAAGCTTTTGTTCTTATTGGCGTAACATGCATGAGAGCAGCTGGGGTCAGCACGTGTCTGCACTGATTTGATGACAATAACCTCTGGTCTCAACTTAACATTTGCTAAAAAAATAAAACTATTAAAATACAGGCATACAAAACAAATCCACCACTACCTCCTCCTGGTAACCTGAAAACCATTACAGGTGCATACGTCAATATACTTGATCGAGTTAAACAATATCCACGAAGAAGAGAAAGAGCAACCTTTTTTACCCCAAAAAACAGCATAGATAGCTTTGACCTCCAGCTGGCAGTCCAAAACAAAGTGTGACGACGAAGAGGATGAGCCACCAGATCGTACGGGGAAAAGAAAATAGAAAAATAGACCTTTTCATTGAGGTTAAAGGGGAAAAGAAAACAGAGGAAAGAAGGGTGATGACCGATTGATATTTAGATATCGTATATGGGAGGTGGGGGACTGAGGCAGGCAGACAGATGTGGCCAATGGACTGTGATCACTGGCTCTCGTCCAGCGGTCCCGTCAGTGTGTCGATGCTGCTGCTGTCTGTGTCCGAGGCCAAGGTGTGCTCCGTGGACATGGATGAGATGTCGTTGGCTGAGGAGGACTGGGAGGCGGAACCTGACGCCACATCTGAGACATGACACACACACACACACACACACACAAAATGGAAGGGAACAAGTACAATGTGGTGAAATTACAAATAATAACAAAAGTTAATTAAGTGGATTCTCTGTCCACTATGACCTATTTCAGGAAACTTGTGTCTTGAGCTGAAGCTACATTTCTTTATGTATAGCTGATGACAAATGAAGGAGGTGCATCTACTCACCAGAGCAATCGTCTTTCATTAGACCGTTCTTGTTCCTCTCTTCCCAGTCGATCACCTCTTCATAAATAAGTTCTGTGGAGAAAGACGTCATGTTATGACATCATGCGTTGGATTTGGGGTTGAAAAAGGTTGAACATTTGCGTTTCACATTCAAAAAACGCAGTAGGAGATTGTCCATGTCAGACACATTCACAGCAACAGGAAAAAGGTGGAGTCTGGATAGAGCGTGCAGGAAGCAGCAAATGACACCGGCATTGTCCCTTATCACCAAAAGCTCTCAAATCTTGTTTGCCTTTCCAAGTTGACATCGTCATCAGCTTCGTCTATGCACATGGCACCTCTTTTTCATCCCGAGATAGCCTTTATTCTTTTTTGTTTGTTTTTCTGGGGTGTGTCAGAAACGTCATCAACACGTCCGCTTGCATGCTGTGAAGTTTTGGCACATTTGCCTGCTGTATTCTCATATGGGCTCACTTGGATATTTTACAGATATTCCAGTAAGGGACTAGCGTAAGAAGTTAAGGAAAATGTCCAGAGCCACTGACTCTGACATTTGTGCTCTTACATACAGCCCCTCTGGAGAATTTCAGGAAAACGTGCAGTGAATGTCTGAACAGCTTAACTGAAAAGCCAATGTCTTTCTGGCATCTGGGTTGTCATGAGAAAAGTCATAAAGAACCAAGCTGACCTTTAGCTGAAACTTCTTATGCAATGGGAAAATGAAAATCTACCTACAGAAATAATAGAAACATGATTCTAAAGATTCCTGTCCATTTAATTAAAATGTAAAGGAGGTTAAACTGCACTGCTGATATGTTTCCCTAGAGGGCAGTGCATCCTACCTTTCCACTGCTCAATGGAGTGCTCTCGCTCTTCCAGCTGCTTGTCTGAAATCTGGGGTGGAGGCTGTGAAACAGAGAGACAAAACATGTGTCACACCAAGGTCACCCACACAACCACTGACACTCATAGAGGGTTACACCTCGGAACTGTCTCGAATCGAAAGATCGCCTCACCGCGTCTGCTTCCCCAGGGTCGTACCACACGTGGATGTAGGGGTGGTTCAGAGCTTCTTCTACGGAGATGCGGGACTCGGGATCAATAACCAGCATTTTGAACAGCAGGTCCCGTGCTTGACCTGCTGTTATGGCAACAGAGGGAGGGCAGAGTTACTATGGAAACAGAACTATGACATCACTTCATTTGAGCAGCCTTCATGAGAAGTGATTACTTCCCCTTGTGGTATTGGGAAACATTTCTGGGAATGTTAGGATTTCATCTTGTTTCAGTGACGTGATTTCTTGATCTTAATGTCACAGATTACGGCAGAAAAACGTCTGACCTGAGTCATCATTCTCTGAACTAGTAGTGCAAGAGCTCCAGTTTTCAGCCTCTGTCACTGTATTTTTGTTGGAAAATGTTTTGTTACATAAAAAAATTACTAAAAAGTATGCAAACATCTTCACATACAAGGCAGAGTCTTTGGTAAATAAATAAATTGAGGGTATATTTACATTTGACGTTAAACTTGTGTATTTTAATATCCAAAATTTCTTACTCTTCAGCTTGTCGTGCTCTGAGTCAGAAGGAAAGGCCCAGTCGGGGAAAAGCTCAGCAAAGCTCACGCCAGGATACTGTGGCTTGTTCATGACATAGTTCCTCACAGTCTCCATCAGCCGGTTCATAAACTCCAGACTGGGCGTGCCCAGAACCTCTATCACCTTATTCCACTGGTCGATGTCTGGACAGCGTGTTGTTATGGAAAAACCCTGCTGCAGTACTGCATTATGGATATATACACATTTGAGTTTATGTGAAGAACATATGAAAAGTCAGAGAATCTTGTGTCAGTGAGAAAAAAAAAAGCAATAAAAATACAGATGTACCAACAGTCAGGAAGCCTGCGGATTTACCACTGCAGTAAAAATGTTATTACTTCCACAGATGAAAACCAATCTGCCCCAGAACAGATTGTGTTACGCATCCATTCTCTGCCATTCAGGTGCGAATGGACAGTAAGATGGTAAGTGAAGATGGAATCAAACCATTAGACAGCGCTAATATAAATGCAAATCATCTCGAGAGCTTAAGGTTGATTCCCTGTTTCAATTAAAAGGTGATTGCAGATATCTGGACAGAAGAATAATCACTGAAGAGGAGAGGAAACAAAGAGAGCTCTCTGTATAAAACGAGGTCTGCTGGAAAACTTGAGTCATCCCATTCGACAGATAAAGCTCAGAGGACATGATGAGGGAAACGTCTCGACAGAGAAAGTGTGCAGGGGTAACTATGAGAAAAGAAAGTGATCAAGATGAAAGAGATATTTTATGCCGAATGGGGGTTTGATGGAGGGTGAACAATGTGGTACAGAGAGCTGTGAAGGATACGGTCAGTGCCCTGGAAGATCACGCTGCCCTTTACCATTTCTCCCATGATACACCCCACCGACCAGATGTCCACTGGAAACAGAGAACAAACACACACATATACAGAAGGTATTAAAAAAACTGATCACATAAAAACCACACAGTATAATTCTCATTAAATGCACAGTAAAACAACACGAAAGCTGGGGAGGGAGCAACCCGCCCCGTGGTTTAAATTTGAACAACAAACATTGAAATGCAGAAGAGCAGCTCTTGATATTTGGGTCTATCCTCTGGCTTCTCCACGGCTGGACATTTTGATCATATTCTCCTTACGGCTGACTTTCTTTTCTCTCTCTGGCTGCAGAACAAGACGCAGGCTTCCAGGCCTTTCTCCTCGGCTCTCTGCTTATCAGTTTACACAGCTGTTGCTCCCTGCCTCACTTTTCCCCGTGTGTGAGTGTGTGCGCTCAGCGGCGTAGCCCGAGTCGACTGTTTGCTTCAGAGCATTAATATGTGGCGAATCGCCATCCACTCCTCTCTTCCCTCCATTTTACCACTGAAGCAGAAAGCTCTCTGCGCTCTGCATCATTACAGAGGACTTAAGATTGAGTCTTTGATGCATGAGTCTTAACTTGAAACTTTGGACAGGTTACACTGATCATTGCAGTATGTTTGTACAGTGGACCAAATACTTCCCTCTCAGATTAGGTCACAACGAGGCCTTGTAATCCCACACAAAGAAATAGACAAATGACAAGTGTGACAAAAGACAGATTTAGGCTTCTCTTTCGCTATTGGCTGAAATTCGCTAATTGAAAAAATAAATTATTCCCGATTTAAAAACCCTGTCACTATGTGTTGAGTGTCTTCTGTCTCTACTTGGTGTTGACCAATTCTTACACTGACACACCAGGCAGGATGTAGTCCTTTCAGGGGAGGAGAAATCATTTTGGCCATTATGCAGCCGACAGACCACAGGTCCACTGTATGCAGAGCAGTAGCATAATGCCGGCATTCACTCATAAAAAAAAACATTGGACGACCAACTAGAGCATAACTGGATCAAAGATTTCACACTGTGAATTATAAGAGAACAATAAACAAACTCATCCTTCTTGACAGCCTGTTCCATCTGTTCAACTCTGATATGCTTCTTTTTACTCAAACGCTGTTGTGAAAAGCAAACAATCAAATCTACTGGACAAACATGTCGTCATAAATCTGTTTCTAAATCATGTTTCCTCTGCATTATGCTTTGTAATATATTTTTGTAAACAATCTGATAAATATTTGAGAATTAAATTCATGTATGAGGAGCCAGTATCAACCATTGACTGTATATAAATATGGAGATGTCTCCAAGTCCTCCCAAGATCCAGAAATTAAGGCAAAACAGATATGAATGCTGCCATCTTGTGCATTAAGAGCCCGTGTCTGTGCAGTAGCAATCGGGGATGGAGCTTGACCAATCGTGAGTCAGTCTGAGCTGTCAATCATAACCCTTCAACGTGATTCATAGCATCAAATAACCAGAAAAACATGAACATACATCACACTATCTAAAATCTCAGAAAGCATCTTTGAGAAAAAAAATTGCTGTTCTGAGACTGCTCACCATTCTCCTTATACTTCATGCCAAGAATGACCTCTGGGGCACGGTAGTATCTGGTCACCACATAGGGGGTCATCATGAAGTTAGTGCAAGCTGTCCGTGCCAGGCCAAAGTCCAAGATCTTCAGAGTGCAATCCGACTTCACCACAATGTTGCTGGGCTTCAGATCCTGAGGGGAGAGAAACTCTATAAATCTATATAAACATACACAAACAAAGACATTGTCCCTGAGGTGTGTATTTGTACACAGATGGGAGATGGCGAAAGATAAGACAGGGGCACAATGGACGGAGCAGTCTCTCGGTCTCCAGCCCCTATATTACCGCCACCTTCTGAACTGTGTGGAGCACTTGCGTGATTAAACGTGACTTCAGAAGAAAGAACAAGCACGGAGGGCTGACGTCGTGTGTTCTGTTTTGCAGCGAAAAAAGAAAACAAACTATGGATTATTTTTAAGGCCCAATCAACTTTCCAGAGAGTATCCAGAGAGTGTCAAAGCACACAAACTAGCTCGAGCTGCGTTCAGACATGTGAGAAATATTCTGGAACTTTTACCAGCTCAGTGGCTGTGATGCATGATGGAAGAAAAAGGTGAAAACATTTTACTTTAAAAGCCCAAACACATTCATGAAGACCTTGTGGGGACATGATGGTTATAGTTTCTCTAGCATTATTCCCCTATTGTTTTAAAGCATCGGCCTGAGGATAAGTGTACATGCATAGCCCATCGCAAATTGTTATGGAAAGCTAAAAATGGACTTAAATTAACGACTCATTAAAACTACTAATTTTCCTAAATGAGTAATCTGCTGTTCATCAGCCAGCACTTGACTCGCTCATTATGACACCCCTCAATTTCCTTCCCCTTTCAGACTGATCTCGTTGACGGCCTCTCTGGAATCCAAATTATGGAAATGTATCACAACGATGGAAAACTTTAATCTCTGTAACTAATGAGCAAACTAATTCATTGTTTGTTGTGGTTACAGGTGCAAACAGAACGTGAGCCTGATATTAAGTAACTATATTTCAGCAGTGTTTAAAAAAATGTATTGTTATTAACTATTTCCCACCCAGCACAATTATTCCTTGTCCTTACCCTATGAATGATGCCAGCAGAGTGTAAGTGTCTGATGCCACAGAGGATCTGGTAGAGCAGGTAGGACATCCTCTCATGGTCCAGGTCCATGTGGATCACCTGGCATAGGCTGGCATCCATCAGCTCCATCACCAGATACCTGACAGTGGAGGAAGGAATGAAAAACATATTTATTAAAAGTACAAGGTAGACAACAGGAGAAATAGACACAAACACCAGGAGAATGAAAAAGCAGTAAAGAAGCACTTAACAGAACAGTGACATAATATAAACAGTTACTATAGAGAGCAAATGCTGTGACACTGACGCAGAGCAGTAGTAGACACTGACAAGTAAATAGTAGGATTCACTTCAGTTAAAATCTACGAATGTGAAAAAGAAACTGAAAAACTCCAGTGCCACTCACAGATCCTGGAATTCCTCCAGGGACTTCTGAGGCGTGAACACATTGATCAGACGGATGATCTGCGAGCAGAAAGACAGGCCATTAGTCTGTTACTCTCCCAGCTACATCCACTTCACTGTGGAGAGCTCGACAACAGAGGGCAGAGCACTAAGAGGGTTTGTCTGGATCCCCTCACTCAGAGCAGGAAACTTTATCGCCACTGCAGAGAGCTAACTCTCTTTGTTCTCTTGACTGAAGTTTTGTTTTTCCGTTTTCTTAATTTAACACACAAAGCTGTAGGCGTTGGCTGCCAGTCATTTACCCTCTGCCCAACTCCAAATCACATAAGAAGGATCCTATTTTGGGCTTTGGAGTAGATGTGACCATGAACTTTCCATCTTTTAACCATGTTGTATAATTAATTTTATAAAAAACACCTTTCATGATTTATTACAGCTCTTAACATATATGTCAAATATAAAGCACACATACCAGCACATAGAAAAAAGAAGAGTCTCATAAATTAAATTTATAAATTAAATCATCATCAGCCTTACATTTTTGTGGTTGACACATTTGAGCAGCACCAACTCCCTGTAGGCCCGCTTAGCATGGGTCTGGTTCTGGAAGGGTCGACACAGCTTTTTCACAGCAACAGGTATACTAAGGACTGTGTCCAGAGCAGAGCTGCACACACATCATGTGTACAAAGGAGGGAAGATGAAAAGACAAAGGAAGAAAGTTACATCTTGCAGAGATTGATTTTTTCTTATCACTTTAAACAATAAGAGCAGATGCAGAAAAATACAAATCAAAAGAATAGGATTAGCAAAGAGACCTCACTCAATTGCACTGCTATGGACAATACTCAATTTACGACAATACGTAATTTTCAAAGCCATACCAGTCGAACAAGCAAATTTCTCTGCAGCAATTTCCCAATTTTCCCAGCTTTCTAATCCAATGCTGTGATTTTAGTCTTAGGGTGGAGCTCAGGAAAAGCTGATCAAGTATCCAAAAATGGAAAGAGCTCATCGTGAATGTGCCCGTGCTACCGATAAAATTAGATATTGTGAGCAAGCAGAAATCTTGCCTTCATGCTGGTACCAGAGAACAGATCAGTGGGTAACACAAAACATTGTTGGTGCAATTATATCCAAAGCAAACATCATGGTAATGTGTTTGGGGAGAAGGGATAGTGGGGCTTGCCAAAAGCCTGGAGATTAGCCACACACCATTGCAAACAAATCCTCTGGGGACTATGAAAATGCATTTTAAATTCCCACTGTTGGTACAAACTTGTGCTACAAAAAAATACAGGACTTTCTTTTAAATTAGACTGAGAAAATGATGGTAAAATACTTATCATGGTCACTGTAGAAGCTCTTTAATGATTTTTATTCAAATTTGCTTGGAAGATTGGACGATAGTCATAAAAAGTCCAGGGTATAAATATTTTACTCACTATGAACAGCTTCAATAAAAAACAAGTTAACAAAGAATACACTGCTTATGTGATATATACAACATTTATTGAAAAAGGGTGGAGATTAGAACAAGGTGATATTTCAAAACCATGAATCTACTCACAGGTTAGTAACTTTAAGGTAAGTAGGGGTGGGAATTGCAGGGTAGCGATATAACAGAGAGTACAAAATGCTCCTAAAGAGGTCAGATCTGTGTACTTCTTAGTGTTTACTTTACTAAGGCAACAACTGTTTTATCTATGTAATTCGCAGAAGTCAGATTTAACAAAACCCCAGGCTATTAACACAACCGCCTGGAGTACAGCCTCTCACCAGACGATGCCCTGGGCCCCAGAACCGATTGCGCGGAGCTGCTGGAAGCGTTTGAGTACGGTGAAGGTGGAGTCCCCCACCTGAACGCTGTAGAACTGGCCCTCTGCCTCACTCATCCTGCTGAACACTCAGGACCACCAGCACTGTCTGCAGGGGGTCAACAACAACATGAATATACAGAAGAATAAAAGACACAGATAAACAAACGAAATCCCCAAATTGTGCGACAGAATAGTGAACGAGTTATACCACATCATAACGCCATTATTACACTGTTAAGAAACCCGAGCCCCTATCTCAGTCCACTGAATCACGCAGATGAGCCTCAGTGAGTCAGTCCCTGGCATCTCTCCCTTCATTTTCAGCACTGTCTAAAGCCGACCAATCCGCCGCCGCTTTTGTCCGCTGCCCAGTTTGCTCATCTGACAAAAGGTACCGGCGCTGCAGCTGAAGTCGAGGCTGCAAATGCTTTGGCGAGTGTGTAGTGGAGAACAGAGGCAGCTGACAGCTTGGAGTTCCTGAGGCTCTCACCGCCATCTTCAAACTCCCACTGACACGCTCATACATAACGCACACATACACGCTTATTTAGACAACGTTTAGCTAGAGCACGGTTATTATTCTTTCATCTGCAACCAGCTACCACGTGCATATACAGCCATCAGCAGAGGATGAGCATGTGCTAATTGAAACATGTTATTAGATGTGTTATGCTAATAGTGTTTATTCAAAAATATGGCAGTGTTAGCAATGATTCCTCAGGAACAGGAGGATGAGCCTTTGCCAGGGTTTGAGTGTGTGGGCGAGGACACACAATTGTATAGCCATGCAAGCAGCAACACAGCGAGTAGTCACTGCGGTTTGTCATTCCCTCAGTAAACAGCCACACGTTGGAGTCAGATATTTTAGTCTTTTCTGTTTGATAAGTGCTCACTGGGTTTCATGGTCAAGGAGACAATATGCCAAAAAAAAAAGCAGAGATGGAGTAGAGCTAGAAAAGTCTCGGTTTTCACAACATGATGAAAAGACCTGTACTGTGTGAGCAGCTGTCAGGCGACAGACTCGAGTGATATCAACCTTAAGTCTAGTCTGGTCGATACGTAGAGATTTCATTTATTTTAACATGGTTTTTAACTGTTTTAACACTGGTTTTAGAATGTATTATTCCATTCTTTGTAAAGGCCTGTATTTTATTAATGTTACATATTCTGTGATGTAGTTTGTTTAATTTCTAGTCGTCTATGTTTGGGTGAGCTCACCGGGACAAATTCCAATCAAGTCTGTTGATATGGTAATTAACTAATTAATCTTGAGTCTTAAATCTAAATGGAGTGATAAAAAGAATATTATTGGAAAAAATTTTAATATTTCTCATTATACACTGTATTATTTTGAAAGTTTAGTTATATATTTTCATAATTTGATAATGAATTATCTCGTCATTAATTAATCACTGATGAGAAAATATAAATAGTTTAAGATTTTTTGTAATTGTAGTAGTACATTTGTTAAAGCCTCAATAATTTGTTAGATTCTTCTTGGCAAGTTCTCAGACAGGACACCAATAAACTCTGAACATTTTAATAGTGAAAAGATCCTTCAATATCCAATACTTCATTTTATTGTATTGGACATTTTTATTTGCTCATTCCCATTCTTTTTAATAAAACGTTAATATAACAGGGATTATATAAGTGAATGATGAAGATGGGACCAACGAAGTAGTAGACTGAAAATAATAACCGACTTGACCACATGATAAACATGATTGGACTGTCACTGGCCATTAAAAAAATGATTTAAGGAAATGATTTACTGAACTCCACTCATCAAACACATACCTTGAGCATGTGCTAGTCAGATTTGATGTTTGTATGCGTTTCATCTTATTATCATCCATCAGTTAATTCCTGCATGCATTATTTCCTAAACCAACATGGTCTCTGCCCAACATCTTAGGTTTTTCTGTATCTCCTCAGTTGTTTTTTTCTGAATGTATGGTTTCTTTATAACAAGGTTTCTTTTTTTCTTGAGTGTGTCATCTTTTCCCGTTTCTGTGCGGCTTTGTAAATGTACAAACACTGGGGGAGAAATATGCCTTCAGATGTAGGAGGTGTGGGTCTGCAGCTCAACCATTACTCAGATGAAAAATGAATCCTTCTCCTCACTCTCTACTTTCATCCTGTGCCTCCCTGGTTTCTTCTCCTTCTCACATGTACATCCAACTGACTCTCACTTGTTACACCCAAGACCTTCACTCTATGCTTCTCTCACTCTTTCCGATTTCCTTGACTTTGTCTTCCTCTCTTTTATGCTCCTGACATTCCCTCACTCTTTTCTGTCTTTTTTTTCTTGTCTTCCCCGTGGTCTCATCAAGGATCTGTCCACTGAGGGACTGAATGTCCTGTCAGTCAGATTTTTGATGAATATTATGCAGGTAGAGTTTTCCTCATATGATTACATACAAATGTAAGTGCTGGTACAGAGGAAACATGCTGGATTAGAATGAAAGTTTATCGGGGATTCAACACAGCACGTGATCACCTCATACAACAAATATCCAACAATAACAGTGGTATCTTTACCTTAACGTCTAGTGCATTGATTCAAAACACACACATCAATCTAAAGAACATTGTGGAAGCTTCATTAATCATCACTATAACCCATTTCAGCAACGACTGACAGCCAGTATTACTATCTTTCACTTTCTGTTAAGATTGGCGCTTAACATATAGACTAAATGTATAGTTGACTGGGCACATATTTACAGACGCTGACAGGAAACGATTGAAGAAACTGTGTGTGAGCTCAGAGTAACAGACACAAGAGCAGACACGTGCTATTGCTCAGGTCGGCAGGAAAAGAGGAAACCCAGAAATCGACAGTCATTGTGTAATCATGAGGTTTGTGTTAACAATTACTTACACCTGATCCATCACAGTAAACTAACAGGAAAACTGCCCAGTAATCTGCCACTATATTAGGTACAGTAGCCTCTGATTGTTCATTTCCTCAGAACGCTGTGATTAACTTGTCTCTGCTTCCCAAACACCATTAAGGCCCCATGCTAGCATTTCCCCTGCAAAGACAAACCTGCCAGTGTTTTCTATGTGGAGCTAGCTGCTCCCTCTTCAGGAACATTATTGATCCAGTCTCGTTTATATTTAGCTACAGAGATTCACTGCAGATTTGATTAGAAGAGGAAGTTTTTCATAATTTGATTTAAAGATTACATTAAGTTTTATTATCTCTGCCAAGGAGGTTATGTTTTCACCCCTGTCCATTTTTAGTTGGTTGGTTTGTTTGTAAGCAAGGTTACACAAAACCACCTGAATGGATCACCATGAAACTAGGTGGATGGAAGCACACTGGGTCGTGGATGAACCCTGATTTATACGTTTGGTGCGGATCATTGTGAGATTTTCCACATTTGAATGGCCTTCTCAGAAAATAAATTGTGGGGTGGAAATCGGGCATATTTGGGGAACTGATGTTTATGAGAGTGTGCAACTTGAGATCCAAATAAAAATCTGCATCAACTAGATTTAAAAAGTTTATAAGTAAATTTGATTCAGAAGATCATCATTTTGTTCAGATAGGATTTTGTTTCTTTAGGCCAGTTGATAAAACTAGTGACCTTCACACAAACTTCACCATCCTCAACTCCCAGCACATCATGGTGACAACTGTCCAGTCCAGTCCAGTCCAGTGAAGCCTTGGGGTCACAACGCGGCCGTGGCTCTGAGTAGAGAGCTGGACGGAAGTCAGTGAGCTGACTACGATATCAGATTAGCGCGGCCCGAAGACTCTGCATCTCAGCACGATGAGTTACAAAGCACACACAGCCGGAAAAGGCAAAACCACTTCTACTGCATGTTGCTGCTGCACTAGACATGTGAGCTACAGCTCCAAGATGACAACTGTTTTCCAGAGAATGAAGGTGGTAAATGGACAGTCTACTCACCACTGTGCCGATGGAGGGGTGGGTGAAGGGTTTGAGTCCACAAAACACTTTTGGAGTCTCAGGGGCTGCAGAAGTAAATGGTGACCAATTACATATCATTAAGCCGACAACAGAAATAAAGATAAAATGCCTCCATACTTCTCCTGTGGTGTCATCCAAGTGTTAGTGTTTACACCATGTTTTTAGTCTAAATGTCCACTTGGATCACAGCGGACATTTACATGGTGTAAATGACCTTGTTTCGAGTCGAATTTGAATGTTCGGGGCTTGGAAACTTGGATGACACCACAGGAGTTTGGAGGCGTGTTGTGTTTTTTACATTTGAAAAATTGGTCCCAATTCACTTCAATCGTATTGGATTTGGCTGCAACACTGTTTACCCCTGAAAAGTGTTCCTTTGTGGACTCAAAACACTTCACCCACCATCGGCATAGTGGCGAGTGGATAATGAGTGGATGAACTATCCCCTTTAATGGAAAAATAATGCAAGTAACACTCCTGCTGTCCTTAAATATATGGATGATCCCACAGTGCTGTAGGCGAACTCAACCCCTGGCAATCTGTTTGCTTTGACATGCCTCAGGCTGCTGCCATGACAGATGCTGTGTGATGCGTTGACGGGCTGAAACTTGCCCCGGGTGAACCAGGCCACTTGAACGACACGGAGGTGAAACACAGCACGAGCCTCCACCACATCGAAACCTGCGTGACTGGTGGAAGTGAGGGTACTGGTTTATAGGAGCAGCTGACACCGGGCCTACAATGTCAGTCCTTCAGCTAACAGTGCATGTCTGTGGGTAAGTTCACTGACTGACACTCCTCAGATGCAACGTGTAAGAGAGGGGGTGGGGGGGGGGGGTCTATTTTTTTTAATTTCCACACGCAGCCTGTCTACTCAGAGGTATGAAGTCACCGCCGCCGCAGCACCGCTGGCACAGCGAGGAGTCGCCGGTTCACGCAGCAGGAGTCACGCCGACATGAACGCCGGTTAAATCCACCTCGTCTCTGGGAGGTTACAAAGTTACCGAGGCCCGCTCCTCCCGTTGCTTCCGCCGGCAGCAATGCGGTAGTCGGGCCGGGGCTGAACTGGGAGCTCGAACGGACCAACGGACTGGCAGAGGAGGCGGAGGCGGAGGCGGCAGACTTACCTTCTCCCTTCGCCGTCCCCAGGCCACTGCCGAGCATCTAAAATACGGTTCAAACACTCTCCACGTCTCCCGGGCACACGCGACACTCGGGGGAAGTTGAGCAGAGGGAGCCGGCGGTGCTGTCGGGACACGGAGCGCTTCCTCCCGGCTGCTCTGTAACTCCAGCGGCGGCGCGGAGGGTCGGGGTGGTGCGGAGGAAGGCGACGTCACGACAGGCGCAGCATGCGGGTGACGTCATCGCGCAGAGTCGACGCTGGCGCAAACTTTTCTTTCTTCCCCCAAAAAGTAACTTTTCTTTATTTCAGCAAATCCAACGTGTTTTTATCATCTGATCATTCTCTGAAGTAACACAACACAAAACACTTACATCTGAAATACAGAGTGCTTCTTACAGTATCAAAAACATTTACACATGCAGCAGAATGACCCCTCATATATTATTCTGTTATATATATATATATATATATATATATATATAGGATTATTATTGATGGTGTATTCGTTAATAACGGTGCAGAAAATATGCTTTGATATTCAGAGGTAGCTTACAACACCAGCCCACTACTCGTAAAAGTAAAATGATTAAAGGCTATAATAAAAAACTACATATATAATGTCAAAAGTACTCAAAGTATAAATATCCCCATGTGAGTCCTATTATTATTTATATTTTATAATGTATTATTATTATTATTAGTAGTAGTAGTAGTAGTAGTAGTAGTATGTGCAAGCCGTATTTTATAGTTGCAACTGGATTATTTGTGTGAATAGTAGGCTGTCTGGTATATTATTTATCATCCATAAAATGCTAGGCATCTCAAAATGTGGAAGCCCAGTGTTAGTCAGAATTTCTGGCCATGCAGATTCATACCACCCATTTGTCAACAAAGAAAATACAAGACAAAAGCAATTTTTTTTAAATGGTTTCCCTTAATACTATTATTGACAGAGACAGGTAGGTAACAAGAAATAAGGAAAGGATAGCTGGACACTGTGAATACAATAGACAGCTTTATCTATTTATTGATTGATATTCTGTTTATGTCTACAAAACAAACAATATAAAATACAATCATAGTTATATATATATAAATCAAACCCTCTCTTAGGCCCTATAAAATAAAAATCAGATAAATACAGAATATTATCATAACTGTAAACCCATAGAAATGGCTGTCAAAACAAAGGTATTAAAAATCATGGTACATCATTTATTTTGCTGCCAGACTATTCTTTAATAATGTTTGTGTTTGCCAATGGAAATGCTCCACCTTATATAAAGAAAATCTGGTTCTATCATGAACTAACTTTGGAAACTGTAATTTCACACCAGACATTCAATATATATTTTTAAATTACAATGGAATTATAGAAAATGAAGCTTAAACATGTAAAAAGAATCAATACAACACGTCAGAGACACTAACTTCTGGGAGCTTCTGATAAAAAGTTGTGGTTGATGTCCCACCAGGCACAGTAATTGCATGAGTGTGCAACAAAATACATAAAATATGATTATCACAACTCAGAGATCTCTCTGGAGCAAAACTGTAATTCCTACAATTCCCATTGTGCAACACATGTTCAAGAAGCTCCCGATGGACAAAGGATAAAACAGGAAGAGAATTAATCCCCTCATTCATGATTGTGTACATTCATAATGCACATTTGGTTCCAATATTGCACAACTGTAAACACTTCAATAAACCTTGTGTACTTGATTTCGGCTCAACTTGAGATTGATAATAAAAAAAAAAGCATATAATGTTTCTTTGGATGTTTGATTGTTGTCAGAGATTTTCATAGATTGTTCCGCGAGGCCTCAATGGCACTGGCAGGTCCTCAGCAGTGTATTGGTCCGACTTCACATTTCTCTCTAGTTTCTTAATAAAAGGAACTGTACCATATCAACCTCCTTTCATCTGTCACATTCATTCGCTCATTCACACCTTCCTACACACACACACACACACACACACACACACACACACACACGCACTACTTCCCCCCAATCCTACCCCACACACAATCACATACACATACATGCACACAAACATACTAAATGCTCAAATGTACGATTGCACTGTTAATCTATGAGCCTCCTCTTTCCTGTCTGTGAACCGTATTCACTGCACAGTCACAGACTTGGCCAGGTTTCGGGGACAGTCAACCTGCACAGAGAAAAGGCAGATTGTTATTTCTAGTGATCAATATGTGATCAATGACTGTGGCTGTACTGTATATGTTGTAGGTGGTACTAACAAAAACAATAACAAATAAGAGAAAGGTTTTAGAAAGTGCGGCACAGTACTGCAGTCTGGGACTTGACCTGCATTTACATAAAATTCCTTTGAAATGCTGAAATTATACTTAGACTTTTATAATTAATTAAAAAACACACATATATACACATTTATGTTTCATTACCCAGTGATATATCAGATAGAATCATGTTATAACCACATCATTTATCTAAAGTTCAGACATACTAGGGTATTAAAACTAATGCAACACTATCAGTATATGCAAACAATTATATAAATTTATATAAAAAACTATGGATTGCAAATTAGCTACAATGATCATAGAATAATATTGATTTGTTTATGTAACATATCAGTGTCTACATCATACATTGACATAAGGAGCTCCGGTGAAGACAGTGGCTCTTAGTGAAATGTACCCAGTGTGACATTTGTAGTATTTTAACATGATCAGATTTTTTGTCCTGGTAAAATAACCTAGAAATATAATGTGCTGATATTTCATTGTTTGTTCGGCCTCTCTTATTTCTGGAGCTCAGGTCAGTCATCAATTTACCAGAGAAAAAGTCACACATTCACACGTCTCATTGATTTTCTTTGGATAAATTGACAATAGGTACTCGGCCGTTTTCTGACTTTTACAACGTTAGAGCAAAAACACCTGGAATTAGTCAAACTTGTTTACATTGAGCATTTGTGGAGACAGAGTATTTGACGACTTACATCAAATCCTCGCAGGACGGCCAAGTGGAAGGACAGGAGCTGAAGGGGGATGACGCAGAGGATGCCCTGCAGACAGTCCACAGTGTGCGGCAGCTCAATCGTCTTGTAGGCATTCCTAGTCACCTCAGGGTCGTCTTGGCAACACAGGATGATGGGCCGACCCTGACGACAGCGACATTAACATAAGTGAGTCAATGTGACGCTATCTTTTGTGAAGGATTTGAGTTGTTTGCAGTATAAGATCATTCAGTATTCTTTATACTTCTTACTGTCAAACCTTCATGATCAACAAAATAAGTCTTCTTTCGCTCTCTTAATGTAAAATAAAAACAGGCTTTTCCAGGACTTACCGATCTGGCAGTGACTTGCTGCAGAGCATTCTGGCACTTGGTGTAGCAGGCGTCTCTCATCATGATCATGATGACTGGCATGTTTTTGTCGATGAGCGCCAGAGGACCGTGTTTCAGCTCCCCAGCCAGGATGCCTTCTGAGTGCATGTACGTGATCTCCTTGATTTTCTGCATTAGAATTAAAATAAATGTGAATGTTTTTACGCTCTCCTTTTGTTTTATGCTTTCTTGACTGTCGCTTTTTTTTTTTAAAAAGGCCACCATGGCATTCTTAACTCACCAGTGCCCCCTCTAGGCAGGTGGCATAGTTGAAACCACGGCCCATGACCAGAAGGGATCTTTCCTCGTACAGCTCATTGGCAATGGTTTTGATCTTATCATCCAGAGTCAACACTTTCTTTATCAGCTCTAGGAGATTATGAGAAGAATGAGTTGAGGTGAAAGTCTTGTGAATTAAGAGTTTGACACAGTAAAGGTTTTACACAGATAATGCAGTTATCTAATAAAATCCATAGATCTCTGTCTATCTGTATGTGGAATACATATCTCGAGAACCATTGATCTAATTCACACTAGGCCTGTGCTTTTTTCAGGGCCTGAGGAAGTGCAGTGTTGAATAATACACTTTGAATAAAACACAACCAGCACTCTCTATAGCGGCGGCGGCTGAGACTCATCAATGTAACTGACATTGTAGATCGCGATAACAGCTCGTTTACCACAACGGTCACGTTTACAATTGATTCTCCAGTTCGGGGCGGGGGGTTCTGTGTCCTGAGTCAAGCTTCACCAAACTTTGAATTAACAGGGGAGCAGCTCTTATCGAGAAGCAGTGGTGAGGCCCCAGCATCGCCACAGACAAAGCAAACAGCTCATCACAAACAGACACACTAAGCACTAGTTTTGCTAATGCGATTGCTCCCGTCCGACTACATTTAAACATGCTACGGGCTCATGCTGGGACCATTTGATGTCAGTGATGTATTCGTGTCTTTTTGGAGCACTAACCAGGTAGCACCCTGAGGCCAGCAATGATCTCCAGTCTTCTCTTCTGTAGGGAGAGCCTGTCCTCACTCATCATGAGACCAAACATGATGAGGGCCACAAACTGACTGGTGTAGGCCTGAGTCACACACACACAAGAAACACAAACATATAAGCTGAGCTGTGGGGCAGGAAGCTTCACAAATAAGTCTAGTTTTAAGACTATAAGTTTAACAATGACTTAATGAACGATAAGTCAAATGCAAAGTTTTGTTTAACAACATGACAGCTTATTTTAAGTGTAAAAATGTGTCTTTTTGGTATTTCTTTGATGCCAAAGTGTCTGTTAGATGTATGGTATAAACTGTACCTTGGTGCTTGCCACTCCTATCTCAGGCCCAGCATTGATGTGGACTCCACAGTCTGTTTCTCTACAAATGGAGCTGCCCACAGTGTTGGTTATACCAACTGTTAGAGCGCCATGGTCCTTGCAGTAGCACAGCGCCATCAAGGTGTCGGCTGTCTCTCCTGAGCGAGCAGAGGGAAAGAAAAGACATGTTAATGATGCAGAATTACAGCACAAAGAAGCCCCTGTCTGAGAAAGAATTCAAAAGAGGAGGAAACTGTCCTCAGGTTTCACCCAATGACCCGAGAGTGTAAATCAGAATTTTCATTAAAGCCATTTTCATGGTCACATTTTCTTGCCGGAGTGTGACAGCCCTGAATATTGTGTGTCGTTGTCACCTGACTGGCTGATGAAGAAGCAAACATCATCTCTGAAAACGGGAGTGTTGCGGTCCAGGAAGTCGCTCGCCAGCTCCACCATGACGGGCAGCTCTGTCAGCTCCTCGAGGATCTGTCTGGTCTAAGATGTAGATACACAAAATCATCATCATGCCGCTCTCATTTCGTTATTTTCCGAACTTTACTTTTACTAAACAGTGACGTTTTCACAACATGATCATCATTCTTAGCTCTACTTACACCCACTGCCGCGTGGAAGCTCGTGCCACAGCCAATCATGATTAACCGTCTGCACCGCTTGATTTCTTTCAGATGGTCCTTCAGCCCACCGAGAACCACTGAGGAGACGGAGGGTAGGATAGTTACATCAGCTCCACTATACTGTTTATTTAGTACACGACATTCAACATTCAGAAAGTAGCTTCCCTCATGTTATCTTACATGCACTCTGCATTTAACAGGTTGGACATACTTGGGAATTGGGCTAAATTAGTCCCTGTTAATGTTAATGCTCTCTATGTAGAAGAAGGCAAGACACCTTATTAGAACTCCACTCACCTTTGTTGGAATCCGAACAAATCCGGCCTCTCATAGTGTTGAACACTGACTCCGGCTGCTCAAAGATCTCCTTCTGCATGAAAGCATCAAAGTCTCCTAGAGAGTGAGGATTATACGAGAACATGAGATTATCTGGTAAACTGACACAAAGCAGTATAATGTTTTCATTCAGCCAGCAGAGGGCAAGCAAGCATAGGACTATTGATTTGTAGCACGACTAGCATACAGTATGTTTGCGTGTATAATATTTGAGTCTGTGCTATAATCTCTTATATGCAAAGCCATAAACTGTATGTTTAAATACTCTTTTAAACTAAACTGATTGTGCAAAGTAAACTTAATAAATAGGACCAAATTGTCCTCCAATATTTCAGAAACCACGATCATCTGACCTTTCATGATCTGTTGCAGCTCCATCTGCAGGGTCTGGATTGCCCTCACAGGGTCGTCACCGGCCTGCCGGTTCAGCCTGTGGATGGAGAGTTTCCCCTCAGTCACCGCTGCAATGTCGTTATCCTCCAGGTACAGCACCTTGTTTGTGTGCTCAATGATGGCGCTGCAAGCGGAGAGGGAAGACAAATGCAAAATGTATTTCTCTGAAGTCTTTTGGGATAGATATGGCTGCAAGAGTAAAGGAATTGGAGGGTGGTTCCATATTGCAGTCACATGGTTTCTCACCTGGCGTCAGAGGCAAAGTAATACTCCACAGCCCTCCCATCCCCCACTGAGTTGGTGGGGTCGGAGCAGTCAGGACGGTTATGGCTGTTCTTTTCCTGGACTACCTCGGGAGGACCTACGGTGTCAGAGGTCAGAGATCAAGGGTCAGAGGTCGCCCAGTGACTTTGAGTGACTAAAGCAATCAAGATGTGCTCATCGCTTGAATTCTTTCTCTTAACTTCAAGATGTAGTCAGGTCCCGGGGGGGGGGGGGGGGGTGGTAACAGGTCATGAATCATTAATGGCCATAAAAAAAAGTACACAAAGGGCTATATGTTAACAAACGAAGTAAGTATCTATCAGCCGTAACAGTGGGGCTGGTACTTTTTCATGGTGCATGTGTGTTTGTGTGTGTGATTATGGTAAAAATGTGGTTGTGTAATGACTATTCAGTACACATGGGTTACAGCATCAACATGTTGATGGAAAAGGCAGCTGGTGTGATCTCATCATAAGACGTTCTGTAGTTAACTGCAGTGTATGTTTCTGACACAGTGTCTTTCTTAGTGTTACCAGTTGGGGGCGATAAAGTAAAAAATTCTAACTGCGCACCTAATGGCCTTGAAATAAAATTTGAGATGAACTCTTCCAGGTTATCTTACGATATTGTTCCGCCTTGGACATTGCACTGGACCCGATAATGCCATTAAGAGCCATACATTTAAAATAAACTGATAAGACAGTGAAGAAAGTGACACACACTGTATACACAGAGAAGCAACAAGCAGACTGTTGCTGACAGCTAATAACTAATCATGACGACAAATCATTTTTTCCTATTTCGTCTTCTACTTCCTATTTAGAACAATTAAAAACAAACTTTTTAATTTACACCCTGGGCAACAAACACCTGGCTTTAAAGTTGGTGAATAAAGTTTGATTTCACAATAAATAACAGAACCACATACAGTCGAGAGAATATTTAATATTTATTTCACTATCAGAACTAAGATCAAAATGAACTGTACACCAGTAAGGTGACTTTTTAAATTGCTTGTTGAACCAAGGTAATAATTGATTGAAGGGTAATTCTGGTTAAATATTTACATTGACTTTATTACCTCTTTATAAACCTTACTCCCACGTAGCCAAAGCCTGATAGCATATTCTGTTGTGCTCCAGATCCTTATCATTATTATAAACTATAAACAACACATCAATAAGCCACACTGTTGCACTGGATGACAAAAGTCCTGTAGTTTATTTATCGTCAATCCCACCAACACCATCCTGTAGCTTTAAATACTCACCAGAGCAACATATCAGTTGCTGAAAATAGTCCCAGATAAATATTTAATCCTGTCTCAGTTTGTCTCAGTGTGTCTGGCTTATTTACTTTTCATGCACTCGACTCTTTGCAGGAACGAACAGGTTTTGGACTGAAAGCTTCCGAGAGCTGAGAGGTTGCGGAGATTCTGAACTTAATGGCAGGTAATGAAACAATCCCATTTGGATTTTAGTGCCTGTTGTTGCGTACATGGTTGGAGTATCTTTATCTGTCTCAGATACACAGACCCTGTTAAATGACTATCAGCAGGAACAGGATTGTTTTTGGCTCCGCTCAGTCAGACCTGTCTCCAGAGCACAGTGTCAAATAAACACTACTGGTGAAAGAAATGGTCTGGTTTGTTTGTACTTCTTTAACCTAACACAAGCCCAGGATGCAGCAAGTAGGATGTAGTATGAGTGCCACTTAAAGGGGGAAAATTTAGATAAAGTCACAATATTACAAGAAAAGAAGTTGTGCTACTAAGAGAAAAAAATAATTCTTTAAAATAATAAAGTTGTCAGTTTAGGCTTTGAGTCATTTTACAGTGGAGCGCATCAGAAGATCAGCTGAGTTAAAATGAAACAGGCACCTCAAACAGGCGCAGTAATAGCAGGTTTAAGACAAGATGATTTTAGATAAAGGCTGTGTATATATCGGGTGTATACATCTTACACTGGTTCATTTATCTAAGCTTTGTGTAGATGCTCTTAAGGATGTGTGTATCTACAGCACGTCTGTGTGTGAGCGTGCACATAGGCAGAGATTTAGGTTGCGTAGTAAGAAAGAAACAGGAACAGAGCTCACCGCTGTTGTACTGGACGGGGATTTGCTCGGTGGACAGCTCGTGCTCACTTCGCACACCAATGAGCAATGGACTTCCTCTCCTGGCGAGACAAGAAAGACACGGGTCAGAGATGGAAGGAGAGGCGGAGACGGTGTGGGAGAGGCGAGGATAAGGCTTCGTGAACGCACAATAATGTCAAACACACACCGTTGTGTGAAAATAGAAAGATGAGACAACATGACATCCTGTCCCGCTGCATCACTCCTTTAATGATATTATTACACAGCTTTGTACTACACAGGGGCTCAGACCCACCCCCCCACCACCACCACCACCACCACCACCACAACGAGACTTTTCAATCTTGAATCCTTTATCTACAGTTCCTGGATCATGTCACTGCTTCCTTATTGATTGGGGAGGATGGGATCCTCCTACTGGCTGTGAAGGTTTAACAGGTGACTAAGAGAGATGAGAGGAGACTGACCTTATAATGGATTAAACCTTTACACACTCCTCCTGTGACAGCAGTGCAAACAGTATAATAAAACAAAAACAAGCTGTTATGTTAGCGAATCTTCAGAAACTGCTAATTTCTTGTCTTTCTCCGTAAGGATCACTTCTCTCACTCCGAGTAGCAGATTTCTCTGGGGCTCAGCTGCATTGACATAAGAGCGCTGGTTGTTTTAAAGGGTGTGGGGCTTACAAAAGGGAAGGCTCGCAGAAACATGTGGTCACTATCCAATTCGCTATTTACCCTAAGGGAGGGAGACGAGAGACGAGAAGAAGGGATGAAAGAAGAGAGAGAGTAAGTAAGACAAAGATCAAGTGGCGGAAAGACAAGTGAAAGGTCCTTGATGACAAAGGGTGGGAGCTGACAGGCATCATAAACATCATAATTACAAACATTCCTCTATTCCTCCATCCTGGGAAACAATGCTGACTTTTCAATATATCAACCACAAAGCTACACTGAGTTAAGCCAGAACTGCGCCAAACTAACATCGGCTCTCTGAGTCAAGTCTGTCAAACAGACAATCCACTGTATGCCATGCAGCGAGTGCCACGGAGCAGCCTTTCCAGCACTAGCACTGATAGGGGACCTGCATGAACCACAAGTTACAGTCCACTTCTCTGTCTTCATTTTGTTGCCCATCTGCCCTCCTCCCTCCGCTCCCTCTTTTTCTCCCACTGGCATGCTCCAGCAGCATGCCTTCCCCTAATCCATGACAGCTCACTGAACCAGCAAACATATAAAGCCTAATAAAATGATGAGAGGTAATTAACCAGGAGTCTTGCTGTATTTCCCGGACCTGAAAGTGGAAACTCTATAGTCTCTCCATTAATGAGTCACAGAGAAAGGAGGTGCAGGGCTGGCAGCCCAGAGGCCAGAGGCCCAAGAGGGAGGGAGGGGAGGAACATGAAATCAACCTTGACTCTCTTTGCCTTGAGTCTTATGACGCAGACAGAATTAACACACATGCACATGAAAACCAGCACAATTACGCTTTATAGTAAGACTAATGGACGCAAGCTAAGAAAAGTCACGATGAGTGAATAAAAGAGTCACAGAATCACATGTGGTGTTGCTTCACAGTGGTTATCACAGGGGTGAGTCACACCCAGTGTTTCTTGGATCATCACAGAGATAATGGACTCTAATATTAAGTGAAAGGCCTGTGTGTGTGTGTGTGTGTGTGTGTGTGTGTGTGTGTGTGTGTGTGTGTGTGTGTGTGTGTGTGTGTGTGTGTGTGTGTGTGTGCGTGTGCGTGTGTGTGCGTGCGTGCGTGCGTGTGTACTAACCTGGTGGAAACCGCATCTCCAGGGAAATGACGGCTTTTAAACACCAGAGCGAAGGCCCCCTCCTGACACGCAGAGAAGCAGAGGAAACACAGAGTTTACATTTACTTGAAGACGGAGTGAAAATACGCCAGGGTTAAACAAGGCTGTGAGGGAAGAGGAGGAAAAACAATTCCACAGAAAAAAAAACCTAAACGCGCAGTGTGTTCCTAGAGAGTGTGTAGAACCCTTCACAGAAACATTTTCTGAACACAAGCAAATGTTTCTTTAGGCCCCAAGAGGTTTGGTAGCGGTGGTGGGGGTGTGGGGCAAGCGAGTGTTGGGAAATAGTGGGGGGTATTGAGGAGGGGGGGGGTTAAGAGAAATAAGACCTTTATTGTCTAATATCATCTGTATTTCGAAACCCTGGTGGCTTCTATGAGCAGAACTGTTTGTGTGTTTCTGTGTACTTATACCAAGTTGACCATAGACCTTACAGTGTGAGGACATCTTGGTTGTTTCTCACTTGTTTAAAGGGACGTTTTACGGTTGTGTGTGTGTGTGTGTGTGTGTGTGTGTCTGTGTGTATGTGAGTGGTGTCCATTACTCATGTTCTGGGGACCTAAATCTGTTAAAAGAATCCCATTATGGGGTGTTCCTCCCATTAAGCACGTCCCCTTAATATAAACCAGGACATTTTAAGGTGAAGACAAGTTTTATGGTTATGTTTTGGTTTGGGTTAACTTAACTTCATTTTAGGTTACGGTTAGGGTAAGGGTTAGGCTAAGTCCCAAATGAATGCAAGTCAATGTGATGTCCTCTGAGACACACATGCGTGGTGTGTGTGTTAAACTATCTGGTTCCTATTACTCCAGATCCAAAATGGCTACTCTTGCCTCCTCTGTAGTTCTGTGGAGAGAGAACTCCTTCCAGCTGAGAGGTGTGAAACTCTCGAACATGGGAGCCACACAATGGGGGAAAAAGTTGGCCTCACCCGGAAAAAAATTAGCTTCTACGAGTGATGATGTCACTTCTGATGCAGCAAGGGCGGTTGCCATGGAGGCTGTTGTTGTGATGTGTTCTGTGTTTCAAAGTTTCACACTGCATGTGAGTGTGTGCGTGAATGACAACACGCCACATGATGCAAAGCTTCATAGTTACCAGGAAGCTGGTAATAAACAATGTCCAACTCTTAACACAGAGATGAAGCAGAGAAGCCAAGAAAACTGTGCTGAGTGTCATAAAGTGTGCTTGTTAGCGTTGTTGAATTGTGTGACTCACCAGCTGCGGAATGACTCTCTCAACCAGCGTGGAGAAAGTGACGTTGTCGCTCTCACGGTTGTCGTAAACATATTTGATCAATTTTGGGATCACCTCTGTGTCCGTCTCTGACTCAAACTCATATCCTTTGGTGATCTGGGAAAGGTCAGAGAAACAGTTTATATGAAGAAACACATCCACACCCTGAGGATGAACCATAAATCCATATATTTCAGCCTCAAACTGTATATAAAGATGGACGACATGACTGCTCCTCAAAAGTGAAGCCACGGAACTTCTTGATCGCCACTTGGTGGCTGGCTGCAGTATAGGTCATAAATCCTCCTCCGTGTTAGCTTTAAGTTATGTTTCACACAGATGTTTGTTCAACTTTGGCTTTAATTTGGCTTTAATCAGTTTGGCTTTAATTTGTTATTTGACGATAAAACCGAGGTTCAACGTCACGATTGACAGCTGAGACTAACGCACGTTTTGATCGAGCGCATGTTTTTGCAGGACCTCACTACTACTGCTCCATCCCCTGATCACTACTGCGTAGAGTCTGGCTCCAAATGCACAAGATGGCAGCGTTCATAGCCGGGATATTTTGGTTTAATTTCTCGATAGAGGTAGGAAGTAGAGGCCCATCTTTATACATAGTGTGTGGTTTCAGCTGAAATGGTGACATTATGTTCAACTTGTGCTGAGAATCCAAAGTGTCTCATATCACTGTTTGGCATCGCTAACTACCGACTTAAAATAAATTACCAAGAGATTTCAAGAAGTCTGTTAGATATTACAGACCTTATAACAAATGCTATAAATACTAATGTGCTGTTGTCGAACCAGTTTAGTTCACTTCCAAACACGCACAAGAAAGAACAACATGTTCCTGACATGCGTAAGTGTGACGGCTTGCCAAGTCAAAATAACAGGAATTTCCTGATGATAAGGTGACTTACCAGGTACTCCTTCAGCTCTTTGTAGTTGGTGATGATGCCATTGTGGATAACAACAAACTCTGTTAAAGGCAGTGAAAGTAAGAAGATTAGATAAAGGCTCAGAAGGTCAAAAACTAGTCCAAAAAACATAAAGCATCATCATAACCATAACCATGTAATAATAGGAAATTTAAATACCATAAACAGGCGGTTCACACTTTGCACTTATGAGCATAAATACTTCAGGTCATACAAATGTACGTCATTGACACACCCGTGTACCAAATGGCTGACAAAGAAATGGATGTGCATCTGACAGAAATAGGGTGTGTGAGGGTGATTAGTTTAAATGATGAGCTATTACATGTTCACAATGAAAAGATTCCTCATCAGGAAATCAAGTCAATTTCAACGTGTGTCTCTATTTTCAAACCATTATAAAAGCAAGACCTCACTGACGCCATTCACACTGAGATTCCCACAGTATGCTTGGAAAAGGTTTACCGTAAAATGGGCGTGTGTGTGTTAGGTGTATGCAAACAGTGTTAATGAAAGGGTTTAAACTTGCGTGGTATTTACCATTCTCCTTGTCAGAGCGATGAGGGTGGCTGTTCACAGCACTCGGCTTGCCGTGCGTGGCCCAGCGAGTGTGAGCGATGCCAAAGTGTGTGTACAGCTTGGCGTCCAGGTCCAGTGTGTCTTTTTCTGCACGGGGGGGAACACAACACCAATCTTTTCACTGATCATACAACACTGCAACTACTACCATCAAATACTATTATAAAGTCTAATCTTATAATCTTATGATAACTAATCATTGAAACCTACTTTGAGTCTATAGTACATAGTACGTAACAATAATATCGTAAAAAATGAAATGGTGAAATGTGCATGAACTCACTGTGTAGCTCCTCATCCAGGGCCTTGACCTTCCCTGTCTTCTTGATCAAGCAGATGGTGTTACTGTTGATGTCAGTGCCCGACTTGTCAGGGCCGTCCACAGCAATACCTGCAAACAGACGGAGGGAAGAGTCACACAGAAATACGGGAAACACACAACTGTCACTATGAAGGTTTTTCTTTTTCTTAATGATGAGAGGTCAAACTGAACTCTTTACCGAGAGACAATGCTTGGGAAGATGAGGGTGCTGCCGAGGAGAACTATTCGTGTGTTTGCATGGTTTGTGCGAGTGTGTGCATGTGTGTGGCAGCTCTGTGTAGCCGTGTGTCTTACCTGCTGAATCGTACCCTCTGTACTCCAGCCGCTGCAGTCCCTTCACCAGCGTCTCAACTACCTCCCTTCTGGTGCGAGACACTTGGTAATTCAGGTAGGCAAAGATCCCTTTAATGACGGCACAGAGAGAGAACTTGACTTGAATCCTCTGACATGGTCAAAGCTGTTTACACAACTGCACACAATGGCGTATTTCATTTTCTACATGTCTTATGGTGTTTGTTGAAGGATAAGTAAAGGAACAACACTTAACACATTAAGTGACATTAATGGCGAGTTATGGCTGTTCAGGGAGATCAACCTCTTGTTTGTATATCATCCTCCGTGTAATTATTAACCTCTGACGGAGGAGAACACTCAACAGGCAGAAGTTTGATTACATGAGTTAGACAAGCTGAAGCATCCTCGCATCATTTAAAACAAGTTGAATTTGCCCTGAAAGGCTGCTGGGTCTGTATATCCACCCCCACCTTCTCCTCTGTGTGTGTGTGCGTGTGTTTGTGTGTGTTTGTGTGTGTGTGTGTGTGTGCAGGAATGTTCCGGGCAGCTCTCCTCCTGCAGGCACAGAGATGACCATTGACGGACGCACATTGCGCGCAGTGTTGGAGCAGCCAGGTAGGGCCAGGCCAGCTGCGGTGGCACAGCCTCTTCCTCGCAGACAGGATGAAGAGAGGCCGGAGTACTGATGCAGATTTCCTCTGAGCCTTAAACGTGACAGCTCCGTAAATAGCTTCTTCGACTATTGAGGATGACAGACGTTAATAGGGTCTGGAACGCAGGCTAGTAGTGATCTTGTAGTGTCTTTCTTTTCTTTCTTTTTTTATCGAAACTGGTAAGACCTGTCTGTCCACACACACCCCCCGCCCCCCCAGCCCCCCCCCACCCCACTAAAAAACACTGACACGTTGCATTTACGCGAAAAATCCACACGGATGCAAAAGAAAAAGGCACGTACTTTCAGTCGGATACTTCACCACTAAGATAATACTAAGGTCCGGATGAATACGTAAAACTAAGTGTATGATCGGTTAACTTATCACTGGGATGACACCCAGAGCATCGCGATTCCAGCTTCGGACTCTTAACAGGAGCGAAGTCTGTTCAGTGGTTTCGAGCGTAAAACGCAACAAGTTGGGAAATCAAATCCCAACGGTAAGAAAGCGACCTTACCGCACATGGCTCAAGCTTTGGTGAGAGTCTGTCAGTGAGGAGGTTGTTGGAGAGATGCTGTCTGCTTCTGCGTCTCTGGCGTCGGATCCAGAGCGACTACACGCTTCGGTTCCCTCCCACCGTGCGTTTTAATGGGGTTTCCTGGAGAGTGCGCGGCCACACCTCCTCTGCCTCCTCCTCCTCCGTCCTGCTCACAGTCGGCTGCGTGGCGCACAGGTGTCCGCTGCTCCACCTGGCAGAGATGGATAGGGTTGTTTACTCAGTGACACGTCGGAGCGCCCAAGAGCTGCCGGTTCACTCTGTGCATCTGTCAAACATGAATGATTATTTTCAGTTGTCACTCGCTTCCTTCATCACTCATTTGTTGAAGGTCTGGTCCTGAAACGTGGACATTTTCTTCACCAAATCTTGGGCACATGTTGGACACGATTGATTTCACTCATCTTTTTCACAATTACACCTGAAAAACACAAGTATACTTTATTCTAATGAGTGCTGCAATTGTGGTGCACTGCATTTATCAATTTGGAAATCAATAGAAATAGATTTACTTGAATAGGAATAATATGGGAGAAGTAATTTTGGAAACATTGGAGCTAATCTGTTTATATCCTTGTACTGCTACTAAGTTGTATTTGGTTGTGGAGTACTTTGAGTTATAAGAGTTCAGTGGCTACAAAAGAATGAGGAACAAAGAGGGAACTAAATGCAAATGAGTGCAAAAATGCTACACAGCAATTACTTAAACTTTTCAACCACATCACTTTGGTTACTCACACTGCTTCTACTTTCAGCAATGTGAAGGTCCTGCCAGAGCCCAGGTCTGCTGGCAAGACTGCATTTCGAGCAAGAATGAATGATAGAAACTTATTGAGTTAGGGTGGTGACTAGTTTATATTGATTTATTGCAGTAGATTCAAGTTTATTTGCATGAGACTATGGTTATATGGTACTATGGTATAAACTATGGTTTGATAATGTTTGAACTTGATATGAAACGTTAAATGAAAGTTAAATATGAAAGTTAGAAGTGAAGGGGCTTGAGGCAGAATCTGCTCACCTCTTCCCCTGCCCCTTCATCTCTGTTGAGTGGCTGCAGGGAGACATGGAATAGCGAGAGATCGTGTGAGACAGTGTGTGGGGAGGAAAACATAAGAAAGGCAGACAAGTAGAGAAGTACGATAAGGGCTCATGGGTTTTCCCACTGAGTCCGTCCACTTGCTGTCCACGTCCCTTTGTTAGAAATGTGCGAGCGTCTGGCCAAGTAGCACGCCTCACCTCGCTTTGTCCAAACCACATCAGCCCATACGCCATCATGACGAAGGAGAACAGGGATGAACCATTTTACAAGTGGCCGATTTCCAATTGCACTTGTCCGAAGCCCCACACCTAGGAAATGCTACACAAAACTACATATACTAAATATCTATTTACATTACTGTGGGCTTGTGTCCATACAGTTCAAATGTACTGCTTGTTTTATACACTGCCTATTCAAACTAAAGGTATATTTTCCCCCTGATGTTAGTTTGAAACATTTCTTGCACAATCCACGCTTTAATATTTCAGCTTCTCTCTTCTTTGGATTGTTTGCTGACATTTGTTCAGGTGTGCGGATGTGCGTGAGTAAGAGCCAGGGACAGAAGCAAAAGAATTGCATTCCTCTGCAGGCTTAAAGGATTAATCAATATAATTACTTGTGCATCATGACTTTGTTATCCAATGAGCTCCACCCCAAGGATCAAAGGTTCCTTAATTACTATGGTGATATAAAATGATGGGCACCAGCGAGGTTTTGCCGCAGATTATAAACGAATAATTCTGTGACTGTCTTTCACGTTTTTCGACTCTTCAACCTTTATATGCTGTAGTTTGTTCTGACTTTAACGCCTCTAATTGTGATTTACTCTAACAATGAACAACATGTTATCATCCTGGTTATTATGTGACAGGATACACCCAGGTGAACTGCTTTGCACTGACCTCACTGACGGTCTGACAACTCCTCATTTGACTGATAAAGGTTTATTTACCATTCACGCCCAATTTGTGTCTTTGACTGATGAACACTGGTTAGCAGCCAAGACCTGGGAGACGAACCGCGAGGGAGACACCTCAATGTTCAGCAAATTGCATCCTGGCCTCTGTGGTTTGGATTTTGAAAATGACATTAATCATCTCTCGCTCACACACACACGTATGTGGCAGCGTGTTCTTTCCGGTGGTTTTCTCCTTCGCTGTTGGGGCATCGGCAGCTGTCGGAGTGTGTGTGGCTACTAAACGCATGTCTGCTGAGTTGAGCACCTCCAGCTAACTGCTCAGACCTTGTTGTAGGGTGATCTCCCCTTCCACATCTGCTTCATGTTAGGGCCTGGGGGCCAGTGCAGGAGGGCCCAACAACTCTCTGCTTCTCTCTCTCTCTCTTTCTCAGTGGGGGATGGTGGGAGAATGCCTCAAGACCAGCACAGAGAGACACACAGATAGAGGCTGGAAACTGGGTTGTGTAAAACAAGTGACATTTTGTAGTTTAGTACACTGTATCTTTCGTTTTGAAACCAACCAGACAAATGGAGACGGAAAAAACACAAAGTATATTCCACACCACATCACCAGCACCCACTCTACATAAGTAAATAAACATGAGAAGCGAGAAAAGAGAGACAAACATAGAAACAACTCATGCATATGATTCATTTGTTACACTGCTGTACAAAAACAGCGTCCTGTCTATTTTAAAATGGATTATCTTCAATGGTATAAGTTTAGTTTTTCACATCCATAGCTGGCACATCACTTTTGTTTTTCTGTTGACAAGTTTTTGCTTCCAGATATGAAGTTCTGTTTCGGGACCAAACAGCAGGGACAGTTCCGGCCCAGTTCCGGCACCAAGGTAATTTGAGGGGTTTAGGATTCTCGGATTTCACGAAAATTGGCAGACATGTCAGAAGTGGTTAGAATTGCTGTGGTGAGTGGGCTCGGGCGAGGCCAACTGACTTCAAAGTGCAGGGTCATGTTCATGTAACGTTACATGGATGTTTACTGAAATCTGGTGGGATCGTTGCTGTCATCATTCCGGCCATGATACATCTATTTTTGGAATTTTTTGCCAAATAGTTGTTTGACAAGAGTCTCCGCCTGAAGATATTCGCTTTACATGAAAATTTCATGTCCTGCTTTTTGTTACTGTACTGCAACATAATGAGTGTTTAGTGCGTGTTCTCCAGCGCCACATGGTCCACAAAGAGCGCATACATACAAAATGTGTATTACATCATGTCCGCGGCCACATGCTCTATGCTGAAATAATATTTTACACATTTACACAGTGTGTGATTGTTGCAAAAGTGGAAATCTGGGTCAACAGGCATCCTGCCAGCACCCCCACCGTGTACAAGGGTTCGAAGGCCCGTTCAACACTGCTTGCAGCTTTACTCTACTCATTGCTTCGGTTCTCACATCCACATATATTCCCTCGCTGCCCAAAGATGCTCTTGTTTTCTGCAGCCCCTCTCCAGGGACACGGACAGGCTGCGGCAGAGGCCCAGATTCACAGTTTATGAGGTACAGCCGTTTGTTATTACGTAACACAAGGTGATTTGATTTGTGCGTGACCTACATCTGCGTTAACAGTCGTAACACTGTAACATTATCCCTGGGTAGTTGGCATGATTTAGGTTTACTTCTTCCTGGATACAGTACCTCACCATAAACATCAGTACTACTCGGCTCCCTGGGTACCCCCACCCACATCATCCCCCAAAGCTCCTCCCAGCTTAGTGGGTTCACCTCCGGGCCATGTCACTGTGAATCAGCCCCAGATGTGGTTCTGGAGTCAGTTGGCGTCACATATGACACAGAGAACCCACCCAGCAGCAAAGGGACCCCCCTCCTCCAAAGCCCTGAGTACGTTTTGTAGCCAGCTGTTTGTGTCATCGCATGAATAACCAGATTACCTCTGAAAAAACAACATCACCATGGCTGGATGACGTTTGTTGCACAAACAAGGTTTGATTTTAAAGTTGCCATTCGATGAAAACCAAAGTTTTAAACTGTTTTTAACAGGTCCATGTGATCATTTTATTATATAACACAAGACAGGTGTGTTTGCGGGAGTTATCAAAGAATACCTGACATGTGAGAGGAGATGAATTATCTCTTCTTTACATGCTTAACTAATTAAGTCAGACCTGGCAATCAGGTCTAAGGTTTATCTAACATCAACCAATTATTAGCTGAAGAATCCTGTTAGACAGAGTTGGCTTCCAAACATATCTGAATAACTCTTTCATTACCACTTGCCATCTTGTAGATTACACTAGGCAGCAAAACATCAACTAAGCAGTGGTTTGTTAGATGAGCAGAATCAGGCCTGTAAGTGAGCGGCTGAGGGGAGAGGGAAGGCAATAATCAAATGTGTTACTTTTAATACATGTCAATTTTGCTGTGTTTATTCCTGGAGTCCAAGCTGGAGTCTTCATACAAATGAAACTGAGAACTGAGTTGGTGCTGCTAACCCTAACCCTATTTTAGTTTGAAAACTTCAAGGCTGTATTAAGTCTGGATGGGTGGAAATAGAGACACTTACAAATTGAATGCAGTCACTCAGATCGCATGCTAAGTGGGTGTTATGGGTTATGGGTTATGACTACCGGCAGGAAATGCTTCAAACTTACTGTAAGAAACTCCCTGCTCCCTTGTTTGTAGTATTGTAGGAAAATGACTGTATATTGTTAATCCTCTTCGTCTCTTACATTAGCACACGTATGGCCAGTGTACGTGGACGTGTCATGTGATATTTGTTTTCTAGTGCGTCTATATGGACGGAGCTAAAACACGTATCTGGATTGATTGATTTCCGGAGGTTTAATCAATGCGTGAAGAGAATTATTAACAGTGAGAGCAACTGAGTTTAACTTGGAGGCTATACATATATATATATATATCAATGATGTTTTGTCAGTTATATGTCGCTATTATCTTATCAATATCTGAATTGTACCTCAAGAAAATCAGACTCAGCCCCTAAACAGCTGAGCAAGCAACATCTCATCTACAGCTGATAATACAGGAAACACCAAGGTGCCACATGCTTTGCGGCATGGGAGCCTTTTAAAAAACTTTATTTGCCACTTGAAAATAGTTTTTTTTCTGTGTGGGTCATGTATCAGCAGCTGAGTAATCCACTGTTGGCACTGGTGGGAACTTCCTGGCATAGTCCTTGAGTCACCCTGACATCAATTCTTCAAACACTCCTCCATGTATTAGATGGACGTTCACACAATGTTCCTCTAAGCTGACCTTTATACAGAGTGCTTTTATTCTCTTAATGGTGTTTTTCCAGGAGTAGTATCACTAACACACATGAACCTGGATCAGTGGAGTAAACTGAACTTGAAATATGTGTAACCCCTGTCCACTTTATGGCTGTTCAACCAGACAGGCAAGTCTGAAGTTTGTGTCATTTGGGTGTGAGGAATTCAAGCACAGTCTGTGGAGGGAAAGTCATTGTTTTCAGATTGTTGGGGAAACAATTTGGTCAGACCAGTTTTTTAAAAAAAGGGATAAAAGCCCCAACAAATGAGTAAGTGAGTGAATCACATCAGATTGCAGATGAGGCCATCGCGTTTGTTTTGGTGAGCAGCTTCGCACATCTGTGAGGGAGCTAGATGATTTCTGTGGGATCACAGCCGAGGTGGGGGTGGGGTCTCTCGCTCTCTCTCTCACACACAAACCACGTCATGGCAGGCCCAGAGACAGAGAGGGGAGAGAGAGAGAGAGAGAGAGAGAGAGAGAGAGAGAGAGAGAGAGAGAGAGAGACATCTGTATTATATGTCATGACTGCAGGGGCACTCCACCCTTTGCTCTCTATTTTCCTCTGTTCCACACCCTGTGTCCCCAGCCCACTGTTTCTCCTCCTCCTGTGCTGTGTTTTTGGTTTAGTGTTGAGACACATTTGGTCACTTGTATGTAAAGCACTTTGAATTGCAATTGTCTTGTTTGAAAGGTGCCATATAAATAAAGTTTGATTGATTGAGTGTTCTGTTTTGGTTTATATGCTGTGTTACATGCAGACATGTGACTCAAGACTAAATACCTCCATTTTCCATGTTTGCAGATCTACCTAATTCACTGCTCTTCATCGTATCCTCTTCCTGCTTTTCATTTTGTGACCTTCTATCCATCACTGTATCTGACACTGATGAGGGTCCACGTCCAGCCCCTGACTGACAGTTCTCTGTCTGCACTTGCCCGTCTCATCGGACACTCACCTTTGTTCCAGTCGCACCATCTGAAAACCAGACATGGATGCTCAGCAGCCTGTAATTAAGTCCTGGAGTGGACGTCTTTTAGAAGTTCCAGCTAATGTCTGAGTGAATGAGAGTCAAAGATTTAAAGTCACAGAGGGAGAAAGGGAGAGTTTCATCACAGGCCTTGCTTACATCCAGAGGAAACTGTAAATACAACATAATTAAGTTCAGTATAAATGTTCAGTGTTCAGTTGTAAGTAATGACATGAGGGCACATTCTGTACAAATGTGGCCCATGCACACATGCTGCTGCAGAGCACAGCATCAGACAATAACCACTGAGAGCTTTAACGGGGTCGTAAATCTTGCTGCTTCATGGCTGAGCCTATTGGGGATCGTACTCTGCTCTCTGATGTGTCCGCCTGCAGGCTCATTGCCTGATGGCTTGAATGTTTGCCTTGATGCGGAGGAAGGGACAATATTTAGCTGTAGTGTGGTAACAAGGCAGCATCAAATATGTGCGTACACAGCAGGTGTCTATACAGAAACTTATTTTGTCTTTCTGGTTCTTCACACCTGCGCCATTCATGTTTGAGTGGTGGATTATCAGGAAATTAATTTTCTGATTATCAAACACAGTTGTTATTTTCGGGAAAACAATTTCCTGGTTTATTTAATAAATAATTTGAGTGCAATATACACGCTGCTGCGCAGGATTCTTATCTGATAAGGGCCTGAAATGAAATAACGCATCATTGAATACAAAGGTCAAGACTAATAAAAAGGAAATTTGGAACAACCCAGTGATTTCATTTCGATGTTGTTGCGCCATCTTATGGACAAAGACTGCAGTGAATGCTCGGTGCAAAACCTTCACCACGAGGGTCAAATTTCACCTTTATGTGCTGATAGTGATAAACTCTCCAGCTTCTGCCAGTTGTGTTTGTCACGTGGAATAAACAAATACACAATATAGAATAATTATAACTATAATTTATTATCATTGCTCACAATGACACTACTTGCCTCGTTTGTTTTCGTACTTCAACTGTCCAGAGCTGCTGTGTTGTATTTAACCATGTATTTTGTTTTGTATTTTTGTCTCTCTGTACCTGCTGCTGTGACAAATTTCCCCTTACGCTGTTGTTTGATTGACAGCAGTGCAGATGCTACTGTTGTCTGATTTATGAAGCAACTGTGAATACATAAGGGGCTGTCCTGTGTAACACTCAAAACCCTCAGTCTTCAAACACTAAAGACAAAACAGAGTTTCCCTATAATAAAACACATGATAATGTTAACAAGTTGTGAGTAACAGTATAACATGGAAGTATTCGACTGTAAATACATTTGAAAATAATGCCAACAAGGGAAAAAACAAGATGAATTTTTGCTCGTTACTATCAGATTTATTTACAGATGTGAGAAGGATAAAACCTCCTTTGTGCAATTACTGGAATTCATCAACTCTTTCAAATAAAACAGCAGGGATTCATGGATTGTGGCACACAGACACTCACACACACAAAATTAAAAATGGCCACTTCAAGCATGTGATTGCGGTGCCATGTATAAAATATAAATCTTATGCAATACCTACTATTAAGAATGAACAATGTTGAATTAAAGCAGATCAATGTGAAAACAAGTTGAATTAATGACAATAGTAAAAACTAAATCACGTCAGGTCAGCAGTCATACTGTCAAAGTAAAATAAGACACTCTTACATGTAATACAAAAACAAAAGCTAAACTCATATATGGCAAGAAAGCCAAAATCATACACACTGTAGGTTTAGGCACAATATCAGTCATACCACACTATACTCTGCATGCTAACAGACAGAATCACTACACAATTACAATCTGTGAGCCTATTTAAAATAAAAATGTACAAATGAGGCAACAGAGCTTTAGAAATTGAGATAGCTGGTCTGTGTTAGCTTGAGAGGCAATGCTAAAGTGATCAGCCGAAGCAAGGGACTGAGAAGGTACTTCAATGACTCTAATCTCATGCCACATCTGACAATGGAATGAGGTTAGCAGGTCAATGCATGCCAGTGCACCCATTACGTGACAGAACAACAATCATAATAATAATAATAATACAAAGCAGTAACGTCTTTAGGGGATACCAAATAAAATCACTTAATTTGGTGTTTTAATTGGACCAATGAGTTGGAAGAGATAAGGAGGGGATGATGGCGTGGACTGATGGCAATACGTCCGCTGGGAGCAGTAACAGTGCGGCAATGTCTCTGGGGCTAGTGAGCTAATACTACAGGTGGTCCTCATGTCTCTCAGCCTATGAATTTGCAGGGTGAATGAAGGGACAGAGGAAGGCAGGGAAGCAACTAGACAGAGGGGAGGGGGAGGGGGGGGGAATGCTGAGAATGTGGTACAGAGGTGTAACAGCATAGCTAGTGTGGCTTCAGAAGCCCGAAGGTGTTAAAACATTCATGTCCCGAGGTTTGAGTTTGTGTGGCCGTGGGGGCATCTGCTTGGCCTCAATGCCCGAGATATCGATCTTGGGGGGCATGAAGTTGGCAGGGTCCTGCACCTTGAGGTTGATTTGGGTGTTGGTGCCATCCATGGTCGAGGACTTCTGCAGGCCGAAGTAAGACTGCAGTGAAAAGCCTGCAGGAGAGAAGCGGTAGATGTTAGTTAGTCATCAGCTTAACTATCGTGAATTTAAAGAGACACTTTACCACTCCCTGAAAGTCCAGGTGTTTCACCTTGCTACAGGGGACAGGTGTACAGGTGTACTCCATGATCATGATCCATCACTGCTGGGTGTGGTTTAAGGTGCAGAAAAAACAACAACCTTTAAACCACATCCAGCATTATGCATTCATTTCAATGTTGTACTAAAATAACACAGCTCCTGTCAAGCAATGGAGGATATGTAGATGTGGCATCAACATAATCCTCACTGCTTTCATTGAACTGCACAGTTCACTAGTGTCAGTGAACCAACATTTTTATTCGCAGAAAACACAAAACACTGGTGCTTCGCCAGAGTTTGTCGTGCTGTGGGGTTTAACCTACTGCGGAGAGAATCAATTCTGTAAATTTTGCAATAGAGTCAATGCACAGGAGGTAGGATCTCTCACCTTTACTGGTGTCAGAGCCAGGGTCAGTGGGGGACTTCTGTACCACAGACCGAGTTCCAAAAAAGTTCCACCTATCTCCACCTCCTTCATTTCCTCCCATGTCTGTGCTTAGGTTTGGACTGTGCTCTGGGTTGGTAAGAAAAGGTGCAGGACTCAGCTGTAACCAGGTCCTACAATCCCACCAAACAGAAAGCACAAAAGAAAATGTGAAGGATACGCTTTATGGGAATCCCATACACTAAACAGACACAATATCAAAACAATTAACTGGTTGTAATGATTATTGGTGTGTAGCTCATGCTGGGAAATGAAGCATGTTGTGCTCAGGACGTCTGGTTCCACTCATTTCAACAGAAGATTTTCTGTCAGGGATTACATCGAAATAAGAGCAACAGCAAATCGTTTCAGGCGCATGCAGCCTACCTGCGATTGACGGCCGGTGATGAGTGGGGACTAACACAGGGGGTGACGCTGGGGGTGACGCTGGGGGTGACAGAAGGGGTACAACTTGGGGTGGATTGTGCTGATGTTGTTAGCCTGTCCTCTTTGAAGTCCCCACTTGGCATTCTCAACTTCTGCAAAGACAGAAAAACAAGCAATTCAACAAACATGCAATGAAGGAATGTCCTCCACTGGCCCTGTACATTACAAAGTGATTTAAAAAGTTTTCATATTTAAAGCCACTGTTGGCTGGTAGTATTTTTAACTTATGCCTTTCCCCCACTCATGCCCATGTTAGTTTAGCAGTTGACAGTTTATCAGAGGTGTGTCAGACAGACATGAATTATCTCATGTTAAGAGTAAACACTCCTTCAGCACACAACACAAAAGGTCAGCAGTGTTTTTCTGGACCCGCAAATCCAATATTATTATAACAAAGTGCGTCACATCCCTCAGAGCCTATCTCCTCTGACCATGTGGTGTGGGTGGGAAAAGTCAGAAAACACAAAGAGGACCTCTCTAATACAATTACGGTTATCTGATGGTGAGGCACATTAAAAGCTTTGATTACATCAGCACTGAGCCTGAGAAGTTGCATTACTTTGATTCCATAGCTGCAATAAATGAGTATTGCTTAAAATGGCCTCCACCTGAGACACCTGCAAAACCACCAGTCGGAGAGGATATAACCTGGTCTGGTTTTCCTCTTCTTGTCAAACAATGAATACGCAGTTTTAGATACACAATGCTGAGAGGCTGAATTCAAAGTACTTGCCTTGAAATTAAGATTTATTTCAGTAATGATATCTGGAAGAATGTTTTCAAAGGTAAGCTTCCAATCAATGCAGGCATATTCCCATCCATGAGATGAATGTCCTTCCAAAATCACGTTAGTCTTATATATGTGGTCCTGTATTCTGCTCAGGGCAGTGGCCATCGCGGGAATGAATAACCAAAATGCACCATGGAGCCTTTTAAACCTTGTACTTTTTGGGGTTGGTATCACATTAGATTTCATCACTGCTCCTGCCCTGCTGGACCTCAGCCAGCAATGCAAATGTAGGACTCAATGTTAAAAGTTAAACCAATTTCTGATTGATGTATAAAAAGGGAAGGAGGGACAAAATAACTAATAAAAACATGCAGGTCCATCCGTGTCAAATCATGACACGGATTGGTCACACTGTCACAGATCTTTCATTTGGTCACATGTGAAGCCTATGGAACCGGAATTGTAAGCATCTCGGATCACAATTCATGGAAATGTGCTCTGAACGAAATTCAAACTTCTTTCAACTATTTAGCCTTAAGTTAGTCGTGTCCTCGAAAGTGAAACTCAGTTTAACAACACGGTACAATCACATTCACCCCCTAAAACCAGGTTGTGTGAAACCTCAGCTTCCTCGCTTCTGACTGACGGGTGGGAGGTTCCAGGTGATGTCCTTACGGTCGAGTTCAGAGAGCTCGATGCAACTAATCTATAGTATCACGTAGACATGGCACAATGCAGGCAAACATTGACGCCTAATGTTATAAGTTAATCTGAACGAAATGGCAAAGGGCGAGTAAACCCCAGTATGTGCCTCTACAGTAGGACCGTTACCCCAGATGTGAACATCAACGTGCTGGCTGGGGCTGCACGGAGCTGAACAGTGAGAAATGAACCGAATTCATTTTATTCTGTCACGGGATTTGCCCCCAATTCTTACACTATCCTGTAGTTCCATTTCACATCACGCAATGTCACCGTTAGGTGTAGCATAAACGGATAGCGGATGCTAAGCTAGCTGTAGCTGGACTGCCACATACCATGCATCCATCGCATGACATGAATCTATCGAGCTGTGTAGCCAAGTGAAGTTATCGAGCCAGCCACAGTTTAATTGTAATTGTTTCTGGTTCAGTAATAAGCGTCGCCGTGTTTTACCTCAGGTGGACGAAGGCTGATAATGTTTTACAGGACTGAGTTTGTTTATTATGGTTAGCTTGAAGGCCAGCTACGCTAGCTAGCTAGCGGCCTGTTTGCCTTCAGAGGAAGTCTTAGCTTACTGCTACAGCAGCTTCTTCACGTACCTTTTTATGATAAGTTTTCTTTGACGCTCCAGTCCGACGTATTCCTTCATTTTGTCCATGGTTTGCAGTTAGAGGAAGTTTAAGGGACCGTTATTTACTACGATAGCGTCAGTACAACCCGCTATCGGCTTCAGAGACACCCGTTATGAGAGGAGCCCGGTGATTGGTCCGTTTAAGGAAACAAGGGGGCTCGTACCATTAAAGGGCGTTGCTTGGCAACACTGGTGATATGGAACCAGAAAGAGAGGCCGATTACGTAATTTGTTTACCAGCGTTTAGTCCCATGTATAGCCTGCAGCCTACAGGTTATATTAAGGTATAATCACTGTATGATTTACCACAACAATACCTTAATTAATAACACAGGTTAGGCTGCTGTGTTAGTGGGAATATAATCCTCACACTTTGTGCATGTGATCTCATGTGTTAAACATTACAATGCAACTGTGTGACGTTGTGAACGGTCATCTGATATCAGGTTAAACGTGACCATAGGGGTGGAGGGGCAGAGAGACTAGAATCATCTTACACACACAAACTTTCTCTACTCTGTTGCAGTCTGAGAATCTCAATGTGGTCAAACGTTTGTTGGCTGTAGGAAATAGAAACACTTGAATAAAAGGAGGGTTAACTCTTCAACAGTCTCGCTTACCCCTGATTTGCTATAGCAGCCTCGTTAGGGCTGAAGGATATGGGAAACAATTATATCATAATAAAAGTGTTCATATCATTGATGATCATCAAAATGTTACATTATTGTTTCTGTTAAGTTTAAAGACTCCTGAGGGAATTCTGTGGTTTTAAACTCTTCCTTATGAGAGAATGACACTTGATAAACATCAAAACATTTTACAAATCTGAGGTGGATCCATTATGTGCTATAGCTCTGCACTGTGCACAATATTTAAGAATCATATTGATATGCATTGGATTTTTGTCATATTGGTATTGATGAAACTTATATCACTATAATTGATTTTGTTTTATTACTCTGCTCTAATTTTAATCTAAACCAGTGTCATCAGATATAGGCTACTCGGATAATCTGACCTGTGACCTCAACATTATAAAATGCCAGCCTTGTCTTTGACATGAGTTACACATGAAGGTGTGAAGAGACACAAATCAAGCTGCTACAGTTCACATTTGTTTCTACTCACTGGCACCGTGCCGTCACCCAGTCGGTGAAAGCGAGTCTCCTCAGCGGGGAGGCCTTTGTGGGGCGTGTACCCAGTGTCTGTCAGCCCTGCCTGGTGCTCAAACCTCTGGAGGTTCTCCTGGCTTTGCTCTAAGTGAAGACAGGAATAGTGTCAGCAATGGAGGTAAAATTAGTCAGTGCTTTAAATGTGCCAGACTCCAATATAGTCTCCTGATACTCTGAAGATTGTTTATCAACTTGGTTTTTCTGGATCTTTGTATGTCAAAAATATTTATCAAAATGAAATGTTACCTGGTTTATTTTTTGACTTACTTATCATAAGTGAGCTCATTAAAGACGTGGCTTTGGCTTTCACCACAGGCACTGGGGACTTGTCTGGCGCTGCCGCCTCAAAAGTCCCCATCTTCCCACCAGTCTCACATCCCTATAGTCACACAATTTTATAGGGGTTAAGATGAATGTGTAAAACAATTAGAGAATAGACATGTAAGCAAGCAGCGTGCCCCAAACCTTCAAGAAAACAGGTTTGACAAGAGACAGATCACACAGAATTTTGTTCAGGTAACCAGTTCATGTTGCCAAAACAGTTTGGGTCAGGCAGTGCGAATAGAAACCAACAGGAAACAGGCAGGCACCTCTGTTGAGTTCCTGAACTTGTGCTTCGGGATGACTGGGTCTTTCCATAAGACGTTAACAGTCATGTCTGGGGGTGGTGAATGCATGGGGATATCCATTAGATCGTCATAGCTGATATTACGCCGGGTCATTCCAAGAGGAGACGATGAGGTGCCGAAGAGTGAGGAGAACGGGCCTGACTCAAGCGCTGCAATACGGAAATGAACAGACAAGTTAGAACTGTGTTTTCTTAACCCATCAAGACACCTTTTGAGATATCTACACAAAACAATGCAGAAAAAAGTATTACGCCGACTCTGATTTTCCACATTACCTGGAATATCTCCCCGTCTCGAGGCCATTTTGACACCAGCTCAGAGTGGAGGGCCACAGAAGACTCACAGTGTCGGGGTCTGCGAACCTGAGCACTGCATCACATGACAAGCACAGTCATTTAGAAAAGGTCCCGTTTGAAGCATTGCAAAGTGTGTATTGCAAGATCAACACGTAAGCGCTGTCATCTGAGACATAATAAATAAATGTGTTCATGCACGTTTTTACACCCATGGCAGTGGCAGAGAAAGTACTCAAACATTTTACTTACGAAAATGTACAAATAAATACACAGAAATATACTCCAGCAAAAGTAAAAGAAACATAAACTTCTCTACTTATGTAAAAGTAAATACTTGCTTTTTATATACACCACTTGGTTGTGGTGTAAAAAACTTACAGAGTAGAAATACAGGTATTTGCTAATATATGTAGTGGAGTAAAAGTGATACTAAAATAAGTTCCATCCAACGACTGAGCATGGTTCAGTCAGAGAGTAAACGCACAGAGCTGTTTTCTGAGTCGCTCCAAATAGAACCAGACTCTGGTTTCAGCAGCGTCATCAATATCAGTTAATGTCAGAGTCCTCCTCCACTTCTCTGAGCTACAGCAGGATCCTTTTCACAAGGAAATGAAACTGCAGAATAAGGGAAATACATGTTGATGTCTGACACACAGGAGCCTGTTCAGCATTGACTTCCCCACTGTGTAAAATAGAAAGAAAGCTTCCTTCGGTGCCTCTTGTGTTGGGATGAACCCGTCTACATGTGTTGTCAGGAATCCATGTCAGATTTGGCTGAGCTCACTCTGCCCTCACAGACTGGAATCCACCTGCATCTCCATCATTTGGGATGAATGATGGCAGGACTGTGCATAAATCTACACCTGAGTTGAGGTCGGTTCTATTTCCTCTTGCACTCAGTCTACTGTTCGGACAGCTGACATTTGTCTGCTGTTCACGTCAGCCGGAGACACACACACACACAGACAGTGACTTGCAAAACAGGGAGTCACACCATAGTTATGCAGGAATAACGTCTGCATAGAGGAAGAAACAGTGGAATAAAGCCTGTAATAACAAGGAGCTTGTATCTTCCACTAACACTCTCTTTGATAACCTGAATATCTAAATGTTCAACAACAGCTCGTCATGCATTCAGTGTGACCATTTACCTCAAACTGACTCCTCTCCTGCACAGACCACTCAGCAGCTGCAGCGGCAAAGTCTTCCAGGTGAGACGCAGTGAAGGGACAAATGCTGTGCGTGTGTTAGACGCTCGCCTCATCCATGACTTTTGGACACGCGGAGAGCAAACAGCGGAGCCGGGAGCCGCACGCACACGCACACGCACACGCAGAGACAGTGAACGCACCAGCAGCAGCTGCCGGCGGCGGAAGTGATGATTCGAAAGTCCTGCAGCATTATTGGGAGTGATGCATCAACAGTGTTGACACGTGTCGTCATTTTAAGATATGGGTGGAAAAAAATCGTTCAAACGTTATGTTTCAAATCGAAGAAAAGCGAGTTAGTAAATATCTAGACTTTGATGTATAACATTAGTCTGCTCAGTGTGTGTGTGTGTGTGTGTGTGTGTGTGTGTGTGTGTGTGTGTGTGTGTGTGTGTGTGTGTATTTCAGGTATTACTCATATTGTAGGAACCAGGATCAGTCACTGTGGGAACTTGGGAACTTCCAGGTTTTAAGAATTAGTTTCAGGTTTAGGTTTAAGTTTAGGTTCAAGGTTAAGTTTAGGTTTGTTTAAGGTTAAGCAAGTAGTGACTAGACTAAGTTTCCATGATAACAATGTAAGTCAATGTGTTGTCCTCCGAAGTCATGTAAACATGTCTGTCTGTGTGCATGTGTGTGTGTGCGTGTCTTACTATAGTGATGAGGGCCAATTTTGGTTCAATACCATCATTGTGAGGACTGGTTGGTCCTCACAAATTCAGTGGGCTGTTTGAGGTTTACCGTTATAGGGACAAAAACAAGTCACATTATGTTAATCGTTGAATGAAGACATGATTCAAAGTCAGGTTTAGGTTTGGGCTTAAGTTTAGGTTTAAGGTGAAGTTTAGTTTTGCAAAAATCAATGTAAGTCCATGTATTGTCCTCTGAAGTCATGGAGACACGACTGTGTGAGTGCGAGAGTGTGAGGGTGTTTGTGTGCTCCAGATATTACTCATGTCGTGTGGACCTAAATCTATTAACACAGTCTATGGGGCTTGTCCTTCCATTACGGGGACAAAAACAAGTCACATAATGTAAATCATGAAATTTTGAGGTGCAAACATGATTCAAGGTTAAGGTAAACTTTGTGTGTGTTCACATTTGGTTACCTATCCAGTACAATGGAACACTGACGTTGAACCAGTAGACCTCATTGGGACAAAAACCTGGTCCCAGTGATGCATAATGTGCTTAACTGGTTAAGGTTAGAGGTGAATATTGATTAGGTTAAGGATTCGATTTTTTGGTTAGGGTGTCAAAAATGAATGGAAGTCAATGCAAAGTTCTAATAAGAATCACTATGCAAACCTGTGTGTGTGTGTGTGTGTGTGTAGTCCAGGTATTACTCATGTTGCATGGACCTACATCTGTTTATACTGTCACATTATGGGGACTTTGTAGGGAGAAAAACAAGTCCCATAAATGTAAATCATTACATTTTGAGTTGAAGACATTATTTGAAGTGAAGGTGTTTACGTGTGTGTGTGTGTGTGTGTGTGTGTGTGTGTGCGCGCGCGTGTGTGTGTGTGTGTGATGGGTGTAGATGATCACAGCCTATGAGACTCAAGCCAAATGAACCGCCCCCTGTCCCAGACAGAGGCGGTGGGTTGTTGACCTGTTATCTCTGCCTGCAGCGTAGTTGTCCTCTGGTATCTGATACATGTGCAAACTATAGTAAGACCAATTCTCTGTTTCTACAAGACACAGAGAATGAAACATGAAACATAACTCCCTCAGATGTTTCATGCTTTGCAACCTAACCTGCGTGAGATCACTGGATATGTGAGCCGGCACGTATGCATTAGCAGCCTTGAACCACCAGATAGCACTGTTGATATAAGACACAAACCTTATCAGACCTGGAACCAAAAACAATTACTCAATGCTCCATTGATTTTTTTTTTTTATTTAAAAAAGTTAAGTTACAAACATGCATAGAAAACATAAAATATAAAATCTGTTCACGAGACAATTCAGAGAAAGTAGTACAAGACAGAGAAATCAACATAAATAGAAGATAAATAAACAAAAAGTTGATTTCATTTCACATCTACATTCAATAAAGGTGCTTTCGTGAGGTGGTCAGAGGTGATATGTTTATCCAAGGAGTGAAACAGAGCCACGTGTTGCTGTTGGAAGGGAAATCAGCTGGACTGGCTGGGTTTTATGGCGCTTCTCTTGCTCCTTCTGGAAGGAAACAGCAAAACAAGGAGAGGAAACGTCAGACACATCCCAGTGGTGTGATGAAGGCATGTTATGTTATGTTCCCAGTTATTTTCATTAGTGGTCTCAAGGTGATGCTTGGATTCAGGTCTGTGTCGTGTGTATACTCACAGGATCTGAAGCACGACGGCTTTCACTGCCTTCGCCTTGTGGTTCAGGCAGTAGCGACGGCCTGCGCCGGTAGTGACACTGTTGAAATGGACATAAATAGATAAGATCATTTGAAAAACATAATGGATGAATAAATATAATATAATAAATAGTTAAATAGTAGATGTCTGGGCTACAGTGTCTTCTCATCACATCCCATATTCTTAAAAAGTGTCTCTTACACAATCTCCACTTTGTCACAGAAGATGGTTGCCGGGTAGATCTGGATGTTCTTTAAATCCAACCCATCAGTGGCATTATAGCTACGCTGACACAGACAGTTTCGACCGGATTCGTTTACTGTAGAGGAAGAAAAAAATAAAGAAAAAAAACCATTTGAGTCAATCACAGTTCTTTTGAATTTCAGCCTCCAGCTTCAACGCAGTGAGATGTGAGATTAAAAACTTACGCAGGGCTGTAGAGATGCAGACCGAGGCAGCCAGGAGCAGGAGCACTTTCATGATGCCGGACATTGTTGGTTTGTTCTTCGGGTCGAGACGACTCAGATGCTGCTCTTGGTGATAGAAGTGGTCTGGGATGAGACCAGCGAGTGTCAAAGGAAGACGAGTGTGTTGACTGAAGAGGTGTGAGGGGTCGCCTTAAATATGCTCTCAAGCCACATTCCTCCTCCTCGCTGTCATCAAGGGGAGATTTTGGCGAGTGGAAAGTGAAACTTCTAAAAGCCACAAGAGAGAAGAAGTCGCTCACTCATTTCACAATCAGGCTTTCCATCTCGGGTGGGTTAAAAACCATTTGACCAGATTTTAGATAAATGGTATACATTTGATCTTATGTATGGAAAAATGTAAACCAGCAAACAATCAAACTTCTATACCCAAACTTTGAATAGAGCTTTTAATATATGCAGCATATTAATACCCCCCCCCCCCCCCCCACACACACACACACACAAGGGGAGATATTATGGAGAGATATTGCCAGACAAGATTCTATCTGTTTGCAGTGACATTTTAAGTTATTTGGTGGGGGTTTCTCAATATAACTGAGAAAAGTGCAGCCAGTTCCTAAAGTGTTGAGTTGATTTGCCAGTACCGAGCCCATCACGAGGGTTGTTTGAACATTTAAATTATTCTTTAAAATAAAAGATATACTACTCTTATTATATATTTGCTTTATAAAGCTAAATCCTTAACATGATATATGTGTACAACAATAATATTTGTGTCTTCCTATTAAGCTGAATTGGGTTATTAAGACACTGAACTCAATACGTGGACCCGGTGTTTCAATGAAATCACGACAAATTACATCCCTTCTGCCACAATGAGGAAAATTAAATTGAAAAAAAACAATGTTGCTACTGTGATGTTTTTGATTGACAGTTTTCAGATTGACTTCTTTCATGTTTGTAAATGTGTGGGCGTGTGGCAATGCACAGCGTAGGTGGGGGTGTTTGTGGTTAAAGACAGACCCCACAGAACTCAAATGAGTCAGCGTTTGGAAGATAAATTAAAGCATAATTTCATTTATTTCCCCCGGAGTTTTTCTCTAACATTGGTCTCATGTGATAAAGTCCTGATTCAATATGAACACGCAGACATATACACATGATACATGTCCTCTTAAGGTCGCATGTTTGAAAGGGAATGTTTGGTTCCGGCTGAAAGTTATGTCTGTATTGCGAGTTTCACTTTAACGTCCTCTTGATATTTCTGAACAAAGGAAAATCCCATCTCCTTTTTTCCCTTTTCTATTTATTCTATCCACGATCTCCTTTCACTTTTCATTCTTCATGAAGGCCACAGAGCTGCAAACAAACTAAAGGATGATCACTTGTGAAGGACAATAAATGATATTGATAATCCTACTTTCTATATGTGAAGCCACTTGCCATGAACACTACTGTTGATAAGAATGAGAAGGGAAAACAATGGAAAACGAAAAAATATCTGCTCAATTGTTATATCTCTATATTGTCCTGCTGCTACTACAGTTTTCTGTAGTCTTATTGATATTTCAAATTTTAACAGGTTTTCATATTTCTAGAAATGACACCAAAGCTGTGTGTGAAAACTCGTTTTATTGTAACGTGGTTGACTTGAACCTTTAAACACGATGACAGTGCATTTTTAAATGATGCAGTGTTTGGTTTTTTAAACATGTGGGAAAGTGTTGGAGCATGTAATCATTCAATCTAAATCCCCCCCAAAATCATATTTTATGTATTTATAGCTACAGATCAGTACACTGTCACATTTTCATCCCCCCCGGATCGACTGCACTTAGCGAGCTTACATTTTTCATGCATCCCTTCAGTTATTATTTCATGGGTTTTACAGATTGGGGACTGGAGAGTGCATCGGCTCAGTGAAGTGCAGCTTGTTCCTTCATTCACCAGCACGCAAACGGGTTGAATGTCCATTACAACACAGTGTTTCTTGGAAGTATATCTTCTCGGGTGTGTGTGTGGGGGGCGGGGGGAATTCCACCTAAAACCATCTTTAATAATTCAGGCTTCCTTCTTGAGAAGCAGCTCATATATACGCAAAGAGCAAATGTTACCCCACAGGAACTAATAACGTCAGCATCCTGCAGACACTGGCAGGCGCCGGTCACACAGCCTGGTGTGGTTGCACTTCTCGTTTCATTTAAAAAAAGCATTTCCTACGATCTGCAGATAAGGTTTGAGGAAATAAGTGTGAAACAAGTGAATGGCTCAAATGGCTCGAATGGCTTTTATTTGTAAAGTGTCAAATCACAATTATATTATCTTTACATATCTGAGAGAGTCAACATATTCTCTACCCCCCCCCCCCCCCCCATGTATTGAAATCCTTTAAACTGACCAAAGTACTTCTTTATGAGTATTCACTCAAGATGGAGACAGTAGTGTGGGGAAAGAGAAGGTGATGCAGCAAAGATCCCAGCGATGAGTCAAATATTTTGTCTTTATTATGTTTTTATGTTATGTTATGTTTTTATCTGTGTTTTATTGTTTGTTAGCATCACTGCACAAAAACTACTCATTCCAAGACCCAGGAAGGAACCCAGATGGGACAAAATAGAACCCATCAAATGTGAGTAAGTAAAGCAAGAGAGACGCACAAGAATTTCTATCAGACATTTTCTTATGTGTTATTACTTTAAACATTGACACACCTTTCCGTAATGTAAAACTGTTTCTTCTAATCAATGCTACATGGCATCTTGTCCTGGGAGACGGATCCCTGAGGTTTCTACTTTTTCTTCCTCTGTTAAAAGAGTTTTTTGGTAGTTTCTTCTTACTCTCGTTGGGGGTTAAGAACAGAGGATGTCGCACCTTGTTAAGTCCTATGAGACAAACTGTAATTGGTGAATATGGTTGATTGATGATTGAAGAGGAGTTTCAAAATAAAACAAAATTGATAGATAGTCAACAGAAAAGGTGCAGTTTCTTCATAACACAACTGCATTGTAGGAAACTTTATGTTGTTTAGGTCACACATCAGTTTCACTGATGGACAGTGGAAAGTGGACAGTTCCTTTATGTGGTTCCTACATGTGGTTGCTTCTCTCCACCATGTGGTTGAGATTAGTCATATTAAAGGTTCCATATTCCATAAAGGTCTTCCATTAATTATCATATGTATATGTATAAATATACGTATGATATATAGTGATATAATGGGTAAAGATAAGAATGATGTTGTTTAACACCTACACGTATTCAGAAAAGAACGTTTTTTTTTACCTCATGGGCCGAGCAGTAACAATAACAAAACTGTTTATTTTAACCAAGTTTAAGAACTTTTCATGAGTTTGAAAATGCCTACTGTTCAGAGATTCAATAATGTTTCACTAAACTTATCAAACACAGTATATATTTTCAAAATATTTGCTAGATATGTTTATATAATATATATTATATACAAGAGGCATTTTCGTTGCATTTCATTTGCCAGTGCTGAGGTAAAAGTGAAAACCAAGACTTGTCTTTTCCTGTGACAGACACTGTGGTTGTTTGTTTCTGAAACCATCGACAATCACGTTCCCCTCTCTGTTCCGACGTGTGTGTGTATCTTCTGATATCATGTGAAAGTCAGACTAAGGTAACTATTTAGCCGGAATTAACTAATCCACCGTATTTGGGTAAAAACCAAAAGACCTGTAGGAGTCTATGACAGCTGTGTTCTGCCCCGTCATCTTAGCAATTTCACAGCTTCATCAAATGTAAACGATCAACTCAACTCAACTTCTAAAGTTACGATAAGTTACAGGTATTTTTTATTTATATCTACATGAAACTTGGTGGAAGGAAGGGACATGGGCCAAGAAAAGACCCTTTCAATTTTGGGGCCTTTCTTCCCACTTTCTTGAATATTGTTAGGAAAGGCATTTTTCCTCTTTTCCTTTTACACAGATTTCCTCAGAAATAATTCAAGGTTTTTGATATAAAAATCAGGCATATTTAGGGGATAGATGATTTATCAGTGTGTGAAATTTGGTGCAGATCCAAATAAATTCTAGATCAAATGGATTTAAATGTTTCATAAGGGGAGTAGGCTTTTTTAAATGGCTATAAACCTGTAACTAGCACCAATGTGTAGCTGAGATAATGTGGAATCAATTGGAATCAACAGTTTATATTGAATAGTTTAGAAGTATGTCCAAACTAACATGATGGATTTGGTGCAGAGGGTCTGTTGAGTCTTGATGGAGATATATGCTGTAGTTTTAGTCATAATTTCCCATCCGCAGTCATATTGATCAACAGAGAGTTGAGCACAGTCCACTATGATACTGTGATGTTGTTTAATGTTAAGCTCTAAATTACCTGCGAGCTCATTTCACTTTTGCTTGTATTATATGTGATCTTAAATGGTTAATTCACCAAGTTCCAAGTTACATATTAGTGATATTGAATTAATAATTTTTGGGGTTTGCATGAAGATATTTTACCTTCAGCCTCATACAATGAAGGTGAAATTAACTTTGTCTGTGGCCATCACAGCATTGTATAGTATATTAGTATGTTTGGAAAGACATGTTGTTTCCGAATTGAATGTTTCAGGGTTTCGTTGCATTTCATTTGCCAGTGCTGAGGTAAGTGTGAAAACCAAGACTTGTCTTTTCCTGTGACAGACACTGTGGTTGTTTGTTTCTGAAACCATCGACCGTTATGTTCCCCCTCTGTTCCGACATTAGTGTGTGTGTGTGGGTGTGTGTGTGTGTGTATGTGGGGGGGGGCGGTGTGTGTGTGTGTTCACTTATAAGCTTCTCATTTGTCATTTTAAAAGGACAAATGTGTTTTATTCCAGCTTGTTCAGTTCGCTCAGACCATGGTATCTTCTGATATCATATGAAAGTCAGACTAAGGTAACTATTTAGCCGGAATTAACTAATCCACCGTATTTGGGTAAAAACCAAAAGTGAGAGCACCCAAAATGTTAACACTTGTTACAACTTGTTAAGGCTACCTCCGGTACTGGAAGTACTATAAGACCTGTAGGAGTCTATGACAGCTGTGTTCTGCCCCGTCATCTTAGCAATTTCACAGCTTCATCAAATGTAAACGATCAACTCAACTCAACTTCTAAAGTTACGATAAGTTACAGGTATTTTTTATTTATATCTACATGAAACTTGGTGGAAGGAAGGGACATGGGCCAAGAAAAGACCCTTTCAATTTTGGGGCCTTTCTTCCCACTTTCTTGAATATTGTTAGGAAAGGCGTTTTTCCTCTTTTCCTTTTACACGAATTTCCTCAGAAATAATTCAAGGATTTTGATATAAAAAGCAGGCATATTTAGAGGATAGATGATTTATCAGTGTGTGAAATTTGGTGCAGATCCAAATAAATTCTAGATCAAATGGATTTAAATGTTTCATAAGGGGAGTTGTGTGATAATGTGGAATCAATTGGAATCAACAGTTTATGTTGAATAGTTTAGAAGTATGTCCAAACTAACATGATGGATTTGTGAACTGACCTTTTGCCCTCGATGTCTGACCTTGTAAAATGTTCAGGTTCTATAACACTCCTCTTAGGGACGTTCAAAACCTCTGGGTGCTAAGACAGCAGTTGTTGTTGGGACCAGGTCCCTTAACCTCAAATCCTGAACTGTCGGGCAGAAAATAACTACACACCCAGAAACACTTCAATATTATAAGTACTGAACTGAGTAGAGAGAAGTGAACTGCTTATGGGAGAGTTGAGGTGATCAAAATATACGATGAGCCTGATTATGTGGGGATGAATGATGTACTACTGCCCTCTAGTGTTTCAGATTCAAAACTACAGCCAAGGCTTGCTTACTTTCTTACTGTTTTTTGCAAAACCCACTCAAACACAGCGTATAACACATGTTCAAAAAAACTCTACAGTTGAATTAAAATTCCTCTTTTGTTTGTACAATTGAAATTGTATTTAATTTGTTACATTTTGGATGTGTTCATGTGAATCAGCAACGTCAGGAATCTGATGTTTATTTCATCTCGCCGGTTTTTCTTTTGAGGCAAATCTGCTGTTCCAGTGAAGACAACAGATGCTGTGTGTGCACCGTGTGTGTGTGTGTGTGTGTGTGTGTGTGTAGGTTCAGCGTGTTTCTCCACACTTGTGTTTACCAGCGCAGGATCCCACGACAGTTACCATAGAAACTCCAGCCCCTGGCACCAGCAGAGGCGAGAGTGGAGTTCATCTTCCATGGGTTCGCACATGCAGGAAACCACGGCTCGTGCAGCCCAAAGATTTTTTTTAAAAAAAGAATCACAGATTATATAGTTTGGAGTATCGAAAATATTCGTTTATTTATTTATATGCGGTTCACAAAACACAGAAACGTATAAAAGGACTTTGCAGATTTGTTTGTTTCGCACGATCACCGGCATATATCAAGAGTGAGAGGGTTGGAAAAGCAAATGGTGACGTTGATGTAACATTACGGTCATGGCCATCATGACAAGCATTACTTGCCTCTGTGTGTTTTTCAAATGTGGATTTACTTGTTTCCCATAATCTGCACAACACACGTCTACATAGCTCCTGATGCCAAATGTCTCGTGCACAGACAGACAGAGAGACCTGGACACTTTACTGAGGAATGCCTGTCACCTCGTGCACCTCATATCTCAGCGATTGCGGGCAGCATGCAGACCCGCACGCGCGCCTCTCGCCACGCCGACCTGCAGTCGGAGATCCACTGCGAGATCAGGGACTGTTTGACGGCGGGTCTCTGCCTCTTGACCTCTGCTCCTCTCTCCGCCGGGGTCCCTCTCTGGGCGTCCGACCCGGACGGGCTGCGCGTCGTGGAGATATCTGGGGCCGGTGTGTCAGTGCTGGTGTGTAGCTCGGGGCAGCTGCTCTTGCGTTGGCGTGGGGGGACCGGACTTGAGGCCCGCGGGATGCTGTGCGCCCTGGAGCGAGCCTGGCACTCCCGCGCGCTCCCGTGCGGTCTCCTGAAGCCTCCCTCCGCACACGCCCTCCGCGCGCCGCCCGAGAGGTGGCTCTGGTGTCCGTAAAGAAACTCTAGAGGGTCGGAGTTGCCAAACATCAGCTCGCCACTCAGTTCGTTCTCCTCCCTCTGCTCGACATCGATGGCGTGTGCCTCCTCTGCGGGGTTCAACTCACATCTGGTGGGTGTTTCCCCACTGTGCCTCCGCCTCAGCCTCTGGGGACCGGCCTCCAACTGCCTCGTGTGCTGCGCGTTGTCAGGGGAAACATCCCTGCTGGGGAAGGTGGGGTGGGCCAGGTGGCAGATGGAGAGCAGGTAGTCCTCAGAGGAGACGGATGTGATGTGAAGCGTGTTGGCCCCATTCCGATCCCTCGCCGTCTCCTCGGTGCCTTCTCTGATGGTGGGCAGCAGGAGTCGTCTCTTGGACAGCAGTCTGGACCGCGGCCGCATAGCTGAGGGGAGGAAGGAGGAGGACAGAGGTCATCACACAAAATACTGTCAATTCATTGGGAATACACACACACACACACACACACAGATAGTGGACTGTGCGCAAGAGCCACGGGAGATTTGTATTGTCTTCTCATTCATGGGGCTTTTCCTTTGAAAAGTACATTTCAACACAACATCTGGATATAGAGAAAGCCCATCTGTGTGCTATACACCCTAAAAAGCATCATTTTGATTCACCAGCTTTTCTGAGACTTATAATTTAGTTATTTTTCTCCATGTCAGAGATGGCAACAGTTTTTTTCAAAGCATAGTGTTTGTGTTTGAATTTTTGCCGTTACATTGACAAATAACTCTTAGTCGCCTGAAGCATTTGGAAACACAGCCATCACAGTCCTTACACTATATCTATCAAAACGTTATTCACATATAAACCTTCCTCTACCTTCTCCTGACCCCCCCCCCCCCCCCCCCCCCCCCCCCCCCCCAACACCATCTGCCAGTGCAAACAGTCCAAAATACAAACAGCCCCAGAAAAGAAGCAGCATAAATACAGGACTTTTTTTAACTGGCCTCTCTCAGTCATGTAAAGCCACAGAATGTGTCAGCCTATATTTTCTTTCTTGCAACCCCATATTGTTTCAACCCTGAGTGCAGCCCACAGTGTATTTCTGTCCCAGCCTCCGTGCCAAAAATAGTGCACGCCAAACCAAAATACCAGCCTCTCCCTGTTTCTTCCAAGGTGTAACCAGTGCTAAATTTAGACCACACCTTTGGTACACAACAGCTCCAACTGGTTCACACGGCAGCAGCAGCAGAACAGGCAGCCTGTGTATTTTCACCCCGTGCATTATCAGTAATTATGGAAGATATTTCTGCACAATTTGCTTTCTGACTCACCTGCTTCCGCACAGTCTTTCGTCGAGTCCTCTCTTCTTCTCTCCTCTCTTGCAATCGCAGGTATCCGTCGGCAGGATTTTCCCTCTGCAGCTGGATGTGTGTTTTTAATTCAAGATGCTGTGTCTCCTGCCGGTGATGCTGCTTCTCCGAATCTCCAGCTGTCTCTGACCAGAGGCAGTGGCACAATGCAGGTCTATCGTCTCCTCTCATCCCTCCTCCTCCTCCTCCTCCTCCTCTCTCTCCCTCTCTCTCCCGTTCTCTTACTTTTGGTTTGCCCTCCTTCCCTGTTTCTATAAATAGACACACCATCCATTTCCTCAACCCCAGCACTCACTGTCATTGGCCGACTGTATTGATGGAGAGAGGAAAACAGAGGCAAAGAAAAGACAGAAATGAAAGGAGAACAGGGGATGGTGAGAGAGAGAAAGAAGGAGATGAAGGGAATAAAACAGAACACAAAGGAAGGAGAGGAGATGGTGGTTTAGTTTCTTCTTTTATTCCTAATTGTTCTGTTTTGTTTATCAGAAAGAGAACTACGTCACCCCTGGTAGTTTGGATGATTTTTCCCAACATGAATGATGCTTTGTGAAAACAGAAATCCACATAATGTGCAGCTGTTTTTTGACCTTATTCTGTAAAGCATGTAATGCTCATCATGCCGACGACTGCTGTTGGAAGCGCATGTGAGAGCGGTGCACATGTTTAATAGCAGGGGCGGCCTGAAACAATCATTCACACAGGGAGTTTGACTGAATCCCTGGCCGACCTCATGCAAACCATCAGACCCCTAATTCTCAGGCTAACTCTATTTGTTCATTAAAGGTACCAGACTAGTTAGAGATTTGGCCTCTGAAGAAAATCAGCCACATTATGAACATAAAAATGTGATTGACCAGCAGATATAATATAATAAGTAAGATATAGTTATATTAATTTTCTTCACCAATTTAGCAATTGTATTTTACTACAGGAGAAAGTAGAGGCTCTGTGTGTTCAGATGTGTTAATGAAATGTGTGCGTGCACAACTCAAAGAAATGAAATCACCTCAGGCTTCATGAACAGCACGTTGTGAGTCAACACACTCTGATCTTAGACCCACAAGTTAGAGAAGGAAACAGACCCCCCCCCCCACCCACAAAATGTAAAGAGTACAAATAGAATAAACCTCACAAAGAGCAACAGAGGATGGATCCCTGTAACAGGATGGACACGTAGATGTGTGAACAGGATAGAATCGCATAGACTGACAATCTGGTTGGCAACATTACAAATTATAAACATTCAGGAAGAATATGAAGTGGGAGGTCCAACATGAGCAATGTGACCTCCTCTCCTCCACGGAGACCTGGAGAGGTCACAGATTAAACAAACATACAAGAGTCCAAACCAAAGAGAATGGACCCCCCGCGAGGACGAAGATCCACATCCAAAACATCTGGAGTGAAAAACCAGGATGGCCGCTGGTCCGCGAGAGGAGGGCATGAGGGAAAAGTGGACACGGAGGAGGGAAACATTGGGGAATGAATGTCACTAACTGAAATGTAAAGCATAATGGTGAGTTTTCAGTTTGGGTTTAAAAGCCTCAACAGAGTCAGAAAGACTGATGTCATCAGGGAGGTTGTTTCAGAGAAAGAGGGCACAATATGAAAAGGCTCTGCCCTGTAATGTGAGAGGGAATAACACAGGATGGGACACATACGGAGATCAAAGAGGTATGAAGGTGCCTGCCAAGATTTTGTCTGTCATTGTAGAGGAACCCTGAAAGACCGATCTCACATGGAGAGGGAGCAAAGGGAACCTAAAGTTGGTGTTAAGTGTTCAAAAGTTCTGGAATTCTCTGACCAAACAGACCATTCGAAGACTTTCTGCGCCATCACATGGCCGTCCAGAAAATCAAGAAGAACCAAGTCTTTAATGGTGTCTTTAATGCGCTGACGAAAAGAGAGGGTCGGATCAAAAGAAACACCAGACTTCACACTATGTGGCATTACTAAATTACTGTTGCTTGTTCAAACTGAGAACTTAGAAAAACATATAACATTCAGCTTTTCACAAGCAGACCTCTAAATATGATCAGGAGGGTTACTGAGCTTTTACTTGAAGATGCAGCCGAGTGTAATTTGGACAAGAGGTGAATTATAAAGAGAGGAGAGCAGAACAGAGCCAAGAACAGAGCAGTGGGGTTAGAAAGTCTAGATGTTATATTAATGCGAGGAACACAATGTTTTTCTTTCAGATAAACAAGTATCTAACCACATGAAAGTCGGTCCAAAGAGGGAAGATTGGTTTTCCAATTAGAATGAACATCAAAAGATGCACTATGAAATAAAAAGAGGAGGTGGAACCTCAATCCACGAGATCATTTCCCATTTAAGCAAGTGCAGTTTCAGTGGAGTGGCAAGATTAGAGTTATATGTGTCTGATCTTTTGAATGTTTAGCAGGGAGAGAGACGAGGAGGCAGGTACAGTCACTTTGGAAGCCAAGGCCAATTAATACAGTGATTCTTGGGATATTGTCTCAAAATGTATGAAAACAGAGACGTTCTGAGATTGAATTTAAAGCTTTCATCTATTTGCTGGAGAAGTATCACAGAATCGTGAGCTTCGTAATTCAGTACAAACTGGAGGTAGAGCTTTAGATTTCTCCCTCCGGCCTGCAGAAGAACGTTTGTGTTTCGTACAAGTTTCTTTGACTAGGTTTGGTGCATCTGAATCACGGAGACTGGACGGTGTGATAGGGGATACATTAAAAACTTCTGAAATACAAGATAGAATCAGGTCATGTCACCACGCTGCAGTGAGTGGGTTCACAAACAAGGTGGGTGAAACCAAAAGAGACAGAATGATATTACTCAGATGACCAGAGACCTCAGACTTGTAGAATTAGGTTATGACCCCATTTGTTTAGTAAACGTAGGTTGTACATGGACATATACTCAGGTGGGGGAAATACCAGTCATTTGTATCAGTAAACTACCTAAGTTGCGTTTACACCTGTTTAATATTTCACAAACTGTCCTTCAGTATGTAGGCTATGGAAACTCGATGGAAATTATTATTACCTCCGCTGAGGAGGTTATGTTTTCACCCCTGTCCATTTGTTTATTAGTTGGTTTGCATGTTTGTTTGTGAGCGAGCTAACACAAAAACGACTCAACGGATTGTCACGAAGCTCTGAGAGATGGAAGGATGTGGTGCGAGGCAGGAGAGAAAACATTCTGCTTCGGATCAAGCAATTTGTATCACTTCCTTTTTCAACATTTCTACTGATTTCTCAGGAAACGATTCATGAACTTCAATAAAAACATATTTAGGGAACTGATAACTGTGAGAATCTGGTGGAGCTTGATTGAATTTAAGGGGAGTGTTGGGAGGTTTAGGCCCGACTGGTGCCATAACACTTTGTTGTCGGTCATAAGAGACTTGATGTGGTGAATTAAGACTCAAATCCCACTTTAGGCAAACGTGATTTCCGGCTGAGCTCATACCCACTGAAGTTCTGAGTGAATACATATTTAGAAGCGCTGAATAACAAAGAGGATATTTTTGTCCAGAATAATTCCACATCTATTAAACAGAACAATAAAACCCATTTAGGGAAGATGAGTTGAGCCTGAGGCAGGAGCGGTTATTTGTGTCTCACGTTTTCACACAGAGGCATATTTCTCTGACACGCATGAGCATTTGTTCAGAGGTCAATTAGAATAATCTACTGGACATTAAAGTCCCAGTTCACACGGAGATTTAGGCCCCTGACCTCTGTGGTAATTCAGTGATGGGTTTGCAAACAAGGGTAAAACATTTGTGACACTTACATTAACTTTACAGGGCGCTGTTTTGTGGAGTTGATAATGTTACATGTGATAAAATGCCGAAAGCACTACTTAGGGGCAACTTCTAAAACACAGAGCTATTGCTTTATTATTTCACAATGAATAGTCAGTAAATATTCCTCCAGGAGGCAAATAAATAAACAATATGTGCAAGTTTAAATATGTGTATGTGTATATGAGTGTATTTACGATGCAACACATTCATTATTAATTGTAAATGCATGGTGTGTATATTTGGCGTGTATCACATGACTCCTCACCAGAGGATTGATATATGACTCAGAGCCTTCAGTCAACAATCTGCCACTCTGAGGAAAAAGGCTTTCTGTGTGTGAACATGTGTGTGTGTGTGTGTGTGTGTGTGTGTGCAGCTTCAACCCCCTCCTCCTCAGTGAGTCACATGAGTCACGTCTTCTTTGCATCTATCCTATAAAAAGACTGCTGGCTTTTTATGGACACAGTCACAAGGAGCTAAATTTGCCTCAGAGACAAACATAAACTCACACACATGCACTGCCTGGCACGTGGCGTTGAAGTTCAGTCGTCGTGATGGAAATGACATGTATTTGCATTCTGCTGACAAAACAAACGGCACCACATCAAGCGCGCTCTCCGATGCTAAATAAAAACGTCAGGATGCAAATTCATGAAAGAAACAAAGACGAGATTGAACATCAGTTATTCCCGCGTCTGTTGCTGTGTGTGTTTACAGGAGAAGAGCTGCCTCATCAGCAGGCACTGCAGGTGTATGGACAGGGTTAGCAATGGCTTCATTTGTTTTTCTGAACAGCTGCCAACAGCGTAGAAGCCAAATGCATTCAAAGTGGTAAAACAGTGGAAACATAATAAGTATAAAATTGATAGAAAAGGCATATTTTTTTTATCTTTTTAAGCACAGGGAGGGTTAAACACTTCCAGTGCTGTTGAGAGAACCTCTGCTCTTCTGTTTTGAGCCCTCGAGTTCATGATCACAGGAAACTATCAGAGGAAACTTGTATTTCTAGAGGAGGTGGAGGTGTCATCGCTCCCTCGGTCCAGAAATACAAAGACGCTGGTGGTAGCTGAACTCACAGTGCCCTGGGAGGACTGGTTAGCCATCTCTCACCAACAGAACAAAGCAAAGTACCAGGATCTGGTTGATGAGGTGCAGATCAAAGGCTGGCATGCAGCCTTATTCCCCGTCAAAGTTGACTGCCGGGGCTTCCCAGCAACACCAGTGCACGATTTTCTGCACAAGATTGATGAAATAAAATGGACGGAAGAACTGAAGAACTGAAAAATATCTTCAGCAGCATTGTTTTCCTTTCCACGCAGGACCAACAAGGCTCAGACTCCTCCACAACAACACAGACACCTCCAGAGCGTTCGAGTGAGAATGTCCGGAGATTACCCAGAGTTCAGTGCAGGTCCGAAAGCTGATTTCTCTAGCTTTCTGCTCCGAGCAAAGCATCACAGATGTTTTATTTTCTTAAAGCCACAAAGGGAATTAAACACCCCAGCACTCCTCTCCTCTCTGTTTTGAACCCTCTCGTTCTCAGCCCCTTTGGGTTCAATAAGAATTTGATTGATATGGGAGGAAGCTTATGTTTTATGGCTGATAAAAGCATCGGTGAGTAGGTGAAGAGAGACAGACTCTTAGAGCTGAAGGATGGAGAAATGGAACGGAGTCTGGTTATTGATTTTTTATCACAGAGCTTTCCGTTACCAGACAGCTTCTGAGAAACGGTCAGAGAGCGTAGTCATCGTTTGAAAAGCAGAGGGGGAGGTTTCCTCTGAGAGGTGTCTTCCTCTTCTCAGAAGCGGCTTTTGAAATACACTGAGAGGAAAAAACTAATCGAGGGGTGGACAAGATACAACGTACTATCATCTAAATACATCCACCCAGCATGAATACTTTCAGTGGGTTGTCTTGTTAGTTAATAGCAGTTCACACAATCTACTGGACAGATTAACATGAAACTTGGTGGGAGGATGTGGTATGAGTCAGGAAAGAACACGTAACATTTTGGTGCAGATCTGATTCAGGGGGCGGATTGAAGACATCACTCTTTTAACATTAAGAGAGCTGATATCTACGAGTGTGTGAAATTCGAGGCAGACTTGATTGAATACAAGGAGAGTGTTGGGCCTTGTTGGAGGTATTCACCCTCCTGAGTCAGTCCAGTCAAGAGTTTGTTGTGGGCCATAGGAAACTACCTAAAATCCCACTTTAGGCACACGCAGAGAGAGGCACACACTTCCAGAGAAGACCATGCTGACCGAATTTCTGTGTGAAGATATATTTAGAAGCGATGAATAATAAAGGTTTCAGGGCAGATGTGTGTGTGTGTGTGGGGGGGGGGGGGGGGGGGGGGGGGTAAACATACCATGTATACCTTTGTACCATGTAAACGATTTGTGTACAAAGTTATTCCAAATGAGTCAGGAGAATAATCAGGAACCTGTTACTTATATTTCAATTGTAGCTCCAGGGGAAGTAAACAGGGCAAAGTCATCTGAAAAGACAGGAGGAAAAGAAAAGAAAATCATTTGTGGCTGTGAAGACATTGTGATTATTTCCAATCATACCACAGCACAGTTCTCTACGCAGAAGTGACCTTGTTTGATCCTTTCAGTGCTCAGAATAAATTAACAGACACTTGACTTATCCCTGATAAAAGATGAAAATGCTTCTTTATTTTGGACTCACTTCAAGGCAAACGCACAGGAAGGTACTGTGCTTATATGGGCGACACAAATATCCCTTTCATTTATCTCTTGGTGTTATTACTGGGCTAACCCACTAAGTTTTACTTTGTCTCCCAGGGGGCGAAATGGTGTTATTGACCACGCCGTCCTAATTTGCTGCTCATCGTTCCTGACAAGAATTTATGAGTAATCTAATATCCTGAGGCCAGTCACGGTATTGATAGACACAGAGGAATCTGCAAGAACTGTAAGTGATGTGATCACTGAGGACAAATGAGATCGGCTTTTGAAAACAATCAACGAGCAGCTTTCGGGGGGAAAAAAGACAGAAACCAAAAGACAAGTAATTGAATTATGAAAGCTGTAAATAAAGATGATCTGGAAATCTTGCAAATGAAGGGAGTCAGAAAATGTTCTTCCATCGAAGTGTAATGTTGCATGTTGTTTCAAAATGATTTTTAACATGTCAATCAGTCTAATACGATCTATACCAGATGCAAAGTTAGATAGTATTGGTCTATAAGTGCAGTGTAATGGTTTATTTCCTGGTGATGCCAGAATTTCTGCTCATACCATGAAGGCTGCTCAGTTTTTCCTCTAACTCCCGTTGGTATCTATTAATGCAGATAGGTTTCATTTCATTTTTCAAAGGCCTGGATCATCTGCCACATCAATACAACAGTGGTGAAGGAAATCCTTTATTGCTTTATGTGAATTAAATTACATTTTACTGTTTTAACCTTCCATAGTTCCCTGTGAATTAAGAGATTTCCTGGGCCTCTACCATATGTGAGAGACTGTGTAAAGTCATGTTTACTCATGCACTGGACCTGCTGCATGAAAAGGGAGTCACAGTGTGTGCCCTGACCCAGATACTCTCATTCTGTCCAGATAAAGAAAGGCCGGTCTGACTGACTCCAGCAAACATGAATACATAAACTCTGTCTCCGCCTACTTGCCAGTTACGGTACTACTCTTGAATTGTGAATCCAATTTGACTAAATTCTTGCTTAACTGGTACAAACTGGATTAGAGGCCACAAAGTCTCATATCACTGAGTTGACCTAAAACTGCTGCAGCGGCCAGGTGTTACAGTAGCTGCGTGCCACATATCCGGACGGATTCAGGGACATGACGACTGGTTGTAAAGGCTAAATGAAAATCACACAACACTGATAATTTGCAAAATTCCACAGGCACTAAAACTTTAATAAATATTAAACTTTAAGTTTCATATGTACAGATATCGTACAGAAAGATCCGTAGGTGCCATTGCAGCTGCTGCAAGTTGGAGATGTACCAATAATAAAACTTCTAGAAAAGAAAATATACCGACCCTCAAAGCTTCTATGTGGATAGAGTTAATACAAACAGGCTTAGTATACTTTTTGTATTCTTTGTACATAAATTAATTCATGATGGACATTGCTTTTAGCAAAACTGACAAAAAAAGCAACTTACTCGACTGGCCATTAAAAATAAAAACAAATAAATTCTATAAAATATACTTTTTTTTCTCATGGTTTAGTGAGATATCAAAATATATCATCAAAATCCATGAAGCACCAAGGGTTTGAAAAAAGTCTCTCACCAGACCTCCACACTGTATCTTAACTTCCTGAGAGGTGACAGACCCTGTGCAGTCTGACAGACTGTTTGCTGTTGAAAAGGCAACACGATCCAAGCAGTGTAAACGTTCACAATGTGATTTAACCAAAGGGACACTTTGACTTTCTGATTGTTTGGCATTACAATTATTAAGGTCTCCGAAAGCTCCAACTGTGTGTGTGTGTGTGTGTGTGTGTGTGTGTGTGTGTGTGTGTGTGTGTGTGTGTGTGTGTGTGTGTGTGTGTGTGTGTGGTATTCAGAGTGCTGGCCACTTAACAACAGTGCTACAGCAGCTGTTATTAGGGAGCTGAGAGGTATTCATATCTGTTTGGGGGAAATGAGCTGCAGTCCTGGGCTGTAATATAATATCAGATGAAGATTTGGATTCTAGGTTGTAGATTTTGTTGCAACCATAAGTGCCAGTACAGATAATACCATTCTACAAACTCCATTACATCTTATCTACATCATCCATTGAGTGAATCCTCAAACAAGACTGTAGGTGGTTTAGAGGGATAAAAGCTTGGCTTTTTAAAGTGCTGTCCAACTGGAGGTTTTATCCCTTCTGTCTCTCATTATTGTGTTTACACAGGTGAAGCGATTTGCTTCAAACCTGCAACAGTCTGTTCTCTAAAGGGCTTTTCACTATTCAGAGCAACTGTTCAAACATGTGGCCATCGTATTCTCTCCCTGCAGGAGTGCTGATAGTCGTGATTGTCCTGATGTGACAGAGAGTTTATTGTTTTTTGTGAAAGGCCTGATAGAAAGCATCATGGCAGCTCACGCAGGGGTTTTAAAAAATGCTTACAAATGTCTGTAAAGAAAACGTTCATCTCTATAAGAGGAATGAGAAGGCTTGGTCTATCGTGCTGCGTGGCCTCTCTTCATCCGCAGGAGAAAGTTCCGCTTCTCCTCCAGAAGCTCCTGAATGCGTTTGTTCCTGGTTCTTTCTCGGAGATTGACCCGGCGCTTTGGGATCAGGTTGTTCCGAGAGATGTCATTGTCTACGCCGACGATCCTGTTGTACGAGAGATCGATGGAGTTGTTCTCTCTGTTCTCCTCAGCTTTTCCAGTAAAGCCTGTGGTGGTTGTGATGGCTGGTTTATCCGTCGACTGATAGATGGTGGTGGGAGGCGAGTTGATGATGGGCTCAGGGGTTGTCGTGGGAACACTCACAGGGATGTACTCAGACAGGTCCAGCCAGGGTGTGGAGGCAAGATCTGTCATGTCCTCACTGTTGATGGTCGGGATCACCATGGTGAGGCCGTCGTGAAGCACAATGGTGTCGCTGACCAGTCCAACATTGCCGTAGGACACTGTGACGTCATCGCCACTGAGAATAGCCCCGCTGGTTACTGTGACATCACCGCTGCTTATCATATGGACATCACCAGGCGGCAAGGTTCCACTGGGCATTGTGACATCGTCAAACTTTGTAATACCAGTGGGTGTTGCGAGATCGTCAAACATGCTGGGTGTTGTCTCTCCAGTGTCTTTGCTTTCAGGATACCACAGCGGAGGTTCTTCTGCAGCTGCTGTGTTGTTACTGATAAAAGTGACATTGACTTCTGACTCAGGAACAGGTGATGGATCATACACACTGGTGCTCGAAGAGAAGTACTCTCGTAATGGTTCCAGGCTATAGGGAGATGGAGTTGTGGTGGAATAAGAAGACACAAGTGTTTTCTTTTTTGGAATAGTCTTTTTAACTAGGCCCTGTGAGTCTGTAGCATTCCGGGGTCCCGGCTTTGGGTTCTTTTTGTTGTTTATCCTGGTTTGAGTTTGTTTTGTCACTTTTGTCTTTGGCTGAATCTTTTTTTTAGAACCGGCCTTTGGTGGAACCTTGGCTTTGGGTTCTTTCTCAGGAGTATGTTTAACCACCGTGGTCTTTTTGGGAGGTGGTTTTTCTGGAGTACTCTTTTTAGGAGATGTCTTTTCTTGAGTAGTCTTTTTGGGAGTGGTCTTTTCTTGAGTAGTCTTTTTGGGAGCAGTCTTTTCTTGAGTAGTCTTTTTAGAAGTGGTCTTTTCTTGAGTAGTCTTTTTTGGAGTAGTCTTTTTGGGGGATGTCTTTTTTGGAGTAGTCTTTTTGGGGGATGTCTTTTTTGGAGTAGTGCTTGCTGGAGTAGTGTTTTGGGGAGTTGTTTTTTCTGGTGAATTATTTTGGGGATTTCTGTTCACAAAGGTATTCTTTTTTGGTGCAGGAATTGTTTTCTTTTTTGGCTTGTTCTTTGGTGGAACAGCTTTTCTTGTCGTATTTTTCAGCGCAGTATTCTTTTTGGGATTCATCTTTGGTGGAATCACCTTTTTGGTTTTTTTCTTTGGAGGAATATTCTTTTTGGGCTTGGATATCAGTGGGGAGTCTGTTTTTGTGCTAAATTCCGCTGGAATTGTGATTATTGGACTGGTGACTGCAGACAGGTCTATGGTAGTTATTATTCCAGATGTTTTTGGACTATTTGTAGTGCTTTGTAACTTTGGATCTGTGCTTTCATCTGTGTCTGGGACCGGCAGAGGCAGAGAATGAGCAGTAATACTGGGAGAGGTGGTAGTAACGGAGGCAGTTGCCATGGAAAAGGCGGTAGGGACAACAGGAGCACTGGAAGCAGCTGATGGATGACTTGCAATCATGTCAGTGGTGCTGAGTGAGGTTGGGGTGGAATGAGGAACAGGGACAGGGGTGCTAGAATGAGTGATAGTCCAGGAGTTGGTAGTCGAAGCAGATATGGTGGTAATGAGAGGTTTGGTGGGTTGGATGGTGGTGAAACCAGCACTGAGGGTGCTGGTGGGTGGAGGAGCTCTGACAGTGGGATGGATAGAAGTGATGGGAGTGGACTTGGAAGAGGAGTTGGGAAGAGGCTCTGGAATGGTGACATTGCTGCAAGACTTGCAGCACATGCGCTGGTAGTCCGGTAGAGAGCAATAGCGCTTCAGCACCTCCATACGACAGAACATGGAGCGGTCTCCATGACAACGCTGGCCTGTGAAGGAGAGAACACAGAGCTGAGACTGGGTACAGAGCTAGAGACTATGTAGAGGTGTGTCCTTGTGTTTTAAAAGATTGTGTAACAATGATAGTATATTATTTAGCAGAAGTCGCGCTGTGCATGTTAGTTTACACACACAGAGGGCATTCGTTTATGTGTGTGTGTGAGTGTTTTTGTGCAGAGTAAAGTGGTAAAGCCAGACCATTAGCAGAGGATGCAGGGAGAAGGAAGAGAAAAAACCCAAACATCAAAAGCAGTCATGAGATTAGTCCAGAGCAACTGAAATGGAAAAAGAAGGGTTGCCAGTCTTTGTGTTGTAAATATCTGTCCTTCAGGTCTGAATTTTTCATCTACGTTCGATGTCTATTCTACTTCTTGTTCATTGCGTTCCTCGTCAATTTTCAGTTAAATTTCCAAACTCTGCCACTTGACTTGTACCTTTTTGTACCAAACCAGTAAAACAAACCGTGTTCTCCTGACACATAATCTCTCCAGTGAAAATTCCTATTGAGAGAAAGATCACACTTTTTAAAACATTTTTATTGATACAACTTTGCTGTTGAGAATGACAGGAACTGAAACAATGAGATGTAACGCCACCCCTGCTCAATATATAGATATATTCTTTTCTTAAGAAAAATAATTCAACTGTATCGAAAGTTACAAGTTCACAGTCACTTTGGTAAAACACTTCATTACTTGGAAATCAACCAGTCAATCTGTTTATCGACTGAAAAAAAAACAAAAAAAACATGATGTACATAAATGATATTTGCTGTTTAAATAAAATACATAATTTCCATGATGATGTAAAAACTGGAATGGCACATTAAGTGTCATATGAAACATTTACAAAACATTAATAAAATTTCCCTGATAAATCAAAGTGCATATAGACGCAGTGCACGTAGTCCATCTGAATGTTTCTTCAACGTTAGCCAAACGTTAGCCAGCCCCACGCAGCAGGCCAGTGAAGCCACAAAACAGTTACCCATAGTATAGAATATTATAGAAGAAGATAACAGTCATGAACATTATTAAATACAGTCAACACCAATGTTATATACAGTATCGCACTGCTAGGTCTGGCTTGGTCTCATACAGTCCAACTCCAGCAGAAGGAAACCTTGGATAGCTCGCTACATAGTCACAACAGAAATATGTGATCACAATACAATGACAAGTCTGAAGTGTTTTTTTTTTTTCTAGATGCCATATGTGTCCATACCCTAGGCCCTTTGTAAACCCTTCCCAGTAGTCAGACATTGGTCCAACATCACCTTGGTAGGTTTGATGGTTGGCGGGTGTGAGTTTGTTAAGTTGGTTTGAAGCTGCCTCTATTCCGAGTGAAACTTTGAATGAGTAAAGCCATCTCTTTCACAGATAAATGCCATTACATTCAATCCAAGATAAGGCATTGTTCATGTGGTTAATGTTCATCAAACTAAAATGAGATCATCGGACACTCTCAAATCAAAGTTTATGAGGTATTTCTGTATCTGATTGCGATGTGTAAAAGCCCGAATGAAGAAGCACCCCTACACACACAGAAACACACAGACACACGGACACACACACACACACACACAGACACAAACACACTTTTACTAACAAGACGACAGCTTCTCATTCACTCGCCCGTTCAGTTAATCACTTGCTTTCACACAAGTCCGACATGCTTCCATCAAGATATACGCGCGCACACACACACACACACACACACACACACACACACACACACACACACACACAGACACACACACACACGTGATGAATGCAAATGTGCATGATAAAACGTGATCCTATCCTTAAAGAAAACAAGAAGCGACAGTAAACCACTGATCCATCTGAGATAATGGAGAGGCAACTAACTGACCAAGTCCTGCATAATATAGGTCTAACCCCTTCCCCCGAAACACTTTACCTTTATTAAATATTCATCTGTATTCATGTAAAATCAATAAAAAAATACACATAACAGTCAAGGATCTAAGCGATCAATAGCAGTCCAAAGGTTTTAGGCAAATAAGCTACAGCTTATTCATGGTAAAACATTATTAATATTATTGTTACTCATATAGATTTAGATTTATAGGTATATATAAATACAAATATATTTATAGATGTATTTGTTTAAAGTCTGCAAGCACAAATAAGCTGCATTTATTGAACTTTAGTATAACAGTCAAAGAGAGGATGGCTGATGGTGAGGTGAAATGGGAAGCAACCTCAAGCGGTCAGACTACCCTGTTTTTTGTTGTTTTTTTGAATTTGCCTTCACTTCAAGATTCCTCAAGTTCCCTCCCGCTGAAATCAAAAGGTTTACCAATGTCACTTCCTGTCCCTGTGCTGAGTTCCTGTCAATCTGAGAATGGAACGTAGAATGAGACGCCATTCTCATCCCAATGGAACCAGGATGTCAGATGAGCACTTTAGCAAAGATGTCCTCATTGTGACAAGATCACATTCACAATAAAGCTTTCATATTTTTTTTGTATAACTTTTTTTTCTCTATATGGATATTTATATACCTTCAGTTTATTTTCACACCGGCTCCTCCTCACAATGACAGTGCGCTACAAAAAGAAAAAAGCGCAGCTGTATCTCAGGAGCGGTAACCCATGACAACACGCAGCTCGCTTGCGCAAAACATGGCCGCCAAGTGCAGAGAAGGCTCCCTCGCACATATACGGCCCCTCGACGCGTGTCAGAAGGTGTCGCTGAAAACCTGTTCGCCACTTCGAATCCTTTTCACATCAAATATTTTGTTGATCTTTTGAGTTTTCGACTGGCCAGCGGTTACAACACAATGCTCCACAGAGGAGAGAGAGAGATAGAGAGAGAGAGAGACAGAGCAAGAGAGAACCAACTAGCACACACAGGAGCCAGAGACCTCCCCCCAGTCAGAGCCGTCTCAGACATAGAGAGAGAGACAAAACATCCCCCCCCCCACCAAAAGAGAAGCAAAAGCTTTGCCGCTCGCTCACGGGCGCGGGCACAGGCACGGGACGTAGGGGAGGGGCGGGTCAGGGGGCCAGCCGGGGCCAGCCCTGCAGAGACAGGAGGACAGAGATGGGCAGGGCCCAGCAGAGGACAGACATGCAGCTGCGGCTGCTGCTGTGGAGGCCGGGCTGGGAACTATAGAGGGAGGTTTTACGTGAGGAGATCTTCGGGTAGTTGGTGTTGGTGTTGGGGCGAGACAGCCACTGGATCAGGATGTTGCCGTTCTTGTTGAGGTCGGATGAGCCCTCTGCAGAGAGATAAGGAGAGACAGTGATGGGGTACTTTAAGTGTTTCTCTTGGTTAAGCACCTGTCAAACAAATTCTGTCATCTGCTGCTCGTCTATCCTCCCTTCCTTCTGTGTGCCATTTCCCCCATTATATTGTTTCAAAGCCTCAAATCAGCTTATTCCACAGTCTGACAATATCAGAACAATCAAACCTTTGTTTATTATGACTCTGCCATTCCTGTTAAAAACAATTCTATATGTCTTGATTTTCTCAGCTTCAGGTTTCAGATTCTCTCAAAAGTCTTGTTTTGTATTGGTGATGTAAAAGAGATCAAAGGCTCATTTATGCTCCTTTCACGTATGAAAAGAGATGCGTCCCTTTCTCTGTGTCTTACGTTGAGCATGAATGAGCCTTAAGACAGCTCTGTGTAATTAAATTGAATTGAGAGTCGACTTCTACATAGCACTGATTGCCCTGGCAGGCTTTGTATGGGTGGAGGTCTCTCTGCACTCACTGGGACACGGATCCATGCGGCAGACTCTGATGGTGTCCAGACACAGGCCGATGTTGTTGTCCCTGGTGTGGCACAGAGCCTGTCTCTGCTGGGTCCCGTTGCCACACGTCACCGAGCACTGGAGATAAAGAACATTGACACAAACCAACACATTTGAACAAATGACTCGGTAAATAGGGATACAAATGTTTTCCAGTTCACGGAATAGAAAGCAGGATAAAAGCACGTAAGGCACATTATGACATTGCAGCTGTTTTCTTAATCGTTGTGCTTGGTTTTACTGTCAGTCAAGATCACATGATGTGTTTCTCAGATGCTTGTCAAACCTGCCAGGAAACCGGTTCTGAGGAAACCTTGTTATATGTCAAACACTGAATATCTGACAAAAGTGCCACATGTTGGGCTTCAGTACAAAAACATCACTACAAGTATTTCCGTGCAAAAACACTATTCACTGCTGTTCAGTTTCATGCCCCGCGCACCTGTGACCACGGTCCGACTCGCCACTGGGTGGGGCAGGGTTGCCGGTTGCAGGGCCTGCGGGCCTCGGGCCGGTCGTCGCTGCAGTGTTTATTGTGAATGGAGCGCGTGGTGTTGTCATCTGACGGCTGGACACAGCTGACCGAGCGGATTTGCATGCCCGTCTTTCCGCATGGTTTGCTGCAGTTCTGCCACTCGCCCGTCACCCAGCTGGAGAACAGCACCGAGGAAAGAGAGAGAGAGAGAGAGAGAGAGAGAGAGAGAGAGAGAGAGAGAGAGAGAGAGAGAGAGAACGTCTGAGGTGAACAATGTCAGAGGAGGAACAAGCCTAGATTTCCCATGTTACATCTTTATCATGCCATATTATATATCATGCATACATGGGTGGAGGGCAGAGCTTCTGGTTGCAGTCTCTGGTGTCTCCTCTAGGCTTCATGTTGGACTTGTTACAGAAGCTCTTGTGGACCATCTTACTGTCAACCTTTCTTCTGCAGCCGTATCGCAGGTACTGTTTCCCTGCAGCAGAGATGGAAAATTAACAAATTTAACAAATTTAAGCACAAAATAAATAAACACAGGCTCACTGAGTATTTTCCTCGTTCTGCTGTACCTCCACCACAGGGCTTGGAGCAGTAGGACCATCTCTTTGGGGCCCACTCGTAGGCACTGTCTTCCACCAGCATGTTGTTCAGAATGGCAGAGTCACTGTCCATGTTCATCATGTATTTATAAGACAAATTCACATCCTCGTCCCCGTGTAATTTCATCTATAAACAGAGAGACCATCATAGGGTGTGTTAAACACTGATGAAAACTATAGATAGTGACGAACGTGTTTGTTTTAAGCCAAATTCGCCACGATCGTCGTTTATTTACCATGATGAGAATTCCATGTCTGAGCGGGCCAGTGGTCTGAAGCGTCTCCTTGTTGTTGTCGTTCTCATATTCCCACTCCACGCCCTTCTCTATGACCGAGTGGGATTCTGGGTATTCATTTTCTCCGTTCAGGAAGAACAGTCCCGATGCCACGTTCTTCACAGCTGCAGATGTGTGAGAAATACACCAAGATGTGTGTAGACGTGTGAGAAATGTAATTATACTGGTGCAACACACAAATTCAAGGACACAGACACGCACTCACACGTGAAGGAAAAACAATGTATCAAATACCCAAAGTGTGTGAAGTTGCTTTAAGCTCTTGGATGAGGAGGTGTCTCGCTCCTCTGGGGATTTCAAGAACTTTGAGGAATCCTGAAATGAAAGCACATCTGGTTCATGACTCCAACATCATCAAAAGCTCATTTTACAGTTTCCTGACGAAGAGCCTCGACTAATCCACAAAGGAGCTCTTACTCTTTTCAACCAAGCGAACCTGCTCACTCGTTAACGCCTCTGTGGTCGTGACTAATAAACATTCTGGGAATTTGCGTGCTATAATGTAAGTCTGTCCAGACGTCAGGAGTTATATAATATGCTTATAGACATTAGCTCACAGACTGAGATTTGATGCAACTTCTTGGCAACGCTCGACTCACATGGAAACGTGTCAACACAGATCTCACTGAGGTTGGGACAGTGTTACAAGCCATCCTCTAGAGGGCGGCGTTTAACTAAATTTATGTGAACACAGAGGAAAGTGGTCCAGCTTAACATCAACAAGCACTGTCCCTCTGTGTTTGTCCAGTGATTTCCAGCATCATAGACAGTTGCCGTGCCGACAGACCCTTTTCTGGATTTGGATGAGAGCTACTGGGATTGTTTGTGTGTGTTTACCTTGTTTCTTGGCCGTGCGTGTGATGGTGTCTTTGAAGGTTTTGCAGCTGGAGTTGTCACCGCCACACACTCCGCACTTGTCCTCCTGCTTTGAGGAGCCGACCACGCTGTCGCAGCCCACTTTCTGTTCACGAGGACACGGAAACATTAACCCAAGTGCATCTGAACAAACACTGCTCCCTTGCTTTTAAGCGACCACAAAATGCCACTCACCTCGCACTCTCCACGCACACACACACTGTGCGGGTCCTTGTATGAGCAGCGTGTGCCGTCCAGGACCATCCTCTGCATGAAGACCACATCCCGAGTCTCCTTGGATTGGCAGTGCAGGTGGCAGCGCTTGTTAGCTGGGAAACAAACCACATTACAAATGACCACATTGCTCAGAAAGGCACACTCACCATCTATTCTGAGAGCTGGTGGTTACTCTTTATGTTGTGAATGGGCTCCCCGTGAGTCAGCATGACGCTGCGCCTCATTGTGTCTGTCTGCGTGAGTCATACTACAACTACATGATCCTCAAGAGACACAACCTGGCAGTTCATCCAGAACCAACACTCCTACTTCATCAGGCTAAATACAGACGGACACAATCCAGAGACCTTGTCTTAATATGCTTTGACACTAACATGTGGCAGATGCGCTACTGAGGAAATATCACACGTGGAAACTAGAGTGCAAACCTTGAAACATTTAAATCCACTAGAGCCAGACTAGATTGCACAAACTCAGAAATATCAGTCACCTGGACATGTCTGCCTGTTTTGTTATGTAATGTAATGTTTAATAAAGCGAATTTTCTTTTACTGGATCCGCCCCCTAATCTGAATCTGCACCAAAATGTGATGCGAACCCATACAGCATCCCTCCACCAAGCTTTGTGGTAACCTGGTCCTGAGTAGCTTTTGTATAATCTTGCTTACAAACCAACAGACAAATGGACAGAGGTGACAACATAACCTCATCAGGTTAAACTGCACAGAAACATTTCATAAATTTCCATCTCAGTGTCTAAATGTTCGCCCTTCATAGGCTAAATAAACGATGACAATTGAAGATAACTGCATTTTCTGTGCTGCTCCACAGCTTCTATCATTTCAAAATGCAAACACATTTGCTTTTTCTCAAATTTTATTTTGAGGTTTTATGTCCCAGGTGGGAAATTAAAGAGTCAGAGTCATTGTGTGCTCATTGGGTGGAGTTCCTGGAGAGATCTGATCTCATATGAGGACTTTGGGATTTAGAATTAATGCGACAGCAGAGTTAGATCAATCCCTCTGACCAGTTGGTTGAACAGCAACTCCCACATTTCTTTAGTTGAAGGGAATTTAACAATATATTTGTTGGTTTTTCACGATTAGACCCAAATTGAGACAAAAAAAACAACAACACTGTGTCAAAGGGCTCTTAACAAATACTACAATCTCACCTCACACTATCTTTGACTCAGGAGATGACAGACCATGAATGGAATTCAATTTCATCTCCCCTCCACTTTTTTCCCCTCACACACACACACACACACACACACACACACACACACACACACACACACACACACACACACACACACACACACTCACACAGACGCTCACACACAAAAAAGTAATCTGAGACTGAGAGAGCCTTGCTGAAAAATATGGCATTTAGGAATGATAAGAACAGAGAAAAACAATTTAGCAAGGTGCCTCTTTGCCAAGTGTGTGTGTAGCGTGACCTCTGATTAGATATGGAGACAGCTCAGCACTTTTCTCTACAGCTGCCCTTTACTTGTATGATAATTTAATACATATCTGGAAGACAGTGACACCTCCACTTAGAGACAGGGTAGGTTTGACACTGACACACACACACATGCACGCACACACACACACTTCTCAATAACATCCAACATTTTTGGGGATATTAAGTGGAGCACTTCAGGATTGGAATCTGAGAGCAGCTACATGGATGTGGAAAAATGTGGAGTATGAGGGGTTAGTTAGGTTCAAATGACATCAGCAGATGGGTGGAGAAGGGGAAGACACCGCTTTGTTTTTAAAGAGGATTTTCAAAGACATGGTGTGTTTTTATGGGAGGGCGTAGACGCACCTCAAAGCTGCACTCAGACCCAGTAGGACAGCCAGATGTCAGTGGCCGTAACCTATATATATATAAAACCCTCTAAAACCAAAACACCTGCGAGGATTATGTGTTTGTTTCCTTGCTCTTGGCGTTCATTCATACAACTTCCACAGTGTATGGCCACTGGGTTTCTGTCTTGACAGCCTCTTTCTACTTCCTGCGTCACTTCTCCAAACCCCCCCCCCCCCTTTACATCTGTGGGTGTAAACTCACGGTCTGTGTGTTCATAAGGCAGCCAGTGGTGCTTGTTGCTGTGGAGCTCAAAGCGGGGGTCCCAAGCGTGGCATTGCTCCTCCCGCGTGTCGCTGTAGATATCCTGGCATTCGTCGGAGTTGCATATCTGAAACTGGTAAGTCGCCCCAACACAGGTACGGCCCCCGTTGGCTGGTCTGAGAAAGTGATAGGACAAGTGGCGTGTGAATATATCTGCTCATTCGAAATGTGTTTCACCTCTACGAATCATTGACTCATTGATAATGATATAGCTGAGGACACAAATTATCATGAGCTATGTTAATGAAGCAAAGTGCCTTTCTGCAATTACCACTATCAAGTGAGCGAGCAACACATAGCAAAGGTTGACTGCTTAATTCATTGGTGAGTACATCTGCTAAAAGAGGTGAGAGCTTCGGCTGAATTTGCACTGCGCTGGATTTTTTGTTTTTGTTTATACATTTTCCCAAACCTACCAAAAAGGAAACCTGGCCGGTAAATCACACCTGACAATGTCTACTTGACAAGAAATGTGTTGTAAATGTGTCACGGTTGTAAACCTGGGTCTCATTATTCAGGAAACTGAAATACACACACTACAGTGTGGATACCGGACCTGAGCCTGTCAGGATCTGATGGGCCTGGCCTCGACAGAAATTTGGAAATTGTTTTCGACTTGTCCACATTGGCTGGGCGGAGTTTTAGCCCATGTCTGTAATAGTAATAACCATGTGTGTCAGAGCCAGGGTAACACAAACCCAGTTTACATGAACCGCATTGGGCTTGGCTCGGGTTCGGACACAAAAACAGAGCGCCTGTGGTTTTGGTTAGTTTTCCCTTGGGCTCAGGTGGGTTCAGGTGGAGCCGCACTCTTACACACAGTGCCACATTTTCCTCCTCTGCGCTTGCACTTTGCTCTGCAAAGCGAAATATCATTCCCTGTGCGACGCATGCCATTTAAAATAATGTGTTTCAGAGCGCAGTTGTCTGATGCACAGTTCCGTACCTTGGGTTGTCACAGTCACGAGTGCGAAACTGTACTCCTCCGCCACAGGTGCGGGAGCACTGGCCAAACTCACTCCACGAACCCCAGTTTCCATCTTGCTTTATGATGTCAGGGGTCAACCAGATGCAGTTACCTTTAAAGCAGTGCTGCAACAGGCCAAGACAGATGTGGTTTCATGTTCCCATCAAACGATTTTTTCCTCAGACATAATGTATGTTGAAGTACAGTGGTGTATAATTACCTTCCCGTTCCCACACATGGTGCCATCAATGGGTGGTCCTTTCTTGGTCTTGCAGAAGAAGGGATTGTCTGGGTGGCTACACCACAGCTGCTTACATGGGTCAAATGTGCGATACTGCGGGGGGCACAAAGAGAGACTCCTTCTTACAATCAACGGTCCTAACATGCAGCACACACACTGGGTGACCTTCAGTACAAAACAAATCAACCATCATGAGAGAGCTGGAATGAGACTAAACACTGAAAACAGGAAATAAAAGAGGGATGAGAAGAGAGATTTCACAACAACAATTACCACAACAGTAGAATACCCAACAACATGAACACCGACCCGGCACCGTGTCACTGCACTGTACACTACGCTCCACTGTGAAACACACAGCCATGCAAACCAAAGGATGAGAGAGAGAGAGACAAGACTCTCGAAATGATAGAGCCGTGATTTAATTAGGTCAAGAGGGAGGTCAGAGGGCAGAGGTCAAAAGGTCAAAAGGTCAAAAGGCCAAAAGGCGAGGTCTGTGTGATCAAGGACAAAATTCTCCTCCTTGTCTGATATGAACCATTGATGAGGATGCCACCAAAGTAACCCCGCAGTCCAGTGTCTGAGGGGCTGTGCCCTCCTCCCTCCTTTTCACAGATTCGCCTACCGACCATGACCCCAGGGGACCTTTTCAGGTCAGGGGGCGAGTCACAATCAATGACTAGACTGTGGTAGGTAATCACCAATGACATCAGACTGGAGGATCCTAAAAGCTGAAGTTAAACATGGAAAAACAGCCTCTGTTCTGGACTCTTTCCCCTTTTCCCCATGGCTGGAAAAGACATCTTTCCAACCTTTTCCACTCTTTTAAAGTCACGAGTGTGCCAATATAATGAGGCTTTTCCTGCCAGCGCTGCAGTGATCCAACACAGATTTGCAGGAAAAGAGTTGAGGTATATTACAGTTCAGCAGCTGAACCAGTGAACCAGTAGAGTCAGTGTGTTTTTTAGGGATTTTAAAGCCTCTTTCTTTTGAAATATGAGCATTTTAGAATCCTGCAGACTAACGGCCAAAATATGACAATGGGTAGAACATAGAAACAAAGTACAGTAACACAAAAGTAAGGAGCAACGTTACAAACAATTACAACTTTAGAGGACAAATAGAAAAAAATAAAAATAAAAAAGTCTGAGAAAACAAATGACGGGCCACATGTCTTCCGGGAGGTGGACCTTACCTGCGTTCCTGACTGGCCCGCCTTTTGTAGCTGAGGGGGAATGGGTTTGACAAGAGAATAGAGGGTAATCTAGCAATGTGTGCAAAGCCCCGGAACAAGCCCTTTGTAACTCAAGCAACAGCTTCCCAACAGCGTGCCACAGTGGCTTCACAGTCATAGATCGGCTGAGAGGTGACAGGGGGTGGAGGGTAAAGATGTCTGGCCAGATGCTGCAGCTGAGGCTCGTCTACTGTGCGACGTATTGTGTTTACAGAAACACTGTTTGTGACGGGTTCATGTAAAGGCACTGTGGTATCGAGGTAAGTGCGGTGTAAAAATAAATATTACTTATCATATCTAACATTAATTAAAAAAAAAGAAAAAAGCCATCAAAGCCAATTACCTGCTTTTAAGCAAGATGTCAATCCCACCAGTGGCCCAGAGAGGAAAGCAGAAGACATCAGAAGAACGTGAGTGGCATGTGTATGTTTGACTGATATTTCATTACAGTGTAGATCAGAGATAGACGTGAGTGCTGCGCTCAGTTACTACAGGAAGAGTTAGAGCTACAAAATGTATCTGTGTGAAAAAATTCAAAATTCAAGTCATTCTATAAAGAAACGTCTGCCGCCAACGTCTGCTCCTACAGCAGTCCCTCATCATAGCAGTGCAGTCAGAGCAAGATCTTACAACCTAGCTATGTTAGTAAAGTCAGACTATGGGGATCTCTTACCGCGGTGCACATCGTGTAGCCCACACCAAAGTCAAAGCGGCACTGTTCGTTCATGGAGTAGTGCAAACCAGGGAGCTGCGGCAGAGAGGGCCAGTTGTGGTCGAAGGGGTCGTCACGGAGACAGTCATAGGATCTAAGAGCGGTCGAGAAAAAACAACAAAAACACACAGGATGAGATTTAATTTTCTGCATTTTCCTTGTGTAAGTGTGTGTCTATGTTTGACGAGTGTTTGAGTCTCACTGCAGGTAGCGTCCCAGCTCTTGCATGCTACATCTGGACCAGTGGAAGCGGTGGAAGGCAGCTTGCACCAGCGGGGCCATGATGCTGCCCATGTGCACCTCGTCTCCACAGCGGTTCCCCTGGCCGTCGTGCTCCATCCCCAACCTGCATGGACAGAGACAGAGAGAGAGAGAGAGAGAGAGAGAGAGAGAGAGAGAGAGAGAGAGAGAGAGAGAGAGAGAGAGAGAGAGAGGGGGAGACAAAATGAGACGTACCGGCGGAGACAGATTAGGAATGTGTGGGAGGAGAAGTACAGCCAGGGAACAAAGGAGGGAGGCGGTGGCCAATGAAGCAAAACTGTAATAAATCAATACTGTCCTTTAACTAACTGCTTTGTTGTCTGTCGCTGTGCCATGTAAGAAAGCCTGAAGACATCATTACGGCGGCGAACTTACACGTGTCCGGTCTCGTGTGCCACCACGAAGGCAGAGGAGAAGCCGTCCTCGTGGTTCAAAGTGCAGCTCCTCACAGGGTGACACATGCCTGTCACTGGGGCGTAACCTTGGCAACGGGGAGGAGAGACGCGGCTTTTAAAAACTTTCTTATAATATTGTACTGAAACCTTCAGGGAGAGAAAAACCTTTGAAATGTTCAATGTTAAACTAAATATGATAGAAACAGACTCATTTGTGCATCTGTCAGTCAAAAGAACCCAATGATCAGTGAGATGAAACCAATGAGGGTAAACTGTTCTTACACTCAACCTCAATATGAAACGTATTTTATAAATATTCATCCCTTTTTCTTAGTTGGGCCTGGATCCTAACCCTAAATGCCAATCTCCAACTCCCTGTGTGCTTGTCTGTCCCGCACTGCCTTTAATTGTGGAGCTGTGGCTGGTCCTGCTCTGTCTATTGATTTTCTGCTGCTGAAGGCTGAGCCCAAGGGCAGCTGAAGGGCTTCTGGATAGCTAGGCCACTGCCCTTAGAGGCCTCTCCCCTGGGCCTGCCTGTTAGTCTGCACTCTGCTGCATAGAAAACCACCAACAACCCAACCCATGGTGCACTAGGACGCTGCATAAGGCAAAGGAAGGAAGAAGGGGAGTTTTATGAGTGTAGCCTATGAGTTTTAAGTCCTGACACGCAACTTGGATATATACGTGCTGTGTTAAAACTTATGAACACTTTGTTGTGTGCGTGTCCTGTATTACCCTGCATTCCCGTGGGGCCGAATTCCTGTCGCGTGAGGAAGATGGCGTGGTCGTGATACTCGGCGTCCCCTGTGTCCTGCTTCTGCTGCAGGAAGGCCCAGCGACACACGTTCTCCAGACTCTGAGATGGGTTGCCCAGTTCGATCAGACTCATGGACTGGAGAGAAAGACACACGCACAACACACACACACACACACACACACACAAAAAGGCAGAGAGAAGAGTGTGTTGATATTGTAGGAAAACAGGGAATTCCTGCTTCTTGTTTCAGTTCTGGTACAACAACATTTTATTCAACCCTGTAGAGGGCAGTGTCACAATGTTATATACTGTCAGCATATCCTGCGAATTGCTGAGGTGTACAACATGCTCTCGCTCTCCATCTCTCACACATGCACACGCACACGCACACGCACACACACACACACACACACACACACACACACACCAATTGGCTTAGGATCTTGTAATCCTGATGATTTCAATGATGAACATGAAACTGAACACAGAGCCGCATATTAAATTAATGAGCGATGCACTAATAGTCCAAAAAACTTGTCCAATTACAGAATATTTACTTATGATCAAATGCATGACACCGACACCCACACAAAGACCCAGATGCCGGCAATTATCTCCATTCATCTTCACCTCTCATGCACTTCCTCATTAGGATCTCCCCTCTCCTCCCCTACCCTCTCGTCCCCTCGTTCTGCAGTGCAAGTCTTTCCATCTCTCTCTTCCTCTGCTTCCTCTCCGCCTCACTTTCTACATTTCTTCGCTGTTTGCACGCATGCACATCGAGTGAGTGCACTGAATCAGACCGAAACCGAAGTGTGTGTTGCGTGAGCGCGCAGCAGCAGAGACATATGGCCTGCGTCTGCACACATGATGGATCGGGACGTCAGGACGCTGCACAAACACTAGTCAGGCTGCACTGTGCACGTTTGTGTGCGTCCTCCTGTTCATCAGGTGCTTGAGTGTGTTTCAAAGTATTTTTATGATCTTTCGAAAATGTTTTTTGTAGTGGTGTGTATCCCAGGGAACACGTTACGTTGGTGTGTGTGAAGCGTGGGTGTGTGGGTGCGCCTGCATTCAGGGTCACATAGCCAATCTGCAGGCTGTCTGGGTGCAGCTCTGTTGCCACGGTAATTGGGGATGATAGACAGCCAGAGCTTTGGCTGAAGCTGCATAAGGGCTGGCCCAGAATGACCAATGGAGGAGTGTGCGTGTGTATGTGTGTGTGTGTGTGTGTGTGTGTGTGTGTGTGTGTGTGTGTGTGTCAGTGTGTGTTCCCTGGCTCCACTGGGACTGCAGCCATGCAGAGAGGAGAGGAAGAGATAAGGCTACAGCATCATATCACAAAGCACCTATCCAGCAATAAAATCATTTGCATCATCCTGTGGGGGTAACCCCTGCCCCCCTCCACTCCTGCCATCTCTCGCTTCTTTATCTGTTTTTCCTTCTCTCCTATTCTCTCTCTTCCTCTCTTCAGCACAAACGGGCAGATAGAGTTACAGTCAAGGAAGAAAACGATGCTACCCCCATCGTCCGGTTTATGAATGAGGGAGGGCTATCATTGATTGTTTATCTTTGCCTGGACTTCCCATGATTCTGTGCTGCAGCCCACTGGGAGGAAGGCTGATTGCATAACGGGCAGAGTTTCTGTGTGCTTTGGTGCTGAACTGTGAAGGCGTGCGACTTGAAAACACTCCCCTGGGACACTGCATGCTTTTAGTTCCTCTTTTGCTCAGTCCACTGGAATAACAGGCTCCGGGCATCAGTGCGTGCTGATGAGTGTGTGTGTGTGTCGGCATGTTTGTTTATAAGTGTGTGTACAACTTGGCTGTGCTTACTGTAGGTTCTTAAAGCGATTGTAGCAAAACCCTTGTATCGAAGATGGTGCGAATAGAGAGAGAAGAAATGCACTTTCCAGGAACTGCAGCTGTGTCAACTTTTCTGCAGAGCTCGTGTCTTGTAAGGTCTTACCTTGCCGTAGCCCAGCATGATAATCCGCACCAGCACCACGTTGATCTTTGCTCCCAAAGACTGGTCGTGGTAGATCTCATTCACCTGGAATTACATACAAAGAAACACAGATATCAGCAAAAGCTAAAAGATATAAGCCATTAATAAGATTCATTTTTGAGCTGTGAGGTTGCGATCAGCATTAAAACATGGTCATAAAGTGCTTTCTCACTTTATAATACACCGCCAAGTGTTGTAAGTCATATTTTATAAAGTAAGTATTGTCATATTGGAAAATGTGAAAATCACCTTCATACACTGTTAAATATGAAGCTATAGTAACTGGTTAGCTTAGCTTTGCAACGCTGACTCAAAACAAAATCCACCTCTAAACCTCAACAATTAACAAATAATATATATATTTTAGTAGAATTTATGCAGAAATTGTATTGTATCCATATGAGGTTTTTCAGGGAATTATGTCTATTCCTCTGGAGGCAACATTGTTTCTGCTGTCATATTAAATGTGATATGAGAATCAAACTTTCCATCAAACTCTGGAAGAAACCAAATTTACATATTTTAGGACATATTTTAGCCAAACTATCCTTTTAAGGAAAAAAATGGTTGAGATGCTCTGTAGATCTTTTCCATATAATTGGTCGAGTGGTTTTCCCAATTCATTAAGACGGGGAGGTCCGGAGAGTGCAAGGAACTCAGTTTCCCATGAGCACAGACGCAAGGGAAGGAAACAGCCTAATGCAAGGACATGAGGTAATGTGTGACAGGGGAGATGCAAAGAGCACTGCACTGGTGAGAAAACACACAAACACAAAGTGAGGGAAAGAGAGAAAGAGGGAGAGACAGAGAAAGGGAGGTGAATATATATATATATATAGAGAGAGAGAGAGAAAGAGGGAAATTGGCACTGGAGTTGAGGCCTGCTGTCCTCAGTGGCTGTATGCGGTGCCTAATGAGGCAAAGGGATGTAAAAACAGACAGCCATAATGAGATGGCTGATGGACAAGCTACCGAGAAGAAGACACATACTGTATACACACACACTAACACACACTAACACACACACACACACACAGATGAGGAACAAAATTGCAGACACGTCCAATGAGAGAAAGGTACGAGCGAGAGTCGAGGAATGCTAGAGAGAGAGATGGCAGAGGGGAAGAGACAAGAAGCAGAGAGGAGAGCAGGAGGCAAAGTGAGAGAGGCGCTCAGAAGCCAGTGGAAACGATTCTTAGGAAACAAATGCAGCATGGAGCTGCAGAGACGGGGTTTGGAGTAACTTTACTTTGAACTAAACTCTTTTCCATATGTGGTGTAAAGTTCCACCATGCTATTAGGAACAATTGAGTGATGCTTCGAGGCTGAACACTAATTTATTAACTGCAAAGTGTCTGGAATGAAAGTATTTGATTAAAATTGCAGCGGCTTTACGTCTTGTTTAGAAATGTTTGATTTTCACTAATGCATGGCCTTTGTGTTATTAGGAACAGCTCCCTTGTAAATGATCAGATACACTAATTACATTAGCAGTATCAGTGGAAGTGGTATTTTACGCAAGGACAGACGCATCTTGTGGGCAGCCTGAGCTTTTCCAAACGGGAACATGATAAATAATAGAGATTTTAATTAATCTGTGACAATAACTGTGATGTTTTGACCTTCAACTGTCGATTAAACAGGGTTTTATGAGAGGGATAGGACAGAGTAATGCTTAAGATCGTGGTCAACATGCAAGTCAACACAACTGCATTCAAAGAGTTTTGGTATTAAACCCAAATAAAGTAAGACAAATTGCAAAAGGCCAAAATGTGAAGATGAGGTCAAACTCCGAATGCACTCGATTCTGCCTGTTGTAATGTTTCTGTAAACCATGTCAGCCGCACACTTACTGTAAAACATCTGGAGCACATATTCTTCAGGGACTTTTTGTACATTTTATAAAGTCACTAGCAAAAGAGGTATTGATGATGTTTACTTAAGTTAAAATATAAAGTGGAAACAACCCATGTAAAGCACCCATTGCTTTAAATTGTAAAACGTAGCTGTTGGATTTTAAACACCGAACACAATTTACAAAATGTATGGTGTGTGGAGTTGGCAGGTTTGCATCCCTGTGTCTGTCCGGGTGTCCTCTGACACAGTCACGTCTCCTCCACCACTCCCAAAGACATGCAGACTGGAGTTAATTGGTTAATCGGAGTCTCTGAATTGTCCTTAGGTGGGAATGTATATGTGTGTTTGCCTGTGATACGTATATGTGACCTGTCCAGGCTGTACCCTGGCCCCGTCCAATGTCCCCCTCCAACCCAGGATAAGCCTTGTAGGTAATGGATGGATGGATATTGAACTGGCTAATTTAATGTTTGATAATAAGCTTTAGCTTCTGAAGTGAAGAGTTTGGACGCAGGATAAGACGGGGAAAAGTTGTTTTTTACTCCGAGTGACCTTCAGTTCATGTTTTGGATGCTTCTTTTACTCATTAAAAAGACAGAGTTGCTAGGTAACCATCAAACAAAGAGAGGTTCCTGTTGTTTTCGCAGTTTAACCCTGTCTGACACTGAGTATGTAAGAGAAGGAGGGAGGGGGAATGTGTGTGTGTGTCTTTATCTTAACTCGTCTTAACTTGTCTCTCTGCCTGCCTGTCTGTCTCTCTGTCTACTGGTATTTCTGTCTCTCATTTGTCTCATTCCCTTGTTATCTTGGCAGGATGAAATATATGAGAGCAACACACAACCACTCAGTGGATGTGAGTGAGTGACCATGTTTGTTTGTCTGAGACGACACTTGGGTGGGTCAGTTCACACTTGGCCTGACCCAGCCCGTTTCCTTGACAACTGGCCAATTAGGACTTCCAGGTGACCCCGACACCACAAGTTCCACTCTAATGAGACACACACACACACACACACACACACACACACACACACACACACACACACACACACACACACACACACACACAAACACACACGCAGTGTAGAGTCCCTTCAGTCCCAGCTTAAGCTTCACTGTGACACGTCACACACAGATTTACACTAGAAGAATTCATAATCCCTAACACACCCACATACACACTAAATATGTTTACCCGTGCATACACACATTAAAGGGAGGCGTCTTATGTGTTTTATCTGTTATTTTGTAACACCAGCTACTGGTGGTTTTAGGCTGCAATGCTATTTACCCCTGAAAGTGTTTTGTGGACTCAGACACTTCACCCACCCCTCCATCGAAATAGTGGTGAGTAGACAATGAGTGAATTTTCATTTTTCTGTGAACTATCCCTTTAACACCCAACACGGTTCCTGCGTCTGTCCGGGCAGCTCTCAGTGCTGCTGTCATTAATGCTGCTGGCTGCGCTGTGATGCTCTGTGAAGTGTGACGCCTGTTGTCAGGTTACATGTGTCCCAGGTAGCCCAGATTTTCCAGCTGTGTGTGTCTGTGTGTGAGTCTCTATGTGTAGAAAGTAATGCAGGCCCAGAGGTCAGCGAGGCACAAAATCATTACTTTGGGATAAATTATGCAGACAGGGTTTGCTGCTTAACTCTGCAAGTAGGACAAGGTAAGGCAGGAGAAAACTGTCACTGTCTTGAACCATAGACTTTAAAGCTGGACGCCTGTTGACTTCTTCCCACTATCCAGAAATGAAGCCAAAATATCCCAGATATGAACGCTGACATTTTGTGCATTTGGAGCCAGAGGGATGGAGCCATGGAATCGAGGTCTCACCAATACACACGCTCGACTCGTGAGTCACTTTCAGCTGTCAATCATGATGTCGCCCTGTTTTTAAAAATATGTGTTTAGCAAATAAACAAGTTAAACTGAACCTACTGAAAAAAAATAACATTTGAACAAACATCAGTGTGATCAGAACTAACGAAAGTAAATTTCAAGAGTACTCTGACTTTCAGTTTGGTCCAAGTCCAATCCACTACCATGGAGGAGGAAGGGTTTATGACCGTCATCACAGCCAGCCAGCAGGGGGCGATTGAGATGCTTTGGCTTCACTTTTACAGTCTATCGTTTAAAAGAGCAGTGACACTTTAGTTTGTTTATGTGCTTTACAACAAGAAAACGTAGACCCTGCTTTACTCCTGTTTAAAATCCAAATTCACGTAAATAAACCTTTTGCAGGATCTGAAAGGATTATTATTTTGGTTCTGCAGTTGTTGCTCTGTACGTTTGTTTTTGAAATGCTACTGTGGGGTTACAGACTGAATTAAAACCTGAAGCATGAAAACAAGGAGCATGGAGACGTGCAACAAACAAACAAAAAGAGGTCAAATCTTCTAAAAGACCGGATAAAGAAGGGATAACTGAGAAGGAAACCCAGGAACAAGAGTAATTCTGTCACAGAGCAGCGACAAGTTGTTTCACTAGCTGCTGGCACCTCATCCATAGATTCACACCTACATTTATTATTACAATGACGCCTTATATATTAAAGCAGCACACGATGAAATACTTGATCTACTTCTACCTGGATTTGTCTGTTTCTCGGCTCTTAACCAACGCAAACACTCGTAATAAGCTCACGAAGGCTTAAAATACATTCATGTAATAACATGAATATTTTCACAGCGCTTCGACACTGAGCTCATGTGTTTTAATCAACCCATCACGGAGAGTGGGCTTCATTTAATAAGCAATTGAAATTTGACTAGATTTTTTTTTGGAAAATATGTCTTACAAACACCCTCAGCTGGTGGTGAGACAGAACTGAGTCATCTAATAAAATCTGTCTGGAAAAAGACATAAATTAGACAAGTTTGTTTGGACGTCTTCTCATCTCCACATCTTTCTGTCAACACACACATGGGAATATAAAAGAAAAACTCTCAGTGCTCCTGATCTGTTACACCTCTAACTAGCACCTCTAACTAGCACAGTGCCCACTGTTACCTGGACTACGTGTGTTTCCTGCCACTTATTAACATGACTTTTCTCCTTCTCCACGAGCTTCGGTGAAAGCAAGACTGTTGTTGACGCGCACCACTTCTAGACAGCTCTTACAGGAAAGATGCTTTTCACATATTGGAGGTGCAGATAAAATACACCTCAGTCCACCAACATACATCGTCAAAATTAAACACACACACAGCTCTCCCCTCGTCACCAGTGACTTTTCATATCCATGGAGAGAGTGATTAACACCATGCAGCACCTCTCTAAAGGTCTCCATTAATGGGGGGGGGGAATCTATCACCACGATGGTCGCCACAGGAAGATTACTGCACCTTGCCACCAAACTTTTTTTTAAATCCACTTGATTTATGTGCATGTTTGTAAAGGACATTAATGGGCTTGTGATATTAAGCTGTCATATCTTCTTTTACACTGTGTCTGTTGGTGTGTTTATTCCTGCTAAGCCCTGTATGTATGGACATTATCATCCGTTGACAGTTTCCATGGAGTCACACGGTCCAAACTATCCTTGGTCCACTGATGCAATCGAACAAGAAGACAACATGAGGAGGGGAGGTAAACACATGGGAAAGGAGTGGGAAGAGAATTACCGACCCACACTCACACACACACACACACACACACACACACACACACACACACACACACACACACACCACTGACACTCCTGTTGAACTTCGCACTTTGCAGACAGGATTTAGTCGATTTCCGTGGGAGCACTTTGATGTCCTGTAGACATCAGAACTGCCCGCTATCTTAATATACACGCACGCACACACACACACACACACACACACACACAAACACACACACACACACACACACACACACACACACACACACACACACACACACACAAACACACATTAGTTGAGAAGAGTGAAAATAGACTAAGACAAACATATATTGTATATTTTCTTAATAACCATCTGCACTGATATTAAGTGCTATATTTATGCCTTGTAGGTGTCTCTAGGACAGAGTAACAGCTGCTGTAATAAAAGAGAGAATCATTTCACACACATTGTTTTTTCCAGGTGTTGAAAGTGCTAATATGCATTCGGACAGATGTATGGAGAGAAGAACAGGTGGAAGCAGGAGAAATCATATCATAAACTTGTTGGTCCACAGTGTTGATAAACTGCCCTTATTTTCTTTGCTTTGTGGTATAAGGGTTGCAAAAACCCCATGATAATATAAACGTCAATATACTTAAGATTTCACCAAGATTTGATTAGTAAAATATAAAGTCCTAATGTCTAAAGCAAAGTATTTGTCTTTATGTTACTATATTCCAAAATCATAACCCTGTGTATAAATGAGGGAATGTGTGGAAAACAAGTCTTTTAAAATCCTTCTCCTAAGTTTACATTACACGTCTTCTCACGAGTCTGTTATCACTCATATTATATTGGGGGTTTTTTGTACATCAAAAAAACATTGTTGAAATTTTGTTAACGTAAACTACCCCAGTCAGGGTGGAGCAACAGTGCAAAAGAGCTCAGTGTAAAGCAAGTGCTGCCGAGTGACTGGGAGGGCGAGAGAAAGACATAGAGGGGATGAAATAAACCAGAGACGAAGAGAGAGCGAGAGCGAGCGAAAGAGAGCGAGAGCACCCATCCTGAAGTGAGCACAGCAAACTTTCAAGAAGAAAGTCGCCCAGATGCCACGCGTGGGAGGCAACCCTTATTTATTCATTTCTGTTTATCTGGCTGTCAGTAATTTATTCTGAATGCACTGTTTAAAATACTCCTTCTCCCTCTGTCTCTCCATCTCTTCCCCAGAGATTGGAGGGGGGCTGCGACAGGGCTGCATACTCCCCTCTCCCATATTGTCTAACAAATATCTGAGAGGAAGGCAGAGAGCACAGTGGCTCTTGTTCTTTGTCGAGCGCTGAGCGGAGACAAAGAGGTGTGGCAGGATTTGTTGCTCAACGCTTGCACCTGCTTGACTGTCGGAGATTGGTTCCTTGCGCAGTGGTCGCAGCACGAGCAAAAGCAAACAGGTGCATGCACGGAAACAGATGTGCACACACACATGCAAGCACGCGCGCGCACACAAATTCGTGCAACCAGTGCTCTCACCACAGGTTTAATTTGCAAAGATTAAAGTCTGTAGAGTGCTCAATGTCAAACCAACACACAAACGCATGTGTATGCACACACACAGACACACACACGCACACGTAAAAACACCTGGGAGTGTGACTGCTTGGCAAAGTGTTGTTGTGGCCTGGAGCATACTACCTGCTGTTTTTGCATCTCTCTCTCTCTCTCTCATACAAACACACACACATGCACGCACGCACACAATGAATGAATGATGACACGACACAAAGCTTGATGAAATGATATGTGGGAGCCCCTTCAGAGCACAGGGCTCATCTGACACACACACACACACACACACACACACACACACAAATGAAATCTCATCATATTCAGATAGAGAAGAAAGGATTACCTGCGGCTGATTGCTGGATGAGAACATGTAGGAAGGGAATTGAATCCTCATTCAGATGATGGTGTGTGTGTGTGTGTGTGTGTGTGTGTGTGTGTGTGTGTGTGTGTGTGTGTGTGTGTGTATGTGTGTGTGTGCGTGTGTATGTGTTAGATTCAGCCCTTTCTTTGACCTCTCTGTGACTCATTTCCCATTAAACTCCAATGGAACATTTTTCCCATTTAATAATTCAATTTTTGGAAAGAAAGACAACAAATGTCACTTCTGGGCATTAGGGAGCCTATGTATTAGACATGCACATTATGAGATACCTCAAACGTTGGCAGTTAACATGACAAGTGTCCAGTTCAATCACACATTCTTGTATTTGACGTGTGTGTGCGAGCCGGCAACACTTACGATGTTCATGAGTGTGAGCAGGTACTTTTGGACGTGCTCCTTCCCGTGAAACTGGACCACTGAGTCGTCAACGCCCAGCAGCACCTCAATGTTGTAGGCCCTGTCCAGCGTCTGTCTGCGCATTCGCCCTGCTCTCGTGTGGTTGATACTCTGCTCCACGCCGCGGTACAGGGACTCCAGGTCCATCAGACCACCGAGGTCAGCACCTAGATGTGGAAAAACAAAAAGGTAAAGGGAGGAAAAACTAGAATTAGAATTTTTTATCAGGCAACCGTGACCTTTGACCACTTAAGTCTTACCAGTTAATGTTTGAATCAAAGTGATAACTGGCAGAAAATGTGAAGAAATCCCCTAAAGGCAGACTATCACCTTCAAAAGGCCAGGAACATGTTCTGTGAGGCCACCGTGACCTTTGACCCCCAACATCTAATCAGTTCTTCTTGGAGTCCAAGTGAATGTTTGTACCACATTTGAAGAAATTCCCTCAAGGTGTTGTTGAGATGTTGAGATCACAAGAATGAGAGGTACGTACAGACAGACCGGCTGACAACATGACACGTCCTAGAGGGAAGTTGTAGGACAGAGCTGAAACTGTCTGTACAGCTCCGTAAAGCTGAGGGGAGCAGCAGAGTCCGGTGATGCATCCCTGCAGGTTCATCACCACAGCAGGAGTTTCACAGTAGACATTTCATTTGTCCCATTCTTTGTTTAAAAAATGTTGATAATAGCCCCTTTGAATATTTCCTGGCATAAACCATGTTGTTGTGCAATGTCCTGTGTTGTTATTGTAACTTCACTGTGCTCCGAATTCTTGTTTTAATTCTTCATAAATGTTTGCAATGCTCAGCTGCCACTTGTCCGACGCCATTACTTGTTACATTTTTCACATATGCACGTGTACTCAACCGAGCACTCGCACGTTGATGTCTGTGCGTCTGTCTTCTGTTTACTTTCCGATGACACCAGTTGACAGAATCGAGCATGTGTGTCCCTCGTAACTGGTGGCAACGGTGCGGCTATCCTTCGCAGATCCTCTCCTAATCAACCAAATATTTCTGCTCCCATCTGAATAAAAGCAGCAGATGGTGCTTGCTAAACACATGGATTAAGACGGCTCCCTCACACAGGGGCTGCCCACCCTGCTCTTTTCTTGGCTTGCTACATGCTGGAAAAAAATGCAAATTACACGAAAAACTCAATTCGAGGTTATTCCATCGGAAAGTGTGCAACCCACAGCAGCCCTGATTTGTTCAGATCACTAATTACTTCTGTGGTTCTGCCTACACAGGTATGTCAGAGTGTGTGTGTTAAGTTGTTTGGACATTTTTGGACCACACGCTCCTAAATGAGGATGTTTTAAGTGCCCAGTCTTATCTAGTTTCCTTTTAAATCTTTAAAACCAGGCAAAGACTTGCAAGAAGCAATGATACAGAAGATAAATTGTCCCCGTCTTCAGAGCCAAGGCCATTCTTCCCTCATCATCCCTCTTCCTGCCTCTCTCATCCTCCTGGTATGTAGACACAGCATGGCCTCGCTTGTATGGAAGCCATGGAAGGCCAAGTCATGCAGTCTTGAACATGTGGTCTCTGTGGAATGCACAAAGCATTATACTTCCCGACTCCAGCCAAGGCCTCCCACAGCAGAGGATGATACACAACTCAGCTCACGGAGTGTGCGCGTGAACGAGTGTGTGCACGCAGGTGCTCGTGTGGACAAACATTTCCAATTGGGCCATAAATCACTGGTCCAACAGAAGCTTTAATTTAGCCGAGGCTCGGATGCTGAGCCGACTAACTGTAATGGATGTTTTTGACTGCAAAGCTAAGATGCTGAGTCGATTCAACACGTGGCACGAGGGGAGCGTCGGAGCTCCAGTGTTTTGACACGTACAGTTAGAGCAAGTGTTGAGTGGAGGGGAAAGAAACAAGATGCAAGAGGAAGATACAGGGAAGACAAGGGGAGGGAGGGAGAGAGAGAGTGATCTGCCACCTTGTCTCCCAATCAGCAAGGGGCATCCCGCGTTCCCACTCCCTCTTATGCAACGTTTCCTAGGCAACGGGCTCATGGGTAAAACAAGGACCGCATGGCTAATATTGGCTCCTGAGTCGCTAGCGGATTGAATCTGGAAGTCTGAATATCTGCCCACATTCCAGTGAGTGAACAGAATACCCACACAGAACGAGAGAGAAACAGGAGGTGGGGGGGCAAAGATAGAGACGGATATAGCGAAAGACAAGAGACCCTGAGAGGAGAATTTAAAGATTATTGCAGCACATACTTTTTGTTCCGTGGCAAAGCTCGTCTCTGTCACACAGACACAAACACACACACACTGAACATTTCGCCGTCTTGTTAGCAGAGGAAGCTGGATACGAGGCGGTGCACTTCACAACAACCCTTGGCACTTCCTAGTTATGGCTGCCTTTAACGAGCCTGATGTCATAACCACCCCATCTGCTTTCAAAGACAGGTCCAGATATTTTTACCTTTTGCTTATGTAATGTTGAGACAAAACAGGAAAAAAAACTGCGTTGTGCTGTGCGCTCTCGCAGTGTTGGAGAACTGGGGATAACTGTGGACACTGCATGGCACGGGGGCCTTAGCTGTATGCTAAGTAAAGGAACACGGTAGAGATAACTCAAAGTGACACAAGCCCTGTGGAAAAACAAGACGTAACTGTACCAATGGTTGGAAGGTGCTTGACCAGGTGGCGAGCCGCGACTGTCTAATCGTCTCCATTTCATCATTGCACCTCTGTCCTTGGTTAGTTTTTGCGAAAACGCTACTTTCAGCTCGCTTCAGCCGTTTCGGAGCAAAAGTTTTTTTTTTTTGCCAGAGAAAAACTTGGAGGAATAAGAGAGACGGAGGGAGGCAGCGAGGGAGGTGAGAGGTAGAGCTTGAGGGGTGTGATGGATGAGAGAGAGAGAGAGAGATGAGAGGAGACCAGAAGGACCTTGGGTGTTGTGAGTTCCGCTTCAAGCTCCTGCAGTGATGGAGAATATCTCTCCGTTGTAGAGCATCCGAGTCTGCGTGTGTCTGCGAGTGCAGAGGGCGACGCATCAGGGTGTGTTGTCGAGGAATAGCTTCCGTTAGCCTTTGTTACTAAAACTGTTATCGCTCTGAACCTACGGAAAGGGGATTGATCGTGACAGTGTTCCCTTTTTCTTTCTCCAACATCATTTACAGTCTCAAATCTCATCCTCCCACAGCTCTTACCTGCACACACGCACGCAGATACACACACACACACACACACACACACACACACACACACACACACACACACACACACACACACACACACACACACAACCCTTCAAGTCTCTTCCTACCTGCAGCTTTCCTTCTTCTTTTCAGGTCCTACCCACTTGTTCTCCATCCTCATTTACATTTTCTCACTCCCACCCATATACATACCTCTCCCCTCCACTGCCAGCATCACACGAAAACAAAAAAAAAACTGTATGCAGCCCTCCTCACACACACAGACACACACACACACACTCCTGCACTATGCTCAGGTGGGGTATAGAGCGCGGCCTTATTAGGAGACAAAGGTTCTTTGTCTTTCAACCTTTGCCAAATGTCAAGAATGTCTGGTTGCCAGCTGAATATTAGGAGGGGGGGGGGGGCACAACAACAGAGACAGAGAACACCTAATGATGATTTGGGTCAAGTCCACATCTTACTACAGAGCAGGGCGTTGGTTGAAGGTGACTGAGAGTCAGAGGTGGCACATCGCTCCGCGTACAGCAGCTCTACTGGGCGGTGACTGACCTCTGAAACATTTGGGGATGTTGCTTTCAGCTCCAAGTCGCTGGACCAGCCTTCCAGCTGATAAATATTGATATTTTCAAAAGTTAAATTAAAGTAAAATTCGAAACCCACCTACCTATTTTTATGTAGCTGTATTTAATTTTGTGGTTTTATTATTCATATGTTATTATCGTTATTATTATTAATTATTTTATTCTATTGGTTTCACAATTTTTTTGTGTTGATCATAATTATCTATTATCTTATAGTGAACATTATTGACCTTTTACTATTAGTATTGGTCTGTAAATTTTATTGTTTTTTAAATCCGTTTTGTCAATCACTCGTGAATTGAATATAAATAAACTTTGCCAGACTGTGGTAGAGGGATTGTGTGTGTGTGTGTGTGTGTGTGTGTGTGTGTGACTGAGCTAAACAGACTCAGTAAATCCATTAATTACAACTAGCATACCACACAAACACACAAGCACAAACACACGCGCACATTCACCCTCACACACACACACACGCACGCACACAATACAATGTTTTTACAAGCCTGGTTGGCTGCTCTTTTACGGCGACACCCGATCGACTTATAAAAGAAACAAAATACGCAGTAAACGAGCTCTTAAAGACGACGAAGGCAGTCAGCGGATGATTGCTGAGGTTGGTCGGGTCTGATTAGTTTTAAGGTGCCACTACATCCCAACAGAGCGTTTTGAGAAACTTCTGTAACTCTCTGAAACCGACAATCCAACAATCTCACCCACTCCACACTGTGACTGGTCAGCTGCGCAGAGGTAAAAAGGGGTCCATTCTCTTTTTCATTTGTTATATCAGTATTTCTGATGCAAACATGCAACACTATAGGAACTATCACGGAGAAACAAGTGTGCACTATTATTCACAGGCGGGCATCAGGACATCACTGTTTGTCACCCTAAGGCATTTCCTAGCCTTTACCCTACATTGTCTAAATGATGTACACAAGTCTTAGAAAATGAAGCTGTTGTTAACTTGTATAAATATGAATATAGATAAGACCCACATTTGGAGGCTTGGGTCAAAATTAGGGGAAAATATCTATTGAAAAAATACAAAAACAAAGAAACAAAATAAGATGTCTTAGATGACAAGATTCAGATTTCAGGAGTTAAGACGAACATGAATGGTGGTTTAGTATCAAATCTCCCACAGAAAGCACCGTGAGTAGAAAACCATCCTTGTGAGAAGAGCATTTCTGTTCAGTGTGCACGAGTGTGGTTCCACAAGCAGGGGGCCACAAGCAGGGGGCCCCGCTGAGAGTCTGCAGCTTCACTCAGTAAATCAATCGATGAGACTTTGGAGGCGGGGCCAGTGGTTGACATCGCTGCTCTTTTGATTAGTCACTGTCAACACCCACAATTTGGACTGATTGTGATTGTGGATATCCATAATAAGATTTGAAAATGTAATGCTCTGTTCTGCGCACTTGTATCACATGCACGTGCATGATTTTTAGAAATGCCACAGCTTTGATTAGATATTTGCTGTAACAATTTCCGAGAGGCGAGAAATTTCAGTTCTTAAAGTGAAAAAGTTGCCTATTACAAAACAGTAATATAAGCAAAACAAGTTACAATACATTTATTAATATTAGAGAATTAGCTGCGGCTGCCTACACACGCAGTCATCCCTCAGGAGTGATTAAAATCTTTAGCGTTATTTATTGTGTATTTTGCTCATGATTTATGTTGGGAGGAGGTGAACTCATTAGTGCTTACCTGAGATCAAGGCTGTCAGTCCACAGGGAGGCACAGTTATATACACACGTGAACTAATTTACCTACGTCTTGGTCATATAGCTCGCAGGGGCTATGGACATTTTGTCTCGCCGGTGACAGCTTTATGGGTTGTCAAGGTGATGAGTGGCTCAGACAGCGAAATGTTAACGCTGCTGTTAGCATCTGGGCGGGTAGCAACATGCCACGCTGTCCCACACGATGTCTCCGTACTGAATGCTCATTATTTCTCTGCTGCCATATGACAGCTGTAAAGGCTACAGAGTGTGGAACACATAGTGAACTATGCCTCCCATAATCATACTGCCGTTAATTATTTAGGTTGGCAGCAATCTAATTTTACATGGACAGCTCCCTGAAGACCACAATAATTATTCATACATCAAGCACTGAACTTTGCCCATTTATTAATAACCGCTTTAGGTTAGGGCTGTTTATTTTTGGCAGAAGTTTCCATAATGCTGATGAGATGTTTTGGGTGGGCGAGCCTCGGCGGCGAGTTCGTCCAAATGTCTATAATATTTAGGCCGATGCATTTTATCTCTATATCTGTGCTCCCTGAAGTGGAGGAGAGGACCATTTTTTTATACTACATGATATTACACCTGGGTGGATTTCTGGTGGTTCCAGAGACAAGGCAACCTTTAGCTCTCAGCGCTTACATAACTGTCTGTCTGTCAGAGACGCACGGTGCTGACGGCTGCTGCGGTGCTGGGGTGCACGCCGATTCCCTCCCCCCCCTCCCCCGTGTCCTGCCACTCACCACGGTTTCATTAGCCGGGCTGAGCCTTTTCGGTATAAAGTCAATATAACGAGTGCAGAGTTATCTCCACATTTATAATGCAAATTCACACTCGTGGCCGCACGTGTTGTCACAGATGAGCCCAAATGAAGTGGTGTTATTTCTCACAAGCTGCAAGAAGCCGAGCAAACGCCTCTTGAAATATCAATAATTACAGCAAGAAGGACAGCCCATGTAAACACATCTCAAAACAAGGTAATCTAATCACCGCCGTCCACAGAGGCAATATTGTAAGCAAAGATCAATCATGTCCCCAAACTCTCCGTCTCTCTGTGGTTGGATCTGGAGAGCTCGATGTAAACTGGAGAGCCTTAGTGTCCAATAAGACAGCAAAGCCAGGCTGATATAGGGCTTACTGCAGGTCTCATCCAGTCTGAGGCTGACCTGTCTGAGAGCCCGTCCGTCTGTCCTTCCCTGCGTCCGTCTGTATTAGCCCCAGAGAGCCAGACATTTATCAAAGTCTCTTGTGAAATCCACAAAAAGTTGGAAAACATCTCCAGCCATGACAGGGCAGCAAATGTAAACACATGACATCACCGGAATGCAGACATCAAGTCTCATCAAGCTCCACTGCACGTATGTTTAATGTAAGAAAACTTCAGTGATATATCAGTTTTACTGGGAAACAGTGTGTGCACGAAGAGGAAGATGAAGAGAGCGAGGCTGACAGCCAGGTCCAGCTTCTGGAGAACCTATAAAACTCAGCCTCCTGTTTAGCTGAAAGGTTTGTGGCTCTCTCTCCCTCTCGCTCACCAACCCTGCAACAACCCCTCTTCATCAGTCTCTATCTCTGTCACCTAATTCTCTCCCTCGATATATCAACTCCGTCCCCCAAAAATGATGTTCACTATACAGCTCATTTACATTATATATTGCGAGAGATAATTCTGCCTGGATTATGTTTTCATCAGCATAAAGAGGAAATGTTTATATTGAACGTACCAGCAAAACATTCACTGTCATCACATTTCTTTTTCTGACAATATTTGCTCTGTAAATAAAGCAGGGTGGATGTTTTTATGGCTATGATTGTGCGAGTCAAAAAGTTGTGGCTTTGCAAACACACAGTTACACTCATGCAAATGCTGTATGTACAGTGAGTATGTATATATAAGGTGAGTTATGAGGGGGGAGGCCGTCCCCTTTCAACACAAATGACCCATAAAATACCCCCTTAAAGGTTCAGTGTGTGAGATCTATGTGGAGGGGATCTTTTGGCAGAAATTGAATATATAAATAATCCTAGTGATGTTTTCACTGGTGTGTTTCATGTAAATTGTACTATTTTTTATTTCTTTACCATAGAATGGCACCTTTATATTTAAATACTTTATATTTACATCAGGAGTAGGTGCTCTCTATGGAGGCCGCCATGTTTTTTACAGTAGCCCAAACTGGACAAACTAAACACCTTTTGAGTTTTAATGACAACTGAAGGTTTCCACAGGTTCTCTATCATGTTTGGAAGGGGAGGGTGAGGTGAGGGGTATTTAGCTGCAACATGCAACTTCATCCCTAGATGTCACTAAATCCTACACACTGAACCTGTCAGTTCTGCCACGCTCTCTTAGCTTCACCCCCAATCCTCTATGAGAGAGGGTTGTGTGTGCAGATACAGAATTTGTTCTTTGCCCCCCCCCCCCTCCCCCTCCCTCCCCTCACCATCACAACAAACCCACTGACTCTCTCGCACAGAGATCCACCATTAGCAGCCCCAGGAGAAATCCTACCCACGTCGGTGGGCTGTGGCCATCCATAAAGATTTTACTGTCTTCAGCAGATATAGACAAGAAAAATATTGATTATAACTTTCATGATGAGTTCAATAGCATTTGGCTGAATGTTGAATTCAGGATGGACACGTGCCCTCTGGGTTCAAACTAATCCCAACATCAACTGCGTCCAAATTATATTTGACAAAGCAGAATTGATTCTGAAAAGCAGAGTTTTCTACTCCCAGGCTTGTTTTTATCTTCTGTTTCTGCTTCTATCATTTCATTCGTCTGCTCATTCCCTCGGCCCTCTAGCATTGTCATTGCACTAACTGGCACATCAGACTGCGACTTAGTACTGATTGGCTGTGAGATATTTTCACTAGTCCTTAACTGAGATCTTTCCATGTATTGAGAACTTGACTTAAGGGCATTATGAAATCAACTAATATGAAATCTCTTGTTTCTGCTGCTCGTTTCTTCTGTCCTTCCTGCTGTTATCCTCATTTCTCCTTCCATCCTTCCCCCACGCCCCCCAGGCAATGTCCTGTCCTGTCCTGTCCTGGTTGTGAGGTGCTCAAAGAGCAGTCGGCACCAGCCATCTGAGACGTCCAGCTCCACAGTTATTATGACAGGCCAACCAGCCAAACATCAGTCAACCTGGGCTCTGTGGGGATGGAGGGAGTGGGGGAGGAGAGGGGAAAGAAAGTGAAGACGAAGAAACATGATGGGAACAAAATAAAAAAACAGCAATGAGGTGAGAGAGGGGAGAGATAATAATGGGAAGGTGAAATAGGGAACTGGGCTCATGCTTCAAATTTTCAGAGAAGCCCTTTGACTCTACTTTGAAAGATAAAACCACTGAGTAATTTTACTTAGAAATGTTTTTCTTTCTTACCTTTCACATTTTACACATATAACTTTCTACTATAAATTTCCACTGTGCGAAATGGCATTGAGATATGGCAGTTGAGGGAAGGTAGGTCAAGACAAGATCCCAAAGACCAAGAAAACTTTGATATTAAACTTCACATCTGCTGTGATGGTGCACTGTTTAGTGACAATGCACAAACCAGGAGTATATAGAAGAGTCCTCGGGTGGAATTTACCTGTGACCTTATCCCAAAGGTAAACATCTGAACTATAAGCAACATCTGGATAAGAAAGAGTCACTCCGTGGACCAATAAAGTTGAAATTAATCTTTGAAGTTTAAAAAAAGCTGATCCTTTCTTCTCAAAACCTGTGTTTGGAGAAAAACAGACCAGCATTTCGCAGTAAAATATATCAACCAACTGCTGCTCTGAAGGTTGAGTTCAGCCAGTGGCAAAATAAACATTGCACAGATAGAAAGAAGAATAGAATAAACCAAATATCAGTATTCTGGGTGCAAATGTCCTGCAGATATGTCTATCTATATATATATATATATATATATATATATATATATAATTTGTTACAAACAATAAAGAAACCCATAATACTCTTATTAGACTTTAACAATGACAGTTTTATGAGGTGTCATAGTTCCTATTAGTTGCATCAATGTATGACAAAGTGTCTGTGTGAGCACAGCGCTCAGCTTCCACTCTCTGCAGGCATGGTGGATGTGTCAGGCCAATTTTAGCTTCCACGATGACATCGAGTCGAGAGGCATGGCTGCTAATATGAGTGCTCTTGCAGACCGTCCACTGCTCGTCAACAAAGAAGACGCAAGAACAGTATTATGGTTTTATTTAGCTTAAAAAGCCTATGGACACCACAAAGCGCGGCGTCTGTAGGTGTTTGATACTTACTCTGACCGAGGGAGCAAACAAGTCCAACTTGGCAAAGCATGAGGCCGACAGAGGCGGGTTAATGAAAGTGACAGGCAGCATATCATGTCTGTGTCAACAAAAATAATTCAGACAAGTCTGATGTAATTTAGGACACATCAACTTTTTGTCATCACAATTAGCAAACATGCAATGTTTCGTTAACTTTAACATCATCTGCATGAATGCGAAAAAACAGGTGTTCAAATACCCACTCGTGTTAGTAATGGTAACTAGATTTAAGCATTTGATGTGTTTGCCTCAGGGCTGATCGTGACCTCTTTTTTAATGTCAAAAACCAACATAATATGAGATTTGACCCACGATTTACGAGAACAACTTGCATTTTTTACTTTACACCTCAACTTGAGGGTTTGCAAGAGCTTTCTAAAACAGGCGACTGCAAACCAAACAGACTGTTAACACCCTATAAACAGGATTCAGGTCACGCTAAAATATACTTGGTTAAAGTGCAAATGGCTGTGCCTGGGTGTTAATGCCTCTGCCAACTGCAGAACTGCAGTGAAACAGTGAAAGTGTCAAACAAGTTGTGTCAACAGTCGAGTCAAATGCATTTGGTTCCTTTAATCGAGGTGCGACAGTCATGCCTCCTCTTTGAGTTACTCTTCCTGCAACCCTCTCTCATTCTTCTGTTTTTTCATTTATTGTTAGTTTACATGTTCTCTGAAGAGACGGATGAAAATGTCATGTAAACACCTGGATGATTTATTGACAGCCACAGGTGCACCAGGCAACACTTGTCCCATAGGCAAAGCCGGAGGAAACAGCGACATGATGCCCCCAACATGTGTCTGAATGGCCTCCAAAAATAACAAATAACCACCCGGGTTAAAGGTGTGTCAGTCTGTAAACCCACTGAAAGAAGACCATCCCAAGTATCCTTCACTTTTCACTTTCCTCTCCTGCTCCCTTCATTTGATCCGTTATTCATTAAATGCACCTTTTGAAAGGGTAGATGTGGAGTGAGCGGGGGTGAGAGGAAGAGAAAGTTAATGTAAAGGTGTGATACAATATGTATGCAAATATTCTCTCCAAGAAACTCGCCAGTAGAGCAAAGCACGGACGCCACAGGGCACCAGGATGAGGATTTATCATCCAATATCACCTCATCATGGATGGTAATAATAAACACATAAGCTCGGCTGTAACACAGTTATACAACATCTCTAACTCAGCAGCCTAAACTGATGAGTAAATCAGCAGATTACACTGGAATGACTTAAAGAATCAAGGCATGGAGTAATTGAATACACTAAAAGCTTGGACACAGTGTGGTGAATAAAAATAAAAGTGTTTTTGGCATTTAAAAAACGGGCTTGCTCTCACACCAAGAAATGTTGTTGCCTAGTCGGCACACAAGCGCACAGACGGAGTTCTTTTCAATTGCTCAGTGCTCGAGCCAGACGGCAGAGAATTAATAAGGCACTACAGTGTATCGGTGTTACTAACTTGGCGGCGTTTCATAACAAAGTCGTTCAGAGCAGTTATCAATTAGAAACAATTAAAAGAGCCATTCATCATTCTTACAAAGCCGCCTCTGTACAGGGAGCAGCACTGACAGAGAGGCTGATAAAATGTAATTCAAAACCACAATCAGCTAAAGAGACTTTCAGAGACTATGTCGAGATCGTACGCCTCAGAGTCGCTCTGCTGCGCGCGTCTATCAAACAAACACAAGGCCACTGATGCCGTATCTGTGCACAAAAAGTGACCCCAGGGGTGACAAACGGGAGAGGAACTTCAAAACACGCACAAACAAGTCCATCCTTTACGGCCATGTGCTGGTCTATTTGTGTGCGTTCTTATGACTGACATTACAGTTTCCTTCTTTCCTGGAAAGCCCAGGCTTCCCATACGCGCAGTCTAGATTATCACTGCGTTATTGATAACCAGTGCAGATAGGATCTTAATGCAAATATGCACTAGGGGACAGAAAGGCCTACCCTGTACAAAGTGTATCTCTGCACATCCAACTTCTCCTATCTCCGTCCCCCAGGGTGAGGCTACAGCCCCCCCCCACCCCACCCAACCCTGCCCCCAGGCATATGGTTAATCAATGCATCCTCTTCCGTACGAATGTAACTCTATACTCGAGCAGGGAGGATAGGGGAGCTACCAGCTCGGCCTCCCCCCAGTCTCTCCATCCCTAATGAAGCTCCCAGGTAAACAAATCACTACACACAGGCAGATGGCCAATAAGGGAACAAACACTGGGGATTTTTGATGGGATCGAGACAAAGTTTTTAAACTAGTGGCTAATGACAATTCTTCTCTTTCAGCATCTATTTATCAGCATTAGCTCAAAAAACGCTCAATGTGTCATTATTTCCGTGTCTCCTTTTTTGTGTACATGTTTGCAATATGAACAAGGATGTGGTTGAATTTTTCTGACCTGGACTAAAGTGGGTGGAATTTGTAATCTGCATTGATGAGCGCTTCACAAACAACTATGTATAAGCCCCCTGTTCAAACCTGGTATTAACGTCCGTCCTGAGAGATCCGATCACAAGTGGTCCGCTCTGAGTTCAGGTCTGAACGCAGCTGGATGCGTCCTCAATGCGTCCTGAGATCTGATCACTCTGACCACATTCGGAGGTTGGTAAAACCTTTCATCATAGCATTTGGTTTTCACAGGCTCAAGTGATCCAATTCTATTTTGTCCAATCAGAAGTGGCCACAGGAGACACATTCAGGAGGTATTTTAATACCAGGTGTGGACAGGGCCTTAGATGACAGGGAACAAAGAAAAACACATATACAAGATGTGGAAGTTTATCTCAAACTTCTGCTTCCCAGGGTTTTAACAGGCAGGTTTTCAGAGACAATGTCAGGCTGCACATGGCAGTTGAGGCCCTTCCCAGGCTTGGACAGTCATGAAAGTCTCCCTGCTCAATCATTACTACAAAAGTGCGGTTCAATATAATCTAGTTCTCTGATAAGAGGTCACAGAAAAACACAGAAACTTCAGGAGAGTTAAGTGAGGTTAAACGAAGTTCTTGCTGCTGCTGTCCTCACCATAGCAACAGTCCCTGAGGCCTGTGTGTGTAATAGTGTTTAGAGCATCGGCTGTATATTAAGATGGATGACATGACAGCTCCAAAAAAGTCTAAGTGTTTAGATCCCTCCCGGTGGCTGGCTGCAGTATAGGTCATCTTTTGTCTCATTTCAGGTATAGCTTCCAAAACAGGGGGAAGCGTCGTGATTGACTGCTGAGACTGACTCGTGATTGGTTCCAGGTCCATCCCCTGGCTCTGGCTCCGAATGGTAGCATTCATATGCAGGATCTTCTGGCTTAATAATTGGATAGTGGGAGGAAGTGAAGACGTGTCGTCCATCTTCATATAAAGTCCATCGCTTAGAGCTATTCGCCAAACCAAACATATGTAGAAAAAAAACGAGTGCATGTAGTTTGTTTTGTCAGAGTGATGCCATGCAGCTGTTATAATGTGTTAAAAGAAAAAGCTAATTTCAAGTGGGAAAAACACTACTTAGTAACCATAGCGTAACATGACGCATGAATCAATGAGATAAATGTCTGGTCGATGTCTTATTGGCATTCACCACGATACAGATCTTGATATACAGTCTGTTAATAAACACTTCACCCTCCCCTTGCACCACTCAGTATATTCCAGTGTATTCATTGTTTTTATGGTTTTGTCAAAATGAAAAATGAGCGAGTGCTTTATGTTTGGATGAAACTCATATTCAAACTAATCCCATCCACAGCAATTATCTGGTCTGTGTTATAGGATTCATTGATTATCAGTTATCACCCTAAAGTCAATCGCTCAATCAGAACATGGCGTTATCTGAGGTCAACCATTGCCAGCCTCCAGTGTCTTTCTCCTCCAGTTACACTTAATAAAAAGAGGTTGTTATAAAGGAATGGTTTCCCTGCTATCCCTATCCCAGGAGCTGGCAGGAAGACTTGTCTCATTGTCCTCGCTCTGCAGAGCAAGTAATACCCACTAATCCTACACACAGGAAGAGGCTGAGGGGATGAGAGAGCGAAGAGAGATGGAAAGAAAAAGAGGGGGGAAGAGCTAATGTCATTATTTACATTTTATGCTCAGTCCTATCTTCAGCCAGTCACAGCTTCACCCTTACACACCAACATGTTCATCTGTGTGTGTGTGTGTGTGCTGTCACCAGAGCAGGCACAGTGTGGAGGACTAGATACAGACCAAAATGTTGCAATCGCCAACAGCGCTCATTTAGTGGGGTTCGGACACACGCACACAAACACACATGAGCTCCCACGCCCATCCAGTTTGATGTAATGAGATATCTACTGTTTCCCAATTGAGCCTCTTCATCCCCCACAGAACCGCTGACAGAAAGGAAAGGAAAGTGAAGGAAAGGAAATGGAAAAGGAAAAGAAAGCGAGGGGAAGGAAAAGTGAATGAAATGGAACAAAAGGAAAAGAAAGGAACTAAGGGACAAGGAGCAGAACAAAATTCCTATGTTTCTGTCTTCCTCCCCTTCTCTGTTTAAGGGAGTAATATATCTCCATCTCTGTCTATCCTGTTGTAATAGAGTAGGTCTCACTACACTGCCTGAGGAAATTGCCTTATGGTCCCTATGACCCTCGTCTATATGTAGCGCCACACACACACTCTCTGTCTCTCTCTCTCCCATGGTGGTGGCCCCAGTGACACTGCTTAAATATTAATGACCTGATTCTCTCTCATTAATAATAGCTGCAGCGCTGATTACTGTGCGTATTGATGTGTGCACGTGTGCATGTGTGTACACATATGGATGGAGTATTTGTTCCGCCTGTCAGTGGCATATTACCCTCCGAAAGGATTACTGCTATTGCATTACTAAGGTAAATTAAATAAAATGGAATTACACAACAGCGAGGATGTTAAAGGTTAATATATGGTGATAAATCCATTGTCGGTTCGTGTCAGCGTGTGTGTTTACACACATGCAAACACACAGACTTACAAATATACAGACAAATGCACACAGACGGACATTCGCTCAGTTAAGCCATGCATGAGGCGTGTGAGATGCAGCTGGCTTAAGCTAGTTTAGAACTAAACACCACACACACATACACACACACACACACACACACACACACACACACACACACACACACACACACACACACACACACACACAAACGCAGACAAAAGGCATGAGTAGACTTCAGTATCCATTGGGTTGTAATGGAGAACTTTGCCTTCCCCTGCTAAGAATAGCCGTAGTGTAGCAAGCCATGAAAGAGGAGTGAAAGGAGTCAGTGGGTAGAAAGACGAGTGTGATTTGATGAGCTGTGTCCTTTAGTAAAGATGAGTCAGCGAGTTATAGTAGCACACACATGGGGACGAGAAAGCAAAACAAGGTGTTCACTGGCGGACAAAAATGTGCTTTGATTAATTTATGTACCGTATTTCTATTTAGTTTTTGTGGAAAGAATATTGTACTTGTTATATACTTGATGATCCTGTCGTCATTATACCAGCTGCTCCTCCTGTTTGGCATGTGTGGACTCATGTCTGTTTTGTTTGTTCATATGTCAGTGTGGGTGCTCTGGTTTGTGTGTGTATTTCTGTGGCCAACTACAACCCCACAAAAGTCCCATTTCCCTGATGAATTACATGAAACTACATTTAGACAGGGAGGGAGAGAGAAGTCGTGAAAGAAAAGAGTAGAGGGCGAGAAAGAAAGAGAAGGTAATCATTGCTTCTTAAGATTGTAATGCAGTTACAGGACGGTGGAATCTGCTTAGCAGTGTACCACAATGTCTACCACTCGCTCCCACATAGAAACACACAAAACTGCTCCTGCCAGCCATGCAACACACTAGAGGTTTTCTGATACCGATAACATTGAAAAATGGCCTCTAATACTGCCTAAAATGCCGGATCGGGCAACGGCGAGGACGCAAAGCTATGTAGCGGTCTCATATCACGTCTTTCTTTTTACCTAGATGAAAATGTGATTTTGAAATCACTTCTTTCTTTGCCACTCTACTGCCACCGGTGCTGTTTTCGGAGCGGCGGTTGTATCATTCGCCAGAACCGGTGGCATCATGAGTGTTATCGCTGCTTGCTAAGGTGCTATAGTGTTACTGGAGAATCTTACTGATGCTTTGCACTAACTATATGCACAAAAGGACACAGGATACACGTCCAAGTATATTTTGACCCCAAAACAGCGACACTATAGTCAAAAGCCTAGTTTCAAGGGGTTTCGTGCATCCCTGGATTTATTTGTGTTCTTTATCAGTCATGGCTGTCAAACTGGAAAACAAAAGTTTTTCAAAGGTATTGGTAGATACGCAGAGTCCATTTACTGCAATCGGTATCAGGAAAGGAAAAATGGTATCGAAAAACATCTCTCTACAACATACACTTCATAATCCTGCTCGTCAGGTCGCCGTTTTCTTATTCTCCCACCTGACTGACAACCTCATCCCCACTCACCCCTCCTCCACCCCTCAGGCAGAGGTGCAATTCAGACTTCAGTGTCCAACCACCCACCCACGGCAGGTCTCTCTGGTCCTGGCTGTCGCTGCTCGCATTGTCTGGCTGTCGCTGATGGAAATCATCTTGTTAGTGCTGTGCTAATGTCTGCTCTGGATTCCTGGGACACTCTGGCTGCCACTATTTTAATTGGCTGACTCTATTAATATTGCATTCGTTTAAATACAGCACATCACCTTTCCCTTCGCTGAGTCTGACCCTGTTGCTGGCTGCTCGCTATGTCGGACTGGGAATATAGATAGAGGGAAATTATTCTCACTTTGACATATTGCTTTGGATTGTTTTTTTTTGTTTTTTGGTGAAGGTATGCTTGTCAACAGTTATAGTGAAATTAATTTATTTAATTTTATTGACTTTTGAATTTGAAGATTAAAAGGTCAGCAGTAGAGAAGATTTTGAAAGGAACACATTCATATATTTATGGAAGTAGGGAAGTAAGTTTTAGGAAATCATGTGGCCCCTTGTGGTGGGGATGGAAGTGGTGATGATGTAAGAGGAAACAATTTAAACAGCCAACGAGACACGAGCCTGATGACTCACGGACAGAAAGGGAAGAATCAAACTTAGATGGGGATACATTGAGTTTGTTGGGTTCACTCTGCTCAGAGTGTGCGTGCGCTCGCTATAAAAATGCAGGTGAGCTTGGTGCTCCCTCTGCCACACTCTCTCTCTCTCTCTTACACACACGCACACGCACACACACACCTGTCAGCCCTAGGGCTACCTCCAGGACAGAATGGATGATGGAGTTATGGGAGAAAAAGGAAAACACAAGGAGTGGAATAAGTTAGGGTGATATAAAAAGAAAAGAGGCAGAGAAATGAAGAGATACAACAAATTCATTCATATCAAGGAAATGTATTCGGAACCTAATTTAGCGGTGAGGCTATCATGCAATGAATCATAAGGCCATTACTAACCATTATTTTGTCAGTTGTATAGATATATAAGCACTTGATATAAGCACTTGCCAGAGGTAATGATTTAGTAGAGTTGTTGGTTGATTCAGGTCCAAATTTGAACATTTTCTGTGGTAAATAAGCATGGTGACTGCCCTCTACTGGTTAAAACCCAGCTATTTCAGTTGAATTTTGCTATTGGCTGATAACGAGGCAGCGTTTGTCACCAACCAGCCAGTCATCGATATAAACCAATGTCTCCAACTGTGCAGATTGTGGAAGAGGACTAATATCGAAAAGTGTAGTGAGCAGGTCATTTCATTGCTTTAGAACTTATCAAACGTACGCTAACATTAGCCTTTTAATTAACGTTACATTACCACTCAGAGACTTCCTCAGCTACGAGAGCTCCGGCTTCGGGTGTAACCGGAGCCAACAGCTCCTGTGGCTCAGGACCACCATGGTCCTCCAACACACTGATGCCCACTTCAGGGGATTTTAGAGAGGAAAGGTCATCCACGTGTAAAGAGCCCCTTGTAGCAGAGGGACCATGCGATTCTATGTCGCTCTCCATTATTTTTATGGCCTAAGGACGTCTCTGACAGTGATGCTGACATCCGGACGCACCTCCTTCACCCTCCTCACATCCAGCAGCACCTCTCTCGACCCCTCAGTCCCCACCCCCTTTTTAGCATTTTTCACAATCATGCAGTGGAGTAGAGCTTAGATCTGGGGGTGGAGTTACACTTTAAGCTCTTGGTAACAAAGACTTTGTGAAAATAGCTCTTGCTCCATTGCGATGAAACCATGGTAGATCGCAAGAGATCCTATTTAAGGAATCCCACTCAGCTCGACTTAGGAACAGGAGATGGAATTATTTTCCCAGTACAAAAGCTCCACAGATTTGAATTTTATCTTCAAACATTGCGTTTTTGCAAAAAACATTTTTACTGCACATTTTTCAACTACCCACGTTTTTCCTTTCTTTCATAGCATTTACAAGCTTATGCATCTTTCTGTGAAACCCCATCCTCGTGTGAGCTAATATGAGATTAGAGGCGAGAGACAGAAATCATTTTACTGAAATGTAAATCACATGATTGAGTGTTTATTCAACCACTCTGCCTGTATTTAGTGTTGTATTATTCTCTGTATGTTAGCACAGCACTGTACCTCACGTGCTGTATGGCTGGATACACTCGCTGAATCCTTATTTAGCTGTTTGGCGGCACCATAAACAGTGTGAGCCCCTAAACCTGCCAGTTTGACACAGTTAGGCACACGGCACCAAGAAAGCAAACACAGTTGTTATGAGCTTCAATCGTTAGGGGAGCGCGAGGTAAGTAAAGAGCTTCAACAAAGTTAAAGTTATCAATCTGAAAACCCTTTCTGCCTGCGCTGAAAAGTTCAGTATGTGGAAAAAGCTCTGAAGTTTGCACATTATTTGAGGTTTGTAATAGATGACAGAGTGATGATAGACTGACTTGACAACGCACTAGACTTTTTTGGCAGCCCTGAAGGTGAAAATTGGTGTCAGGGGGAATGTAAGCACAGGTAAGATAGTGATGCGAGCCGGAGTTTGTCCGCGCACACGTGTCATGTGTCATAGTTGCTCCTACGGCCTTTAGCGCCCATTCATCTGTCATCCATCGTCTCAGCTCGGCTCTGCTGCCATCTCAATCGGCCTGACATGATACTCCACATGCACATCACACACCTTCGCTGTCTCTCTTCTTCTCTCTCAGACACACACATCCACACAGTACACGGTGTCACCAGCAGAGTGTGAGTGGAGCAGAGACACTCGCACTGTGTCCCAACAGTGTTCCCTGATTAACGAGATGGTTTGTTCTCTTCCTCAGGCCTGGACCAATCAGGCACGGGGACACAAATCTCTCCCCGCTGGTGATGCTGAAGGCCACCGGCCACTATTTATTGGCAATCTCAGCCCTAACTACCCAGACAGAGAGGGAAACACGCTTGCCACAGGCGGACACCGCCACCATGTCTGTCTCTGCGTGTGTTTTTCATGTGCTGTAAATTTTTCTAGGGGAAATAAATATGCCTGCTAGTATCATGAAATAACATTTTGCGGGTGCATCAAACAAATACACAGCGAGATACAATGAGGGATCTCCCCATTTTTAGACCGTGTGGGTTTGTCGAAGGCGCATTCAAACCACAAACCCATCAAAGCTGTGATTAAAAAAGATTATAACATGAACTAAAAAAAATTATGTCTTCTTATATCTTAACAGAATAACTGCTTCTTCCTTTTTTTTATTTTTACCTCTCTGGACTTAATTAGCAGGATTTAGTCGGCTCGGTGCTGTAGCAGCTCAGCTAAATTCAAGTTAGTAATTGCCGTGTTTATCTGCTTTCAAAGTAAAAATAACCCACACAGAGAGGTTGTGACAGTGTGGCTGCTTCCAGCAAAGCAATAGCCCTGTTTTGTTCGTTGAAATCTGAAAACAGCTCCTCGTGGCTGGTTCTATTTAGTTTTTCCTGAAAGGCCTTGATGACAGCTTTGTTGGTGAAACGTTTAACAGGGTTCCCAGTGATTATATTAAGAAGATTTCAATTATTTACAGTGTCTGTCTTTTTAACTAGTGTGAGTTTAACGAGAAGCCTCCACGTTTGTCTCTTCCAATCTAACCTCTGCTCATTCTTTACTCATCTTCCCATCTCTATCTTCTGTTCTGTTTATCTGTCTGATATTAGAAACCTTCGATACCTCTGAGTATTAAGGCTTCATGCATCCTTTAAATCCACAAGAGGGCAGCGCAGAATTGAGAATTTCTGATGACAATAAACATGGCAACGGTGGAGGAGGTTGTGATAATGCACCTGGTAACATCAAATAGATGTTTTTAGTTTGGTACCAACTTTTAAAAGCTGCGTCTCAATTCAGGGGCTGCATCCTTTGGAGGACGAGTTCTACGCAGGCCAAAATGATTGCCTCCTTTGTGGGCCAGCAAAACTGCGAAGACCAAACTGAAATGAGACAGTCTTGTCTACAGATGCTTTCCGTGGTCGGCGTCATGAGGTCTTCCCTCATGAGGCTTTTATTGTTGTTGCCAAACAATAGAACTGAAGTTGGACAGGAGAATGTGTAACATTAGCTGTTCAGCTCATTTGAAGCATGATACTCAAACATAGGACGTCTTGTCACTTGCCAGCGCCATTACCTCTTTGACAGTTCACGAGTGAAGCACAGGAAGGAAGGATCTCCCCGTTTGAGCATTTGTTTCTCGGGGATGGAAGGATGCATTTGTCAGAGCCTTCGTTCTTTCGTTCAGAAGACCAAAACAACTACGGACAAAATTGAGGCTCCAACTACGTGGGAAACGTATTAGTTTCGTATACGCCTACGTATCTAGTGTTGAGCATAAATTAGCCTTCATTGGTTATCTCCACAGAAGACAAACAGCATACGTAAGGCAGAGATGACACATCTGACACACACCTTATACTTAGGTCCCTAAGTCCTAATGCCCATTCGTCCTGCTTCACATCACTAAACTAGGAGATGAATTATGACCTACAAATGGTGTTTGGTGAGAGAGAGCAGCATCTACACACACTTGATATCAAATGCGGAGATCAAGTGGGAGGAATTATGGAAGAATTCCGGCCTGAACTTGGCTTCATCCTCATGACTCAAGTGTACGTGAGTCATTCTTCAGTAAGAAGGAAACCTGGCTACGAATCATTATGGCAGGGAGGCCAGAGGGGATTCAGGAGCAGGAAAATTGCAGAGGGAGTTTGTATGTTTGGCATTTTTTCAGCAAAGGCAGTTCAATGTACTTGAATTCCGTAATGATATCTGTACACTGAAGGAAGTTCTCCAACTCTGATGTTTTGTCCCTTTCTTTACTTCCTGTCTGCTTCCAGGGGCCCCATTAAATACCTAATAAACTTATGGTTAAAAATATATTTTTTTACTCTTCGTTAATTATTTCATTCTAAAAATCCATATGCTTAAATGGCATCAGAATGCCTATAATTTATGAGTAACTAGTATCTCAGCAGCCCCCCTCCCCCCTCAGTCCCCACTACAATGGACTATTCCCTGAGCGGGTCCACGGAAGGGACTCAGGGCGTAAACACAAACTGACATTTTTTATTGGGATTATTTAGATGACAAATTTACGATCATGTGTTCAGTTATAAATCGTTGGTGTCGGATCATGTCTGCGTGCCGCTCCGGTCACTTTAACACTGAGTCCAGCTGTTCACGTCTCGTGTTGTACTGAGCCGTAAAATGTTGCCGAGTCATTTTCCGTGATGTTTAAATGCTGACTCATAAACTCTGGAGCGAATCAAACAAACACTAAGTTACTTCCAGTATTCTGATCAGGGCCTAATTACTAGTGAAGGTTGAGAGAGAGCAGGTCAGAGTGGAGGAGGACACAGACACTCCAGCTCGGTACGAACCAACTGCAGCTTCTGCTCTGATCATGAACCCGCTGATCACGAAGCAGCTGTGTACTGAGATCATATTGTTTATGAAAATACGATTTCACTGTGACTGCATTTGTTAAACTATTTATATGTTTTGTTGGGTTGGAAAAAAGTTACAAGTAGGACTTTCTTAGATAAATAAGAGGGCCCCCAAATTGCTAAATACGCCACTGATTGTGTAGGTGGACGTCTGCTGCTTATAATCACTTTGCGCCTACATTTTAACAAATATCTGACCAGTTTCACAACATTACATAGAGTGTTAACGACAGCCAGAGCTGGAAGAGAGTGTGTGGCACGGTCTGCCATTTGTAACAGTGGTTATCCAGTTATTCAAGAAAAAATGTATTCTTAATGTAATCAAGTAAATCTGTATGAAATCTATGACACTGAATTACAAGGAGTAGATGACGGATTGGACAGTTCAGGGAAAAGAAAGAAAAAGCAGAGGAATCGAGGTCAGAAGGAGGAAACAAGGGCAAGAAAAGGGAGGAGTTGAGCTGCTGTGTGTAAAGCAGCGTGTGAGTAGAAGTAACACACATTTGTGATCACAAGCCAGAACTATGGGGTTTGTCGGCTTGACTGGGAGCCCTTTCCGAAATCTCCCAGAGTTCCGAGCAGTGGCAGGAATGCAGGAGAACGAGAAGGATCACAGGGGGAGCGTGGGTAATGTGCCAGGGATGGGAACTAACTTTTCTCCGGCGTCAGCACATCTGCTGCGGCGGGTGATCCATCTCCCTCTCGTCGCCACAGAGCGATACTGTGACAGCACACACACGACACCGAAGACTTGCCAGCACGCTCGGTAATTGTCTCAGCGTGATTGTGACCACAGCTGCAGTGGACACGATACATGAAAGCAAAAGGGATTCCACAGTCATTTCCTCCAGACTGTGTAAACCAGTGGCTCAACTACATCACAGGCTCCTCAGATGCAGATGACCTCAGGCCCCCCCCTCCCACCCGCCATGCTCTCTAAGCAGCATCAAGCAAACACTGCAAAATAAATCTAATCTAAATAATGTAGATTTTTGTGGGCATTTTTACCCCTGACAAGGAAAGGTTTCCTCTGCATTTGTTTTGTCTATTAGCAGCATTACACCAAAACCACTAGACCAAACCACCAGCTTTAAATTCTGGTGTGGATCTGTATCTGGAGGCAAATCCAGGAATTATATTTCACCCCATAACATTGAGTTTTTGAACATTTTCACTGATTTCCCAAACAAAATCAGACATATTTTGGGGACTGATATCTGTGTGCAACTTGGTGCAGCTCGACTATTGGGCCTTGGCGGAGGTATGCGCTCTACTGAAGGCAATTCTATTCGCATATATTGTCATTGATACAGTGAAGGGGAGAGAGGAAGAGGGTGAGAGCAAAGGGAGAGACACAGAGTAAAGTTGAACCTGTGGTATGTGTCCCAAGTATTCGGTTATACGTCTGGATGTGCGGATTAGCATCGTACGGACACTGCTCGTTTCAAGCGAGGTTGATCTGCTCGTGGGCAAAGTGAAAGCTCCTCCACTAAGTAGCCCTTTCTCTTACTACCTAGCATATTTATAGTTTAGATATGAATCTGCCATAGTGCACAAGAGCTTTTAACAGGAATCTTTACTGCATGTTACGCCCAAAACACACCCGTGATTAATGAAGACACTAAGTACAACCTCTTGAATCATAAGTCTGGCGCGGCGATCTTTTGCCCTGTCGTTAAACTAGCAAAACTGGATTAGCATACGTCCTGAATGCACTCACGGCATTTGTTTTTCACCGTGCACTTAGACCGTTACAACAGAGCCGAGTAAACTTCACATCACAAATTCACTTTGTGTAAATTTATTGTCAGACAGGTTACTATTTTTTTGAGTCACCATAAAAAGTAAACATATGTGCAAACTGCTCATTACCGATTCAAAATAATGTATTTCATAGCAACTCCTGACAGTTTTAGTAAAATTGATGCACTACTTAAAGGTTTTAATACACCTTTTCTCCTTGCTCGGACTATGTCTGAGGAGTATTTTCTGTTCCTTCAAGGGCACCTTCAGGTTACTGCATGTGAGGCTGATTGAGTTCTTGGCCTTTGTGTCCATCCTTTATGATTTATGTTTTAATGGTTATGTTTAAGCAATTTGAAACACTTTGTTAATGTCAGGGAAAGATTGTGGTCCTGGTTAAAAAGTATATGCACGGCGATATTTTTTTCCCAAGAATTTCACCAAAATTACAGCCAAAACGTGATTAATTTCATTAATTACAGATTGTAGTGTCTGGGCATTGACTGGGACTGACAGAGTTTAAGAAACACATCCGTGCAGGTAAGATTTGAAACATCAGTTTTTTCATTCTATTGTGTTTTTTTTCTTTTGTGGTCCTCAAGGTGAGCTTAACATGTGCACAGTAACGTTGCACGTGTGAACTACACACGTGTACACAAGCACACAGTGGACGGACTAACCCGCTCTATAAGCCATTACTTTCACTCCACCACAATTCGTAATTCTGTTGTCTCGCGAAAACAAGTAATACTTAATTTAGGAGTAATATTAAGGGTAATCTGCTATAATAAACAAAATCGCTATACATGTTACTATTGAATGTACAATGCCACTCAATTACAATTAATTATGGTATCCATTTCTCAATGAGGCATATCGCCTTGCTCGGCTTCTCAGCAACTCAACAGAGGCTTAATCATGCTGCTGCGGCCACAATACACAGGGTGTGAACAGAGTGTGTGAGACAAGAAAAACACAATTAAAAAGTGTCATTAGATGATTGTACCTCTGAAAAATGAAGACTAATAACTCAGCCTCCGACCGACACTGTTACTGTAATTGCTCCACACATGCATACATCAATAAAGGTCAGGGATCAACGACATAAGGACAAACACGGCGCGACCCGTCTGGATGTGACAGTCACTCCGGTTCATCGGGTGCAGTAAACAGAATGACAAATATGTATTTTCAGCTCCTGCTAAGCTCTAAGCAGGCTTTGTTTTCTCCTCCCTCTCTCTATCCTCTCATCTCTGCCGCCTTTCTCCACTTTTATTTGAGCTAAATCTGAACGTATCAGAATAATGCCACGAGACATGTCAGCCAGTGGGAGAGAGAAACTGAGGACATTGTCGGAAATGATTGGAAATTCTCTTCTCCTCATCTCACTGCTCTTAGCGAGATCCACCAGATCCTCACATTTAAGGTGATAAATCTAAAAAAAGTATGTAAAGTATGTAGTAGTACTAATATGCTCCATCCATCAATGACCTGTCCGACCCGGTTTTTTGTTTTACGTACGAACTGTCTGAGCCATTAGTGTCTGTCCTCGATGCTCATGGCTCGTATTGTAGACATCATTGAATGAAGAAGAATGGGCCTGTGTTTTATTCAATTAAACCTCCCTAGGGGGCGCAGCAGCAAATGAACTGCAGCCTAACAAACTCCCACCACCACACATCACTCTGCTAATCAGACAGCAGCCATGAGGCGCACACCCCACTTTGACAATTTCCTTCTCGCTACACGGAGCGCTGTGCGTTATTGCCACCGTGCAAACAGAAATGTAGCCTGGCTTTGTTTGTGACAACCACAGATTAGTTTTCAAAACTAATTTAAAAATAAAATGTAGAGCCCATGCTTAAAAGTGAAGGCAGAGCGATGCAAACTTGGTACATTATCAAAACGCTAAAAGTTTTATATTATCATTTATATTATCTTGATATTTTGATAAACCATGTGTTGTTAATATCTAATTTTGCTTTTTGGTTTAAAACAATCATTTCTGCTGGAGACATTGAGCTTTTCATCAAAATGAAATGTATTGATTTGTTTTCAAATAGTCCAAGGTCAACAGATCTCAACATGTAAGGAGCCATTACAGATAAGAAGTGCTAATGGTGCTAATGGTGCAGCTACTGCATGAGGTCACATGTCACCAGAGGGAACTGGGTAAACTCCTTCAATGCATGAAGATCTTTTGATACAATTAAAAGATCAAGAGGTTCATTTTAAAAGGCAAACCTCAGTTTTCTGCTCCTTGATATTTCTGTTTTTAGGATTTAAAAGAAAATTAAAAATACACATTTTCATGCAAATAGATTTCATCACAGACACAAACATCTAAGAGTGCGAAACCACACACTTCTCCATGACTCTAATGATTTTGCACTTGAGGAACATGTTTACTCCTCACTGAAGAAGATAACTACTACACACACACACACGGACACACACACACACACAGACAGAGAGGAGAAACGGCAGTAATAGCAGTGAAAGTATTTGGGTCTCCAGAGCAATGAAAGCCTCATTCACATGAGAGGCTCCATTAACCTCTGAATCTGCTGCCACAGTATTACATCCTCTTACATGACTACATTAACCAACTGTTTTGTGTTCTAGTGAGTGGCTGCTCATATACCGAGGACCATTATTTTGCAGTTTAAAGGCCCTGCATGCCCTGGTGTTTTTATTCCTTATTCTGGCTGATTAGAGCTGAGTTTATCTTGATGCTGGGTGGAGCCGTGCTGGCAGTCACCGAACTGTACGGTTATGATAAAGGTTTAAATATTCCCTTTGACGTGGAGCTACAATCAAGACAAAATAACAGAAAACATAGTTTTCTTCCCCACCATGGTTGTATAGAAGCTTTAACGTGAGAAAACAATGTCCTGCTCAAGTGTGCACATCAAGGAAGCTTATTCAGTGACGGCAGCAGCTCCCACACTTCTCTGAGTAGTGCCAGATTTAACACAGTGTGTGTGTGCGTGCACACAGAGTGTGTTTGCGGCCCTGTGACAGTAGTGGGAGGAAGGAAGTCACACGCCATCTCATCTTCCATGAGCTTCTGTCCCTGAGGTTGACTGGTTACATAACTGATGCTAACACAGAACACTGGGCACCTCCAGGGAGGTCTGTTGCATGTCATTGTAGTCACATAACATGTACCTGCTGAGTGTGTGCGAACCCCATGGCTTACTTAATAATTAACAAACCATGATATTATCATATTATATACACAATCATAGTCCAGATACTGCATTTTGCCCCTTAAAATTTCATGTATGATGATTTTATTTTCTAAAAATGATGATTTACATCATAGGCCGAGTAGGTTTACTGGCCTTGTTATCAATTAAACATAATTATCTTATTTATTTATTATTTTAAACCGAGCATATAAACTATTTTTCCGTTCCACAGTTAAAAGTTCCTCTCCTGACATTTATTAAACCACTAAAAACTCATCTCTGTGCCAGAAAATTACATATTTAAAAGGTCCCCCCCCCACACACCTTTGCCTCATTTAGTATTCACAGATTTATGAATATGCAAATTAGCCCCAGCTTTAAGCCCTCAGCTGCTCGCCTGCAGCACCAACTCCGCTCGTCGAACACACAAACCTGCTGCTGCTTGTTTTCTGTTTTGTTTCAGTGGGCTGCATCAAGAAATAGAGGATATACTGTATCGTACAGGATTGCCAATACAAGTGTGTCAGAATGATATTGTGTGTCATGTTTCACTCTCTACAATTGTAGAGACATAATGGTCATAAATCACACAAGACTTTTGCTTGATTACGTTATTTAACAGGTACGAATGTTTGAAAAACTTTGGTCCTGGACTCCAGCTCTGACTTAGCTAACTATAAATTAGCTTGCAAATTACTGATATTTAACTCACTCTCCTCCTCCACGTAAAATATGGTCAAACCAGAGCCCGGCACCGCAAGTTGACGAGATTGGTTCCCTAAGTATGTGAATTATGGAACTCTGGCTGTCTGATTTATCTTTTTCTTTTGACACTTCACAAGTAGTCTGCAGTTCAAAGGTCAGCCAATAGCATTGACTGCTTATTTTGCTCGATAATATTCATTGTATCCTATAAAAACAGGATGTATATTTTAACATGGTTAAAAAGTTAGTTTTCGTTAAAGGGGGTCGTAAGAAAAAGAAAAAAGACTCAGACTAATCACATGTTTAAGAGTAGACAGATATACCATCTAATGATAAGGTTTTACAATGTAATCATACACACACATACATTTTAAATATTCTAACCCAACACTTAATCCCTGTTCTATATCGATAATCCTTCTCAAAGCCTTAACTATATAGTGACGTGATCCCCATCACCAGACAACAATGTTAAACTCCCTGTGGCAGATTGAGAAACTTTAGCTTTAATGCTACTCACAACTTGATCCTAAACTCTGGTCGTGCACAGCGATTATTGTTCACTGTAAATATCAAAATACAAGGACACGCACTATGTAGCAGGATTTTTAAGTCAAGGGTCTGTCTCTGAAAATATGAGATCCAGCCGAGGCTCAGAAGATGCTAATCTTTTCAAAACACTATGATCACCCTAATTATAGTGACGCTCTCTCAATCGCTAAGGCTGTAATAACACTATTCCTCTTCATCCCTCAGAGGCTTCCCTTCCTCTCCACCTCATCCTCTACTCACTCTCTCTCTCTTTGTCTCACAGACACACAGACAGTGTGTGTGGGTCAGTGCAGCAGTGACGGCTGCAGACAGGAGCAGGGGTCAGCCGCACCCTGCTATTATCCCCGGAGTCCTGCTCTTTTTAAAGGCAGCGCTGGGGCACACAGAGTGACGGCTCATTGGAGGACCTGCTGGGAGCTTACTAGCAGGTGAAGAGTCGGATGAGCCAGAGGGAGAAACCACACAAAGGGACACCGCGCAGGCACACTCACAAATACACACTCACACACCGGCAGACGCACGGCTGCTGTCAGTCAGTCATGGGAAAAACAGGCAAGAAATAAAACCTGCAAACGCACGGGGGAGCACACACACACGCAGCAATGCGTGACTGCGTACACACGCACACACACACACACACACGCTCAGTGTGGTAATAAGCCAGTCGTGCTCTCCAGGGATAGAGCCAGTGGCCACATAGTGGGAGAGAGGAAGCAGCTGTCTGCTGGAATACTTCCCCTCCTAGCACTGTAATTTCCTCCCAGAGGCACACCTGGGCCAGCACTCGTTCACAGATATATACTGTATCTGTGTGTGTGTGTGTGTGTGTGTGTGTGTGTGTGTGTGTGTGTGTGTGTGTGTGTGTGTACACGTGAGAGTGCGTGCACCTGTTTTGTCTTTCGTGTACGTGTGCTTCTGCTCGGCTGAAAGCACGCCTGGTTATGCACTGATGCACACTGCTGATCCGAAGTGGATCCCTGCTGCCCAATATCACACTCAAATTATAGAAAATTACACGTTATTCTTTCCAGAAAACATATGTTTCGTAAAAAATGCAAGCTGTGAAACGGCTTATGGTGCCGCTGATCAGCTGACCTGAAAGCGACGGCAACGGCTGCCACAATGTGGCCAGAACTAAACAAACTGCTGATCTGAGACCAGTGCCTTGCTATAAACTGTTTTAATGTGTAGTGTTTGATGTGTTTAAAGTGTTTTAAAATCATTGTAAGTGTATAAGTCTTAACTGAGTAATTGTCAATTAACACATTCTTCGGAACACTATTCACATTTATTCTGGGCTGCTATCTTTAGCTTCACAGCACATATTAAACACTGAACCACACTATAATGGTTCACAGAAGTTTATTTTCCCAGATTCTGAAACTTAGCCAGAGCCAAGCTTTAGGTTTTTCTTGCTATAAATGCTCAGCCTCAGGCAGACGAGTCCTGCTGAATGACATTGTTTACATAGGCTAAACTGTGAAGGAGTTCCCCTCCAAAAAGTACTTATTTTCAACAGCAGACTAAACGCTCCTGAACTCATTCATACCAGAGGGTTTAGAGACAGACATCTTTGCTTCAGGGTGAAGAGGAAGACACTGCTGGAATGGGAATATGTTGCTTTGGGAACTGGGCTCGATACTTGAACAAATCACTAATCTGGCAAACTGTGAAGAGGGAATCTTAGACAGGTTAGGAACAAGTCAACATTTATTGAGGCTACACGATTTAAAACATAAATCTTTTCAATATTTTCAATTCAGCTCGATATATCAAGTGTTGCAGCGACAAAACAAACGTTGTGCTTTAACTTTGATTCTCTGGATGTGGCTGGCAGGTTCGAGATCAGCACCCCGTGAATGTCGGTGTCAGTCCAATATGGTGAAATAAAAAACATTCCAATCATGAAAATGATCTGGTGGGAAAGATTTTATTGCCGCCAGTTGTCGACCACAACTGCAGTTTACCTGAGGACATCGAAGAAGACGTGTGCCACTCGCCTGTTAGCACGCTGCCCGGCCACTGACTGAAAGGGGCTGTTTGCCTGTTCATTCACATTTGATTAATATTGAATATTTCCAAATGTGTCCAAATCGCACCAAATCTGACACTGCACTTCCTCAGGCCCTTAACAACACACGTCAAGTGTGATACCGATAAAGATGAAGAGATGTGAGCCACAGACAGAGATTTCTGGTTGGTAGATGGAAGATAAATACTCGCCACCTTTGTTTTCACGTCGGGGTCGGTTGGTCTGACTACTCCTGTTCTTTAAGACCTCATATACCTCAGACCCTATACCTATGGACATCAGCTGAATAAAACTGTGATTTCCCTTCAAAGTTGTCCACATTCCCTTCCAGCTATTGGTGGTAAAGGTCCAAAGGACAAAGTTTAGAGGATGTTCTTGGCACAATCCCTTAAATAGGCCTTGGGTGACGTCAGAGGAATGTCACCTTCCGAGTGTTTTCAGGAGGCTATTTGGGATTCCAACAAGAGTCACACTGTACTGCAAAGTGTCGGCTGCCCCCCCCCCCCCCCCCCCCATCCCCTTGTTACACTCTGAAGATGGGGCCATTTATGAGTTGTGTACGTGTGTTTGCTCACATCTCTAAGTGCTTAAACACGAGTCTCCTCTTAAAACCTTGCACCGTTCCACTATCCTCGTGTCACACGGGCAGAGGCAGATGGGAACAAGACGGAAAAGTGAGGAGCGAGAGGTAGAGAGAGGTAGAGAGAGAGAGAGAGAGAGTGGGTTCTCGAGGGAGGCCCCTTCATTTTCCGGATGCGAGAGGCAGACATTAAGCTGCAGTGACTAGCACCGCTGGCCTCTGTCTGACCCTCTCCAACTTCCTCTCAGTCCAGGCTGATGCTGACGCGTCAGAGGCTACAGCAACGACGACACAACACTGACCTAACAACTTCACGCCAGCCCAGGACAATAAAGCACAACCGTACAAAACATACGACAACAGCACAGGGCAGCAGCGCCTCAGGGGGGGTGAGACAAATCCAGGGTTTTGTGCAGACGCATCAGGTCCCGTGTAGCTGCCTCAGTCCTCCGCCCAGTGGCAGCCCACCACCTAATTGCAATCTCTTTGCCCCAGAGGCTGCAGGGAGCCTCTCTGACTTGAGAACAATGCAGCTGAAATGTCAATGAAAACAAGTCGGCTGCAAAGGACTATATTTTTGTATCATAAATCCATAGCCGACTGTATACGACAGCTCAGAACAGAGCAGATGGATACCAGGGAACCAAAACATGGCGTGAAGCAGCCAATAGGGCTGCTTCTTTAGTGCAGAAAAGAGAAACGTAAAAAGAAAAAAAGATGATGCTGAAAACTGGTGACATTTAAGCACAATATTAATATGAGATTTGAATAAAGGTAGCAGACTAGGTGAGGGGGATTATGGGAAAAAAGCCCTCTGGTAGTCCATCTGTCTGGGCATGTCTCAGTACCCTGGACACACAGCGCTGCACTAGCACACATACGCATGCTGGTGTGCACGCAGCTGGAGCAACACACCCACACAGACAGTCCAGTCTCCCAGGACAAAACACTAAACTCCACCTTCACCGTCCAGCCTCAGAAAATAAAAGAAACACACACACACGAGAGGAGAGTTTAGCTCGGTGAAGCTGGACAGAGACGAGACGGGGAAGGAAATAAAATTTGCAGAACAGAGGGAACATTGATCAATTCCAGAGATAAAAGAAGGAGATAAAATAAAATTGTACGAGTGGAAGTGAAGACAGATTGAAGGATTGCTCTCTGTCCGCCAAGCGAAAAATGAATGGAAATCCTTCGTTTTCCATCGCCGCAGCGATTAATTGACAAATGTGCCACATTAATAATAAAGCTTGCTCTCTCCACTTAGGACATTGATTCACACCTCCTCAGCTTACGGTGTGAGAAGCCGATCAATCTTGCTCCGTCTTCATCTCTCTTTCTCTCCTTCTTGAGCTCCTCTATTACCTTGCTAAATATAACTTCCTTCCCTCTGTCTTTAGCCAGGAAATGAGTCCAACATTCAATAACTGGCTGTGGATTGAGCATGCTCGTGCAAAGAAGATCTCCAGAAATGATTAATTGATTACTAATTAAATCACAATTTCCCTGATTGATCTACAGTTGGGGAGTGATCGTCAGAGAAAAACAATATAAGAGAAGGGGACAGAATATGGGTTGATTCGAGTGGAGGATGGAGGGAGGACAGAAGCTTCAGAAGAAGAAGGGGACGAGTGTAAAGGCAGGTGGATCCATACTGTGTTTCCTAAGTGTCCACGAGCTTGTAATATTACAGTGGTAATGATGTAACAACTGGAAGGTAAAACCGTATGTTTACATAACGCTGTGGTCGAGAATAACCGAGACGAAAGGACAAAAGGAAAAAGAGAAGAGAAAGAAAAAGAGAGATCCACATGAAATGCTGCAGGGAGCATGTCTGTCCGTCCGTCCGTCTGTCTGTCTGTCTGCCTGTGTAGCCTTGAAAATCCCAGCACTCAAATCCAGACAACCACAGAACTCATGCCCACGCCAATACGCACAAACACATACAAACACTGTGGCCGCTCCTATCCTACGCTATTGATCTGCACCCCACTCTTCATTAGAAAGAAGGATTCAAAGGCAACAAGGAGCAGGGAGATGTATTGTGTGTGTGTGTGTATGTGCGTGTCTGCATGTCTGTGTGCATTCAGCAGCATGGGTGTGTGTGTGTTCACAAGTATAATGATCGAGGGAGTTGTGTAAGCCGAATGTGGTTACATCCTATATGTGTCTGAGTTTCCGTATTGTTTTTTTTTCTTCCCAGGGTGTGTGTGTGTGTGTGTGTGTGTGTGTGTGCGCATGTGTATGGATGTACTGCCAGGTATCAGTAACAGTGGGAGCAGATCTGTGTTACTCTAATGCAGTCTGTCCTCACTGGGTGTTCCTATGGAAACTCTCTCTCTCTCTCTCTCTCTCTCTCTCTCTCTCTCTCTCTCTCTCTCTCTCTCTCTGTATATTATTAGACATTCTTAAATCAACTGCTCAGAATAGGAAGCCACATCTCATCTATTGAAACACGCTTGTTATGAAGCAGTCGACTTGCACCTGTAAAACACGGGAGACTCCGTTCTTTGAGAATATTTTTACTGCGAGGATTAGTTTGAGATGCAGACTCTGGCCGGGGTCACAAGTGATTGACTCTTGGGCATCGGATCAGTCACAGCGATCGCTTCTACAGACACAAGCCTGAGGCGCGCATTGCAGAAGTATTTTTCCCAGCATGCCAAGCTCTTGACAATACAACAGAAAACACTGAAAATACCATTTCCCATGAATGTTGTCTTTTCTTATTGTTAAGCGTGTACGATCTGCTCTTCTGTCTCATAAGTTGTTGAGTGGATGGCACTTGTTTCACAGTGTATTATAACACTGCTCCTCTACATCCTCTCTGTTCATGGACATTAAATGTTCCACTCAGGCTTTAGATTAATAAAAGATATGAACATGTGTTCCTGTGTTTTTTTCTCCCACATGTTTGTGTTACTATAGGGAGTTGCTGAAACAGAGTAGAAGCATTAAGTGCATTCGAAGCTGGAGCATTTCTCTGTGAAATGTACGATTAAAATGATTATTTCTTTGCTTAGGATTAGAGGTTTGAGTTAAAAATCAATATTAAATACATGGAGATTGCAAACTTCAAATTTGTGTTACTTCAGCTAAAAGAGAAAGTAAAACAAAACCATGTGAGATAAACTCGTTTGATTAATTTGATTCAAGTGCAACCCCTCATCTCGTCCTCTGAGAAAATGTTTCATTATCAGTTTTATAACAGCCAGATTTTATTTTTCTAATTTCATTCTGAATAAATAAGTTCCGACCGTAATACAAATGAAAACAGACGAAGAGATGAATTGTTGGGATGAAAATATGATTTTGCTTTTGTGATGACGTTCGCATCTTGAGTATTAAAGTCTTTTTGAATACAAATTCTTCCCTCTAATCCGAGCGGATACAGGCTTCGTCAAGCACTAAACATTGCTTCCTCTAAAATAATGTTCCCTCTTGTGGTTTGTTTGTTCATTTATTTCATCTGTGGAGGGAAAGATTGAGGCAGGCGCTGATGAGAAAAGCAAAGACTCGGGCGATAGCTGTTAATTGTTAAAGCAGTGGATGAATCTAAAAGAGGAGGGTGTTACCAATTCTCACTAGAAAATTAGTGCGGCGACAGGAGGATGTGTCTGAGTGCGTGTGGGTGTAATCTTTTTGACAGCAGGGTATGCTCACACTGTGCCTCACAGTGTTTTCATACAATAGTGAGATATGATTATATAATCAGGTGTGTATGAGGGAACAATGCTTTAATACTCGTGTGAGCTTTATTTTGAGCTTTTGTTTTTATTTGCACGGAATTAACAGGAGAAACAAATGAAGCTGGCGAAAAAGTCAAAATCTGCAAGACCTGAATAAGAATCTTTCGTTTTCATGTTGGTTCATCAGGAACTTTAAGTTGAAATGAAGTGTGCCTGTGCAGCATCCTGTGAAGGGTGTGTGAATGCGGAGCGTGGCACAGTGCGAGCCACAGACTGACCTCTGGAATGGAAGTCTGCCGCCTCGCTGTCAATGGGCGCCTTCTTCACAGCTGAGGAGCGATAGACGATGTGCGTCCTTCCTCCTCCTCCCTGCGCCTCCTCTTCTATGACTCCATCGCCCCTCTCGACCGGCTCGATAAAAAACTCCTCTTGCTCCGTCCTGATCATACCGGCCTGAAAGAGAGCGAAGAAAATTAATTGGATGACACAACAAAGCGAGTAGGTAACCACATATAGTAACACCCAGCTGCTGGTCCTCCCTTATTTTCCCCTCACTCCCTAATTTGAGGAAAGAAACATCCCCTTTCTTGACTCCATTGCGGTGCTGGGGGGGGGGGCACGCTGGGAGAAGGAGGGGACAGCAGAGATCCCTCCTGGGGTCCTGAAGAAGGCAAGAGTGACACCTGACATCACAAATAGCCAACACAAGAGCAGGAGATGAGACTGTCCCGCTCCTATCCTGAACTAACACATTCTGTCAGGTAATTCCCCAAGTCCACCTTGCACACACACACACACACACACACACACACACACACACACACATACACACACACAAACTCAGCCATGCACAAACGCAAACTCACAGGAAGGAAAGAGGAGGAAGCCTGAAAGAGTTGGAGAGGAGTAAAGGAGCGTGCATACAGAACACACACAAGAAAAGGGAGTTGCGTGCACATACACGGGGAAAACAGGCTCTGGGAAAATTGCCCGTCACTCTCCCTTATTCTATCTGTCTGTTTAAGACAACTGGTAATTACCAAGGCAACGCGCTGCTGTAGGGGGAAGCCATGGGGGAGAACACACAGAGAGGCTTTGGAGAGGACGAGCGCAAAGGAAAGAGAGGGATAAATGAAGAAGAGAGAAAACATCGATATGATCAGTGACTCGTCTGGGTCTCCCTCTGCTCTGACAGGACATGGAAGGGAGGATGAGCAGGCTGAAGAGAGGAGATTCAGCTGATGATAAAAAATAAAAATAAATACTGTCTGTGTTACAAAAGAATGTGTGATGAAAAGTGCACTGCACAGGGTTGTCAGGAAAGAAATCATCGTTCGAAACAACTTCAGGGATTCTACAGGTTTCAACAAGTTCAATTTAGGACTTAATACCATAATGAATGAAATTTAAGACATACGTAGAGTACAACCCCAATATTTCTTTCACCTAATATTTAAGACTAAGTCCCTAATATCTTATCGTATTTAAGACTTTTTAAGGCCTAAAATTCACTTTTTAATATCCTGCGGAATCCCTGCCAATGTCAACATATTTCTGTATTTTTGTGAAATGTTTTTTCTTCATCCAAGCTGAGCGATTCAAACTGGTGCTTTTAATGTGTTATGGGTGTAAAACCCTCGAAGAAAAACTTGTGCGACATTTTAGACTTCATACTCAAACTGTAACAAACAAACTAAATCCAACCCAATTAGGAAGTGTAACACATCCACCAACATGAAGATATGTGCGACTAAAACAAGTAAACAGACAGAAACCATTGTCAACAGCTGAACACAATAAAGGAGTCTGGGGTCTATTGGATTTTCAGTGTAAACTACAGATGTTCCGATACTATTGTTCTCTTCCCAGTACTTATATCACGTATTTTAACAGCTGAATGCTGCTAAGCCTGTATCTATCATTGTTCTGTGGCCTGACTCACATAAATACAACAAATCATCGAATTTATGATCTAGTTTGACTGTCAGGACTGAAAAAGAACACAAATAAATCTGAAACTCACAACGTGAAATATTGCCAAGTTGCTGACATTATAGCAAACTCTGGCTATAGAGTGATATCGGGAAAAGAAAGCAGCAGTTTTATCTGGGTGAAACTTGTATACTTTAAAGACGTGGTATCAGATCAGCACATATAGTAGAATTAAATACTCGCTGCAGTATTAGAGACCTTTCTGATGCTGGTGTCTGCATACCCTCTCTCCTGTAAACCTGCCCAGCACCAAACAGGTGGTGAATGTAGTGACACATTGGAACACTTAAGAGCAGCTTAAGTACTTAAGTTGTTGTGTGGCCACAACCACAACTCTAAATGAATGATGTTATTTGACACATCAACACGCCCCCCCCCAAAAGAAATTCAGTTACTCCAGGTTTAAGGGCGAATGCTGGATGGATACATGGAAACCTGTTTTGTCGAACTTGACAGAGCTTTTTTATTTGGTTTCACTTTTGGAAGCACATCTCTTGATGTGACTATCAGGTGAATGTGTTTCTCATTTTGCCAGTGTTTTATTTATCAGACGTTTGTTCCCTTACTGGTGCCTGTAGTGTCAAACTGTTGAAGGTATTTTTCCATTTGCTTGTCCCATCTGTTTTGCAGTGATTTCTGAGTGTGTGCAAATCTGTGCTGATTTGAAATAAAATCTAGTGGATTAAAATGTGGTTTGTAGCTGAGATTCATAATGTGGCTTTAGCTGTAAGGTTTGTTTTAATTTAAGGGGACTGTGGTTGGGCCTTGGCGGAGTAATGCTCCTCACTGAGTGCTATTGTAGGTACATAATGAAAAGACACAGATATCAAGTATTGATATCAGTTATTAAAGCATTCAAGCTCTAAATAAAATGGAGTTTCAGACCTTGCATGTTCCTTGAATATCCCACTGAGGCTGATTTAAAAGAAACTGCATATTAACAAAAGTGGCCACTGAAAAAATAAAAAGCTCTTCTCTTCTTTACTCTCGTCCTCTCCCATTCTCCTTTCTCACACCCTCCTCCTCCTCTCTCTCCCTCTGTCAGTCTGAGGCTTTGGTCCCAGAAGGATGCGGACAAGCCGCTGACCTGCCCTCTCTCTCTCTCTCTCTCTCTCTCTCTCTCTCTCTCTCTCTCTCTCTCTCTCTCTCTCTCTCTCTCTCTCTCTCTCTCTCTCTCTCTCTCTCTCCATCTCGCTCTCACTCCACCTCTCCCTCTTCTCATCCCTCCATTTCCCGGAGCCGTGGTGCAGCATTCCGATCGCGGCTGATGGGTCTGCGATGGTGCATGCGTTCCCACCCCAGAATACCAAGCAGAGGAGAGAGGAGAGCTGTGTCAAAGAAAAAAGATGACATGCGGGACTGGGAGACGTGGTCGGATCGATCAGCCCCAGCGTACAGGGGGTGGAGGGTTGCAGAGAGGGGAAGGTGTGAGCGAGCGGAGGAACTGGACACGTCCTTAGGAGAAAAAATCCTGATGTGAATTAAGCATCAAAGCTTCTTCTTCACACATTTCCGTGGTGAGAGGCATCGTCTTCGCCCCTTCTAAAGCAGAGGCAGCGACCAAACACCACTGAGAGAAATTCAGACTCATCACAGCAAACTGGCATCTGTTATGAGTTGGGTTATACAAAGACATTTAGGGCTGAGGGCCAATAGTAATGAGCTATCGATTAAAACCAGCCACATTGTTGGAAGGTTCTGACGCTTAACTTATGCTCATAAGAAGTGGTAGGAAATAACAAAGAAATTCACTTTAAATCAATTTTTGAAGTCAGAAAGCGTCGAGGCCCAACAGTCCTCTTAAATTAGATCAAGCTCCACCACATTTCACATACTTAAAATCAGTTCCCTAAACATCCCTGATTTGTTTCATCAAGATTCATGGATTATTCCCTTGAAAAGTGTTTAAAGACATTATTTCAGAATACACCAAAATTGAAAGATTGTCTGTAAAACACAACTTCGTCTGTATCTGAAGAATGTATTCATGTTAGGTCATATCTTCGATGAATGGTCACACACTCGTACCGTATCTTGTGTTTTTTGCCACAGGTTCGTTCAGTTGCTGTTATTCGTCAGTCTGTTTCAGAGATTGTAACTAGAAGCTCTTTTCTTATTACGGTGAAGGTCATGGTGCTCCTTGGGCTGATGAACCTGATGATGTCTAACAAGGTTTGATGACTACAAATTTAGTGAATTAGACCTGCTACCCTCGTGAGACATTTCAATCTGTCAGCTTCCTGCATCTTATTGTGTCGTTGTCACCTGCAGTCATTGTAACTTGTTTAAACTGGTTATTGCACTGCATTGTCTCTTTATCAGCCCTTCTATCATCAAGATCCATGAGTTATTCCCTGGGAAATCAGTGAAAATGTCAGAGACACCAGCGTTAAAGAAAGTGAAGAACCTTTGTCCTTATCTGACCCCTTTTCTGGGGTCTTCCTCGGCCTACGTCCTTTCCTTAGACCACGTTTCATAGAAATCTGTTCAGTAGTGTTTGTGTAATCGTACTGACAAATAAAACAACTAGACATGTCTGATAACCTCCTCAGCGAAGATAGCAATCCACTGACCTTGTAGTGGGGAGTTTTAACAGTTATCTTCCTGCAGTACCTTGGCCCACTGAAAAGTAAAAGGACCATAAATTGCCTGGAGAAACTGGTCTATATTTTCTAAGAAGGAGTGAAACGCCTCACATGGCTAGAAATACCATTTTAGGGATGATAGGAAATAAAACTCCATCATTAGGAATAATGAGAAAAATTACATCTAGGAAATGTATCATCAAGATTAAAGCAGGGGGTGAATAATCGCACATTCTGCACAGAGCAACCTGCACCAGTCACACATGCTCACAACTCAACGTATATATATAATTAGGGGTGTCATTATTCTCATGGCCACTGCGATGGCGACATGAACCACAACCCTCCCTTAAGAGACCCGGAGCCCATCTGCAGTCTCCAAATCTGGATCCTACACACCCAGTGTCCAGTTACAACACGGGGACCCTGCAGTCCCCAAGGCGGTGCTGGAGTGGAGGAGCGGATGTTGTGGTGACGATCAAAGTCGCACCCGGTCGGGGCCGTTCAGCTCTGGCCAGTGCAGCAAGTCTGTCTGTGTGTGTGTGTGTGTGTTTGATCTGGTGTCACTATGTGTGTGTTTGATGTGATTCATAACCCTGCTACTGCTGCCTCACTTCACACACACAGCCAGTCAGGGCAGACACAGTCGCACAAACACACACATCCCCACACAAATACAGCTTTGATAGTGACTCACTCACGCTGTGTAACCCTCCAATTCATTCACCCTTTGAGTCACAAGAAAATCAGGCTTACACAATGGTAAAGCTGATTTGAAAAATTCGACACACTTCAGAGGGAGAGATTAAAAGGACACGTCACCGCGCGGATATAAGCACTGTTTTATTTAATCACATCAGCAGCAAATTGCACCTTTATGGTCCCCCGCCAAGCTCGGAGAAAGCCAGGTTTTTGTGTTTGGATTATGAATATGGGCTCTGGCAAAAAAACAAAAGTAGATTTATATGAAATTTATGAAGGTGGCACGAAGCAAAGCTATTTTAAACATTCAGGGAAGCTAAACATATAAGACATTTATGACCCTTGGCAAACATTTCCTCTCTGCGGCTTCGCTCTCGCAGGAGAAAAGAAGGTGGGGAGCAGCAGGAGCCGGACGACGGAGAGAAGGGCGAGTGTTAAGAAAGACTCATTAAGTGAATTAAATTATTTGTCTAATCGAAGATATGCAAGGAGGGGCGACCGGTGCAGCAAACAAAACTGATCAAACGCAAACACAGGGAAGGAGGGAGGGAGGCCTTGTCATACTTAAACCTTCTCCTGCCCCCCCCCCCCCGCCCGACTGTCCTCTGTCAGCTGCACAAACACTGACACACACATATTCAGGCCCACAGACGATGACAGGTTTGCGTGTGTCTGTGTGCGTGAGTAGAAGCCTGATGCCTGTGTGATTTGGCCGTGCACGACATAGCGATGAAGGCCCATCCCTGTCGTGCAGCTCAGCTCATTACGCAGAGTGGTCTCTAAAAATGGTCACTGGGAAAAAAACAATACAGTAAGCACACACCTATATGACCTACAGTCGTGCAGCTCTGTTCCAGTCACCCTCTGCTTTCTCCACCCCATTTGCAAATTGTTCATCTTTGACCTACATTTCTTTTTTATCACAGTATGTCAGAAAATAAGCACATGGACACACACACACACACACACACACACACACACACACACGCACACACAATGTCTAGGTCGTTTCACATTTTAACTCTCATCTCAGGCCCTTAAGGAAGACGCCGACCTATCCACACCTGGACCTATAACCAATAAATCATTTAGAATAGTCCAATTCTGACAGAGCGTTTCTATTTTAACCGGAGCAACTTTTCGAGGCTTTACGTCACTGGTTTAGCAGCCCAGGAAACTCACAGACCAATTGCATACGTTTGGAAATCATCTCATGTGATGCCACTCAGCCAATCACATCTGTGAATTCCGATGAGCACAGACAGTGATAACTGAGACATGTAAGAAAGAAAAAGAAAAGAAAAAGCACCTTGCTCTCAAAAGAGAAAACTGATTTTTAACCGAAAGAAAAAAGGACAAACTAAGTAACAATGTTTTTTAAATCGAGCTCTTTATTTAATTAAAAAAAGTAAATAAAAAAAAAAGCTTTCTGGTATGTACTTTATCTTTCTCTTAATATTATTATAGTAATTGAAATAATGTAATATAGAGAATGTATCTATAATCCCTCCGGTTCAATAAAAACTGATGCTATAGACATTATGGTGTTCTATCTGGACCTCTCTGAATTTGAATTGATTACTGCTGCCCTAAGAAAGGAAGGGGGGAGAGACAACATGAACTGGGAAGACCCCCCCAAATGTCAAAGTTATCTCCAGTAAGATTGTCCATCTCATGAGTCCGACCCCTTTCTGTCTCTCTACCCTCCATCCTTGATGCCATATAATCTGTTTATCCGTCGCTTTCTGCTTTCCTCTTTTCTTTTCCATCTCTCCTTCATCTTTTCTTACAAGTCCACGAGTACTCCATACTCAGTCGGGGTGAAGACAGGGTCAGGTGTTAGAAAAAAAGAAGATAGACAAAAGGCAACAGAGCACTGCCCATATTATTTAAACAGACAATTGGATGGTGAGCCTAAGAATAGCTGTAGTAGGACCAACCTGGTTAGCCTGACCACATGATGTGTGGAAATGTTGGTTGAGCGCGAGGCGCTTGACACAGACAGAAATACAGTTGCTGACAGTCTGGCAGATAGACTGAGAGACACAGTGCCAGCCAGACAGGCAGTTGGTTTAAAGGAGGCTGCCTCAATATTCCGTTCTCGCTTTCTCTCGCTTTCTCTCCCAATTCCTGTTGTTATTCATCAGGACAGAAGCTCCCTCCCTCTGTTTTCTGTCCAAACAGAGATTATGAATCAGCAGTATGAGGAAGGGAAAAGCAGAGGAAATGGAGACAGAATGAGCAGAGGAGTTAAAGCTGAAGAAATGTGTGATGGCCAGCAGGGAAGAGGTGATACAAGGAAGCAGTAGGTTTAAAAATAAAACAAGACAAACTGAAAGTGAAATGAGAATTAAGATTATAAGTTAAGTCAGAGAAAAGAAAAACAGACAACACGAGTTGAATGAATTATATGGAGAAAAGTTTAAAGCAAACAAAGGGGGTAAATATTTACGGAAAAGAGATGGTAATTTTCTCCATAATCAGCTCAACACTGGAATAAAACAAAAAGTCCTCCTCCACCTCCTCCTCCATCACTGTTCCTCCCTCTGTCTCACTCCTCTCGTTCGTTCTTCTCAGCAGTCTGACAGCTTTACACAGCCAAAAGGCTCTTGGCCGGGCCAACATGGAGGAAAGTGTGGGAAATGCTTACAAGATCCACTCCACACTTGGTCTCCTCTCTTTTCTCTTCGCAGGGTGGCTCAGGTATTAGCAGAGGGGGGCCTTTGTTTTGTAAAGAGGGGGGGGGGGTCAGGTTTGCTGGAGAGGCCCAGAGGCTCTACAATATAAAACTGATATACTGTTGATTAAACTATAGTCCAACCGCACAATCACGAGCTGCTGTTTCTGATCTTGTTTTACGTTCACACATCATCACTCATGTCAAAGTGCCATTGTGGAAAGCTCAGGACTACAAACAGACGATGGGCCAGTGCACCAAAGGCAAATCGCATGTTATCGGGCTACTGCTGGTTTAAAACATGGAAATCTTCAGTTTAGCTTTTGCGAAACTTGGGAAGAAGCTGGATTTCCATGATAAAAGTGTTGGAACATATGTAGGATGCTGACTAAATTTGTACTACGTTCACTTTAGCATCACATATTATCGCAGCAATGGACCCTAAAGACACACATCTGCAAAACTCTTTCCATTACTTTCAGACATGAACTGAGCTCAAGATAATCTCCTGACGTTCTCCGATGAGCCTGTATGTGAGAACGTCAGAATGAGAGGGTCCGGACTTCTTCAAGAGATTTTCCCACCAGCCCTCTCGTAAAAAAGGGAGAATGTCGAATGCAACAGACGCAAAACTCAACACATCAAAAAGAAAACAAATATCTCCCGATAAAAATGCACTCCCCTACACGTAGAAGACACAGATGAAGATTTCAAGAGAGCTTTTGGTGATGTTTCAACTACATCTCACGGTCTTCCTGGGCGGTACGTTTGCTTATTGTCGTGAAGATCAGACTGATAAGGCTGATACATATCGATTAAAATGAATTGTAGTTCGACAAATTCATGACCTTTTATTTCTTCTAAAACCATCGTGAATCTGTGCAGTAAAATAACACCCCAATTGGTTTGTAAGTGAGAAGACTGACACATTTTAGACGACTACAGCTTAATCTTTACAGATCTTTAGCTTTTGTGTAGTCCCTGCCATCACTGTGTTCTTGCCAACACTTACTCTCAGACACACACACACACACTCACACACACACACACACACACACACACACACACACACACACACACACACACACACAAAGCACCGGCCAAGCACCCATCAACCCCTCTTACCGGCCCAGCCCAGCCATCGATCAGTGTGTATGTGTATGTGTGCGTGTGTGTGTGTGTGTGTGTGTGTGTGTGTGTGTGTGTGTGTGTGTGTGTGTGTGTGTGTGTGTGTGTGTGTGCTTCCGGATTGATAAATGACCCCGATTAGTGGCGACTGACCGCTCTGTGATTGCAATCTAAGTGCAGCAGAACAGCTGTTCCCAGAGCAGTGTTGTCTCGAGCAGTGTGTGTTTAATATAACAGCACTTTTAATGAATTACAAGCCAACCACAGGCCTGGGATCTGCCTGTCCAGTAATAATTACACTGCTACACCTGGAAATGTTAGCAGGACATGTTATCTATATCATACAAATATTCCAAAATGAAGAATCCGGTGTAATTTCTAACTGAATAGCATATTTAGATCTCTGCTTATTCGGTCCACTGGAGTTGTTTGGATACGCTTTTAATTTGAATTGTTGGAATGTGGATAAATGAGGTTTGTCTGAACAAGAGTCTGTGATAAAACACAATAAAGCTGTTTATTTCTTCTCACTTTGAAGAGATCCCTCTGTCTTACTTACTGGTCACTCCCCTTCTGTCTCTCTCTTCCACCCACCCACCCTCCTGACCCTCTCTCCTGCTCTCTCTCTCACTCTCTCACACACACGCACACACAGTCATGCATCCATGACTTCCGAGGATATTACATTGACTTACTTTCATTTAAAAGGATACTAAGTCTTACCTAAATACTTGCCTAACCCTAACAGTTAACCTAACATTAGCCTAACCTTTAATCATATGTCCACCTTCAAATGTAATGATTTACATAACTAGCTTTTTTCCGACGAGGACATCAAGTCCTTATAATGTGACTGTAACTGGATTTAGGTCCCCACAACGTGAGTATTACCTGGGCTACACACACACACGCACACACAGATCCACACCCATCCCCATCCTTATCTCTACTCTATCTCTTTATCTCCACATCTATTGGATATACCTGTAACCTAGCAACAGAGCACAGCGAAGACCCTCCCCCTACCTGCTCGTTGCACTGACTGCTGAACCTGACAGCCAATCAAACAGTCTCAGGGCGGCAGCACGAGCCAATCAAATGTTTGCTGGAACAGGGAGTTGCCCCCCCTCTGCACTCCATGCTTTTTGACCCCACATATGGGCAAACGAAGCGCGCATGTCCATGCACATGCACATATAACGCATGCTTCTCGCACACAGCACTACACGCTCGCACACACTACACACACACACACACACACACACACACACACACACACAGTCTCTTGAGGCCACCAGGAGAGATCACAGGATCTCACTGACTTGCCTGTTGAATTCATAACAACCAATCCTTCATTAGCAGAAAAAGCTACCTGTGGAAACATATTCCACGTGTGAGTGTGTGGTTGTGCAACTGTTGATTACAAAAATACAAAATGCACTTCCATGATGACATGTATCATTTTGCTCAAGGCCTGCAGAAAATGCAGAACATGAACAGCATGCACAAGATGAAGCTGGATGAAGTGTATTTTTATATGAGAACAAGCTCTCTGTGTATTGTCAGGTGATATTTCTTCTCTGTTGGAGAGTTACCAACATCACGCCTGATCAAATATGTCCTCTGTGCTGGTCTGTCTCTCTGTCTCTCTGACCACTGCCCACTACATCTCCATTTATTGCTCTCTGCGTGTGACGATGAATGAAATGTGCGATGGTGAAAGAGTGTGACTCACACAGTCACACCCGATGTACGATTGTGGTAAATAAAACTAATAAACAAATCAACATGTGCCTGTCCACTGGCTTTAGTGATGCTATGTGCCTAAATAACATCAAGTCGTGTTGTGTTTAAAACCTCAGTGACTCCATGAAACGGAAATCTGTTCCCTTGTTTTTCTGTAATTTTGCAAAGAACCAAATATACGCACAGGGGAAAAATTTATAATTATTATTTGTGATTCGGCTTCCTCCAGACATTGTTTTGCATTTATAAAGTTCATATTTAGGTTTATTATTGCCACAAAATGAATGAATAAATGAATGAATACATAAATAAATGAATTATAGTAATATAATGAAGAAATCATTCACTTCTGTTATGCCGAAACAACAAACTTACACATCTTTATACTACAAACACTCAACTTACTCATGGATGAAAGTTGTCAATATTTAAGTATTGAAGTGCAACAAACTTTGGTATTTACTGTCTTAAATATATTTCATCTTTTCACAGAAACATATTAATGGGTCAATAACTACGGCCTCCAACTGGTATTCCAAGAATTTCAGGTATGAAATCTGTGTAGATTACCAGTGTGTGTGTGTGTGTGTGTGTGTGTGTGTGTGTGTGTGTGTGTGTGCGCGGTAGAGTGCTGATGAGTCTAGGAGGCGAAATGAGTGCAAACTGAGCAGTTCTGTAAATTGAAAGTGCTTTTTCCATGTCTTCATGTCCTCAAACATGGGACACTCCCCCAATAATGTGACAATCCTAGTTTGTTGTTACAACCTCTAATTTCAATTATTTCCACTTTGTCTTTTAGTTTTTTCTGAATTCAGCCACAAAATTGTCCAAAAAGTAAAAAAACTAAATGATAATTTAGCGTTTAGCATTTAACACCGTGATAGGCAGAGTGAAAACTCTATATTCAGTGACTACAGTGGGTTTTTCCACACAATACATATAAAAACGTTAACACTCTTTTCTTTAAAATCAGAGTCAATAAAGGTCATCACATAAAAACCCGTAGTCACATCACAGCACGCTCTATGAAATTCCGTATGCATGAGGTGAGCGCGCCACCGCCAGAGGCCGACACTGTGATGTTCCCGGCCCGTAGGAACTTGGTGGGCAGCAGGGTCTGTGTGGTGGGCAGAACAGAGAGAGGTTTACAGAGACGGAGGGGTGGGGGTTGGGGTGAGGCAGAATGTGTGTGGGAGAGAAAAAACACTAAACAGAAGGTGAGGCGAGACAACTGAGTGGGGGGGCCATGAGACTGAGATGTACTTGGAAGGGGGGGGGTGTTTGTATGTGTACATGGGGCTTATGTAGGAGATATTGCATAAGCGCAGGTGTCAGCAGGTGCATGCAAGCACTAATACAAAGTGGTGCATTGGCATCTATGTGTGCGTTTGTGTGTGAGTGTGTGTGTGTGCCTAAGGACAATGCTGCTCCCTCATTACCAAACTGTTTCCTCCAGTGCAGCACTAATGAGGAGCCTCACCGTCACCATGGTAATCAAGGTCAAGCCTAGGCCAAAAATCACACACGCACACACGCACACACACACACGCAGACTAACACAGTGTGCATGTGTTTATGTGTGCACATCTGGAATAGGTGACACATTTACAACATGTCGCTTCACTTTTGTATGGATTTACCCACAGGAAAGAAGGAGGAAGACCATGGTAAATGCAAAGAGGCGGAGTTTTGACGGATCCCACATGATGCACACAGTTTCAAAGGAATGATGTGGGTGTGATGTTAATGTCCCTCTTGTCTCCTCCTTCCCCTCCTCCTCTTTTTGAGAGATGAAGATGGAGAGAGCGTGAGGGAGAGGATGCGTTCAGGAAGACAGGTAGAGTCAGGTAGAAAATGAAGAACAGACAAAAGAGGTGTAGGGAGACAAAAAAGAAGGGGAGGGGGAGGAAGACAGGGTGTGATGTACAGGAGGAACTAGGCTGGGAGGGGAGGGGGCGAGGAGAAAGAGAGGGAGGAGTAATTAAATGAAAAGAGCAAGACTTAGCTCTTTAGTCTCATCCCTCAAGACCAGCCTGACACTGCTACATCTAGCTAATGTCATAGCAACAGGGAGAAAGGAAGTCTAATGGGTGCGGTGCAGAGAAGAGGAGGAAAGAGCAGACGGAAGTTAGGGAGAAAGCAAGAGGGTGAGGAAGGGTGGATGGAGTCACGGAATGGAAGAGAAGAAGGAAGGAAGGAAGGAAGGAAGGAAGGAAGGAAGGGTGAAACTGGGAGAGAGATGAACACTGCAGAGTCAAGGACAGAGACATCAGGCGAGAAGTGAAGGGAATGATATAAACATGCAGGAAAGGGAATGAAAAAGTAGGGGGAAGGTAGAGAGAGAGAGAGAGAGAGAACTGGCAAAGAGCCAGAGGAATAAAGGCCACATCGTCCCTTTCTCCCTCCCTCTCTCTCCTTCATCTGTTGTGCAGGTGTACCTGTGTTTACCATTGTTTCTATATCTAATTATCCCCTCTGCATAATTCACTAGGAGTATCAATAATTCAGCTTTAATTAGCTGAGACACACCAGACACAACCGGGCCTCACTTAGCGCAGACGGGGCATCGAACGTCACCAAACACACACAGGGAGCGGTTCAGTTTAGGGTGGCCTGAAGAGGGAGGGGCACACGTGGAAACATGAGCAAGAGACCCGATAAGAGACCCCAGAAACCTGATGAGATCCTAAAGGTCAGGTTGAGAGAAAGTTAACATTGTCTGAAAGTGAAAAAATGTCTGCATGTTTGTGTGACGATGGATGAGTTCACTGCCTGAGCATCTTATGCTGCTTAAAGACGGGCACTGTAGTCCTGAAATTATCCAGAGGGGCTGTATTTGAGAAATTAATTTAATTCCACTGGAGATTTATACTTTCTAAGCTATTTCTATTTAATTGAAACCACTTATAACACTGTGATCATATATCATTTAAACCCAATGGCATTTGACAAAGCTGTTGTTGGATTCCATGGTGTTTTTCAGTATGGGTGGGTCATATACCAATTGACTGATCCTCTGCACTGGACTTCTGGACTGGGATCACACAATGATGTTTGTTGAAGACGACCATGCAACACAATCAAAAGCTGTGGGTAGAGCCAGTTAGTGGACTTAAAAAAGTAAATGCTGCTGCGTGGCCTTTGTCTGATGTAATACTCACAATAGTCTCCTCATTAACACAGTGAGACGCAATCAGGTGGATTTCACTAACTAAATACAGTAGATCTCAAGCTGCTTTCAGACGATTCACTCGGTACAACACACAATGTATGGGATATCGTGTCCTGACTGAAGACACCTCCATTCACGCCTTTAAGGAAGATGACGTGTGACGGCATATGTGAGGACCCGTCCAAACACATAAACGTCCACTAGAACTGTCATTCTTCAGTTTTTATGCTCTTAACTTCGCTAAGAACACCTCACCTTGGGCTAACTAGGTACTGCTAGTTACTTTTTCAGGCTACTGCCAGATCGAAGTTAGCTTAGCTGCTGTTGTCGGTGTTAGTCATTAGAGCCTTCACTGGAAAGTGTGGCTGCCCGCGGAGCGCTAATTTTGAGTTTCTATTCCGACTACAAGCTTGTGTTTCTGGACGAGCACCAAGCCTAAACAAGCGAAGAGGAAATCTTCTGTTGGCCCATGCCTTCAGGGGTGCGGCTTCCTCCTCAGGAAGATGATGACATGCTGGATATCAGTCTAAACTCGCACTGTTTGTCAAAGGACGAACAGGAGAGTGTGTCACGGTGTCAGTACCACGAAGACCATGTCACTGCTGTGTCAGTTAACCAGGACAACACATCATGTTTCTCTCTGTTTCGCCGAGCTGCTGAGCAACTGGAGGTGGAGTGGCCTTCTCTTCCACCGGCTCAAAAAACCTCCCTACTTTGTTTTCGGAGAAGATTTCAACACGGAGCAAGCCGAGTTTAGTCAACTCGCCGCCTATGGAACCATCTTTGACCGCTTATCTGGCCCCGTCCCACAACCATGGTTTTGGCAGTCCCACATTCCTCCCTTCCAAGCACTGATGGTTCTCTGCTCTTGCAGCACAAGTCATCTGCCTTAAAGGTGTGAATAGAGGTGTCTTCTGTCAGGACACACATACATTATGTGTTGTAACTCGCTGCTCTCCTTCAGGGAACAGAAGTTACAGTCATAGCATTTCGTTTATGATGGCAGTTGTTAACATCTGTCAGTGCTCAGAAACACCAAAACTCCCAACGGCACCTTGTTGAGCAAAATTTATGACAATCTTTTGGCAGCAACACTTCTGGCAAACGCACCGCTGGACATGGACAGAAAAATAAAAAAATAAAACATCAAGAAAATGTGCCACAAATCAAATCTCTTTCAAGTTGTTTGAGCTCCTTGGTATGAAAGAGTCTGATGGTCATTCACATCCAGCGAAGAGAGAACGAGGCAAGGCACTGACAGATTCATCTCTCTCTCTCTCGCTCCCCACCACCTCTACATCTTCTCCGAGTCTTTATATTTCCATTGCTGGCAGGTTAAGTGCAGAACTGTGACTCTTAAAGCTGCCTGTTTTATTCGTCAACTCCCTCTGTATTTTCCACAGACACTTGCTCGCACACACACACACACACACACACACACACACACACACACATGAAATTCCCACAACAGCATCTATGTGGTAGAGACAGATTAGCAACTAGGACCAAAGCCACTATAACAGATTCCTGCCTAGAGCTTATGACTCATGTCTGTGGAGTGTTTCTGTCTGTACAGTATGTGTGTGTGTGTGTGTGTGTGTGTGTGAGAGAGAGAGAGTGAGAGAGAGCGAGTTCTAGCCCAAATAGAGTGTACATCAATAAGATCTGGCTCTGGATCGATTGGACTCAGACTGTGCCTCAGTTGACAGGTCGGGCCTGTTGTTCTCTTGATTGATCCGCCCTCCGCGGTATGTGAGTGTGTGTGTGTATAGACGGCAGGAAAGAAAGGTTTATAACACGATTCAAATGTTTGTTTGTATTCTGTGGGGGCAACTATTGTCTGTTTAGAGACCTTTAAAAAAACACACTGATCTGCACCTCCAGTCAAAACACAGGGAAGTCAAACACCATGTTGATTTGTTTGGGTCTTTGCTGCGCTGCTCTACATACAACTAAAAAACTGAGGCCTCAAACAATCATGTAGCTAGCTGTTAATATTAACTGATTGTTTGAAATAAAATATAATACAAGCTTAACCTTTCTTATGTCACAAGCTGCCGGATGTAGCAGAGGTACAACCTTGCTAGAATAAAGGAGCTTAAAATTGGCAGAATTAATCATATAAACCAGAAGTACTGTATAAAAGAATAAACAACAAACATTACAATCAGTACCAATGAAAAAAAAAAGACTTAATATCCAGCCCTAAAGCTCCTGCAAAGCTGTAGTTTAGATATAAATGTTGTCTTTAAGTTCTGACCCAGTTCCTGTTCCCACTGGTTCATAACAGACTAATCATGAGGTGTAAACATGGTGCCAGGTAACTCATCCAATACCTTGCATGAGCCCATGTAAGACAGGTTAACCAAAAACCTGTCACTGACTTTAACAAGGATCTCAAAGTGAGATTTTGTCCCCATGAGGTCTACTGGTACTGACACACCTGTGCCTTTAATATCATAGTAACAGATAGAAATTATATGTTTAAATAACTGATAACTTATATATAAAGACAAATATAAATGTCAAACAATAACACAGATTGATGTCTGTGGTTTTGTCTATCAAAAGCAAAACTCAAATTCAATCAAAGACCAAACTAAGAGATGAAGGAAACCCCAAAAATCGACGCAAACAACCTGTAACCGGAGATTTATGGGATTTTCTATGAAAAGGGATGAATGCGAGAGGGGAGAACAAGGACAAAAATAAAGTTGTGAGAAACAAAAGAGGGAGAGGATAAAGCTGAGACGCAGAAGCAGCAGGTTAGCACTAATGGTCAATGACAAGTTAGCGCTGAGGCTAGTCTTAGCGCAGGCGCCTGAACTGCTGAAATATTTAGAAGGCTTACAGAACAAGAGACTCATTCACTTCAAGTGAGCAGGAGCAGAGAGAGAGAGAGAGAGAGAGAGAGAGAGAGAGAGAGAGAGAGAGAGAGAGAGAGAGAGAGAGAGAGAGAGAGAGCTGGGCCACGTTTTACCTCCTCACTGCACTGAAGTAACAGCACATGCAGTTCAAATGGACAGCATCACATGAATAATGTGCATGTGTGACTTTTTGTTTTACTTATTCATCTGTGCCCCGGCATGTTGGACCTTTGCTGCAGTTTGTTTACAGGCGAGAGTTGGTGGAAAGTGGAGGAAGTGAAGAGGCAAACTTATCCATCCATGTTTTCTCTCTCGTGTCCGTGTGCTCACACCATAGCCTTTATATAAAGATGGACGACATGGCTGCTGCACAAAAGTGTCTCGATCACCACCTGCTGACTGGCTGCAGTATCGGTCATAAAATCCAACCTCTCCTCCCTGTTAGTGGATGGGACACGGGCCAAACTCTGGCTCCAAATGTGCAAGATGGCGGAGGAAGTGGAGACGCGTGGGATGTGGTATGCCAGATGTGGGTCTGGACTGGAGGCCTAATCTGTAGTCTCTTTCAAAACTTGTTTTTCTCTCTTCTGCAGCCATTCCTTCCACAACTCTCTGCAACATGAACTCCTCGGATATAATGTGGATATTATGTCGTTATGACTGACAGGCCCCAATCAACTTAGATTTAAACACTTTGATGTGAGCCCGGCCCTGCCATACTGAGAGGCCTGAGTTACTGCATGTGTGTGTGTGTGTGTGTGTGTGTGTGGTGTCCCTGTGCATGTGTTTAAGACTGTGTGGGTGTGTGAAAGTGAACCATCCAAATCCTCAGTGTGTGTGTGTGTGTGTGTGTGTGTGTGTTTTTCAGGCACTTGTTAGCTTCAAAGACGAGGGTCAAACCAACAGGCACCTGACACAGGCTAACTTCACTTATCGCTGCCATGACAACAGAACGCAAACAGAAAATGAAAAAGTACTGCATTTTCATAACGGCAGCTCAGTGTCTCTGTCCCGTCCTCCTTCTCTCTCTCTCTCTCTCCCTCCCTCTCTCTCTGGCTGATCAGATAACATGAGCGAAGGATGTGGGAAGGGACAAATGTTTCACCTGTGCTCCTCCTTTTCCAGGAATTCTTCACCCTCTCTTAGAAGTAGCATTCTTTGTTTTATCTTCACCTATGATCAGAAACGATTGAGCATCTTCACTTTCTCCGCCCTCCCTCTAAATTTTCCCTCTCTTGCTTGCTTGGAGCCTGAGGTGGACGCGCCTGGAAGCAACGTTTCTGCTGAGCTGTCCTGACAGTTCCAGCTTAATATTTAACCACAGGACAGACACACACACACACACACACACACACACACACACACACACCTACGCACAGCACTACTGCAAGTACTGGGAAGAATGTGCGCAGAAATGCACAGAGACAGAAAAATCTCACTCCATTTAAAAATTCAAATGCTAAATAAAAAAAACTTTGATGGTGACAGAGACAAAAAAAAAGAGGGCGCTCCAGGAGAACTTTCCGTCTTACCTAAGTGACCGGCTGTGTGATAGAACCCATCGGCTTTAACATGGCGGTGGCTGATGGCACTGCTAATGACAAGTTATGTTTTCAGGCGAAGCTGCATGAGGTTGTCCATTATCTTTCTCCCTACTGGCCTCTTTCTCTCCTCCTGCCAACCCCCCCCCTCCCTCGTTATTTCTCTCACTTTTCTTTTTAATTACCTGATGTCTCCTCTTCTGGCCCAGATGCCAATAGAGATGGAAGCGGCACCATCTGCACTGAACCGTCTGTGTACATCTGATCTCTGATCTTTCCTCTGTCTGACTGTGTGTGAGATTCACTAAGTGTGCCTGTTATGTGTATATCCAGGCACAAGTTGTCGTTTTTTTCCATCCGTGAATCAGGTGTTTTATTATTTCCAGCACTCCTTCAAGCATGTCTGTAGACATTTTTTTTAAATTCTTGGTGGTATACACCAGAAAAGAGAAGGGTTATGTAAGTTAGGGTCACTGTGCTGCAGTGGTTGCAAAACGGGTCCCTGGTTGAATACCAGCTTGGCCGGGGTCTTTCTGTGTGGAGTTTGCATGTTCTCTCCGTTTTCTATGGGTTCTCCGGCTTCCTCCAACAAGCAGATTGGAGTGATGTTAATTAGAGACTCTGGATGATGGCACTGGCGACCTGTCCGGGGTGAACCCTGCCTATCGCCGCATGTCAGCTGGGATTGGCTTTTATGTAAATAAATGAGTTGGAAACAAATGGAAACAAAAGAAGTAAATGTAATCATGTAGATAGATAAAGATACAGACTTATCCAACAATGTTTCCAGCATCAATCAGCTGATTATTCTGTAAATTAATCAATTGATCGATAAACATTTTACTACGATAGAGGACGAAGAAATTAGGAGATTTCACATTTTAGGGACAGAAACATTGGCTTTTTAAAAAACTAAATACCAAAAATGTTATCATGTAATTACCAGACTTATTACTCAAGCTCTAGATGTAACTAGTCTCGCACATTTCAGTGCACTTGCAGTGATCTGACATATTAGGCCACATGATGGTGACTAGATCAGCTTCATGAGAATAGATAATCATAAGACAAGAGGAACTAGAATAGAAAACAACGGAAAAAAGAAAAAGACGAGACTTATGATAGTAGGATCAGAAAATATTGTTTGGGGGCTTTTGGGATGGTGATCATAAACTAACTCAGTTAAGCTGACAGGACAGGAAAAAGTATGGAAGCAACACAGACAGGATACAAAGGAAGTGACATTGATGCTCAAACAGATTTTGGATCTCTCTCAGTCCTTCTTCTCCACTTCTTAGATCACAACAAGGTACTCTGTGTGTGTGCCATGTACTTTCCCTTCCTCCGTGGCCACGTTTTTGTTCTCTTATGTTTCCTGTGACCGATCTCGCTGGGATGCTCCTTCTCTCTCGCATGATGCCAAGCTCGGGTTCCCCATCTGCGACGTTTAAGAGGACAGAGGCAGCTTGTTGCACTTCAAACATCACTGAGAGGCCTTTGGCAACCTTGGCTCGACACTAGAGGGGAGGACTGGATACTGACACAGGAAGTTACCTGCCAACGGAGTCCTCTCCCTGTCTGTGTGAGCGTTTGGCACTAACTCAGAGCCTTCATTCCCCTTCATGGAAAAGGCAGCATGAGGAGTGTTTTACCTTGTGGTTTCTGAAAGCATGCCTTTTTAGCATCAAATGTTCCCCTGCTGTCGACTGGAGAGGTGCTTGTTCAAACGTCTATTTTGAATTAATCATGTGACTCATTAACTGTTTAACATGTGTTGTTTTCATATTCTCAAATGGAGATCCAATATTCTCATAATGGAGAGTTGGTGAGCGTTACATCTGAGGAAAGTGACCCCAACAACCTACAGGTGAATGTGAAAGACTATGGCTGCCACTAATGGATATTTTCTCAGTTAGTTGAACTACTTGGTTGATTTGATTGATCGGTTTATTGTCTATAATGTGTCTCTGTTGTCCATGGAGTGTATATAAAGACGGACGATGGATTTCTCCCACTATCCAGAACATATCCTGGATACAAACGCTGCCATCTTGCACATTTGGAGCCAGAGTGTCTGCAGAGTTGCGACTGGAGGATGTAGCCACTGGTAGCGAGGTGCCCCCTGATATACACGTCAGTCTCCGGTGTCAATCCGGACGTTTCAGCCTGTTTTACAACATCAAGTAACTAACTAAAGCCAGACTTAGAAAAACGATAAGTTGATTGACAGAAACCATCATTGAGAACATCCATCTTTATATACAGTCTATGGCATCATCCAAAATCCTCAGTTCTCCTGAGATAAAGGCGACTTATTCAAATTGCTTGTTTTATCTGATCAATTAAAAAGCGAAAATATTAAACTATTCAGATCTAAAGGAAAAAAAAACAATAACCTTAGATTCGAGAAGCAAAAACCAAATCTCTGACATTTCTGCATGAAAAATGACTCAAACAATTGCAGACTCTCAAAATAGTTGATCTTTCAATGAATCTACCATCAATCAGCCGGCGCATTCATGAATAGAACAATAATAATGAGCGCTACAAATGACCAATTCAGAAACCCGCATTCCCTGAGAACACGCCACATTGGACAAAGTTTCGAAAATAAAAATCCAGAGCATAGAAAGTGATAAAATCAGATCACAGGATCCAGGGGGAGCATTTGAAACAGACAAAACCAACAGACTCAGGGTTTACTGTGTGGAGGTTAGACACAATCCTCTGAGGTCTACAAGCTTTAAAACCAGATCTATGAGCAGTCTTTTTTCAAACACTGTAGTTGTGTCATAAATAAAGACACTTATCGACTTCTCACTGTGAGAATTCTCAACTTTTGAGCACTAAAATAAGTAAACTGCAGCCGAATAGGAAAAGAGAGAAAAGGAATGCATCAGCCAAACAGCCACACAGTTTACAATGCAATAGACAAATCTATATATTAAACTATCAAAAGTGGCAATAACTATGTGGATAGGAGCACATATTATCCTGTGAACTCTCAAACTCAAACAGCATAACATCACGAGACGTTCTATTCAAGCACTGATCCAGATACAGTACGATGACTGACGTGTGCATTGATCAAAATGGAGCGTGTCTGATTATCAAGAGCATCGGGGAAAATGAGAGACAGAGAGAAAACCAAAGATTGAGAGGGATGAGAGGATAAAATAATCCATTACTTTCAGCACATTACACATCGTGTCAGATTGATGATTAAGAATAGGCCGGAGTTGCTTTTGTTTACTCGCGGGTTCTTGAAGGGGATTTAGAGCTATATATTTCAAAGGTGATTATATAGCAAACTAAGCTGTGTAATAGCTGTGAGTTATACACATGGACCAGTTTAATGAAGGTAGTATATTGTGACAAGAGAGCTGAAGCCAAACAGCATCAACAAGCGCAGGGAGTTATGCTGATAAACAGCAGGATGATGTTAATCCATCAGCAGGCAGAGATTTTCCTGAACCATTTATTATTACATATTACTCTAAGTGCATTAGGCCACTGTGGGCAATATAGCGAGGACTGGTTTTGGATTTCTTATATGATTCTTGCATCAGTGGAATTGAATATCTTGATTTGTAAGAAATGGAAATAACTCAAAAGCATCGACTTCTCTTGTTAATAGTGGGTTCTAAATAGATTTTTAAGAAAATGTACAATATCATGATTTATATTGATATTCTATACAAAATAACTCATTTGCCACTTCTTGGCTGAATCTTTGGCACTGTAACAGTTCCGAAACCTTTAACCAGACAACAAAGTAAATTTTGAATGATTCAGCAAAACACTGCATTATGATCTGACCTCTAAATACTCGTCAATTCTGGCACACTATATTGTAACTAAACGCCATAAAGTTATCCTTATTAGGACTTTGCATTTACTTCCTTTCGTTTTGGACAGCCCAGGCAAAACCCGATCCCTCACCTTAACCATGACCAATTCATGCCTAACCCTAACCTTAACCTAACCACAATTCAATAACGTTTGGCCTCAATAGGACTGGGCTTTGGTCCTAATAAGGCCGGCCACCCAGTGAATAGCAGCCATAGCATAAAACAAGACACCTAGAGCGAGCGGCACAGTGTGCACAGCGAAGAACTCTGCCTTTTTAAAAAGCATCACAACATCTATCAGCTACAATCTGTTACAAGCTGCATGGAGGAGATGCTTCAAGATGTGTCAAGGAAAGCGCAGTTGTAATGTTATTGATATTCCTGCAGGCTGTAAGGTCACAGAGAACTGCCTTCAAAAGAAACTGGCCTCGTTGGAAAGCTGCAGCTATTTAGACGCAGTTGTTTTCAGTTTCACAGTCACACAGGTGAAAGTGCAGCAGGGCAGCAGCCTATCAAAGCAAGGTATCACTAGTAGCACCACAAGTTCCAGGAAATGAATGCAGTACACTCAGTGTTTAGTCACTCCTAGTTGCTATGGGAACAGAGGGGTCGATAGGTCACGAATACGAGTGGTTTGGCAGTTTAGTGATGCTAGCCATTTATGTCATGTACACACACACACACACACACACACACACACACACACACACACACACACACACACACACACACACACACACAGGCTCCATGTCTGCAACTCCCACATCCAACATGACCTCCCTCGTTAGCTGGAATTAGCCTGATAATATCTGGACAGGCCTGGGAAAAGGAATGACACTGGGAAAACTGCCACATTCCCTTAAGTTCCCTCACACTTATTTAACCCTCACTGGGTCAGGAGGCAGAGAACAGCATCGAGCCTCAGGGGGTCGATGCTGTTCTCTGCCTCCTGACCGGGTTAGGGTTGGGGGGGGGGGGTTAACATTGGATGAAAATGGTTGCAAGTTATGGAAAAGTGAAGCACACTCTCACTCCCACTCTCATTGGCTCTTTTCTCCGCAATATACACTGCACCTTCTAAGCAACTTGCACATGTGGCAAAGGACTCAGTTTACTCACAAAGTGTTTTCACCTCCAGGATGTTGTTTTGTGAAGCACCGAGTCACATTTGACCCGAGCGAGGTTCATGGTATTTATTTATTACACACTGTTAATTTCCTGACCCTGTAAAAAACCGGGGCTGAAGCACGACTCCATGAAAGTGTTTCACCAACAGCTGCACTATCTTGAGAGGTGCTGTCCCCAGAGCTGAATCTTCACTATTTATGTTCATGCAAACAGAACATACAGAGCATGAGCGATGATTTGACAAAAATAAAAGGCGCTAAACTGGAGTGTCAACCCGAGAATAAATGTAGTGGAAGATGAGCAGGTGCTCAGAAGGAGAAGCATGGCAGATTGATTAATCTAGTGAATGCTTCATTTTAGATTAGGCAGGTTAATAAAGGACAGGAAAAAAAGTTTTACTCAAAATAAAATGTCAACATTTGTTTTTAAGCAGCCAACAACTTTATTCTATATCAAGACATAATGGAGAAGTCACACTCCCTCTGTGTCTGTGTTGAGATCTGAGATTCTCTGTTCTTTGCTTCGGTCGCTGTCCGAGCACACGTGTACATGTTAGTGCAGGCGATTCCCTTACTATAAAACCACTGGTAGTGATGTCAACATGACACCGGTGTGGACACATTACTTTTCGCTCCCTCTGTAATGTCAGGGCACACAAACACTATAAACACATCTGTCACCTGCACACCATAGTGCCGCTAAACCAAAAACACTGTGGCTACACTTTGTTTTCATACGGACTACAGGTTACACGCAGCACCTCTTTCCGAATCCTTTAAAATCCATGCATGTGTCAAACTGCACAAAAGGTCTTCAAATGTACCCTGTGCACGCAGAGGAGAATCTTCCAGCTCAGAATCGTCTGGAAAAAACATTTGTTTTTGAAAGTGTGTCAGGATCTTAGAATTTATGACTCAATAATTAGTCATTTTCAGTAGTAAACAGCAGTTGAAGAAGGTTGGTAGCAGCTGTCCGAGATGAAAAATAACTCATGTCGAGCAATGTCCGCCAAGTACTTTCAGTGCGTCCTCATCACAAATCACAAAGTTGCTGGTTTAAAGTGATTTTAAAGAAGTTGTTTTGAATAAACTGGCGGTTCAGTGTCTGTTTCTGATATTTCCCCCTTTACCTCATCTCTCCAGCAACAATACGTCTAAGTGAGGACAAATCAAGCTGAGGACTTACATTGAAGACGTCCTCCTGTGTAACATTTTCTGGCATCAGCCAACATGCAGAATGGCTTAAGGAGTAATTTCCACCGCTCATCCCCTCCGTGTTGTTGCTCCCCTTTGTCTCGCCCCCTCAGGCTCCTGCCCTTCTTTTCAGTGTGGTGATCCTGACTGCTTATTAATTTAGAGTTAAATCTAAATGGTCTGGACACTCACACAACCCTTCCACCGTTGTTCATTTTACGCTCGGGAGGGCCACCGCTGTGCACTTCACACCCACTGATCTGTCTCACGAACATCACAAGTATCTGTATACAATGCATATAGCCCTGGCTCTGTGCAGCAACATGGAGAGGTCGGGTTTCTCGTCTTTTTTCCTCTTGACCTTCTTCAACGAAATGCAAACTCAGATCAGATCATCGCATTGTTTGGGACTTTTCACAGAAAGAATGCAACGAAAAATTACGAGCATTAGCATAGTTTGGATTCCTTTTCCAGCGAGCCATTCTGCTGGCACGGTCTCAAGAGGCCAACTAACTGCACATTTGTACACAGGTCCACGCTCACTTCTTCAACATGCTGCTTCAAAGAACATTGTCTCTCTCACACACACACACAAACAAAACTTCACACACGTACACACCTTTGCTGTCAGGATAGTGATAAATTGCAGGAAAAATGAAAAGGGGGAGCAGTAATCTGACACCTCTAGTGCTGGGCAACCAGTAATTAAATCCCTTCATTAGGTCAAATATTTGATTATGAAGAACCTCTGGGGGGGGGGGGGGGGGGACCTTTTTCTCTTGGGGGTAAGGTGGGAGAAAAGAAAGTAGGAGAAGACAGGAGAGGAGGAGAAAACAAGATAAAACAAAGTCAGAATGGAAATCAAGTCATCTCCATATTGTCTGTAGTCAGTGGCTATGTTCTTCACACCTCCTCCCCACTTCTCCCTCTCTCTGGATGGCGTCTGAGCATTGTTGTATGTCGAAAACGCTGGCTGCAGCATATTGCTAATGTGTTGATGAAGACAGGCCCCGGCCAAGGGAGGCTGTCTCTGGTGGAAGACAGACAGTGTGCGTGTTCGACAGACGAGTGAACATCGCTGGCCTCCGCCTCAACCCTCTCTGGGAAGCTGCTTGCTTGAGCCTGCGAGTGCATCTCCTCCGCTCCTTGTACATTAGCCTGAGATAACACGGGGAGGGATTATGCACATTAAAAGGCAGGAATGTGTAGGATTAGCACCAGAGACGGAGACAGAAAATGTCCATCCTGTTTATTCTCTTTGCTGTTGATATTTATAATTTTTTTTTACATGCAAGTTATCTGTATCGAGCTCTGAAAGTGAAAGACAAATGGGGCGGATTTAAGAACCGAAATTAAAGTTTAATAGGGACGCAAATGCTGTTGTGTAAAATTTGACCAAATGAGCCTAACAAACTTAAGAACTGATTGAATCCATTTTGCCCCAAGGAGTAGCCTACTGCAAAAGTGCATCTACAGTTGCATTATATTTGCGCTATGTAGTTGGAAATGCTAATTTCATTATTGATTAGCTCATTAGCTGATCCTAATAGCCCCGCAAATATATAACTAGTGGCCATGCTGAGGAGGTGTAGCTGTGTTGCTGTAGAGATACTGTTGATGAAGCACAATTATCCAGCCATAAATCACACAGAGAGGGGCTGGTCCTGGTTTTCTGGCCTCACGGCCCCCCCCACACACACACACACGATCACACAACAGTTTATTTAACAGAAGTATATAAACCGTAAAGACACTTCAGCCTCTTCTCTTATGAGCTGCTGGCTTCCACACTTAATTAATAGATGTTTATGCAGGAGTGTACCTGAACTTAGATGCTCTTGTTTCATATTTCACAGCTTTCCCTCGATCTCTCCCCCCTTCCCCTCTCTCTCCAGCATGTGGCTGCTCGAATGCCAATGCCGTCATCAAAGGATACGTCAAAATGAAGGCTCTGGCAGAAGCTGCTCTCAGGATCTCAGACACACACACACACACACACACACACACACACACACACACACACACACACACACACGTACGCATAAACACGCACGCATGCACACACACAGCTCCAGCTATGCTTTCATATCACGCCCTGGCAACGCCCACTGACTGCAGCATATCTCCACCGGTATCACCAAGGTTACCAGTGGTAGCCAGGGATACCGTCGGAGCCGCCTGTGAAAATGTAGAAACTGGGTGTGGCCAAAGTCTACATGGTCGACGTCTTCATGTCAAAGATTTCACAGTCAAGGGCAGAACACGATGCTCCAGGACACATTTTTATGGATTGATAATAAGAGTGTAACTGCTTGTCAAGGCTTCACTGAACCAACTTACTAAAGATTTAATGATTAAAAAACATCTTTGTGTCAAATGTGAAAAGCTGTTTTTTCTAATCCCTTCAAGTCTAGCACAGCTTTATTTTTCATATGCTGTGAAGGAAGTCTTGTTCATTTCCAAGTACAGTTATCAGCTGGTTCTGCTTAACTAGCAGAACCAAACGTTTCTAAACAATCCAGGTGTTGTTTGATTCCCTGCACCTCAGCTCGTCTTATTCCACCTTTCTACACACGTCTGGTTTCGATACAACGAATGGCCGTGTGCCCAGAGCTGACAGAAATTTCAGACGCATCAATATAGCAGGGTGCATGCATTAGTCAGTGAGTTAGTTAGCGGGTGTGAGAGGCTGGATTTCATTGGTTTAAGGACCCGAGATTAAAAATTGGTGTTTCCATGACAAAGGAAGGCCTCCGCCAGCACCCATGCATCCACAGCACTCACACACAAATTGAGAAAGAATATTCCCAGGCATGCTTCTAGCTTCACTCTCTCTGCCTGGAGAGAGATATGTGTGTGTGTGTGTGTGTGTGTGTGTGTGTGCATGTTTGTGTATGTGTGAGAGAGAAAGAGACAGAGAGAAAGGTCGTTGTCCTCTTCAGGTATCAAAAACACTTGGAATGTTTGGATCCATCAAGCTGAGGGACAGAACAAAGCCCGAGAAAATGAAAGAGAAAATTTTGTACGCGTGTTTATCGTTGCACCTGTGTAAACTGTCAAATATACACACACGGTCTCACATCTGTTTACACCAAAAAAAAAAAAACACAATATGCGCACAAATATCCAATAATTACAGTCAAAACATCTTACCGGTGTGCATGTCAGAGAGAGAGAGAGAGAGAGAGATGTTACCTATAGGCCTTGTGAAGACTATGTTCAGGTGAAGTGGAAAACCCTTCCCCCACTCTTCCACATCCTACACCTACACCATGAGGAATTAAACTAGTAATCCACCCTAAGGCAATTCCACTTATAATCTGCAACTATAATGTTTTTCTTATAGATTTCCGAGTCTAATTTATTGTTAAATAGCATTTCTCTTTTCACACAGATAATACAATATGACCGTGCACATACAGGATACAGCACTGCCCCAATATCCTTGAGGGAATAGACCAGTTTCATCCCTGACACAAAATACAGGACACTTTCAAAATTAACTAAAAAGTGCAGAATACGCCATCATGTCCTGTTCTTCAAACACCCTCAGAGAATGTCAAGAAAGAAATGTGGATCTGAGTTACTGAGCAAGGTCAAATATCATTGTGGCAAAGGCTAGCCTCTACTGTTACAGAAGTATGCAGCTGTCCCTGGAGGCACTTCTTAAAAGAACTAGGTTTGGGGTGAAATGTGCAGAATGGAAAAGGAATTTTTTTTTTTTTTATCTATGCTTGACAATCTACATTTGATGGTCAGGTATGTCAGCTTGTAACTTGGGAGAGGTTTTTATAGCACAGCCACACATTGTTGGTTAAATGCTCAATGCGGATTGGTTCTTGGAAACCTTAGTGGATGAACAATAAAAACTTTTTTAGAAGCAGCTTAGAAGACTGGAAATTACAAAGAAATACCCACAGATGTTCTACTCTGCTGTCATGGGAGACAATAAACCAGTTTATTTGTTTAAATGATTGAACAGAAAGCTGGAAAAACACCACGACAGCAGAAGAAGTGAAATACAGGCAACAATCGAAATGCACCTTGTTCGCGTGATCCCAGCTGGATTTGCATGTTGGAACTCAAGATGTCTCAGATGCCACTGCTAATACCTGTCGGAAAGGTGTTGTCTGTGAACTGAGAGACTGTCTCACTTTCAACATGTATCCTGGAGGATGCTGAAGGACATGTAGTTCAATCAAACTGAGCATAAAAAGCTTTGCAAGGATATTTCTCATTACAGAAATCATTCTATTCAATTGCATAAACATTATTAATAAAAAAAATGTAAGTCATTAAAATGCACATGCAAGTGGGGCATATATTCTTTACTGACATCTTTGCAAATGAGTACCTATTATAATTACTATATAATCATCTAATTAAAATCCTGTATTTTGTATTAGTTGTTTAAATGCCTACTTTTTGAACAAAGGGTGTACAAACTACACCCTGCTGTTGGAATATGTCCGTATGTCGGCCCACACAGGGGGACAGGAGAGGAGGGCTGAGGATGTAGCCTGAGGCTGTGTGAGTGAGTGAGAGCGCATACACGACTATATTGAACTACATACATTTGTAGGTGCCAATTAAAACGTTGACATATCTACGCAGTGCTACCGTTCCCACATCTGATCCGAAGGCTCTTGTTAATACAACATATGCTGAAAACAGATATCTCTAATCCCACATCTGCAATCGAGTCCAAACCCCATCCGCCCAGCTACAGCAGTATTCACCCGTGCACACACGCAGCAACACACACACAAAAAAAGAGCTATATACAGAGTCTCCTCAGAGAAAACTCACCACCAGAAAAATAAAAGACGAGGCAAGCTATCAAACTGACAATCACCGGGGGAATCCCAGCACTTTCAAGTAAGAACTGATTTAATCTGGTAAATATGTGCTTGTGCACACATAAGCAACCACACACTTGTTCCAGCTCTCTGGCACCGACACTGACACACATGTGCATCATCCTGTTCCTGAGCTGAGGAATACAGTAGACACTGTAATTCACACTCCGCCTGAGCTCCACCAGAGATTTCATCTGGGGGAAACACCAGGCTCCTCCATTGCCCCCAATTACTGAGGCCTGGAAGCAGTCAACAGTTTTATACAATCACATCGGCCGGGAGGAAATCAGCCCCTTTTTGTGCTCCTGCTGCTTTTGAGCGGCGCGTTGCCGGCCAAAGCTTCAGCGAAAGGCACTTAAACTATCATATTCTGAGAGAGAGCAGGAATTTCTTCAGGTCCTTGTGAAGAAGGATTTTATACAATTTCGCAGAGACTCCACTTGTTTTTTTTTTAAATGTAATACTTTGACTGAGATCAAATGGACATCTTAATCCTGAGTGCGCACAAGGCCGGGTGCTTGGTCGCTCACGTCGTAGAGGGAAGGGAAAGCCTATAGGTCCAATTTGTGTGCAATTTGTTTGCAAATTTAATGTGTGTGTGTGTGTGTGTGTGTGTGTGCGTGTTCTACTCTGCGAGCTCCCTTGTATTGCCATTATACATCACAGCACAGCACCAGCGAGTGGCTGTGTCAGAAAGCCTGCCTTCCTCTCCGCCATATCTCATAGTTACCTCCCCTAACCAAATTACCCCCCAACCCCCGCCTCACCCGCCCCCTTCTCCTGTAGACACTGAGAGATGAGCTTTACAGGCAGCCGCCTCAAAAAGTCAACAGCAATGTCCGGCAGCGCTGGAGAAGAAATAACGGGTAAACAAGCGCAGCTCAGAGAAAACGCGTCGTCATATTTCTGCTGAAATCAGAAGCCGTTTAAAAAATAAACGAGCAACTTTAAGTCGATGGAAATCTCTCACATTGTCCAATAAACGTTCACTTTCAAATGTTAATGTTATCGCTGTTCATTAGCAGTACAACATTTAGAGCCAATTCATCAAACCTTTAGGAGATTGAAAAGCAAAGAGCTGCCACTGCCGATCAGGAAAATCAACAGACAACCAACAGACTTGCTCTTTAATAATGAACAAATAAGCCAACCAGAGCCGGCACTTTCAGAGGAAAACAGCTTTGCTGGAGCAGCATTTTCAAGTTACACCACCATCTTTGTTTAGTTATTTTCCACCCTTACTTTTTGGATCCCAGGTGATCGAATCGTAGATGTAGAGTAAACAATGGTATAACTATGAAGTAATCTTGAGAGAATAATGTTTCCGTCTGATTCAGGTGTCTCGGTCCACCTTGTGTTACCTCAGTGAGGCCTTTAAAACAGCCTGAGCTTGTGCAAATTCACAGTGGATGATAATGCAGACATCTAACCAAGGACTCATACATAAACATCAGAGGCTTCAACCAAAACGCTGCTCATTCACTTTGATCGAGCTGCATTGTGGTTCTATTGCATCGCATTGCAACGCATTGCTCTGCGTACGTCAGAAATTGAGCGGATCTCAACTTTTCATGCGGAAACGGCTGAACAAATCCAGTTTAGACAAACAGTCGAGTTCAGGCACAAGCCAATCAAATCACATCAATGCGAGACAGGAATCAGAGGCAGCTGGGGAACCTGGTGTGTGTTCAGCTGGTTGGCAATTTTTTGTGTATTTCTTTTTAGTATTGCATTGATACCTAGTTTGGTACATTAGCTTGAAAACCAGCAATGCTGCGTGTCCCAAGCATGATTCTGATAGTCGTCACCATCAAGGGTCACGGCAAAGCATGTCCGTGTCCAGCATGAGGCAAATGTGCCAAATAATACTCTAGTAAAAAACCTACTTCTTTATATCTGCTGTGGAGCACAAGCATTCATGATCTCATCTCATCTGTGGGAGTGGAATGCAGAAACGCCACAACACCATTGTAGATTTCATCAACATAAAACTATTCAGGATGTCAGGTTTTCACCTTAATGCGAAAATGATGAATGCCAGTCTAAGTGCGGTTTTGGTTGTTACGACTGTTGGTGTTTTTTCATTAAATATCCTTTATCCAACAACCTTTTTCTGCAATTTCTACAATATTAAAGCGGTGTGTGTGTGTGTGTGTGTGAGAGTGTGTGTGTGTGTGTGTGCAGACCTTCAGAGTAACATGATAAACTGGGCTCACTGGTCATATTAGCAGGTAGAGTAGTCAGTGTAAGGCAACAACAGCTTGTGGCTCAGCCGGGGCTATGACCTCTACGCACTGGAGAAGATGTGTGTGTGTCTGTGTGTGTGTCTGTGTGCGTGTCTTGGGTAGGGGGTGTGGAGAGAGCAAGAGGGAGATAAAGATGGATGGGTAGTCGAGGAGGAAGAAACAGCAAGAAAAAAAGACAGACACAGAGTGCTTCAGTCCAAAATATCAACCTAATCTCAGCGGCTTCCCTCCTTCTGTCTCCCTGACAAAGAAAAACTAGGCTTCTGGAAAAGACTCCAAACTCCCAAGAACATGAAAACAAATCCTTCTTGCTTTCAGCACACTGCCTCCACACAAAACTCCTCAGGGCCTCCGCAAAAACATCTCCCTCACCTCGCGATGAGCTGTTATTATTTGGTCACCTTCGTCTGCAGGAATAATTGGACCACGTTGCTTTCCAACTAGGCCAGTTTGGCGGGAAACCCCGTGGAAGTGACAACCCTCCAGTAACACTGCTACAACCGAGACGGTGTGAGTAATACCGAATCCCACGAAACACGTGGAGGCAATGACAATTTTAGAGCTGATTGTGTTGAGTCATGTTGTGACACTATACGAAACACTTACATTTTATTTTAGATTACGAGCAGCTCGCTAGATTTAATAACTGCACTAAAGATCACATTAATTCAATACAGTCATTTACGCAATTACTTGTTCAGCTTATTAAGTTTCACTGCAGCCGTAACTCTGGAGTTGAATAAACCAGCTTGGAACAAATGCATACTGGGGGATTGAGGCCTAAACCCTTCCAACATCCAACCATCCATCCATCCATCCATCCATCATCTATACCGCTTATCCTCTGAGGATCACAGGGGTAGCTGGAGCCAATCTGACAGCTTCTGACAAACATACAAAGACAAAACAACCATTCCCACTAATATGGTCACGTCTGACAAACGGCCCTTTGTCTCACTTCGCTGCCTCAGGAAACCCCACAGTATCTTTGGCCTAAACCCAACACGACCACACAAACAGACACAAACAATAGATCTGTGACATTGAGAAGAATGCATTTGGCTTTAGACAGCTACAGAAGTGCTCAAGGGGAAGTCATGCTCTCAAAAGTGATATGTGCTGCACACACTGCCAAATATTAGGAAAACGTACTTCCTACAATTCCAGAATGAATGTTATAACAATCATCTCCCCCTTGTTTGTATCTCCAGTCATGTGCCAGACTAACTGCAAATGCTCTGCAGATCATTGACCTATTTATAGATCAAATCTTCTTTGAGGGATTCAGAATTAAGCACAATTTATTAACTATACATTGAAATGTCACGATTTTCTTTGGCCTCAAATAGTGTAACAGAATGCGATACTTGTACACACACCTGAATGGCCAGTGGTCAACTTCTGGGAAACAGGATTCCAGGGAATTCACTTCAAAGCTGATTCCTTGTCCTGGTGCTCAGGCTGCTTCTGTGGCCTCATGTAACTTCGGCTCTCAGATTTCTGCCTCTTGTTCTTAGATTTTCTGGGGAAGTCACCCTGCCAAAATCCCTCCGCCAATAGAAAGCCATGGTATGATGTTGGGCCCACAACACAAAGTCTGGCAACAAGTGCAGCCCGGGCGCGAGGAGACCGACTCAAACTGAAGAACAGGACATGTGTGCAGCAAAAGTGCAGAAAAGAGATTTAAGCAGGAGCAGAGAGAATTTGCACGTGAGCAGGGACTATTTAAGTGAGAGGTAAAACTGAACGGCAAAAGATGGAGTTGTGTCTTTAAAAGGAAAATCTATGTTCTGGAGTAAAGACAGGAAAGATAATCGAGAAATCTGAAAAAAAGTAGTTACATTCTAAGCACAAACCAAACAGGCTGATTACATTTAAAATATTACATATCCCCATTCCTTTCTGAAGTATGTAATTCCTTTACCTTGTCCTTTACATCCTCGCACATGGATGCAATGGATGGATTCAATAGAGGCAACATAATGGATCCACATTGCCTAACCCTCTGGTTGGTGGGGTTTGTGCTTGTGAGTCAGAGTCGGGACGGAGTTAAACTGATTTAGTTGAGACAGCTTTGCGACTTTAAAAGAGTAAACAAAGCAAAGAGTTTTCTTTGTGAACAAGTGATAAAATGGGCCAGCGGTGCGACAAGCGGTGACATTTGGTGTCTCACTGTGACGGACATTGAAAGTGAAAGCCCACCAAAGCGTGCAACAACGCTGGATTCAAACCCAAACCAAAACACAAAATCCTGGCAGAAATGGCAGCCTGTGAAAGATGTACATTCAACGGTGGTTTATTATCGATGCAAGAAGAAAGGTTTGATTTTCTCCATATTGCTCCTCACACCTATACCGAAGGTCAAGCAAAGTTTCCATAATGTTTGTTCTAATGTCACATAAATAGCATTCCTTTACCTCAATACCTACATATAATATTCTTAAGAGAACAACCCATAGGTTTATGCATATTCCTATTTGTTGCATTTAGTTTTGTATGAAATATGACTTCTGAAAGTATGGAGCTGTACCTCCAAAACAAGTCAATTTCCCAAGACTCCCAGGATAGAGTGCTTCTGCTCTCGGGCCCGAGAATGTCTGATTTTCAGGAACAACATTAATCCTAATACAGAGACAGGCAGTTGAGAGGAAGGGCACCAAGGCTAGCTCGCTCCCACCCCCTCCCTAACCGGTGAGAGAAACGAAGAGATGGAACGGGAAAGAGACGGAGGTGGATGGCAGCCTCCTGCTGTCACACACCAGCAAAAAGGACAGAGAGGAGGGCCCTGTCACATCACATCAGAGTCAGCTGCAGCCACACCCGCCCTGCCACCGTACATACACCCTGCTGCTGCTGCTGCTGGGAGAGGAGAGGAGAGGAGAGGAGAGGAGAAAAAAGATCATCCCCCTGTTCTCTTCCTCCGTTAGCCTCTCCTCTCGGCTCTACCTCATTTCAATTGCATCTCTTTCCTCATCTCGACCACCTCACCTCCAGCCTTCTCCCTCCGTTCTCAACCCTCAGCCTGTCTCCCTGATTTGACCACAATGGGGACTTGTGTGGCTGATCCCTGCTATGGGACAGTTGGGTGATGGTGGATGTGTGTGTGTGCGCGCGCGTGTGTGTGTACGTGTGTGTGCAGGAGCGGGTGGGAGTAGGTAGAAGAGGGAGAAAGAGGATTAGAAATGAAATGCGGTGATAGAGCACAACCTGACAATAAGTCTCATCTCCCCAGTGCGTCTGTGTCTGAATGTCAGTGTGTGTGAAACAGAGAGGCAGGGATTAGCTGGTGAGAGAAAAAAAATCCCTTTGTGTTCCAAGTGATGCTGTCAATCATCGCACTCTAAGAGAAGCTGTGTGTGTGTGTATGGTGTGTGAGGATGGAAGCTACGTATGAGGAAGCACAATTTTGTCGATGGCTATAAAGATAACCAAAAATAACCAATAATAGACACTTATGTTTCCTTTTCAATCCTCATTCCTATGTTTACCACACAATCACAGATAGCCCATTGTAGGAGATCCAACACAGCACTTGTTCAAATGCACAGAACATACACTGTTAAGTAGGAAAGAGCTTACAATAAACATGCTTCTTTATTGATCCCTGCTGGGCTCTTCTTTCCTCTTTCTAGCAAGGTCAGAGGTCAGGGCCGACTACAAGCAGCAGCTTGGGGCTCAAGGACACTTCAGCAGAGCAGAAGCAATATGAGGGCTTGCATCTGACTCTCGCAAAGAACGCTGGCTAATACACAGTTAACCCTACCAACAAGACAGAACTTTTCCTCAATAAGAAATGTCATCACATTGTTGCACTAATAACAGAATCCTAACAGATAAAGATATTTCCAGGGACTAACAGACCAAAATTAGATCTGGACCAATGAACTTCTTTAAAAGTAAAACCAACAACAGTAACAAAGCATAAATTGCCTCCATACTGCTCCTGTGGTGTCATCCAAGTGTCCACAAGCCCGATATTCAAATTCACCATTTACTTCAATTGTATTGGATTTGTCCAACGCAATTTACCCATGAAACTCCAACAGGTTATTTTGGACTCAAACACTTCAACCACGCCTCGATCGAAATAGTGGTGAGTAGATAATGAGTGAATACTCAGTGTTTTTGGTGAATTATCCCTTCAAGCATCACTATATCATAATGAATGCAGAATCAACTTTCACCACTAATTAGAACGACCTCCTGGAATCAGCAGCGACTCCTGCAACAAATATTATTACTATGCACTACCCCGCCCTCCCATTAACACATCATTCATGCTGCTTTTTGTATTAATGGAAGATACGATGCAGCTAGAAATAATCACAGATTAGGGATTTTAACTGGTGAATGTAACTGACACACGACACAAACATTTTACAACGTGGGATTTACATGGATTTAAACTAACAGGATTGGATATTTCAGTTCATTTACTGTGTGTATCATTTTCTATTTTCAGCTCACATGATTCCTGGTCATTTTTTACAGTTTGCTGGTGAATTTATCGTAACGATTTAATCTTAAAGCTCAACAGAAATCGTGGCTTGATCTAGATCCTACTAATAACTGAAGAGTCCAACCGCTCATCTGATTGACTTCGAACTTAGTCGACCCAAACCCCCGTTTATTACCTCCGCCAAGGAGGTTATGATCTCACCTCTGTTTGTTTGTTTGTTTGTTTGTTTGTTTCTTAGCTGGACTATGAAAACACTACTGGACACTGGACAGATGACATTTTGTGGAGGGTTGCAGTATAGGTCAGGAAAGAATCCATCAAATTTTGAATCTAGGATTTTCTTTTTCACTTTCTTCAATATTGGGCTACATATAAAGGGCTTTTTCAAAAATGTTGTTGATTTATCAAAGAGCAATACTTGGATGTTGATTCCAAAAATATGAAACTGATATCCATGAGTGTGTGCAATTTGGTGCAGCTTGATTGAATTAAATGGGACTGTTGGGCCTTGGCTGTGCTGTGCGCTCCACTGAGTGCCATTCTAGAGTTCAAACTGCACTTGCTGTGATCACATTATCACTTTGCACTCACAGAAACATTTTTTAACTGGCAAAAACATAGTTACAGGTTATAACAAATAGTGATGTAAGTGGAATTTGTTGCTGTGCTGAATTTTTCCAACCTACTAATGGCAACTTCCCTTCTCTCTGCTGTTGCTTGGTCCTGTCCCTGGTTCAGAGGATACATCCATCTCACCTTGGAAGCCCGACTCTACAGTAACTGAATCTCACGGAGCTATACATGGGCAAGGTCATCTCAAAGTCTCCATTAGATCTTGGCAAACAGATTATATAATTGTAAGGCAGTATCCAAAGCTTTCCTTGTACACACTGGCAGACGATCAGTCACAGTGATCAAAGTGCAAGATGTGTTTCTTTGTATCTGCTGCTTCACTCCAGCCCCCACAGAGTCAGTTATTAGAATACAATATATTATTATATAATATAGTACATGCACTGGTACACTAACAATTCCCATGGTCCTTGTGCACTGGCAAAAATCCCCAAACACAATACACAAGGAGAGAAAAGGTGATTATTTCTCTATTGCATAAAAACTAAAAAGGCAGCCTTAGTAGGATGAGGAGGGTGTGAGTTTCTGTTATGAGGTGCGATTCTTGCTGCTTAGCTGCAGCAAGGAAAATGATTTCCAACCCTTGATACTGTATATGCAGACAGACAGGCAGCCTCTGCTCCAATGAGGAACATGCAAACAGAAAACACAAACCTGACAGCTAAACAAATCAACCCAGAGGAAGAACAAATACAAGTAATTAGATCAAGCTAGGGTAAAATGTACACATATTTTTAGACAGTAAAGGGGGGGTGGGGGGGGGGGGGTTCAATTATGCACTCGTGCAGTGAAAACAATTCACAGAAATCCAGGGAAGTCACTTCAGTTTAAACGAAGAGACAATAAAAAGAAAATTCTTCATGCGCGGAGCAGGTGGTGACGGTTGTGATGTTGCTGTTGTTCTCAGGTTTGGGCACATTGAGATTCCACCTCCCCCTGCCTCCCTCCCCCTATGTGTTACTCTTGTTTTCCTCCATCTAACCTCGCTCCCTACGCTTCCTACTTTCGGTCTCTTCCTCTCTCTCATGTCAGGGTTATTTGGGGAAAACGTTCAGACGGCTGGAAGCTTTGAGAGTATGCAGAGCCACCTGCGTGCGGTGGCTGGGAGGGTCAAACAGCACGTCTGCGGGGGGGACGTGGGCCCGGGTCAGCGGTGGGCAGGCCGGCTGAAGGGCTTGATAAGGCGCTGGAACGTGAGGAGTGGGATGTCCCGCCCTGTTTCCAAGATCAACCAAAGAGGCTGCTGAGGCCTGTTAGCTACAGAACTGCTGATGTGGCTAGCATCGATCAGTTTCCTGCACGACCCTGCGGCCTGCAGGGCTGACTGACTGACTGACTGACTCACTGACAGGCGCAGTGCTGGCGACTGGGAGTGAAAGAAAAATTGTCCAACAAGGCCTGGTCTATTTTCTACTTTATTACTTATTTTATTCCCATTGATTCTGCAGAATAATGTTGTTTCCATTTTGGGTGTTACTGCCCTGGCCGATCTGGACTTCACAGATTTTATTATATTTATGTCCCTGCAACATCACAGCTGCTTGTGATGCCTTCTTCTGCAAAATGTGCCAGACCTAGTGGGTTAGATTGCTTTATTCTGACCTTGAAATGTGCTTTGCCCATTCATATTTTTGTCCAATACTGTACTGTGTTTATAGTTCACATACAAGAGTGGATGTTTGCTTTACACTGTGGATCGTTGTGTGTGAAAGTAAAAACGTGGTAGAAGTGGTTCTGGGGTAGGGGGCCGGGGGGGGGGTCCCTGGAAATGTGCACGGATGTTGGACATATAATTGGTTCTGATAAACTGCGGCTTCTTTATCGCCCCCAATTAAGAAAAATCCTTGATCCGCCCCTGTGCTACAGTACACATCCATACATTTCACATACAGAAACCTGGTATGACTTTGTTATATTCTTTCATTCTAACCTAATTTCCTGCCTGCCCTCATCTAAACACTGAGATGGAGCAAGAGTCATTTTCATCAGCTTGTGACTGGCCCTGCATTTAAATACACAGACTATTCACTGGTCATCGCTCGGATAAATATAGTAAAGTCTCGATGACATCAGAGGAGGCTCGACACCCACGTTTCACTGTGACAGTCCAGGTACAAATCTCCACTGCGATTCAGCCGATTGCAGTATCAGATCAAAATAACCTGCTGTAATCATGACATAAAGAGGTGTTTCCCTGTAATCCTCGGGGTTCCACTGCTGCCCCCCCCCCCCCCCCCCCCCCACCCCCCTCCTCACGTGAATCCTGTTATTTCAGCCACTCAAACAAAGCGTGTGCTCTGAGCCAGCACTCTGTGAGTGACAGAGAGCGAGAGGAAAGAGAGGCAAGGGAGCTGGTTAAGTGCACTGAGTGAGTGGCAGTAATCACAGCTCTGGTAAAAGCACTCTTTTGCTCGGTGCAGCGTTCCTCAGAATGGGAAAGCTCTGTCTGACTCCCTCTCTTCCTCTATTTCTCTCTCTGTCTGATAATAGCTCTCGATTGAGTAATTGTGTGTTTGAGTGGAGCTACACTGCGGGGTGGAACCTGCAATCAGATACCGAGAACACGTCTCTCTCTCTCTCTCTCTCTCTCTCTCTCTCTCTCTCTCTCTCTCTCTCTCACTCTCTCTCTCGCGCTGTCGGTCTCTCCATTCATACCATGCCTCAGCAGTCTGGCCTCTCGACACCCGGCCCTCTCTGCAGCCCTGCAGTTCCTCCTCCACCCTCACCCCTCCACTGGGTCTTTTCTCTCTCCACACACACACACACACACACACACACACACAGCCTTCTCTATACAGCCAGTGAGGGCTGGGGTCAATAACAGCTGTGTGCCGTGCTGTAATTGATGTCATCATTTCAATTTGAGCTGATTACTGTTGAGAGCTGCTTATCGTGTGACCCGCGGTGGAATAACACGCTGTAGGGCCCGGAGAGCTGCCACGCCTGACCAAGCTTAACTGCCGGGCTGGCTGGATGGATGGATGGGTTGGTTCAGCCCAGGGCGGCCATCTCTATTGACTCCTAATGTGGCGGTAATGACTGAGTGTATTCCAGGGGCATGGCTGGCGCAAGCGTCCGTGTCGCTGGTATTTAGTGTAGTTCTGGGGCTATTATTTTGATTGGTCTGCCCCTCTGTCAACACACTCGCACATGATTAAGCTTTCCGCTGGCACAGAGTGTGTGTCTGTGTTTAATGGCTTTGTGATGTTTAGCAACTTTACAATCTTTCTAATTTTAGTCATATTACAATAACAATGCCATCATGCTACCTCCGAGCACCCACCCACAGGAAAGAAAGAAATAAAACTGCTGTCAGTGCCTTGGCATTTCTCCTTGCTGCTGATGTCGGATTCTTTTCAATGAAAGAAACAAAACAACAGCACCACGGTGGAGCATTTCCCGCTGTGCACTAACAACACACATGCACAGACTGAGGCACACAGCCATACATAAATATGGCATATCAGAATATACAAAGGGCAACACCAGCATAGGAATCGAGTCTAATTACCTGCCAACAAAAGACGATCTTCAAATTTTACAGATAACAAGTATAAGACATCTCCTGGTTCGAACATCTCGCTTCTTGGCTCCAAACTTTTTTCCGCATAGACAGCGGGCAACACCGTTAACCCTTAACACCACTTGTCTGATCAAATGCTCTGGAGAAGAGCTGCTGCTAAAAACAGACAAAGGCTGATCACTAAAGGAGCACCGTCTCTTGCTGTCTCTTTCTTTTTCTTTTTTTTTTCGCCAGAGCTGAGAATCTGTGGGTGTTGGGGAGCAAAACGCTGTCTGCCACGTTCTTTTTCTTTCTCTTTCTCTGTCATTTTCCTGACTGTTTTAATACCATCATTAGGAGAGCTCTCCTGCTTGCTGCTACTGCTGCTGCTGGCCAAGGAACAGGGAGATACGAAGCGAGAGTAAAAGAGCGAGAGAAGCGAGGGGTGGAGACAGTGAGAGAAATGTGTGCGAGGCTTTTTGTCATAGAGCGAGGTAAAGATAGTTCAGGGGAGCTCTGTCTTCAGGGCCGCTGTGTGTCCATGCAACAAGGTCTGGGTGTTGGGCCACATGTTTCCCACACAGTGTGCTGTGGCAACACGTGCCTTCTCATCCAGGTGTGCGTCCACCTGGATTTTAAGCGCCAACCCCGAGATGACAGGCAGCAAACCTCCGTTACACACATAAAGATCACTGGGTTTCACTTCTGGCCTGCGTACACACCCATTGGCTCCATAGACCTGCGTGACCCTCTCTTCCCACGGTTACCCGAAGGCGCCCTGCCATTTGTCAGAACCCACTTATTATCTCAGGCGCTGTGGCCCATCTGGAAGACTGGAGGCCTCCGACTAAAGAGACAGATTTCAGAATGTGCAGCACTTCAGCAGGAGGAGTACAACGTGCATCTTTCTCATCCTGCAACACAACAACTATTTACGATTGTCAAACAATATTATTTGTTAAATTTTTTTATGCATCTTTTGTTTCACAAACCTTTCTATTAAATTTAAAAGTTTCAAACTATCCGTTTTAATTTTACTTTGTGCATTTTTCTGAAGATCATCTATTCAAGATCCAGCTTTCACTTTGCCGGCGCTCTTTTTAAACTTCTGCTGGGTCACATTGGTGCGTGCTGAGCATTCATCTCTGTTCCACTCACTTTTGGCTATTTCCAAGATAAGACTACTGGCTGGCTGAGGGAGGAGCCTAACAGGGGCCGACATGCAGTGTTAATGTAGTTATCATGAAAACTATGATGAAAAAAAGAGAAACATTTGGAAATGAGAACTATGACAAAATGTGCTAAATTCTTTGTCATCAAATACAGTATGTGTCTGATAGGGATTTTTCTGTTCTAGGAATAAGGAGATTTATAGATAAATCCATCAACAATCTAGGCAGCAACAGACCAAACTGCAAGAACATGCAGTCAACACGGGGACAGTTTTTAAAAGCTAATCTTAAACGTTGTAGATTAACATTAATTTGAGTTTGATATCTTTAATTTTTTATCAAGTGGTGTTAGTAAATTCCAGGAATTCCAGGGAGCTCCAGAACAACGAACTGATCTGACGATATCGTGTCACCTCTCAAACTAAAGCCAGGCATAAATAAACAGTATTTTAATAAACAACTGGGTGAATGCAGCCTCTGAATAACTCTCTGCTCTGCCTTGGACAGAGCACAAGCAGCTGCAGAAATATTTGGAGTAAAGGTTCGACAATATGGCCAAAGAATATATAAAAATGCAATTTAATTTCAGTCCATATCAATAATTATTATAATGATCATGTCACATTATTGATTTTTTTTCTCAGTGAAGGTTGTGGATTTAAATTAAAAAAGCTGAAAATTGTTTTAGAAGTCTGAGGTCAGTGAATCGTGTTTTACCTCCTCAATTTAATTAAATATGAATATTGAACCTTTGTTGTATTGCATTTGATGAAAATCATATTGTTATCATCGATGTTGTTTTAATGCCCAGCCCTTCGGTACTAGATTTTATCTGACGGACCAGTTTTGTTCAAACAGACAATCAGAATTAGAAAACACTATCTGGACTCACTGAGGTGCAGTCGGTTTGTACTACTGCAGAGCAGAGTGACACCTGTAACCATGGTAACTGCAGTATACACAAAGAAGACGACAGCTGTGGCCTTAAAAATGAATTGAAGAGATAATAACTACAAATGTTTGAGAAAATGAGACTAACATCACCGATGAAAACTAGAAAAAAGAAATGAATAAAACTAAATAAACTCAAAGAGACGTGGAGGTGATTTATATGATGACAACTGACAAACTTCCAGAGTGAGAATGAATGCATCTCTGGCTGTGATTTTGACAGCACTGCTCTCTGACTGTGGAAGTGTGACAGTCCCCACTTCCCTTCCTCAGTATCTCACAATGACGGAAAATTAAAAAAACAGCAGTAATTTTAAATTTCTGAAGCGTCTGAAAGGTGCAGGAGCTCGGCTGACAGACAACATTCCACATGAGATCCCAAAAAGACACACTCGCATGAATACAACTGACCTCACACCCACATGTGCACAGAAACAGGCCAATACAACTACCGGCCTCCACATCTCTGAGCAAACACTGTGGGTGAGGCTGAGGGAGAGACCACCGGCGAGGTCAGAGAGACCTGCATTTCTCAGATTTGAATACACAACAAGGATAATTAAACATCCAAACCATGCACAAATAAATATTCACACACATCAAAATATTGTGCACACCATTGCGTGAAGTGGAAACCTCCTGCTTAGGGGTTTTTTATCTTGTTTGAATCATGCAGTGCCCCATTCGGCCCTCTGCACACACAAACAGAGTCTTAGCAGCAGTTTAATTTCATTTCCCCTGCACCCATCTAGGACCTCTTAGCACATACACACACAGACACACAAAGACACAACACACTCGCAGGTTCTCATACCATACAGTGCACATCTTCCTCTCAGCCATACAGAGACCTAACCAGCAGCTTCTGGTCACAGAAATCCAATTCCCTCCAAAGGTAATTTGTCCATTCAAAGATTTTCCTTTCGCCTCCTCTCTTATTTATTTTGGTTATTTACTTCTTCAAATCTTTACCCGTTGCCCTCTTAACTCCCCCTCCTCTGCCTGTAAATGAATATAGGTTTTTTTGGTATTTTGGTTTGAACCCTGTCTGCCCCTTTCTTGGCTCTTTCCCTTCTTCCTGTCATCACATACTCTGGATCAGAGCCAGCAAGATGTTCTTGGCTGTAAACGGGAACACGGGGGCAGCAGAGGCTCTAACCAGGTGTCTGGGTCACTGAGGAAGTGGGCACAGTGGGGTGGAGGTGGGCTACAGGGTTTAAAAAGGCAGACATGGGCAGAGCTAAGAGGAGGCTGACAGAATTTGGCTGCATTTCTCGAGGAGGTTGTAAGAATTGATCAGCAATGACAAAGAGCTGTTCAAGGGCAGAGAGACAGAAATTAAATACGTGAATATCACTAATGAGATTATTGAAATGTTTTTGTCTTCTTTTGTTTCAACTGCTAATATACTAATATTCTTATTCTATTATTTTGAATAAGCAGGTTAATTATCATTAGATGTTATTAGTTTTTAAGGACAGGTTAAAGTTTTGTTTTCACGTCTGTCATAAAACAACACTCACATGTACATTTCTATTAATCATTAATCCAAGAAGCTTATCTTTTCACATGCATTGTTCTATTATAAGTGTTAGACTGAAGGAGTGTAACAATTCTGAATCAGAAACCATTACACAAATATCCTCATATGGCGATAAAGGATGATGGAGCGATGATGCCCCTGCTGTCACCACTGCACGAGCAGACTGTTAAACTCTCATTACTTTGTAACTAAACTCGTTTTTCATTACACAATTAACACTATAACATCCAAATCATGTTTGGGCAAAGTCAGGGGAAGCATGGAAAACACATTTTATTATCTTCCAACTGCATGTGTCAAGTGACCAATTTGGTCCAATCACGATCAAGAGATCACGTCTGTGGTAAAAGTTAGTTTAATAAGCTCACGATGGATAATAACCTTGAGACTGCACGTCTTTGTGTTAATGATACAAGCGACGCAGGAACACACTTGAACTAACACTGCTCCACAGCACTACTGGTAGTCAGACCTGCACTGGGAACCTTTAAGAAAGGACTGTGGATTCCGTGCTTGAACTGGTGTCACATCGGGAGGGGATTTCTAGGATTATAGACAATTATATAATGGACTAAAAATGTTGAACTGTAAATATGGGTACATGAGAGTTAATTGTTATAAGACAGACTTGCAAACATGTGACTATGTCAATGTGAAGCTTGGCCTGCCTGACAGTCTGGTCAGTCACTCCACAAACCAGTGACCAGTGCAGACCGGTGAGCTGTTATCTGTGACTATCCAAAAGTAACTTCTCCTTGCTTAGGCCCTGCAATGACCCGCTGGAGTGAGCTGCAGCAGCAGCTGCAGCAGCAGCAGCAGCAGCAGCAGCAGCAGCAGCAGCAGCAGCAGCAGCAGCAGCAGCAGCAGCAGAGTTGCCTCTGACTGATGTCAGACTAAGTGGGCATGTCAGGCCTGTGCTGTCCTGGCTCCCTGCCTGCTCTCTCAGCTGCTCACTCAGTCCCCAGTGTCCTCGACCCTAAACAGATCCAGTTGCTGCTAACTCAGCTCCAATGGCGGGTTGATGTGGCTGACTAATGAACACTTTTCCTAATCAGGGGTCCTCCTCCCCCCTAATCTCATCATTCCCCGTACACATCCTTTGCACGTTTTTACTCCTATTTACTTGACTTTTCTCCTCTGCCCTGAGGCTCTTCTCTCACACATGCCCCCTCCACCTATTCCTAGGGTAGTTGTCTGCAGCATTCATCCTCTGCACAGTCTTCACAATCTACATCTCACTTCTCTCCGCTGCCAACAGTCATTCGCCAACTGTTTTGGGCGGTTGCGGCTCAATCGAAAGGTCGTGGTTTGATCCCCAACCCCTCCAGGCTGCATGTTGAAGTGCCCTCGGGCAATTTATGGGCAAGAAACTAAACCCCAAATTGCCCCCATTTCTTTTCATTTTCCTCAGTTCATCATCAGCTCTATTAAAAAGCATTTACAATTCAACCAACAATGTTGTTTTATGATGCCGGTTTTCAATTCAATTGTTCCTCTTTATAAAAATGGACCAACTCACTTTTTGCAGTTCTGATCCAATTCCGAATCTGCTGATAGCAAAACTGATACAGAAACCAGAGCCATGTTTTATTAATATAAAAACGATTATTAATATTATTATCATTGTTATAATAATTATAAGGTTAGGATATATTTGCAGAAATGTTTAATTAGCAATCAATTTATTTATTTATTAATGCAATAAACTTCAATCTGAATTATGTCTATAGTACGTGGATCTGTGTTATACTGAAAGCATTGTGCAGAGATGAAGTCATATATACTGAAACTAACCGTGAAACATCAGTGTGCTGCTTTTATAATCACTCCTCCCTTTTTCCATGAGTAACGTGAAAGGGGCCGAGGAAAGAGCGATTCAAACATGACTCAGGCATTTCTCACGGCAGCCCCGCTGCTAGAACCAGTAGAGAGAACAACAGGGAGAACAGCAGACGACCTTTGAGCTCTGGGGTCAAACGGAAAGTCTCTCGCTTTAGTTGCATGTGTTTCTAACCCAGCGTTCCCCTACAAACTCAGACACTTGTCACCGATTCTCCTCTCCCTTCCTTCCACAAACACCTGTACAGCAAACACAGTGAACACGAGCCGGAGAGATAGGAGCACAGGTAACACAGCTTGTCCACTCACCAGGCCGTCACAGTTGCTGATAGCCACGGTGGCTCCTGGTGTGTCTGGGATGTCACCCACGTACAGGCATTCATCTTGCAGTGGCTCAGAGTGCCGAGTGCTGTCGCTGTCATCGTGCCACTCAATCTTGGCTCCGGGGGCCACCAGCCTGGCATTGTGGCGCAGACGCAGGTGGAACTCCCGGCCGAAGACGGTGACGTTGTAGTAAAGTCTTTCCTGACGGCCCACGGGCTCTTGGTCCTCCTCAACTCCTCTTGGTCCTTCCCACTCATCATTGCCTACTCCTACCTCCCTCCTCCGGCGCCTACGGGACTGCCCTCCTGCCATATGGTCAGCCGAGACTGCGTGCGACAGGAAGCGGCCCTCTGCGTCCACACTGATTGGCCTCACCAGTCCATACTCCCCCAGTACATGCTGCAGGGAGTCTGCAGGAAGAGGACAGTTTGGAGGACAGGGAGAGGGCAATGGGTGAGAGAGGAGTGGAGAGGATGAGAGAGCAGCAGGTGAGAGAAATGGAAAGATTGTTGAGTAAGAGGTGAAAATGTGGGAAAGGGTAGGAGGCAAGAACAATAGAGGTTAGAAAAATAATCCAGAGGATGGAGAGGAGAATACGTCATACAAGAAGCATGGGAAAGAAAGGGGAGGAAATGTGGAATCATGGGGAGAGAGGGTGAGAGGAGAATGGAAAAAAGAAGTGTGAGGGAAAAAAGGGGAATAGAAAAATGTCAAATATGCCATGGAATTATCTATTCCTTACTCTAAGTTGCTACAAAGGGAATACAATTACAAGTCAAAAGAAATAAAAACACAATTATTTCACACTATAATTTCTCACACACACACACACACACACACACACACACACACACACACACACACACACACACACACACACACACACAGCCCCACCCATGAACCCAGAAGCGACCCTGGCAGAGTGCGTTTGCAAACGGCAGCCTCAGCAGAGCGCTGCGCTCCCAACACCTTCTGTGCCCTTCCACCGTCAACAGGAAAGCCAGCACAGGATCAAGGTGCTAATTGTGGTTTTCTCACGCTGCTTTCTCACCGGCAGGCTGCTCCATCCAGGAGAAAAGGTTTTTATAACCTCCACACCGACTGATAGGACAACTGAAACGGACCTTCCCCTCTTCCTGCCTTTATTCATATGATTCACATTGGCACATACTTTGCAATCATTTGCCCCATCATCATTCCAGCAGAAGGATATTATTGTTGCATCCTAATGAGATAATAACCACATTGTGAGTAAAAGATAAATGTTTGGAATTGATGTTAAAAGACGGTTCATGCATCTGACGTCTTCTCGGTTTTAAGGAACATGTCTCTTTTTCACATGTGACGGTGGAAACACAACACACGTGAGTTATGGAGGCGACCTGGCAGATGCTGCACACACACACACACACACACACACACACACAGACACACACGCACAAACACATGCACACACAGCCAAGTCCACTTAGAGCATCGGAGTCAGAAACAGTTGTTATCCCCTTGCATTTACTCTGCAGGTGCATTCGGTATTATTATTATGATCATATTATTTTATTAGGTTATTAATCGGTCATATCTGATCTCGAAAGTTTGCTGACAGATACAAACACACGCTGCTGATGTATCTCGCGCTCCCATGTTGGAGGAATGATCTGATAACGCCTGTGATCAATAAGGCGACATCCGACTCCAGCGTCCCGTGACAGATCGATAAGATGCGACAGCGGCCGCATCGGACACGTTCTGCCACTTCCCCTGCAAACAGCCGACAGTGCACCGGTGCATCTGATGCCCTTTCACACCCCGGCCGACATGATCCCCTGGACGGGGCAGAAAGCAACATCACAGCGCCGCTCGGGGACCTCGGGGGGGGGAAGTCCCTGCGAGCGGCGCAGCGGGACGCACAGAAGTTACAAGCGCGTCCTGCAATGTTGTTTCCAAGAACTGCAGGAAAAAGAAAAGAAAACACACGCAGGAGCCGGACAGTGTGTCTGTGTGTGTATGTGTGTATGTGTGTGTGTGCAGCTCTGTGCGCGCTTCAGCTCCACTTCCCACTGAGTGAGAGCGCGCAGCAAGAGCCCTGCTGGTGGAGGAGAGACACACGGAGAACAACAACATAAACACTGACCACGTTTGCCCGGGCTGTACCTACCAACGCTACTGGCGATGTAAAGGCCGCTGGTGTGCAGCAGAAAGGCCGGCAGAAGGATCAGGACAGTAAATCCAGGCGAGAGACCCATGGCAGCTCCGAACTGCGCAGGTGAGAGAGTGGGACTCCGGGCTCCAGTGTGGTGAAGTTCCCCCGCCTGGCGCGACCAGCCACGCCACGACAGCAACAGCACAGCAGCCCGCAACTAGACTGCCAAGTGCACCGGGAGAGACGGAGCTCTCCTCCCCTCTCTCTCTCTCTCTCTCTCTCTCTCTCTCTCTCTCGCTCTCTCTCTCCCACTCACACTCTCTCCTCCTCTATGTCTCTCTCTTTCTCTCAACTCCTTTCTATCTCTCTCCTTCTCTCTCTCTCTCTCTCACACACACACACACACACAATTTGCGCGTGCTCCCCCCACTCTTAGTGCTCTGACAACTCCCCGACTCTGCTCTGCTCTGCGTGCACACACACACACACACACACACACACACACACACACACACACAAAACGGACTGACTGACTGATGACAGGCCTCATACTGACATCTCACCTCCACTTGCATGCAGTGAAATGAACATCTCCTGCGAGTGTGTGTTTGAGGGAGTGTGTGTGAGTGAGTGTTTCTGTGAGTGTGTGTGCGCGTGTGCGTGAGTGAGTGAGTGAATTAATGTGTGTGTGTGCTGTGTGAGAGAGAGAGAGAGAGAGAGTGGTGTGTGTTTGGAATGAGTGAGTGAGTGTGTGTGTGAGTGAGTGAGGGTGAGTTAATGAGTGAGTAAAAGTGTGTGTGTGTGTGTGTGTGCGTGTTAGTGTTTAAGTGAGTGGTGTGTGTGTGTGTGTGTGTGTGTGTGTGTGTGTGTGTGTGTGTGTGTGTGTGAGTGAGTGAGTGGTGAGTGAGTGTGTGTGTGTGTGTGTGTGTGTGTGTGTGTGTGTGTGTGTGTGAGTGAGTGGTGAGTGAGTGTGTGTGTGTGTGTGTGTGTGTGTGTGTGTGTGTGTGTGTGTGTGTGTGTGTGTGTGTGTCCCTCATATGCTGCAGCCCTTTGCATATACTCTGAACATCCCGTCAAGCGTCCCAGTGAAGGCTGAGCAGCAGCGCCCCGTGTGGCTCACTGCTGGAAACGCACCCACTCTTGCAGGGCCCTTGGGTCCAATTTAAAGCCAGAGGAAAAAAACACCAAGGAGTCTTAAAAGCTCCATAACCTGCACCGTCCTCATTCAGCGCAATCATTTACCATCTTTACCACTAATCGGATTGTCTTATAAACACATTGCAACAACTGATGTTCTCTGAACTACATGCATTTTCTCATCATTCTTTACTTTTAAGACCATAATAATAACAGGGACAGAGATATAAACATATAAAGACACCTGACAAATAACCACCTTCCACCATCTTTGAAGTGAGAAAACCAGCGATGAAGGGTGAATCTGTCGAGTCCCAATTAGCAGGACGTCAACTTCAAAAAAGATTTGACTTTATTTATAGCCTTTGGTTTCTGCCCATTTTCACTTTTCAAAGCCACACCAAGCAATGAAAGAGCTCCGCAGACGTGCAAATGGTGTCTATTTAAAGGCTGGTTACAAATAATACTGCAAAAAACACACACACGGCACATTGGTGTAAAAATAACAACAATAATAACATATACAATTATAATATGCCAAATAGTGACCTGCATTTCTTCTGTGGCATCAGTGTTTTGAGGAAAGCTGCAAAGCCCCTATCGCACTTTAAAAGTTTAATAATTCTGACAATATGTAGAATAATTAAAGGTAAATTAACATATATTTGAAGAGTCTAATTTGTGGCTGGATAATAAGAATTATCCATTGATAATAACAGTTGTACATCACATTAATCATGAGCAGTTTGGCCATCTGCTGCATTGTGTCACATTGACAAATTCTTTGTATTTGTATTAACATTCAAAGGAATTTATTTTCCTTAAATGTAGATTTGAAGTTGCAATAATTTGCAGGGTTTTGCAGTAAATTTAAGACTTTAAAAGACCTATGACAAATGTGTCAAATATGAGGGAATATCAGACAAACTGAATTACTTACACTTTTTTCATAATTGAAGAAAAGGTGAAGAAGCCAAAAAGAGAATAACCCAAGTATCAGTTCCACGTTGGTCTTGTTTGTAGTCCACTGAGATATTAACTGTACAGGCCCCAGAACTATTTCTCTTAAATTAAAATCATGTCAAGTGCAGTGAAAGAAGCATTAAATGAACATCAACATGAGACCAACCTAAATGTATTTAAGATGTAATATTTTAACATATTTGAGACTTTAAGGCCTAAAATTCAAATGATTGAATTTTAGAATTTCAGAGACTGAGTGGTAACCCTGAATTTATTTCAACACCTAACATAGATGGGAGAAAGTCTGTTTTAAAATTTGACTATCGCTCATTATTTTATAAGGCCTATTAATGAATAATTTGTTCTAATTTCATCAATTTATTTACAACGTTATCAAGTTTCTTGTTAAACCAAGACCAAAAAAAATTATAATAATTTCCGATTAAATAAAAAAAGAGAAAAGCAGAAAATCCTCTGATATCTCAGCTTGTCACATTGAGCCCCACCTCTCTACTCAGCTATAATGCTACTGAACAAACTGGGGTTTATTGTGTTAGTATACTGTGGCACGAATTTAAAATGAATACTTGAAAATATCTATTCAGAACCAGTGATTGATTCAACAAACAGCGGCGTTCATATGGTTTCACCTCAGACTCAGATTTTCCTTCAGTCAGTGATGAGCATGCCCTTAAATATGAAGAATAGTCTCCTGAACTCCAGGGATTCCTCAATTGTCACATCATCACTGAACTTTTACAAGAGGCTCTCGAGAGCAGATTGAACATGTCCACCTCTATCTCAGGTGAAAAATCATCTCATATAGAGTTGTAGTGGCAGGAATGTCAAAGGAGTAAAGCTGTTCTGCAGCGGATTGCCTTTTCCCCTCGATTCATTCCTTCGCCAAAGAGGCTGTGTTTTTCATTTGCATTCGTTTGTTTTCAGGATTGCGCAAAAAACTACTCGAGTGAGGTCCATGAAATACTGTGGCGGGGTGAGGTGTAACACAAAAGATGGACCTGTTCAATTTTGGTGTGGATCAGGCCTGTTTAGGTGGCTCATATTTACGAGTGTGTGCAATTTTGTGCAAACACGAATAAAAATTCAGATCAGATGGATTTTAATGTGGTTTTATACGGCCTCAGTTGGGCCCTGGCGGAGGCACGTGCTCTACCGAAGGCCAAGTTTAGTTTAATTTACGTCTGTTCAATCTTGCAGCCATAATTTATTCTTGAACGTAAACTTAGTCAACCAAATCAAATCCATTTTAATCTGATGACTATTTAGCACCACCGAAATAAATTTCAATTATGAATTTAATTTCAAAATATCAAACGGCATGTTATTATTACAAATGTCTGCAAAAACAGGTGCACGGCAGCTAAAGACGGACGGAGGTCCACCTTTTTTAAAAAGTGATTTTTAAACAAGGACAATCTATGTTAGATCTAGATGGAGAGATGTGTGTGTGTGTGTGTGTGTGTGTGTGTTGTACAATGAGAGGTCATCTTGCATTGAGATCACACCTGGGCACTGAGTTTTAAGATCTTCACAAGGCTGTTTGGAAACACACACACACTCTCTCTCTCACACACACACACAGACTCACAATCACCTCTCAAAGGAAGACACACCCTGTTTGCCCTTCTTCAAACAACATGCAGAAATGCCGCCGTGTTCCCAAGTCCACGTACCCAGCATGCCTTTCTGTTAGCAGAGGACGTCCTCATCACTCCACCCGCCACCCCCTTCCTCCTACTGCTCCTGGTCGCTTTGCTGTTTCCATGGCGATACCAAGCCCTGCACCTTGAAAAGTGCACTTCGAAGGAGCAGGGGAGAGACAGACAATAATATCCCTCTTCCCAGACAAATAACACATAGGCAAACTCCTGTGTTTGTGGAGGTTATGATAGCTGGGTTTGGTGGGGCAGCGGTTGTGTGCGTGTAAGTTAGTGAGTGCGCGCGGGCACTTGTTTGTGCGTTTGTCTGGGAGGTGGGTGTTCAGACGTCCGTTGCCTCTGCATTTGGAAAGAGATTGTGAGCGGAGAAATAGAGCTACATGGTCAGAGGAGACAAGTGCAGAACATCTGTTGTTGTTTTAACATGTTTCACTGTTGTGTTCATGTGGATTACAATCACAAGTTGTCAAACTCTTAAAATATGTGCGTGTACAATAGAATGTAACAACACAGCCAGTAAACAAAAATAAAGTTTGCACACGCTGTATCATCAACTCGACATAAATTCACCAGTTTCTAACAACAAAGGAATGTCATCTCGTTTCTAAGTGATATCATTAAAAAAATATGTTATGACATGAAATGACGAGCTCTTGTCTGCTCAAATATGTGCTTTATAGTTCTGACTAAGTGCTGTAAGTAGTGTTGGAGGAGCGTGCCTCAGCTTCAGGCACCTTTTCTCACTTGCAACTAGACAATGCAGCGCATGTTAAGAGCTATACGGAGCGAGCATATGCCACATTGTGTCCTGCAGGGCCGTCGTGGGCCGTCTCTCCAATGACTCCTGCTGTCCCAGCAAGGTCAGGCAGCAGGCCACCATGTGTCCGCATGTATTAGCATGCCTTATGAGTGCAAGGACAGGTGTTCCCAGTGTCCCAGAGAGGTTACATGATGAGGCATCAAAGCCCCATGACAACACATCAGGCCTAGGCCATGAACACCGATACAGGTGGCTGCTGAAAGTCAATTCACATAAGTCCACATGGAGAGCATCAGACAGGGAGTTCTAGGTGTGTGTGTGTGTATGCATCTTAGTGAGGGTGTGTGCAAAAACACAGATGCACACACGACAATGTATACGTCAGCAGAGTAGACACCAAGCAGTGATGTTAAAGTTTCTTGTCTGTGTCTGTTGATGACAAACCCACAAAAACCTAAAAGAAAACCACAGAAGGAAAGACAGACAAAAGGCAAATGAGGAATGTAAATAAGGATGTGAGTTAAACTTTGTAGTGAGGTGAACTGGTGGCTCTGCAACAAAGTCTACATGCATACTGGTTTAAATGTGAGGTGATTTATAGTTTTCTTAGTCCAACACAAGCTGTCTACAGATGACTACAGCACACATCTTTCCAAAGGTCTTTTTATTGATTGTCAATAATGAATAAAACCGTAACTCTGCAGGGAAATGTTTTTTTTGTCTTCCTGAAAAACTCTGTCTCACAGTATCTCTGACCCTGCTTGAGTCCACGTGATGGCTGGTCAAAATTTGAAGAAATTCCCCAGAGGCAGACTTGAGAGATCATGTCCAAAAGAGGCCAGACACATGGTCTGTGAGGCCAACATGACGATGACCTTTGACCTTTAACGACCAAAATTGAATCAGTTCATCCTCGAGTCCAAGTGAAGGTTTGTACCAAGATCAAAGATATTTCCTTTGAGATACTGTGTTCACAAGATTGGGACGCACGGACAGACGGTCGCATTGTGCCCCTGGCTGTAGTCTGCACGTAGTTATAAAACACACAAAAGACCACGACTGACCACAAAATCTTCTCTAAATTGTGGATGAATCCAATTATTATTATGAAATATAAACCGAAAATATCTATATTGGACCTTTATCGTAAAATAGAAAAAATGTTGAGAAGTAAAAACTGAAAATGAATAAAGAGAAGAAAAGCTACCAAGAGATTATTGTAGGTTTCTCAAAACTGGCACCGCACTTTAAAAATCCCCCTCTGTTCCTCAGATTCACACAGGACATAATGTCTCAAATCCAGTATGAGTGGAAAGGAGGGGCAGAATCCTACCGTTCTAATAAGATAGCATGTTGAGCCTGTGAAGAAAAAAAACCCCCAACACAGTTCAGTTTTGCTATCAGCAAATCCAGGCCTGGAGCGGTGCCAAAAATGTCAGTCTAAGGATTTGGCTGATTTTGAAAGACTGATGTCCAACACTTTGCTGACTGGGGACATGTGTAGTAGACGTGATGAGCCGAAGAAGGTGCAACTCTATGTTTTTCACATCTAGCAACCACATCAGGCGAATAATCAAATACTCCTGTGTATTTGCCAGTAGAAAAACAAGGGGGGGGGGGGGGGGGGGCGTGATTGCTGAACAGAACAGAATTTTTAAGATATGCAATGAATTAATCACTAAAGGTTTACTCTTAAATAAGTGTAAGTCCGGTGGACGGAGGACAGAAAAGTGTTTTCTTCCTGTAGGGTGTAAAAACTGTGATTGGAACCGAAAGCCAAAAATCAAATGATTTGAGGAATGATCTGACATTTGTTACGAGTGTTTATATCACTCTTAGCAGAGGGTGAGCAGCCTAACACCCCGTTCAGGTAGCAATTGAAAACCCTTCTCAGGACCTGAGATTTCTAATCAGGATGCTGGAGAAAAACATTGATAGATTGCACACCATCAATATTAGGTGCATGTAGCCATAATCACTGACTTATTATAAAGTTTGCCTGAATCAATACTAAAGCGTGGACTTTTATCTGTCAGTGTAAGAGGGCTTAGGCGGAATACTTCTATCAATAAGGATAACTATACCTCTAGTGTTTCCCTTTAAGTTGAAATCAATAAACTGCCAGTTCCAGCATTTCCCAAATTGCCACTAGTCAGAGTCATGTATGTGGAAGGCATCCCTGGCCCAGAGCTGCTTTAGGTGTGCGTGAAAACTTTCATTCCTTTTCACTTTGTGATTTAATATCTTGACATTTCAGCTAATGAAACTGAGATTGGCCTTCATCTGGAACAATCAAAGAATGAGAGATTGAAGTGAGTAGCTCCAATAAGGGGATAAAAGAATGAGAGGGAAAACAACACAGAACAATGTATTAACTGTTCCATCTAATCCCATACCCAAACTACACTCCCATACGTTTGTTGGAAAGTTGGAAAGACTTCCTCTAGTCATTTAACAAATATACCATATATTTAATTCCTACCTCTACTAATTTCAGCCGATAAGACAGCGATCCCAACCAGCGAATTGGACAAAGGCATCAACTAATCCAAGAAACGGTGGAGAAATATGACGTACTTTGTTCTTATTACATCTCAGTAAGGCTAGATTACACGCGCCACGCGCCATTGCCTAGTAAATGAAGACGGAATAGACAAGCTCTCTGCTAACTTCTGGATGAAGTTTGTTCACTATCTCATTTGAGAAACAGACGGTGATGCGTGTCTTCTTTATTAAAGTTCAGCTATGACATCTTTGTGTTTAGCCCATTGTTCAAAAAAAGATCTGCACTGTAGTCCTCATGAAATCGGATCTTGCTTGTGGCCTAGCTATTACAAATAACCTTGTCTTTTGCCTTCATCATTAACGAGACCATGATCCGGAATCAATGAAAGTGAATAACAGGCCATGATTAGGTAGAAGACTGTGGTGGGCTCTGTCCACCTCTGGGGAAGAGGGGAAGTGCTAGGTCTCCAAAGACTAATCAAGGAAAAGCTGAGAGATGGTGGCAGTGGGGCTGACTGCAACATTCCAAATGTTATGTCATCTACCTCATCCCTAAACATTTTAAAATGTCAGCTTCTTGTTGTCTTCCCACAGTGATGAGTATGTAGGCTAAAGTTGTTCCAGGCACTAGCTGACCTCCTCCCGTTTAGACTCAAGACTCGTTGAACACTGTCCCACCTGAGACTAGTGCCTGGATCTTGTCCAGCATGATGTCCAGTCCCAATGATAAACCTGAATTCAGTGGCTAGCGTCTGCGCTGAGCAACTTTAACGGATGCAAGTTGCTGTTATGCTAGTATCGCTGCTTGAGCTAACAGTGCAGCTCTCTGATGTGAAGTCATTCTTGGCTTCTGTCCCTAATTTGCGCATATTTGCCCATGGTGCTGGTGGTGTTGTCTTCAATAAAGACTCAGAGTCTACATTGTGAAAAGAAAAAAAAAGTAAAACACCACAAACTTATTTTACCTCTAGATGCTTGATAAGAATGAAAAGAAGTTGGTCAATCATGGTCTTCTAACTGGTCATGTCCAAATGTCCATGTCAACTCTAATCATACCAACAGTCAAAATGTGTGTCTGCACCTTCAAAGAGCACATCGATCTCCATGAACCAGTGAAAAACAGCAGAAACAAAGACGGTGGTATCGATTTTTGAGACTGTGACACAAACAATGAATTCCATAGACGACAGCCAAGTGGGAAAGTACAATTTACTGACATTTTGTCCACCTTATAGATGAGTCGATGCAAAAATGTACACATGCAATGTGTCTTGATTCTTTAACAGTATAGATGGAGAGGCAAACAAAAGAACTGAAGAAACCGATACAGCAATCCACTTCAAACAAGGATTTCTCTTCTTTTCTCACAATTTCATGCTTTCACAGTTAAGTTAACTGACTGATCTTGTCGATACTTTTCACTTTTCATCGGGTGGAGTACTGTGAAAGCCCATGGAGCTCAACCTCAGGTCAATAGTGCCTTTACATATTCACCGGCAATGTCGATACACCTCCGTCCACTGCAAGACCACCTTCGGGTACGTGTTTATTTCGTTTGTCTCACACACACACAAACACACACACACAGCTTGTGCTATTGACTGTTTATGCACAATATGTTATCTAAGCTCTCAGTGGGTGCCTGTGGCCTATTTCACTTTATGCCCTTAACTGATCTGATTGGCCCAGGTGCCCTTTCTGATAAGTGATGATCATGGATCTGGAGCATGGAGCCGTGCTTGTCTCAGCATTACAGGAATCTAACTCCGCTAACAGTAATGAACTGTATTTTTCTTTGCATCATGACGATATTATGAAATACAAAAAGAGGCCAGAATAGTCGAAAAATACCACAAAATGTTTGAACAACTGTTCGAAAATAAGCCATCTAGTTTTCTCTCTTTTCAATTCATCTGTTGTCTAGCGATGAATTAATATTTCTTAATCTTTCACTCGCTTAAAAAGTGAAAGTGTATTCAGTTTTTTGTTTTTTTTTCCCGGATGTTGTTTATTTTATCCTGGACCTGGTTTATGGCAGTGACCAGGGCAAAGGACAAGTGGATTTTCCCAGGCTGCTTTGAGTCAAAAAAGGTCTGGCCCGTAATTCCAACAGTGCCTCATCCCGAGAGGCAGCCATGCCATCAGAGGCAGATGCTGCTCTCTGACCTCTGTGGCACAGTGACCACTACATTTAAAGTGACCACAGGAAGCTCAAGGTCCCGCCCCGGGGAATAAGTACTATTGTTGTACTGTAATTATTGGTAGGAAAGTATGTGTGTATGTGTGAGGGCAAAGGGAATTGAGAGAGGTAGAGAGAAAGAAAGAGAAAGAAAGTTTCTATTTGAAGATGTAATGCACAGACTCAAGTGAACCGGGTTCTTTTTAAAGCTCATGTCACCAGATCAGGTCAGAGAGTGCACGGAGCTGGCACACTGGCAAACAGAAACTATCTTCCCCTCCACCACAGCTCTACGGGTGAATTCTCACTGTGAGTTGTGAAATCTAGAAGCACTTTAGCTAATAATTCATTGCCATGAACACTTTGGACCTAGGTGCAGAATAGAGCTGCAGCTATGGGTGTTACTGGAAGGGCCAAGCTAATCAAATAGTTGTTTTGCTTTTATATTGTTGTTTTAGCTGCAGCCACTTTGTGCTAATGTTATTACCTTAAAACGAGTAGCCTGGTGACCAAAATGTGACCTTGAAATGGTGAAACATATGGGCACTTAAGGCGAGAGGGAAACCACATCAATGGTGTCAAATTCAACAACTACAAGGTCTGTGGCTCATGAACAGCTGTGGTTTTTAATTCAAGTTGATGTCGGAATTTGCTTAAGAAAACTTAAAGGACACGAGTAAAATGTTTGCTTTCTACGTTGAAACACTGTACATGTATTTACTGACATTCACTCCAGATATGCCCTTTTTATAACCCAATATCAGTTCTATACATGTCTGAGGTAAAAAGACTTTGAGGCCCAGTCACAAGCCACGTTCTTGATCGGCCACAAACAACTTACCTACAACCAATCCATGAGCATGGGGGAGCAGTGTGGAACATAGGTACCATTGCCATTGTGATTTGTAGATCATGACGTTAACATACATACACATTGCTCCATTACTATGTTGATATTGGCTGTGTTTTATTACCTGTCCGTGCTCTTGAAAGCTGGGGTAGAAATGGACGTGTGGATAACATTTTTATGAAGTGGACAAAGGGACTTTGAGTGTCAGTGCTGCTCAGGAGGTGGGCTAATCCCTCAGAGGCATGTCCAGCTTTCAGGAGAATGAGAGGTTTGATATGTACTGTAGCTGCATTATCAGTTCTGCAGAGTGCAAAGGGGCACGGGGGCCTCGTAATTGAATGGAAAGCTTTCTTCTCCTGCATAGTGTGGGTTCAGGGTTGAGGCTGACGCAGCTGCACATGCACCATTTAATTCTGTAGAGATTGGTGTGACATTGGTGACACAATGATAGAAAGGGCTTTTACTGATGCAGCACTAATGTATTAGCATGAGTCTAGAGTGGATGTTATCCCCCGTGTACTTTCTTCTCTTCTTATTAATCGAATGCAGAGCTGATATCAACATACAAGATGTCAGCCAGTGTTAATCATTATATAGAAGCCAGAGCGTGTGATGGTGTTAACTAATGAGGCACGGTGGAAGATATATGAGTGCAATGCAGTGTGCATTATAAGTACTGTTGGAATCAGTCTGTTGAGCTCACTTCATGTTATATTATGAAACACTTCACTAAACATTTATTTTGTTGACTCGTGTTCTACAATGTTCACAGAGAAATTTCCAATTTTACTCACACAACAGTTTTATTCTGATTGCTTTTCAATTGTGTCATATCCTGTTTACCCGTGGCTTTGCCTGTTTCTGTTAGAACTTTGTCAAACAACGTATGACAAATGAAACACACACCGCTTCCCAGTTAGCCAGTTAGCTGTTTATTCCTTCCACTGTTTGTATTGGTCACTCATAATCGTGACTAGTCATTGCTGTTTGCTGCGTAATGTGAATAAAACTTTAACACATTACCTCATCCCAGAAGATGATTTAAGCTCCATCACGTCAGGTAGATTTTCATTGGCAACCGATGACGGAAACTCCCATGATCCCTCGCCACTTCAAGACATCATCACACTAGGTCTTTCTGTGTTTCAGATTAAAACCTATTGGAAATCATCAACAGGAATCCTAATGTATTAACTGTCCCCAGTGCTAAAACTCATTCTAGAATCTATATTTGTTACTGCCAATGTTGCATGTAAAATACTGCAATTAGCATAACAATATATCTGAAAGCTGGAAGTTCAAATATCTCTCTTGAAAGCAAATATATACACATGCATCAGAGCCTGTGTTGTTTGGGTGTTTCTTTGCCCCGGGTAGCGTACCCTGCAGGGTCAGGGGTCTGAGGTCAAAGGCTAAATGATTGAGAGTGTCAGGGTGAGCAAAGGAAGTATTTGGCTGACAAATTAGGGAATCAGTGAGGAGAGAGAATGATGAATGGCGGTCTGGACAGAGGAGGGTTGAGGACACGGCCGAGATATTTAATGATGGAGCGGGCCAAGAGAGGTGGAGGGAAGAGAAAGATGGGAACAGAGCTGAGATAGGAACAGAAAAGACGAGACCAACTTGCGGCTTCGTGTTTAAAGGCAGCGATTATTCATGAATTATCGGTGCAACACCAATAGTGCAGCCACGCGAAGCTGGCTAAATTTCAAATGATCCTTTCTCTGTTTTGGCCTTCTGTTCAAACTAATCCTGCATTTTTATTACCCGAAAAACAGACCTTTTGGAAAAACAGTCTCCTGAGTGGTTGCATCTTAAAACACCAGCTGTGCATTTTTGGGAGAAACTCTGACATGGGCGTGCCCAGAGGGTAGTCGCCGCAGTGAAGTTAAAAAGACAACTCTGCTCCGTGACTTTTTAAATGAGCAATCACAGAGGACGGCGGTGGCGACGCGGAGGTGTTGTGATTACCCTGTATTTATGTTAATTGATTTTATGAACCATCATCAAATGTTTATACTTTTTCCATGAAAATATGTAAATGATGAGTTCAGGTGTATTAAAGCACATTAGAGGTGACCACAGAGAGTACAACCGAACAACCTGAGGCTGAGACGCTCACTGGTAGAGCTTCTGATAAACAAACCGATTCTCGGGTGGAAAGAAAAACAGGAAAACAGCCCTGCTAGAAAATTATATTTAAACTTTTAAATTGGCGTTTATTTCAAAACACACGAGTTCACCCGTATGTGTGTTTTGTTGCTGTTTAGAATTCACATCCTGAAGTCAAGTCATAAAAATGGATTCATTGTCTTCCTCCAGTATATTCATGATCATTCAGAGGGCTAATAACTTCCACCATGTCTGGACACTCCCCACGTGGAACACATCCGGACTGATTCTGATCTCTGTAATTATTATCAGACGCACACATGCACCCACTCAAACAGGGCTTAACCAATTTACTCCTCTTTTGTGCTATTTTAAGTATTAAAGAAATATGGAGTGATAGCTCGTCCAGCCATGAATTAAAAAAAACAGAGGATGGCAAGAGTGTGGTGAGAAACACATAATGTTCCAATCCATATTTGTCTCTGTATTATAAATACTTATCCTGGGATTAACAGAGCTAAATGTAAAATGTGTCGTACTATTATTGCTAAGATAATAAAACATAATCACTGCTCTAATCCTAATTAAGCTTGTGGTGGGTTTTGATACCGTTTCAAAACAGAGGGACATTCACAACGCACACATGAGCCATATTTTCAAAACCAGAGAGGAAACCTAACAGAGACCAGACCCAGCAAACAAAAAGGGATTTCTTCACAAGCGCGACCAAACTTCATGGTTTTGGTTTTTTACCAAACAATGATCCTGTTCATGTTTTGGAGTTGATGAGTCGAGATGCCGGGAAAGAATGTGGTGAAGAAGTTCTTAAGTGACCTTCTGGACATATGATGGTGCATGATTCATGTGTGTGCTCTTGGCAAAAGTCAGTCTTGGGGAGAAACAGTACAAGACGGTATGACATGAAGAGAAACACAATGTTTTGGAGTCTCCTTTGAATTAGTGGTTCTACAGTGGTATGTGCTGGCAGGGGTGTCAGTGTGTGCATGAAGTGACTGGAATCAAATCAATCAAATCAAACTAATGTTATTTGTAAAGCCCATATTCACAAATCACAATTTGTCTATAGGGCTTAACATGGTCCAACATCCTCTGTTCTTAACCCTTAACAAGAGTAAAGAAAAACTACCAAAGAACCCAATTAACATGGGTAAAAACAAAGAGACTTCAGAGAGAGACAAATACTTTACTGATGTTGATTTGTCTGTACTGTGTCTGTACTTTGAATGAAGTGGTTTGGTACCATGTGTTTCCTGGTGGTTTTGGTTTTAATCCATGAAAGCCCCCCCCCCACCGGTCCCTTAAGGTTCCCTTAAAGCACTCCTGCGAGACGTGCTCTTAAAAAGAAATGGTGAGATGATCATATAAAGGCAGGTGGTGGAGGTGAGGCGTCAAGAGTTTTTTTGCCTTCCATACCTTACTCGTACTATTTCACTGAAACTTTATAAACCCAACAGATGTAGTTACCTTTAACACTCACTAATCCAGATTCTTCTCATAAACATTGAATCAAACACAGTCATAAAGTTTAATTTGAGTCACTCTTGGTAAAGAACCCAGACAGATGAATCACCTGATTCCCTTCAGATCTAAGAGCCTTTCTTCCAGCTCACTGTTTAGCTGTTTGACTCACAACAGTCATCAACGTCTTGTTTGGGATGTTTCAAGCCAAAACCTCAGTGGACACAACCAGTCCAGAACCAAGCATTAGATGCGGTTTGCAAACAGATATAGTGAAGCAGTGCTGAAGACCAAGATATTATTCTCAGGAGAAACTGAAATAAATCAAAAAGGAGAGAGTGAATATTGGAATTGCACTCACCAAGTGGTCAGAAACATGACTACACACAATGTGTAAACTGGCAACTGCTTGCTAAGAACTTTACCTGCAAAACCTTTTAATTCTTTATTCTTTAAAGTATAGGCACTGAATGTTTTAAGATCTTTCTTTATATAAGCGCTTCCTTAAATTTTATCTAAACTTTTTACACACACACACACACACACACACACACACACACACACACACACACGGCAGGCAAATACAGTATAATTACAATCACCAGAATCACTCCCACTTAATGCACATCCCTGGTAGGAGCAGTGTCACGGTGTCTTCCCCTTTTGTAGGAAGCCATGCCTTCTTTGTGTGTGTGCGCGCTGACGCGCGAGTGTGTGCACGTCCTCCGCAGCGCAGAAACATTTTATGCACCCCAACACAATTTAATTTAGTTTAATCTCAGCCCTTCCACTGGGAATGCAACATATAATTAAACTTTATGGAACTGCCCTGCAGCTCGTGCGGAGAAGCAGATTGTCTCACACACACAGACGCACAAAGACCAAGGATGCAAAATAATTTGTGTCGATGCATAATCAAATCGTTACGTAACTTATGATTTGAAAGTCAACACCTAAAAATAAATATTGATAAATCCTGAGAACACGGCAGTGCATAATTGAAAGAACAGCAAGAATAACCATGTAAACCTATAATGCATCTTTTCTATTACATGAAAGTGGGAGGACTTCATTGATTTGATTCTATGCTTCATTATTCCTCAATGTACAGAGGGGCGAACGCTGTGGATGCAATAACACCAGTTATTAGGAATGATACACAGAAAGTGGTTCTGAATAGATTTTATCCAGCGCTGCTCCCGTCTGTTCATAGCTGCCGAATGTTCTGTGGAGCTTTTATTAGGTTACAGAGGACATAACATGGTCATCCGTCTATCTGGATGGGGCTTAGCATGGAGGATTCTTATTGGAGTTTCCATGGAAAAGGAGTGATCAGGACAGTAATGCCTCAGTAACACTGGGCTCAGGGTCTGAAGGCATCACCACGGAGGTGGCAGAAGATCAACTGGGCCTAGACGTGTGGATCAGATATGTAACCTGCAGATGTGTTGCGCAACGGGCCCCCGCCAAACATACGGAAGAAATGATGAGTCCTCTTGTGTCGGTGCATCACATGCACACTCATAAAGGGTGCCTGATGTGTTGTGTGCACCTTGGGGAAAGGCCAGAGGCATTTTGTTGATGCATCTCTCTGTATCTTACTTGCTATGTGGAACAAAGGCCTGCTCCTCCGAGACCTCCCGCATCTCCCTCTCTTCTCCTCCCCTGACCTAGTTTACCTGATTGATTTCTACCCAGCTGGCCACTTGTATAACACCAAAGAATCATTACCTGTCTGTGTGTGTATGTGTGTGTGTGTGCGCACATGTGTATGATCAAAGCATTGATGCGCTGTGCACGAACCAATCTAGGTTAAGGTTTTCATTTGTTTTACTTTAACATTCACTGGTTAAGGACTTTAGCCTCGACTGGATCCCGCAAAATTGCAAAGCAAACATGAGCAAAGTCAAAAACAAGTGTTTTCTGACTCATTCCCTCATCCTCTCCTTTTCAAGCTCGCTCATCGTCCCTCTGTCTGTCTCCTTCTCCTTTTGACTCTGATTTCATAACCGTCTCTTCCTCTCAACCTCATTCTAACCCTAACTTCAGCACAAATGAGGTCTGACAGACAGTACAATGCAGTACAACGACATCTTGTGCACAAGTATTTTTCTGGAAGGATGTAGCAACAGTTTTTTTTTTTTTGAGGCAAGTCCATTTCCCAGGCAACAAAACGACTCTTTTCTTCTTTCCAAGTAACCTCAGTGCAGTCCATCTGGGTCCCACACACACACACACACACACACACAGACACACACACACACACAAGCAGAAAAACACACAATAACAGGGTGTACTGCCAGTACTGCTCCTCACACCCCCTTCATGTCCTTTTGGCCTTGAAAAGTCTGTTTCTCACACGAACACGCTATTTATGAAATCACTTCTTCTTGCCGTCTCGCAGCCTCTCTCCTTCTCATGAGATCCACCCTTGTCTGCCACAAAATTCCCAATAATGATACATTCCTGATATATGCTACTCATTCAGTGCTGTGGCTCAGAGCAGGAAAAGTCACGTGAGCAGTTCGGGCCGTGCAGCCATGACTGAGAGAGAGCAGCATTAGGACAGCTCCTCACACTGTTTGCATTTCATATTTCACTGCTCAGGTTTAGGGAATACCCGGGAAAGACTTGCGACATCAGCCAGGAGGGAACGAGATGCACAACTGGGAGTCACGTGGGAGTTGAAAGCGGCGCAACGTTTTCAGGTGAAATGCAAAGAATGTGAACAGCACCTCTCAGAAATCTGTATAATTTCTATGGTTGACATAAGTGGGGGTTTTGCCTTCAGAAAAGGGGACCAGTTGACGCTACTGGTTGGTTGTGACAGTCAGGACGCCGGACTGGAGGCAGGACAGCCTTTGAGCCCTCACATGAAGCTGGGCAAGCTGCCGCACAGACAGTGTGTGTCCTTGAGCAGCACAGTGGGAGACACCCAACCCAGTGGGAGAAGTGTAGCAGACAGTGTGCACTGACATCATGGAGGAGAGCAGGAAGAGAGGAATTCAAGGAAAACTCAAGCCAATTACAACTTTGGTCTTATTTTGTAGTTTTGAGTCATCGCTCTAATCGGTAAAGACAATATTGTTTATTGATAGATGATCAGACAGTTTATCCAGGTGATGTGATTAGAGATAAGTCAGTGAGAGGTCAGTAATCATTCCTCATTGCACATGTGTGAGTGCTCACTCATCTTGACGATGGAAATTTAGAAATTTGATTATTTGCTGTTTGCAATTGTTTTCTCTTCCTAATTAACTCCGCCATCGACATTATGTTTTCATCTGCGTTTGTTTAATAGTTAGCAGGATTAAGCTAAAACTACTAGATGGATTTCCACACAACATTTGGGAAGGATGTGGTCTGACTCAGGGAAGAAGCCATTGAATTTTGGTGCTGATCTCGACCAGGGGGCAGATCCTGGAATATTTTTTCACTTTCTTTAACGTGGAGAGATAATGTGCTTTTCAAGATTTTCCTGAATTTCTTGGAGAATAATTGATAAATCTTGATTATAAAAAACGAAGCATGTTGAGGGGACTGACATTCATGAGTGTGCGCAATTTGGAACACGTCCAAATAAAAATGTGGCTCCACTGAATTTAAATGTGGTTTCATAAGTGGACTAGACGGACGTGTGGGTTCACTCTACGCCATTGCCATTTTACTTCCTTGACATTTTCCTCTTCCACTGCGATTTGTTCAAAACTTGTACGAATATTTGACGTCTCATATTTCTCACATAATACGTCTTTTTAGCACTAACTCTGTTTCCAGTCCTCAGCAATTCATTCACTTGTAAGTAATTATTACGATGATGATCAATACTTTTTAGAGTTCCCTTTTAAATTACAGGGGTCGTTTTCAGAATGCATCACGCTGTGACTTCTGACTAAATTTAATAAAATCTTCATCTTAACGCTGATTCCTGTGACCTACTGACATACAGTCCAGTACGCTCGACTGAACATACCTTGAAAGCGATGAAGTCGCAGTGACGCTGTGGTCCTGGGCCTGTGTGCCTCAGATTAGTGTTTTCTGGGCACACAAGCGCTGCCTAAAACCACAGGCTGTGAGTCACTGGATCAGGAGGAAGAATTCACAGCTAAACAAACGTAGGCCACCAGCCAGGCCAACCCACTCTGCTGGCAGCCATACATGGACATGAGATCACACAAACATACACACGCATGTACGAGTGCGAAGTTTACACATGGTGCAGCACATGCATTCACAACAGTTCCACACCCAATGCGCACGCATATCACTGCCTACTGTTTTCCCTTCACTCAGTCGTTCTGACGGGGGCCTCTGATAACATTGCCCATTTGTCTGTTGTACGGTTGTTTTTCTGTTATATCTGCTGGAGTGTATTTTTCTCCAGCTGCTGCACATATAATATCAGCAAGAAAATCTACAAAACCTCTCAAGCCTGCAGAGATAAAGTCCTTTTTATGGTGCGAACATGGTTGCTTAAAGACATAAGTGGCTCACAGGAACAAACACTGTAGTGCAGTTCCCTCGCTATCATTTCTCCAGCATCCACTAAGAAGGGCAAAGAGCACATTTATCTCATACGCTATGATATATCCTCTTCCTCTGTCCTTTTCATTCCAGCCTACTGACAGCATAAATGCAAGTCGTTTATTTAACAGGATTAACAGATAAGGCTGCTTTGCACTTGACCAGGGCACAAGCACCACACAGAAATCCCTCCTTGTCCCACAGCTTGAAGCTAATACTCGTGCTAACCACTGACACCTCCATCCAGAAGAAGGAGAAGGGGGGGGGGGGGGGGGACGGATAGAGATGATCCCAGCCGGTGGGCCTCCTCTCGAGGCTGGGTGATTTAACTCATCCTCTGCCCACTGCCTTGGGAATGTGGAAAAGGAGCATGTGGCGTCTGGGGCTGGGCATGGCCGCCTCATTGGATCTGATATTGGATCTAATTAATGAAAAAAATTGTCTTTTTCTATAAAACCCACATTTTTAGGCAATAATAGCTTGATTCTTGTTCGTGTTTGGAATTGAACATGCATGATGGGCATATTACAAGTACATAAAATCTGTGGCGTTTACAGCTGCATTTCATAAAAACATATATTTATGACTCAATCTCCCTGTTGTTGTATCCGCACGCTGCTCAACCCTCAAACATGAAAAAGTCTGTTGACAGTCTAACGAGGGGGTTCGAGACCGGTTGAGATCAGCAGCACCTCTGACGCCAACTGGCTGTTTCCTCCGATGAGGAAAACTAAATATAGCCGGTGAAAAAAATAGCTACGACCCTTATTAGTCTGCAGTTCTCCGTATCTCCATGTGGGGGCGTGGCATTGGGCAAAAACTTGTGGCAGAAAAGAACAAGATGCTCTATCCCTGACATTATAAAAGATCAGAGAGCTCTAAAAGGTCGCCGTTGCCATATTCTCATTCTCGGTGGTATTGACACTTGGTATTTCTCTGATCTTTTGCTCTAATTAAAAAAAGAAAGAAAAAACAGTTGCCAGGGCTGCAATTCCAGGGTGTTTGTGAGTGGTGAGTGAGTCTTTGTATATGTTGTACAGTCTTAGACGTGTGTTTGTGTGTGTTTATAAAGCAAGGCATCATGACATTGTGATTAAAAGCATATCGCCAAAGCTTTCCAAGAAAATCCAACTCCTTCCCGCTGTTGTTGGGACTGGAGCCAAAGCTCATTCCAGGACGTCGTAGATCTTTAATAGTCTGGATGAGTATCGGTTAAAGAACTCTAATACATTCATGGCAGTAGCATTGTTTTGATGTATGAAATACATATGAAATAAAGCCTGTCCATCTCATTTTAGATTCACAAAATAAAGAGGAGCGGCTGCAGCGTTGCACAGCTTCTGTGGTTTTCTATTTGTCAGTATTAACTTTTCACAGTTTCCTGATGTGCACCTTGTCATTGCTTTTCTTCAGCAAGTCCACACCGGTGAGTTAACTTGACATGTCTGATGAACAACTACAGGGGATTTTTAGATCTATAAACAAACCTTTTGACCACATGGACATTTTTTGTAGAAATACAAAACTTTTTCTATATGTGCACATTTCTTTAACAATTAGAAATATGACAAAGACGTTGTCTGATAATAATATGTCAGTAAGATGAGTGTAAATTGAAGATCTTGACTATCATCAACTTGAACATAGAGAATATTACATCCAGAGGTGTGGGTGAAAAGGTGAGCTGAAATGATGCCGATGGGTTTGGTTGTACAGCATGTCCTGGCAAAATAAAAGCTTAATGAGTCATGTTGGACCAGTATTTGCTTCATGGCAAGTTTGGGCAGATTGGAGTGACGACAAGTTGAAAAGAATACAGACACACACGCGCACACACACACACACACACATGATCGACAGGTTCAGTCAAATATCTTTTTAGTGACCTAAACAGAGACATGAATCATCTAATCCCACCTCAATTTCTTTCTCTTTCTACGTGCTTAAATCTGTCTTTTCACTAATCAGCACAATCACTTGACCACAGGAAGCATCCACAACACATTCCCCTGAAGTGACACACTTGACAGGCACGAGCAGAGAGATCCCAGACTTCTCATGGAAACTGAGCGTGAAACGGAGCGAATCAGACAGAGGAGCAGTGGAGATATAAACAGTCCGCCAGTATTTCTGCATCTAGTTTCCATATCCACAGAAACCGGGGCAGATCCCGAGTTCACGCCAGTTCACAAACTCAGCCTTTACACATTATCTCACACACACACACACGGTCTGCTGATGAAGATCACCGGTGTCTTGAGGCACAAAAACGCACAAGTACTTGGCAGCTGGAAGCGTCAAAGGAAAATCCACAAACACTACACACGTGGCCGGCTGTGCACTTACACATCTGCCTCGCCATACAGCCGCAGCAGCAAATGCTGCAGACAGCTGCGGCCGCAGGTCGATATGCGTTTCTGAGGAAATTTTTTTTCCTGAAGGTCATGCCTTCAGCTACGAAATCCGCCTCCCATTCATTTGCAGTCAGTTTAGCTTTGAATCTGTGAAAGTACCACGCACCCTGGACTTTTTCACCATCGTTTGAGCTGTTTTTACAATGTCCTTTTCAACCTTAACTAGTCTTTCCTTGAATTTGATATGGGTTTTCACTGCAATCATATGAAAGCCTGAGTTTATCCACTGCGGCCCTGACTGTTAAATGCCTCCCTGGTTTCACTTGTTGAAGACATCAGTTTCTGCTGTTTTAAATCTGCTGCGATTACAGAAACTGGACCGTGTCCTAATATGGTGACATGGTATGAAGGTAATTTATTGCAAGTGAATGATAGACGTCACCAAAATGCTGATGGACTTTCAGCAACACATCAACTTCATTTTTAAATGAGGACTTGATAAATGAAGAAATTAAATACACGTTTTGCCTGTGTTGTTTTGTGAATGACACTGAGAATAAAACATGATTTCATGTGTCACGTCTATGCTAACAAAATACTTTTGAATACGAATTGACCACGCTTGAAATTAGCTGTAGACACTGAACAAATAATCAAAGCACCAATGTGAAGGATTTAGTGACATTTAGCCGTAAGGTCGTGGATTGCAACCAATTCCTGCTTTTTCCTATTGTTTTACTCATTCTTGAACTTGTAAAGTACTGCGTACCTGTGTTTTGAAAGGTACTATGAATAAAGTTTGGGGTTTTTGAGGGTGCAACATGGAAGGCTCTGTGGAAGAGGACCTGCACCCTATGTAAATATGAAGGTTTGTTCTAGGCTACATCAAGGGGAGACACAAGCTGTGGATTGATCTTCACATGATACTTGGATTACTGAGATAATAATAAATAAAGAGACTACTTCATCCGTCATTATCCGGGAAGTTAGTTCTGCTTGTTGAGCTCATCTGTTGGACTCAGCAGCTGAGTGCAAACCAAACGTATGTAAACAGTCGGATGAGGAGTTTATATGAGCTCATTTTGTGAAGGAATTCGCTGATCGAGGGAAACGCACTTACATTAAAACTCATTATTTCAGACGCGCAGCAAACCAACCGTTCACTTCTAACACTGTGGGATTTAATCACATATCAGCCCCCAACACACACACACACACACACACACACACACACACACCTTCCCCAGCCTACCTCTGTGCTGTCAGTCCCAAATATGAAGAAATGGGTAATAAAAGCTGCTAGATCAGAACTGATAATGTTGTGTCATTGGCTGTAATATCCATAGTATGAGGTAGTAAGTATTAGATTGTTGTTATTGGGTCATATCCATATGTCAATAACTGGGCTTGAATTTGACGACAGGGCTTGTCCCAGTGAGGAGGAAGGCGTCTGATAGACACACCTGACACTACCGCCAAATGATCTGTGGCCTTTGTATCTGCTGCACGCACACACACATGCATGTAGGCGCGCACACACACACACACACACACACACACACATATGCAGGGACACACTTGCATGTAGGCACACACAAAATAATTCAGGGAAAAGGAGGAAATCCCAAAATGTGCATGTACGCATTGACACAAACTCTCTGTCTATGGGATCCATGGCGATCCATGTATACTGGAGACAACCTGGGGCTGGGTGTTTTCGTAAAAACACGCCTCATTCCTAGATGCAATACTTTCCAGCTGTAAAAACACCGGATCAATCCTGATTCTCATTCATCGTGGACCGACTGCTGCCAAGACACACAGAGCAGAGTGAAAAACACACACTGTACACGAACACATAGAGAGCAAAGTTTCTAAAACTTCATATTGACCACTAAAAACGTAACTGCTTCTTTGGAATCATTGCTAAGCACAGGCGTAGGTTTGAGGATGACAAACAGGGGCATGACCCTAACAATGACAAGGTGTTCTTCAAATATACCTCTCAATATTTTTGCTGATTTCAAAAAAGCTTGTTGATCTTCAACATTATTGTTGATATGATAAAGCGTGAAACAATGGGAAATAGGGATACTCGGGTATGATCTGGCAACCCTGAACATCAAAAAGTGTTCAGTGATAATCATAGAAATGGTGACAAATGGTGGTGAATCAGGGGGAGCAAGTCTTTTTATTATTTATGGCTGAAATATTCCAGAAATCTGTCTGTCTGTCACTTGCATTTCTCAACAACCTGTTCATCGTATCATCACACTTTCTGTTTCTATTGTTAAAAGGAATTGCAGTGTTGAATTTGGTGTGATTTGGGAGAGGTGATACATGCTAATAAACTTTGAATAAACAGGCGAACACTCCGCTGCAGTTAGTGGGGGCCGCCTGGTCACTGCTGTCTTCTATCTCCTCGGATAAACTACAGCCCTGGTTGGCAAATGGTGACCAGTGGGTCAGTGATGCAGATAAACCAAGTAGGTTGAATGCACCATAGACATCCAGCACACCAACAATAAAAAGTGTCAGTATTGTAGAACTGTTTGAGGAGGACTTGTTAATGACAAGGAATAATTCTGAAGTAGCTCCGGAGCATTAACACAGGCCAAGAAAACAAGCTAATGCGAGCAGGCATGTTTAGAATGGTCACTGAACTAATACACAATTAGAAATTCCTCAAAACTAACATCATGGGGTTGGAGTTTGTGATTGTTGCTCAGACATGTCATTTTAATAAACTAGTTCATCAATGTAGGCGAAAATGTCTTTCAAAACAAGTTAAGCCCTCAGGTCCTTTTTAAAATAAGATCCAAAAGTGTGAGTAACAGCTGAGCTCAACTGACAAGAATGTCCTGTGATCAATCCAAACAGTTATGCTCTTTGACAAATGTGGGGGAAATGTTTACTATTTAATGTTAGCGTCTCTGCCTCTTGGCAAGAGGCAGAGACGCGTTCGTTACCTACATCTGGGTCATTACGACGGGAACTCCATCAATTTACATTTAGAGGATTAATTAAGTGATGGCTGAAAGTGTGAGCTCTGATGTCACAGAGAAAGATTTAAAGTTCAAACGGTTTGATTTCAAGGGTTAAACAATAGAAAATATTATCTTCATCTTCCAGGGGAAATTATGGAGATATGTGTATGTGAGGTTATTGTTCATATATATATATAAAAAAAGTATACTGATTGTCAGTTAGGTTATAACTGACAACGTAGAATTAGAGGCATAATCTCATATTTAACTCATCCATTTAAAAGTTTAAATTCACTTTTGTGTTTCCCTAGCAACCGTGATAGAGTGCGTGTCCTTATTCATCCTTGGCTGAGCTAATCCAGACAAATACAACGTAGGCAGCCAGTTAATGGTCTCTTACAACTAACTCAGTTCTTTCAGCGAGAGCGGAGGATTGATTTTATAATCCAGGATTAAGTTATGTAAGATAACTGTCAAATCAACAATGAAACCAGGCATGTAAGAAAGCAAACAGCCCCATGTGAACGCTGCGTTTAGGAACATTATTGAAGTAAACAAGGCTTTTACAGCATCAGAAAACATCGATAACATGATTTGGTATTTCTCTGTTGAGGGCGTGTGTATTAAAAACACCTACATCAAACAACAGGGACTCGTGTGTTTTCTAGTCCTTTGTTTAGAAATCCAGTACCTTTAAATAGAAAACCGGGAACATTAAAGGGGTTGTGACTCTCTCTGGAGAAATTCACTTTGCATCTACAGGCAGCGTTCAATTAAAATCCTTAAAGCCCTTCCTGCAGGCAGGGGATAGGTGACAATTACACGTACGCTCACACGCGCACACACGCACGTTGGGAGGGGATTTGGAGAGACGGCTCCAGAGTCCAACATCAATAAACTAAATTCAAACCTTCAGCTTATATTCTGCCACAGAGCTGATTTCCACTAACACTCAGGGCTACACAGAGAACATGGTCTGTATTGATTAATATACAAATGTGTACACACACCGGGGGATGACTTATCAGCACAAACACAACATGCACACAAACGCTTATACAGTACACTCTCCTCCTCATAGACGGACTTTCTCACACACACAGACACACACACGCAGTCCAAATGAAATCCCTGGCTGTCTGTCTTAGCTGTCTGTGACCAGTAATGTATTCGGCTGCACACCTCCAATATTTACCAGGCTCACTGTGTCTGGCATCTCCTTAAAGGTGAAAACGCCTCAAAATATCCCCGGAGATGACCAACTGGACCCAGCTGACTTCGGACTAAAGACTTCTCTGGTGTACAGTGGAGCCCAGTGCACGACATCCCAGCATGTCATCATCAGAAAGAATATCCCTGTATGGACCACAGTCTCCACACGAATATGATAGCTGAATCTCACACTGGCAGATGCCTGACGACTACAATGCATTATATCTACACATAATAACAGATTCTTGATTTGTCATGTTAATAAAGATACTTTTTTTCCAGCTACACACACACACACACACACACACACACACTGTATTTTAAGCAAACACCACTTTCAGAGTCTGTTTTAAATCAAACTCTGTTCTAAATCAAGACTCAGTGTTCATAACCCGCAAACATGAGGGACAACATTCCTTTTAGCAACAGTCACGGACTGATAACAAAGTGAGGACGATGACACAGAGACGGCTGAACCTCAATTCATTGGGAGGTTGAATGACTTCACTGATTTGCACTCAGAGGTGGGTAGTAATGAGTTACATCTACTCTGTAACATGTACTCGAGTAGTTATACCAATAAATTGTACTTCTGAGAGTAGTTGTTTTGCAGGATACTTTTTACTCCTACTCAGTTATATTTATGATGACAATAAATTACTTTTACTCCGTTATATTGGGCCACACACTACTCCCTACTTTTCCATGCTATGATTTATTAACTTTTACACTCAGCTGAGCGGACACAGTGATTTCCCGACAGTGACGTCCGGGCCACACTGGCTGCGTGAGCCTGACAGCTGGCCTGTGGATCTGCTGCGTGTCACGTTTGTCTGCTCGAGGTGCAATGTGAGGTTTCTGGTATGATCACTGCATTTCCTTGAATAAAAGTACAGCTATATACGCAAATACTTGCCAGGAAACTACGCTATGAAACCATGCATCTTCCGGTTCTGTTAAAAGTCTTGTTAAAACACAACCTTGTTAAAACAGCAGAAACTCTGCAGTGCTCTTACTTTGAAAGGGCTACAGGAAGTGTTGACGTTTGTGACATATTCAACAGGTGAATATTCAAAACTGTGGTGAAAGATAGTTTTCATTATCTATTCTGTGGTGTAAGTGACTGCATCTAAGCCACTCCTGCAGGGATTGATAGTTTTTTCAGTTGATAGTTTCTACTTGATGTTTGAAAGCAAACAGTGCTTAACAGCAGGTATTTTGGCTTTTGCCTAGTTTTGAATACGTCACTTATTATTATTTACAATCAATGTGCACTTTACATTGGTATTACATCTTAATATCCTGTTTGAATGCAACACATTGTAATGAAATACTTTTCTTTACTTTTACTTCAACTTGAGTCATTATAATATATACATGTACTTTTACTTGAGTCCTGTTTCTGTTTACTCTACCCACCACTGTTTGCACTCTATGTTTAGGTGTGGTTCAGCATTATATTTAGCTCTCTTTTCTTCTGCCAAGGAGGTTATTTTCATCCGTGTTTGTTTGTTTCGCTACAAAAAAAAAACACAAACGTTTTCTATGAAGTTTTGTGCAGTGGTGAGACATGGACATGATCAATTTTGGAGCAGATCCAGATAAACAGGCAGATCCCTTTCTTTAGGGCTTTAGCCTTGGGGGGGGGGGGTATCTGCCCCACTAGTTGGTATGTTTGTTTGTTGGTTTATTTCTGCTAAATCTATCATTTACACCATGACAGGAGGACAAGAGGGGACATTTAGGCAACAAAAGAAAAAACATGGTGTAAATGATGGCACTTTCTGTTGGTTTTTGTATGTCTGAAGAATTGGTCACCATTTCCTTCAATCGTATCAGATTTTGCTGCAATGCTGTTTACCCCTGAAACTTGAAAAGTGTTTTGTGGACTCAAGCACTTCACCCACCCCTCCATCGGCATAGGAGCTGATATTTAGATCATGACTTGCTCTGGAATAATAGCAACATAACTGCAACATGCAGGTTAAATTCACAAGAGAATCTGTCCATGTTCATCAAAGCTAATTATGGCCATCATGACAACTTTTGCAAACTGGATCATTGTGATTTTCATGTTTTAACACAGATGTTAAAGAAACAAACGATCTCAGCATCTCAGCGTCCATCTGTAGAAATTAGGGAAGGTTTCTATAAAAAATACCTTACCAGGAATTAAACATTTAAACTAAACTATCATGCACTTCTCCCCTTTCCTCCTTATTCAGCTGCAGCCGTTAATTAGATAACAGAGTGAACCACATGTTGTCTCAGCTGCCAATTAGGTAACAGCTCATGCGTGAATGAGGAAACAGTGTGGGGTGGTCAGGGCTATCTGGGCCGTGTGATTGGTGATTGGCTGGCTTTCCTCGCAGATGAAGGAGCAGCACCTCAGAGAGGGCAGCCAAGAAGAAAAAAAAAAGAAGGAACAAGTGGTTAGGTAAGTGCCCGACCAAAAGTTATGCAACACCCATCGATTGAGGAGTGTAAACATACAGCAGAAGCCACTTACCCTGCCTGAAGTTTGTGTTCTGGTGGCTTGCTGTCCCTGCCTGGGGAGCCAGTGTCTCCAGACACCCCTGATGTTTTAGCAGGTAAATCATCCGCGATGGAGTGGATTTACTGGCTCCGGGCCTGACGCATGTGGTAGAACGGATAAAGAAAAGCTCCCATCACTTGCATTAGTGACCCAACAGAATTCACCCCAAATGTCACAGCCTCCTCGAGCATTTGTTCCAGGAGGTCCCACTACGTAATGTGGACTTTCCTCGCTAAACCAACATGAATGGCCCCGGCTTGTTTTTCAGATGGCGTAATAAAATACGCCAGACAGTAAAAATACCAAGTCTGATCTTGGCCAGCTGTGGTGGGTCAACCATTTACACAATACGGTGGTGTCACTCACTCTCTGAGATGTTTCCAATTATTTATATCGGATCTAAAACATTCTGCTGACACTTAAAGGAGCCATAAAATGCTTCATCCAAGAAGCACACAAAACATTATGGAGAAAAGGCTGCTGGCTTTACCGCACTGGAAAATTGGAGCGACTGACAACCAGGAGCCTGACCTAGTCTGGGAAGAATGATCCTTACATCCCAACAGAGGGATGTCATCATTACGCAAGTTAAGGTCAGTGCAGTGGAAAATATGAAGCAGACAAATGTTTTTACATTTTCTGTTTTCTCCAGCTGTGTAATAACAGAACAATTTATCAATAATTATAATTTTTTTCCTATTTCTATTTTGAAAGAAAAGGGTTTAGTGTAGTATTGTAAAACTAAACTGCTGAGAGAATGAGAAATTTTCCCTGAGCTCAACACACACACACACACACACACACACACACACACACACACACACACACACACACACACACACACACTAATCAAAACCACCTTCGAGCATAAAATACACGTGTACTCAACCTATGACTTCCTGGAGTCTCCACAGTCATCTGCCAACTGGACATGCTGACGTCAACGATCACACACACACACACACACACACACACACACACACACACACACAATAATGGTTAAAGAGACAGCGTGCTGGGTCATGGATGTACGACACATAAATCACAGATGTTATTTTATCTGCTTTCCCTCTCTCTCACGCAGACACACACACACACACACACACACACACACACACACACACACACACACACACACTCACACTTTTCTTTAGATAGCATTTGATCAATGCCTTAAATAACAATGTTCCGACATCGAAGAAACAGTTTTTTCAAGCGTTTGGCGACGGAGCACATTCCTGAAGATGACCAATCAGCACAACATAAACAACACATACTGCAAGGCCTGGTGATGTCAAACATCCCAACAGCTGTGTTATCGGAGTTATCAGTGTAACAGTGGAGCACAAAACACACACACTGCTCGGTATTCCCCAAAGAAGCAGTCTCTTCATCTTTCAGCTACTTTACTACCTTTCTGTTTTCACATCTTCCAATAATTGTAATTGTGCTGTTTACATTGAAGCCTCAGCCAAAGAGAATGTTGCTTTGTCTTGCTTATATAGTTCTGGTTTTACAACAGGAACTATATTAGGGATTCTGAGCACACACAGATGCACATGCAGGTACTCACATGAATGTACATGCACAGTCCCGGTGTAGGTAAAATGCAAACGTGCACACACACCATGCCCCCGGGCCGTTATCCGAGGCAGGTCCGAGTGAGGGTCTCAGGGTTATTGGAATGTCATTTCACCGCTTTTTTGAAAAGGGGATCAGATATGCAATTCCTCCTGAACTCACTCCTCGCTGCTTCCCCTTGGGCTCTGCGGCAAATCAACATGGTCGCCATGGTAAAGCCGGCCCCACCAAACGGCTGATCTGCCGAAGGCGACCTGGCGGCGAAATGGATTTTGATCTATGTGGAACCAAAATGCAATAAACAGCACATCATACTGTGATTAGTTTTATGTCTGTCACCATGAAATAACAGCGAGGACGTGGAGGAGACATTTGTCACACACTGGAACATCTGGAGAGCTGTGTTGCTTCATTTGGGGCGAGAGAAAGGGAGAGATGAGTTAGTGGTAAATGGAGAGTCTCTCGCCTCCATGTTTTGTGTGAAACAGTTTCAGATTTTTAGCACCCTCTCATCGCACCTCCATTCACACATTGACCCCTTTTTTCAAACCACTGCTGACAACCGCATAACCCTGTAATAGAGGGTGTCAGGAGCAATCTGGAGACATTGCTCTCTGGGAGGCCTCCCTCACAATAGTCCAATATGTCCCACTCACGAAATACACTGTTGTACACGGCCAGGAAGTGAACTTGCTGTCTCTGTCTGCAGTTCAACGCTCATCTTTTTTTCCCCTCCTTCTTTCTCGCATTTACTCTTTTAAACGAATAATCATAACTTTACCTCACCTGAACCTTTGTTATAAGGAGGCTTCAGTTCACTGTCCCTGACTACTTGACAGAGAGAGAGAGAGAGAGAGAGAGAGAGAGAGAGAGAGAGAGAGATGGATGTGCAGATAATTCAGGGTCATCCGGTTCAAAGCCTGGACAAAACCTAAGGGCTGTGATTTATATTTCATGTCAACATATGCGATTATTTTTATTTGTTTATCTCCTGCACACCTTTACAACTCCTAGTAAGCATATTTCACGTTTAATATCTGATGTACAACTCTTACAGACAGGCCTTGTGGAGTCACGACCAAGAACGGCGTCTTTGAGGAGTTTCAGTCGGGCTTTACCGCTTGTTACAGCGCTGCATGTGCACTGCTTATTGTGAGGAATGTCTTAATTTTAACACCTAATTATCAGCGTTCATTATTTTCACGTCGCCTGCACTGCATTTAATTCTGCTGATCACTCAATTCTCGACTTTAATGAGCATTACTTGGACTTGTTTTAACTGCCTTGCGTGCAAGAGGACATTTTAATGTTGAGATCAGAGTCCACGTGGTTCTTTCCACCAAATACGATCATGAGGTCAGATCTGCGACCAGCTTTTGGTCTGATATCTTTATGTTGCCAGCGGGTCATCTATTTCACACGTGTTTTGTAATGCTGACTGCTTCGTCCTGCAATGTGCCACATCCACATGAAAATTCCCCTGACACAACCTGCAAACTGATGCAAACAGAGTTCAGTAGTTTCGTCGCCAACTCGATCAATGACCTCAGAATGTTGCCGGAGGAAGATTTGTGTTAATTTTCTCCCAAAAAATGTTTTGAAGAAAAGCCCAGATCAGCATGTTAAAAACAGCGAAGCAGTCACGTGGCGCTCTCACGTCAGGAACGTTCCAAAGATCACAACATTCCTGTGTTAATAACCTCAAAACCTTCATCACATCTGTCTCGAGCATTGTAACGATCGCGGATTTGGCAACAAGTCCTTGGCACATCTCCAGCTTGTTCCGCAAGCAGCAGCCTGACTCTAATCTGAGACGTAGAAAGGAGAAAACAAACCCAGAGAAACTGCATCTCCTCACTGATTCATTGAAGTGACAAGATTTTATTGATTATTTTGAAGGGACATTTTGTCGGTTACTATTTGACACGGTAACTCATACCGGTTGTTGCAACACAACAATTACAATTAAGGATGATTATACCTTTGCCATTAAGTTCTCCAGGCTTTGGAAAAAATGTAAATCTCGCAGAAACCAGGTTGGCAAAGGGGCTGTGAAACATTATTCTAATAATTTTAAATAGTTATTCCATAATCTAAGGTTCACTCTTGCTCTTCCTGCGTTTCAATCTTTCTCCGTCTTTGCCTCCTCCTTTCTTTTGCCGGGTAGAGTTTACACAACTACTCATTCTGTTCCACTATTCCCACTACCGAGGAAAAGCGAACGCTAGCTACTAGGGAAAATAAAAGTTCTATTCTCTCTCTGTTTTGGTTGTGCAGTAGCAAACTCACTTGGGTCATAAATTCAACTCTGATTTTCCTGCTAAATGTCGAGCCCCGCGGCAGAGTCGCAAGGTGAAAGTGAAACAATCTAAACGGATAATGGAGTCTTTATTTTCATTAGCCATTACATTGTACAATCAACATTACTGTGCTTTATGTTAAGTTAAAGCAGAAAATGTGGATTGTCTCTTAAATAATAAGAATTATAATTTTGAAATTCACAATTTATCATTTATTGAAAATTTTAACAAATTATTTCCAGTCGGTTATGTACAGATCACTCCCCATAAAGCTCCCCTCCACAATCCACACACACACACACACACACACACACACACTCTTTCTCTCTTTGGAACATTTCATAGTGGTTAATCGACCTACACCCCACTAAGAGGATGATGGCAGGTATTAGCGAGCAGCAGAGAGATACCTGGGTGGACCAGGTCACTGGAACATCACCACTCATATTGGAACGAGTAATACCTCGTTCACATGAATTAGGATGGACTTGTATAATCCCAGCTGCCTCTGGGAATGAGCAGAGGGTCAAACAGGGTCACATTTGTGCTCAGAAACAATGAAGACACAGAGCCACAAGCCACAAGCAACACCCCCCCACCCTGTTTTTCTTTGTGTATAATGGGAGAACATCTTTCCTCTTTACCCCCTTTTCGCTCTCACTCTCTCTAGATTTGTCTCAACCATGGCACCTGGACTGCAGGTGTGTGTGTGTGTGTGTGTGTGTGTGTGTGTGTGTGTGTGTGTGTGTGTGTGTGCCATCCATTTCAACTTCTCACTCTATCTCTCTCATGTGGACTCATTTCAATTCAATGAATATTTACTGACATGACATTTTCAGGGAAAATACATGTTACTCATAAGGAGTGTACATAGGCATTCATGGTACTGTATCTGACCTCAGGGAGGACTCTCTCTCCCTTGGTCTCTCTATGGCGGACATCAGATCTCACCACACTTCTTGTCTTACACTTGAGATACAGACGTAAATGCCTTTGATCACTGGAAAGATTCCTAACTCTGACACTTTATTTCCAAAGATTCCTCATACCTTCCATTATAGCTGGAGCATGTCATCTGGCTGGAGAGAAATGGATTGGCTTGCTTCCCAGCAGGAGTATTTACAAACTGTAATAAAAGTCAAAGACAGACTTTTTTCTTTCTATTATACAGAAAAATGGAACATGAGGGGCATTCCCATAGAGGGACTCGGAGGTGACCAAGTGTTAAATGATGCCTGTCTCTTTGTTTTTGCTGTGTCCGTCCTCTGCACAAGCTTTTAAGGGATCCCCAACGATTTTGACAGGCGTCCAATAACCTGTCTGTCTGAGTATGTGTGCTGGGGTCAGGGTAAGGATAGACACATGTGAAGCTCATCAGTTTAACTTTAACCTAGATTCAATTCAAGTGTTTTTAAGTGGAGGTTTATACAAATAAACAGATGTTATTGAATACAATTTTTGATAATTCAAGTCTCTGTGATGGGATCAGCCATTTTTCTTGGGTTGGTGTGCTGGGGCAGCCGACAGGAACATACTGGTTAGAAAGCCCAGTTCAGTCCTGGGATACCCCTTTGACCCAGTAAAGGTGGTGGGACAGAGGAGAATGATAGCGAAGCTGTCAAATGTGATGGAAAACCATCCCCACCTCGTACGGGAGACCATCACGAAGTTGAGCTCTGCTCTTTGCTGTACAGAATGCAATGGCAACAAAACCACAATGCAGTTCGGCAATGCATGACCTCACCCCGTTCAATGTGAATGGGCAGCGTTTCGGTTGAAGCATCCAAAGAAAATGTGCGAGTCAAGGGCATCATGGAAAATGTCCTTCTAGTGGGACTGATAAAGGATTAGAATCTTATCTTATGATCTGACGGTGCTAACTAGGGTTCCTAGAAACACACTGATACCCAAGTCCCGAGTCCTAATCACTAGTTTATCATAAGATCAAAATGCAATGTGTGTGCATTTAAGTTTGCAAAAACTTAAAGCAAAACCTGGAAAGAATTGGTGACTGCCTGCCAACACACATGTACCCACATTTTCTCCGTCCACATCTCAGTCATGTGGCGTGGTGGTGAATGAAAGAGGGGAGCAGTGAGTCCGTTTCCCCCTTTAATTAATAACTGTCTCTGTTATTATCAAAGCCACACTCATCTTTAGCAGGGAGGAGAGAGAGGAAGTCCTCCCTCTATACCTCATAAAAAACCAGAGATGGTGGCGAAAGAGAGGTTTGACGGCCGCAGCAGAGGAGAAAAATACAGGCTGTATGAGCTGTAATAGCAGTCAGCCAATAAGTTTTGCTTTTCCTGTCCCTAATACATATGATGAGGGGGCACATGCATCTGTTAGCAGTTCCTTTATGGCAACAGTAGTACAGAATAGACACCTTTTTCACTATGTTGCATATTTCTAGCATGTTTCCACGTGTTGTATTTCTCTACTTAGACACTTGGCCTGCACTTGTGAGTGCCTGTTTTTCAATATGTGTGTTTGCATGTGTGTGCGTGTGTGTGTGTGTCGCGGGGGTAATTGGGACTCAGGTCTAATAACAACCTTGATACTGTTCTCACAGAGGCCTCTGAAGTTGCCTCCACTTCATCAAGTCAGTGTGTGGTTGCCTGGCAACCGAGGGTCCGGTGTTCCCGAGCGGCGCTGTTTGTTCCCTGCGAATGATCCGCCAGAGAGAGGGAAGATGGGCGGAGGTAAGGATGAGAGAAGGAAAGATACAAATTGGTAAATGGAAGACGCAGCCTCGAGGGGCCCTGAATCAATGCCTGAGCAAACAAGCTGTGTCTGTCTCTCTCTCAGCCGCCATGTTTCTCTCTGCTGGATGGCTCCTCTGCCTCGCTGTCTTCTGACCCTCGTTATTCCAGATAGTCTCGTATTCATCCTTTTCACTATTCTACATGCACTCTGTAAACTAATTGACTCCAATGTTTGGTTTAAAATGTTTTTTTAATTTCCTCTACATGATTTCTGCTTTCGGCCTCACCCCACAGGATATTATCTTCCTTGTTAATTTTCTCTTCTTTTTTTTTTCATTCCCACTTTTCATGACCCTGCGCCTTTAATAAAGATTCTGTCTGACAGAATAAAAAACTAATTTCTCCTTCATATTGACTGATGAAAACAAGCAATAACTTTGTATCTTGATTTGAAGTACGGCAGATGGTTAGTAATCACCCTGCTCCTAAACGACACTTCTCTCTGTTAGCTGCTGCTTCTTATGACTTGGACCCAACTGTTGTAGTTTTATAGGCACTGAAAACTGTAATTATGGTGATAAATTAAGTCTCTTAATTTATATATCCAGTTTTTTGTATTCTTTAATTTTTCACATCATTAACGTTGTCCTTCTCGTTTTTGTGACTGTTTCCCTTCTGCTTCACATATAACATTAAAGTTTCCTGAAATTTACAGGCATATCGCATATAGGTGCTGCCATCTTGTACTGGTGACATCATATGTAGCCAGACTCTGCACAGTAGTGTTGGTGGTATGGAGCTGCAATTATGAGTCAGTCTCAGGTGTAAATTCTGACATTTCACCACATTTTCATAGTATCAAATAACCAATTAAAACAAAACTTACCGAAAAAAATCTAACAGTGTGATAAGACCTATACCTACAATGGCAGAAACCATTGCAGCCAGCCAACAGGGCGTGATCAAGAGGATTTGGCTTCACTTTTGGGGAGCTGTGATGTCGTCCATCTTTACTGTCTATGGTGCCAACACAGGTATCGTTAAGTCGAGTCACTTTTAGTCTGGGTACTTTGTTTTCCCATTGAGTTTTGTGAATGCGTTTGTCCATCTACCTTTCAATGTCAGATACAGAGCAAGGGGAAACTTCAACTCCATTTCCAGCATCTGTAGGCAGCTGATCTACTGTGCGACCCGGCCAGTACCAGAATGATGGTTGTTACCATGTTGTGGAATTAAATATACTGCCCCAAAGTTGACAAGAAAAGCGTAAATGCAGCTTTAAGAGAATGTGATTTTAGTGTTTTTTTTTACTGTGTTTCTGTTATTTTACTACCTGCAGTGGCATTATTTTTCCTCCAAGGTGTTAATGTGTTTGGCAGTCCTGGATTACATTAATAATACTGCTGCAGAGAGGACAATTAACCTCAGCTATGTATGTGGTAAGACCAGCGTACGTCTCCCTGTGCTGCTCTACAGATCACACTAAAACACAGAACATGCAGTGAGATGACCATATGGGCAATACATCTCATAGCACCTTCCATATATAGATATACAGATAGTCTCTGCTGACTTGCACAAGCCTAACCAAAATAACTGGCTTGACCAAGTCCTTAAAGGCCAGACTATGACGGCAACGATAAAAAGAAACGATGAATAAGCCGTGAAGCATTTTCTGGAGACGGTGCAAATTGAGCTTTTGTTTTGAGGTCTGTGGAAGCTGCTTGACATCAGCGCATGTCTTCACAGCTCTGTGAACTCACAGTTCAGTAAGCTGTCATTAGAGTAAATGTTATGCGAGTACCTGATTAAACCAAGAACTGCTTCTGTAGAACAGTAAGTTAATGGATCCTGACAGATCTTGTTACGTAAAGGTGCAGACGAAATCAATTTGTTAAAGTTGGTCCCAGCGGAGTCGGGTTCAAAGCAAACACTGAATGCACACTGAAGCATGAGAGTGTACCTGGCCTTTCTGCCAAGTTCAGCCTACATCGGTGCTGAGACCTAACCAGCTTGGGGCCGGAACACACATAAATGCACCGAGCTCCATAAAGGACACAATGTACCCAACACCAACGCTTGTTCTTTTTCTCCTTCTCGCCCTTTCCCCCTTCCTTAACCTAATTATATCTGTCCTTATCCTTCCTTCTCCTCCCTTGCACTGCAGCGCTGGCGTTCTCACCACCACTAATGACACGGTGTGATCTCCACAGAGTCCCCAGCCAGCGAGCTGGGGTCACATATGTTCTATATCATCTCCTGAACACTTCCATATGGATGAATGCCACCCATGCCAAGACCTGACACAAACACGGTGCCTCGGCAGGAAGAGGGGAGAGAGAAACAAAAGATGGACAGACCGACAGAAATAGTTGGGTGTAAGACAATAAAGTAAACAACAAAGAAAAGAGAAAACAGAAGACTGCAGAGAAAGAGAGAGAGAGAGAGAGAGGAACAGCTAATTAAAACCAAAACAGGCAGCGTGTGAGTCTGATGGAAAGAAAACGCATACCAGGTCTGCTTTTTCCCTGTCTGGCTGTTGACTTAGGCAGACAGAAGCAGTCATAAACAGGAAAGCCCAAAATGATGAAGCACCACGCTGCTACTGGATGTCTCTGTCTTTCCTCCCGTCTTTTAAGAAACTTTTTCGTCATGTTTTCCCCCAAAAATCCAGGCCTAACTGAAATATGATCTAAAGAAAGTGTCCAACCCTCACTGACGGGATAAATGCAGCTTAAAGGAGAATAATTTAGGCTTTGTATTGTATTTTGGTGGGTCTACTTATTGAGGATAGAAAGCTGAGAGCATAGTGAAATGTGTCAGGCTTTATTATCTCTTCAACACAAACTAAAACTAACCAAATCTGACATTAATAGATTCGTCACTCCCATAGACTGCACAAGGATGGATGACATGACAGCTCCCATACAGTGAAGCCAAATCATCTGGATCGCCACCTGCTGGCTAGCAGCAGTATAGGTCCTCCTCCATGTTAGTAGATGGGACATGGACCAAACTAAAAACTCAAAATACACATTAAATAAATTCTTTTGAGATGTTTTCAGTCATTTTAGTAAGTTTTATCACACTGATATGTTTTCTATGTCCAAGAGGATATTTTTTCCGGTATGTTTGGTTTTGATTTGTTATTTCTGGTAAAACGATCAAATTATGCAATTAAACTTGAAAACAATGAAAAACTTTTTCATACATTTCATCTGGATAAAAGAGTGAATCTGTCCTTCAAGTAAACAAGAGCAATCCATCTCCCCTCGGGTGATAAAATGTGAACTTCATTTAACTCTGGATGTGATGATGCTCCATTACATGAAACACAGATCCACAGTGTACACAGTCTCTGCCTCTAACACAGCCTTAATTATTTGCTATGACCCTGAGTTAAACACAGATGAAGAATGGACAAGAGACAGAAGGAGACAAACAAATTGGTTGCCATGCAGATGTTTGTGGAGGTTGTGAGAACGCTGCTCTGCCACTAATCAGCCCATCAGCCAGACAGACTTACAGCAACGATGGAGGGGCGAGGAGGCCTCATGCTGGGAGGGAGCTAAGCAAGAAAAGAAAGTGACACGCATGCAGCACTGGAACACGGATATATTAACAAACTTCACAAGTCGTGTGTTTGTGATGACAGAATTAATTAGACGGAGCTATGTGTAAAGAGTGCAGAGATGTGAGCACATGCACAAACACACACTCGAAATAAACACACACGCTGGTGATAGGTGATGTTGGGAGAATGATGCAGAGCATACACACATTATATAGCAACAGCCTGAGTTAGCTTTTCCTCCAGGGGTGACATATGGTGTGGAGTGCTATAGGGGGCATAACAGCCTGTCCATAAATGGGTTGCTGAAGAAATGTCCTTTAGTACAGCCTGTTTCAAAGTGGACATATAGTTCAAATACACATGCAAAATGTAGATTCGTGAAAATACTAAAAATAAATTATAACACAATTGAAATAACAATATATACTCACACTTTTAAACATATAGTTTGTATGTGTTTTTCAAAGCTGTATCAATTCATCAGTTGGTTGATAATAATAAATCGTGTCAGCATTTACAGACTAAACAATGCAGAACAGATTTATGCATTTATGTTCACATTTTACATTGAATGTTTATTTTCTTAATTCAAGCTCTATTTGATTTTATTTGTGTTCTCTTTTTTTTACAGTTATTTATAACAAAAATTATTGGTTTTGGATTCAAATAAAATTTCTTTGACATCTTAAGAATCATATTTTTTTATATATCGTATATATAAGCCAATATACGAGTATCAGAATTTTTTTCTGCATCAGCCCCGAAAATCCATACAAGTCTGGCTCTATTTTTCCCCATTTTGGGGCCATTTGGGGAAAGTGGAACAAGATGAAAACACAACATTGACATGTTATCACCATTTATCTTTCATGACAAACACTGGCAAACAATTGCTGATATCTAAGTGCAATAGTCATTGTCTTTTAGCTTTGTTTTGATATTCCCACCTTCCTCTGGAGGAAAACCTCAGCTCATTATCCACTAAATGCTCCATTATGTCCACCAGCTCATCAACTTTGACGGTTAGTGGTACAGAAGCTGAAAACACAGCCTGGGATAGATGAAAGTGGTGAAACAGCTAAAGTTAGAATAACACGTAGTGGATCACATCCTGCCGCCAAGGGCAAACAGTCCACTTATACACATTCAAGTTGAACTAAATTACACACACTCATAGATATCAGTTCATTAAATATGCTAGATTTTTTTCTTCAAGATCCATTATTCCCTGGGAAATTGGTAAAAATGTTAAAAATAAAACTGCACTAAAACTCCCAGCTATGAAAAAAAATCAGAGTTTTGCGCAAGTATTCAAAACATCTTTTCTTGGCCCATTTCACAAAGTTTTCGTGCAAATCCATTTCATTGGTTTTGCATAATCTTGCTGAAAAACAAACCAATGAACAAACAAACAACAAAAAACAACAGATAAATGGGCACGAGGGAAAACACGACCTTCTCGGCGCACGCAACAATAAAGTTGCGTTTTGTCAAAGCAAAACAATGAGATTAAAGACACTTGTAGAGATAATGGAAACCACAGGGGCCAGTGATATCTCTCAGTGGGTTCATCACAATACCTTTCACATTATTCATCGTAATTTTCAGCCATTGTTAATTAAAAAGCCTTCATTGGTGTGGCTTTAGAGAAACTGAATAGCCCATTTGAACTGCTACCCTCCCTAAATACAGCTTTGCGTACATGACTGATCTGTGTTTTAATGCAGTAACTAACAATCTGTAATGGGATTTTGAAAGTCTGACACCCACACGTCTGTGAGGGACAGTCGACAAGTGATCACAGAGAGATGTGATCCTCCCTGCGCTGCGTGCCAGATAAAAACAGTACAATCACAGAGAGCTAAAAGTGAGATATTGTTTTCCCATTACCCACTGATACAGGGATGGAGACGCACTGTGTGAAAAATGGAAAATATGGATACAGTGTCGTTGCCACATCCTTTTCACTTCTTGCACTGTTGATGTGTGATTTTCCACCAAAACATCATGTGATGAAAACATGGTTCACGTTAACTCTCGTTGTCTGGAGACTGTTGTTCACGCTTAGTGGCGAGACTGAAGTCAGGACAGTCTGTTCTGATAATCAGGCACCATATTGGAGTATGTCTGTGTATTTGTTCTTGCATGTGAGGCAGCCAAACACGTGGTGCACACATTCAAACACACAAAAATAAATCTACAAACACAGCGTGGTCTGCAGATGTACCAAACTCAAAGCGGGTAAACACGCAAACAGCATCGTGTGTCATGTTTAGTCTCATATACTTCAACTGTCTCCGAAATAAAATATATGGCACCCTGTTTGAGTCAGAGAACAGGAGCATGTGTTGGACGATGACATGGGCTGATAACTGTGGCTCAGTGGACACACGATCCGAGGATCTCTCATTTGCAAACATACCTGTCCTTGAATTCTCTGTTCCTTCGCCACAGGTTTCCATAGAAACGGGGGAAAGCAGGGAGGTTATGTGTGTGTGTGTGTGTGTGTGTGTGTGTGTGTGCGTGTACATGAGTGAGGATGAGAGAGTTTGCAGTTAAGAAAGTGTGAGCACCTCACAGAGAGCTCACTTCAGTTTTAACACCTGGTTGTTCCCATTAAAAATGTGAGCGCAGGGTGATTTAATAATAATAAAAGGATATTTAAAGTGAATGACTGGATCCATAATGATGTAAAACTCAAGGTAAAACAGATCTGAAGACAGTTTAGGGGTTCAAAGCGTTTGGAAAAGTTGCCGTTTGGAGAGGACCTTATGCGAACCAAATCTACCACTTTGCCCTTGACACCAAAGTCAAAGATCAAGCACATAAGCACTGGGCTCATTCGGAGGCAGCCCTCATCAGCCACAGCAATACCAATGATGTATTTACAAGCGACAGACAGAGAGGTCCCAGTGAATTTTTAATGAAAGCTCTGTTTGAAATTTTGAACAAGCGCAAATTGATTCATGATTTTTTAATGGGGCCTGTGGAAGCTTCCAGAATCGCTGATTGTTTCTCCCACGATGAGCAAACATCCACAGCAGGCAGAGGGGTAATAAGGGGAGGGGGGGGGGGGGTCTGGACTCGGACAAATCTCTTCCATTTTCCCAAATTTTGATTTTCACTTCAGTTTCGTGCCCAATGAGTCCCGAGGCTGCAGCATGTAAATTAATGACACTGAGAGCCAAGCACTTTGTAGACGTGTCGTTCTGAAGAGCTTCTCCTCCATTTGTTTAAAAGTGTTATTTGGATTCGCAGGGCCGGGGGAAACTGACGCCAAAATACATTTGAACACTTTAGTTTGAAGATCAAACTACAACGTAATAAAACAGAGGTCCTTACACTGCTGTTGATCAGTTGCAGGAATCTTGTCATTTGAGTGAGCTTTCACTTAAAGTGATGGTTCAACATTTTGGGGGAAATGATTATTCACTTTGAAATATCAAACTTTAGCCATTTAGCAAATAGCCTATGTTTGCATAAAAAACTTGAGGAAAAGAGAAACAGCAAGACTAACTTTCCAGAATGCAAAAACACAACTACCACTTACTTTAAAAGCTCAGGTTACTAATATTCAGTTGTGCACCTCAGTGTTTTGGCCTTGTAATCAACAATACAGGCTGAACTTGAGGGCTAAAGGTAAATCTGACTGGCTACTGGCTTGTATGGCAGAACTCTAAAAGTCATGTAACTCAGTAGTTCAGTAAGCATTTATATAAAGTTTGTAAAGTAGAAAAGTTAATCGTGTTGAGATGCCCTGACAAGTTATAATCCTGACAAGTTTGGCGAAAATCTGTCTCTGAGTTGTGAAGTTATTTTGTACCAACACAGACAGGGGCCGACACACGAAGTAAAGATGGGAACAATGTTAATTCTACAATTATTTATATTTAAAAGAATGAGGTGAACAGATCTACCTTTGCCTCCACTGATTACGTGGAGCTGAAAGCCTCCTGGTTCCAGTTGAAGCAAAGATCGGAGTGGTATCGTGCTTCCATTCCTTTATAAGACTCAAAGTGTTTTAGGTTCTACATATTACTGTCACAGGAATAAACATGTTACCGTGACAGATGCTACATTTTCTTTATATGTGTGTGTTTTGAAGCAGGCAGGATAAACTTCCTGCCAGTACCAACGTCTGCGTGTGCACGACAAACATGTTTGTGAACAGAAGGAAACTTTCACAACAAGCCCTTCTGGTTTGTGTCCCATAATAGAGAATTCCTGCTGTTCGCCCAAGTGCTCTGCTTATGTTGTTGAAAGATTCTGATTGAATTGATCTGGAAAGAAAATCAACAACAGCGTCAGAAGGACACAATTATTATTTCCAGCAAAACTTTGAGTCCTTACTTAGTTTTTGTCAACAGAGGATGATGGAGACATCTCCAGATGAAATTAAAATTTAAATATAATCCATAAAGATTATCTTTCTGCAACCTCATCACCTTATTCAAATATTTGAGCTTCTCTGTGGATAGTCCATCTCAAACAGTGATGTAAGATTATCGGCAGCAGTCAAAGGTTCAAGCCAAATGAAGTTTGGAATCTGTGGCTGGGTAGTCGGGGAAAGATATTTTATGGTCCCACATTGCCTTGTAAACTGAAGCTTTGCTTGTTTAAAAATTGTCCGTAAGGTCACCGGAGGAGGACTTTAGGATTCAAAACTTAGCCTTGCTCCATCCAGCGGTAATAAATCATGAGCCCGGGAACATCAGGTTGCAACTATTGCTTTGTGGAAGAGGTTCAGGTGTCCATCCCCTTCCCTCCCCTGCCTGCACTTAATTTATATTACAGGTGTAAAGCAATTTCTGCTCAGCTAAAGGTCTCCTCCAAAACCCTCAGGGCCACAGCTCGCCCCGGCATGCAATAATTTATGAACAAAGTTGCCAGGCTTTACGAGGCAGGAGTGCCAAGTTTGTGATGCCTTTATCTATTCTCGCCACGGACTCTGACTGTCTAAAATATAGATCAAAGATTCTAGCCCGTGTATAGATTAAGACAATGTAGCCTAGAAAATATGGACTCAATTAAAGAAACCATAACTCAACTGTTTTTCAAGACCCAAAGTGTTTGAGCCAGACCCCAAACCTTTGCACATATATTTGCGCTAAAGACGTCTTTCAGTGACAGATGAGTGGTGACATGATAATATGACAGTCGGGAGAAATGACCTGTTTTCACCTGTCAAAGTAAAGAAGACATCGAGCCTGTAGGGTGATCATTAGACCGGGAAAGAGCCACGGATGGTCCGTCTCCACTGTGTGAAGACGAGCAGCCTGACTGAGCTGAGATCTCTCTTCTCTACCTCTCAATGTCACTCTAACCCTCCTCCATCCCTTGTGCATTTCTTTTTGCTTTTTATCTCATCTCATTCTTCCTCTAAATCTCCACGTCCCTCTCCATCACGCTATCTGTCCACTCTTTCTTTCCCCCCCGTCTCTACAGTACAACCGAGGGAAAACCGCATGAGAGAACCCGGTGCACCGTGTGATGGGAGCAGAGGCCACACGCATCATTCAGCCCTGGCAGATATTTGTTCTCTTTCTGTAGAGGAGGGCGACACTCTTAGACTGCTGAGAGCCATCCATCATCCTCCGCTCCGACTCTGCACACGGTAGCGTCTCTCTTTCAACTTTTTGGAGGTCAAAGGAACAGAGTGAGCCATCTCAGCGTTGTCTGGCATTTCTGCTTCACGGCGGTGATGCCGGTGGTGCGGTGCTGTGGGGCTGAGCGACGACGGGGAAAGGAAAAGGCTGCCATTTCTGCAAGAACAGGCATGGGGTCAAACTAATAGACTGGTTCCTGACAACAAACGCTCAGGTGTCACCGGGTGCGAGGTTAAAGAGATGGCGGGCGGCGAGTACAGGTGCCCCCACTGCTTGTGTAACAGAGGAGGTGATTCAAAGGCTCCCGCTGCTTACACAACAGACATTTACCACCTCTCTACTGTCTGTCACTGTATTACGCTTCTGTGCAGCACTGTTAAGACATGTGGAGTTTCTGGAAGAAGTTTTCTTTCTACCAGCTTCTGCTGGGCTTCATTGCAGGTGTGCTGTCCTCTATACCATGTGCAGTGGTAAAAACATTCCGAGAGAAATATTTGAGCTTGAAAAGTATTCAAAAGAGAGCAAAACACTGCCACTCCCTGTGGCGCTTTACCTGCTGAAGTGACATCTGACACAAGGTACTGTAGTTGCAAATGAAGAAGATTGACATCAGTTCCCAAGGAAGTTAATACAGCCATAAAGTGTCCATCTGTGTGTCTGCTGGGTTTCAAAGAATTCCAAAAATGCGAGCGCACACGCACAGATGCTCACACAGGCAGCTGCGGAACACTTGCCCTGAATACAGTCAACACATGAAAGACAAACGGGTTGATGGATGAGCTGGCTGAAGACGATGTCGGATAATAAACAAAGGAGGACGAAGTCAGAGCCGCTCATCAATTCAAGCACGTTTCTGCAGTTCAAGCCTTCTACCTGATTTCAAGGCAACGGAGACGTCACGTGAGCTCTGCCACAGGACACAGGGTCACACGCCGGCTGCTTCGTTAGCTCCTTTCACCTCAGCTCCCCCCGTCTCTAACGGTTCCTTCTCTCAGAAAATACCTTGAAACTCTCTTCTTTACAAAGTTGGTTTAACGCAGAGATAATGCTCCTTCCCTTTAGCCAGTGTGATGAAGAACACAAACTAACTTCAAGTGGAGGGAGGCCGAACATCGCCTCCCTGACTGCAGAGCTCAAGCCACGACTGTATCTTGTGTACCCGTCTCGTTAATGCCGGATCCCCAGAGTCGGGCTATGCTGTGCTTAAACTTACCAGCGTGATTGGCAGTGTCCTTGGTGGAACGTGGGAACCTTATTTGGCAGCTTGTTTTGCTAGCATACCGTGCAGCCTCCTCAGTGGCAACAGCAACGGTGGTATCCAGGTTGGATGCTCGGGGCTCGTCAAGTAGCACTGAAGCAGAAGCTGAACTTGTCTCACTTGAAAAGGCGTGATTGACAGAATAAGAAGTGAAACGATGATCTCATTTGTTGATGATCTGGCTGCTTTAGCTCGCGATTCACTTCCCTGCTGTTTTCTCAAATGGGCACAGACATTTTCCAGTGTCCAGAGTAACCGACTTGCATCTTTGCGTTCTGACAGACATTACAGCCCCTCCGGAAAATTTCTGGATAATTCCCGGAGTTCACTGCATGTCTGGCAAGCGGCATAAGTCTTCTCATACACACTCGAGCAGGCAGACGTGCACTCGTTCACACACTCGCCTTGAGGACTGCTGAGGGACACGACGAGCCGAGTGAGATACGAACTGGTAAATGATAAAGCAACTGAGACTGTATCATAAAATGAAGACGTGAAAGCAGCAACCGGCCTCAGGGGCAGCAGTGGGTACCTCTGCTCTCAGATGTTGCTCTGGTCAATAGTGATCGATATTTAGAGACAAATGCCTTCTTCCTACCACACACACACACACACGCTCGCACGCACACAAACACACACACACACACACAAACACAGGCTGAAAACCTCCATGAAACCCAGCTAACTCATTTATTTCTTTTCTCCTAATTTCTTGTCTCAGCTGTCAACACATTACAGTTCCCAAGTTGCCTTTCTTTGTTTCATATGCACGTTCAGTTGCAGCCCAACAAACACAGACAGCAGATATCAGCCAGTTTAACTCATCACACTCAGAACTCCTGCTAAATTATTGATGAATGACGGTCAAAAAGTCGTCTAATGTTCATAGTGCAGGTTTCCCCACACCACACAATGTTTCATGTACTGTCTATTATACTGTAGTCAGGCTCTTTCATAATCGTACGTAGGCTGCATTTCATATTAATATTTTACTCTTTATTTTTCTCATCTCCAAATCAATGTTATTGTCGTCTGTGATAAAATGTTCTGACTTGTTGTTGTTGTTGTTGTTGTTGTTGTTGTTGATGACTTTGGCATGTGACAAAGCTCCATTAGCTGAAGAAGACCATGGAATACAGTCAAAAGCTCTCAGGACCACATGAATATGAGTTTTCTGTCTAGCGATGGTTATCATTACATCTGATGTTGTTTTTGTTTAGATTGTGTGTTCAGCTGAGATTGTTGTTTTTAATGTAATTGTTTTTGTGTAATTGTAATTGTGGGGGGGGGCATAACACAGGGGTTGGCGCATATTTCAATTATCATAACATCCTTTGTGACTAAGCTTAATTATTATTATAGCTCACACTGACCTTTCTGATGTGATGGCTGCAACTGCTGAGGCGAGGCATCTGATGTCACATGGTAGTGATGATGATGATGATGATGATGAGGCATCTGATGTCACATGGTAGTGGTGATGATGATGATGATGATGTCACATGGTAGTGGTAGCGATGATTTTGATGAGGTATCTGATGTCACATGGTAGTGGTGGTAGTAATGACGATGATGAAGATGAGGGTGATGGTGGTTCTAGCCCAAAACACCATGCTCCAACAACTCCTCTTCTTCGGTGGTGTTTTGCATCAATGCAGAGACACTAATTCCTCTTTCATATCAATCTCAGCAGTAATTTCACAAAAATAGTCTTTTTACATCTGTGGTTTCATTGCAGAACACAAAGATGAAATCGGGACCAGTGTCCTTCACTTTTCATATTTTGTTTTATATGTGTAATCAGCTCTGTGACGGTTCTTTGTGACAAACTGCTTCTTTGGGTCATGTCTGGTTCCAGCAGCAGTTCAACAGGTCTCCTCCTGAATGAGGTTCGAGTCCCTCAGTCACCTGAGTTGTTTTTGTGGCTGGAAGCAGGGGTGCAGAGGGGGCTGCAGTACCTCCTACTGGCAAGAGGCTGTAACTGCAAGGCAAAGAAAGTGCTGCTCACAAACACACACACACACACACACACACTCTCCACATGTAAAGATTTACATTATGTGGGTCAGACCACACAGTTATTTAGGTAAATCTTATCAGAGCCTAAATGGAAATATTACTTATCTCCAGTGGCAACTTGTTTCTGTTTTGCTGCAGTCCTTCCTGTTTCAACCCCAAGTGTTCATGTATAAACATGAAGCCATTTGAGGTCATGCATTTTTGGACAGTGAGACTGGATGATATGTGTGTCTTCAGCTCCCGCCAGACTATTTTTCTCCTGTCAAACTTCACTGACCCATCCAGCTCACTTTCAACCCAACACGCAGTGTTTTGAAAACGTGTCAGCCGTGCTTCTAAACTATGCTGATAACATCCGCACTCCACGTGTGTGTGTGTGTGTGTGTGTGTGTGGAAAGGATCTGGACTGAATAATCTTTCCGGTTTTACTGAATGAGCTCTCCGGATTCCTCTGTGTGGGACTGGATCAGGGATCTTTGCTGTTTACATGCAAGCTTGAGGCCGACAGGTGCACGACACAGACATGAGTCTCTCTCAGAAGTTGTACATTTTGCACACCTACCTGTCACTGTCTGCATTCTCCTGCTGCAGCTGTAAACCAGGTACACCACAAATACATCAAATGCCAGGATTGGCCAAGAAATGCATTGAAACACTCAGACAAACACATTTAACAATTCTGCATTGTTCATCATTAACATCGGCCTGTGCTACATTGAGATGTGGGTGCACACACACACACGAGGACCTTGCGATGGATGTGAGTTGCATCAGCGTTTAAGTTGGTTAGTATTTGGACGGAGGTGTTTGGGAGGGGCGGGGGGGGGGGGGGGGGGGTCTCTCTGTCTGAGCAAACGACAACTTGAACTTTTGAACCAGAAGCTTGGATTAACAACTGACCTGGGAGCAGCAGACTCTGGGAAACTATAATTAAGGTTGATTAAAGAACATTCCCGGGGTCTGTTTCTGCATATTAAGTGAGCTGCGGAGGTTGTGGGAGACCAAGGGCCTCTATCAAATGAGCGACTTTCATAGCTGGGAAAGTACAACGCGCTTCTTCTTCGTGAAAAATTCCACAACATGCCACCCCCACATAATCACAAACATGCATATTTGTGGGTATTTTGGTCAATAAACGTGTGCAGACAAACATCCATACACTCAAACCCAAAATTCCCTTATTGTGTCATATAGCAACGTGAACAGGGAGGAACACATCTCTGAATGCTTAGGGAAAACCAACCATTCATTACTGCAATGATCCCTATGGCGTCTGCAGTATAATTAGGTGAAATAGGGAGCGCTGTACCTATAAATACCAGAGACTAAACAACAGTAAACAAAGGGACAACCACAGCCAGCAACCTCTCACATTAGACTTCACTTCTTCCCCACAAGCCCTGACAGCAGCAGCAGCATCAACAACAACAACCGTGGCGGCAGCAGCGACAGCGGCAGCAGCATAACTCAGGGATCGGTCGCTCACAATTATTCCTCGCTCAAGTTCTTTATTACAAAAGCGATTTGTTGAGGTCATCGCTCCTCGCTGCATTGCCACCACGGGTCGCTCCTCCTTCCTCCATCCGCCTGCCTCTCCCCCGTTTCCTGTCTGTGTGACCTCCTCTTGTCCCTCTTCTCCCCAACTTCAAACAATTGCATTCCAGCTTCATTCAGTTTGGTTTTGGCCAGAGTGTTAAAACCAGACTATACTTGCCTGAGACCTCTGGTATAACCGTTGGGAATCGGGGCCGGAGGACAAACTGGGTCAGAGGACGCACAAGCATCCCGTCAGGAACCATATGGGATTCACCAGGTCTGCAGAGCAGGTGTTTATTTAACCAGTTTATCAGCCTATCATGAGCCTGTAGTAAGAAGCTTATTGGCAAAGTACTTGACATTGGTTACAAGCTATTTCCAACTTTTATGACCTACTGTCGAGTGTTATGATTATCAAGCGAAATTACTTTTGCAAAGACTGAAAAGCTTTGATGTGAACTTTGTAAACACCGTCGAGATCAACCGAGAAACTTGACTGATGATTTCCAACTGATTCTTAAAGTTTATTTATTTCTACTCTGCCGTCATTCACAAAAGTCAACTGGTGCAGTGTGGCCCTGTCTGACGACCACACACAAGACAACTAAACACATAAACTCTGGAAGGTGTCCAGAAAATTGAGTTCACCCATTTTCTGGGGTTTGCTATTCACTGTGATGGAAGTTTTCTGGAAGCTGGTGAAAGGTGAACTCAGGCGGCAGCTGATGTGTTATGCTGAAGGGTTTAATGTAGACTTGTTCCATCAAGGAGACCAGAAGGTTGAAGAAGAAGGTTACGCTTGCACAGTAACATGAGCAATTGTCTGAAGATGTCTCCCACAGCCTCCCCATTTATCTCCCTCACCTTGCGTCACCCATTCCAACAGTGCATCCACGAAAGCATGCATACCTAACCTTTACGTCTAGCCACTGATGTAATACGCAAAAGAATTGGAGCTGGTGCATCTGAGTGTTTGAAAGTCAATGAGGGTAGACACTACAACGTACTGCTAGTTGGCCTTTTATCTATACCCTGACCCTGGGTACTGCTTCGAGAGAGAATGGAGTATCTGTGGAATGAGTCGGGCTGTACCTGTCTCATGGTGAACAGATTTACTGTATGAGGATGGTTTTAAAAATTCGATCACATTAACATTTGAAGAACGCAGCAGGAGATTGTCCGGGTCAGTTGCGTTCACCTGCAGACCATGCAGGAGGCAGGACATGACGTTTACATTAATAAACTTATATCAACAAAAGCTTTTGAATCTCATCCTTCCACTTTAGCATCTTCCTCGGCGTCTTCTACGTGTATGGCGCCGCTTTTTTTATCCTGAGATATTTGTGTACTTTTTGTTTTCTTCAGCTTTGTGTCCATCATCAGCACACACTGAAACATTTTCCTGATGAAACATTCAGCTTCAGAGATGATGATGCTGATGCTGATGTTGAGGATGCTTCTTCATATCCAAAACTGATTTGCGTTTCGGAAACACAAACACACACACACACACACACACACACACACACACTCTTTGCTAGAGCCTGTGACCCATAGATGTACAGTTAGTGAAGTGTTCAGGCCCCAAGGGACAGACAAGTGTTCACCTACGTAGTATTAGCACAGCTTGAGAGGTAAATGTAAATCATTCAATTAAATAAGGATCATTTCCCTTAACCACTTCATCTCTGTAATTCCAAATTTCATTGGGCTGAAGGACAACACAATAAAAAATAGAACTAAGAGGAAAACAGGGGGAATCTTGCTGCCAAATATTTATCAACACACAAAAACGCATATAGTATATGGTAAATATATAATTTTCTTTGGTTCTTTTTTAACCCTAACCCTAATTTAAAAGAAAAACAGAGACAGAATGAAGGAGAGACAGGGAGAGAGAGGATTATTGACAAACACCGAGACACAAAGACAGAAACAGAAGTGAGTCAAATTCACGCCTCTGATTTCACACTGTCTGTAGAGAAGAGTCTCTCCTCACCCTCCATTATAACAGGTGTAATAATCCCAACCAGTCTGGGAGGCAAACTCAGCTGAATCAGCCCGTGTTGGTCCCACAGCACTCGCTGCCGATCATTAGACTTACATCGAGCTCTAACCCGTGAATAATTGCAACGTTATCACAATACACAATGCATCACGGCCCTGACAAGCCAGCCGATCGTTTGACCCCTCACACCTTGACCACAAACACGCTCATTGAAGTGTTTGGAGTAAAATCAGGGCGTGTATTATGTTTTCTTTTTCTTTTTTTTTGCGAAGTATGTGCTGTAAATTCCTGGCATGACTTCACAGACGCACGGTCCTGTTTGTCTGTGCCCTTTGTGGATAATACATGTCGCTGGTGGTGGGTTGCTGCTGCTGCTGGGATGGTTCATGTGTGTTTGTAGGTTGGTGCTTCGTCCATTTTAATTAGGTCTGTACGGCTGTTCCACTTGTTCGGTCCTTCTCCACGCCAACATAGCAAGAAGCAGGGCACTGTTTTTACACTTTTTACACCATTTCTAATTTGATTACATTTTCTTCTTCACTCCTTGTGTTTGTATAGTTTGATATAATTTAGATTTTAAGGTCATAAATTGAACCTTAGAAACAGGAAAGCTGCATGAAAATGATATTGGAAAAATAAAATAGATTTCCTTTTTCTCCTGTGAGATATCTTGGCAGCCCAAAGGACTAGAAACCTGACCTAAAGCATCATAATATAGTGTAATATGATACCATTATAAAATATATATATATAAAAAATATATATAATGATATAAAAATCCTGATTGAGATATATAGTATGTGCATATGTATTCATCGTCCCTGTGATGCTCTTGATTTTTCTTTTCTTCCATTTGCCACTTCTGTCAGAAATCCTCATTAATTTTAAGTCTCCCCTGTTTAATTTATTGCCACCATGTTGAGTTTGTTTATTTTATGGTGAAAAGAAACTATCTTCTTCCTTTCAGATAATAATCACAATGGCTCTTGAATTAGTGCATTCAGTTCGGAGCTGACTGCCGAAAACATTAATCTCACAAATACTGTGCACTGAGGCCGTTCTGCAGGAAAACATGCCGAGGTTTAGAGTCTGTCTGGCTCGCGCAGACATTTTATGATGTTCTTTTATGACCTGTGACATAAACAGCACATGACATCTTAAAATATGTTCAAGTGTTTGCCCAAACCGAGCAATGGGAAACAGCCACTGGATGAGTCAAAATAAAGGAATTGGCCGAGGGAACCTGAGCAGAAACAGATTTCATATCAAAGCTTCTTCACATGTGCACTCAGCAGTACATTACTATAGATGTCCTCAGCAACCGCTGCAGTAAAGATCCGCTGAACAAGAAGGCGGCGCTGAGATAGCGGCTCACAGCTAGATTTCGGGTTTCACTTCTCTGGTTGTTACCTGACTGTGCGCTCACAACAGGTGACACCAGTTAATGTATTTCACATCTGGCCAGGATACAACCTGACCACCCACACACACACACACACACACACACACACACACACACACACCCACACCCACACACACACACACACCCACACACACACACACACACACACACACACACACACACACACACACACACACACACACACACACACACAAACTGTAAAACTGTAAAACAACAGACAGGAAAGTAGCAGAGACAATTTGTGGAATCATTGAATTAACTTGTTTACTTGAATGTAATTGAAACAAATTGAAATACATAAGTTACAACCTCAGGACTTTAAGAATGAGTTGTTCTGACCTTAAATTACGAGTTACGAGTTTACTCACTTCCTGTCTGCTGAGTCATGGTTGTTTCCTCTGATAATTAATTAAAAGAGCTGATAGTTAACCATTATGACTGTTAACCAGATTTCTTAGGACCCAGTCATTGTCTGTATATAAACATGGAAGACATGACAGCACAAACATCAACACATCTTGATCGCCCCCTGATGGCTGGCTGCAGAATAGGTCAGAAACCAGCCCTCTCCATGTTAATGGATGGGAAAAGGGCCAAAGTAAAAAGTCCAAGGTTCTTTTAATTTTAGGAATTCTTATCTGACATTTGTTCAAGTGCTTTTTTCCGGAAAGTTTGGTTATTTGATGCTGTGAAAACAGGGAGAAATGTTATGATTGACAGCTGAGACCGACAATAATACAACTGGCTCCAAATGATGTCACCAGTGCAAGATGGCAGCGTCCATATTTGGGATATTTTGGCTTCATTTTCATACGCCGAGGAGGTTAGAAACTCCTCGTCCATCTACAGTCTATGGTCCCAACCAAAAGTTATAATTCCTTCTGACTTGAAGCAGCTTGTTTTGTTTTTCTCCACAAACAAATGCTGATGCAACGTGTCTGTGACTGGAGTCGCCAGCTAAACCTGATATCTCGAGTTTCATCAGTTGGTTTTAAATTGTGATTGAATATAAGAATGATTCATTAAGTTAAGTTCAGTTAACCCACATTTTATTAAAGAGGCCTAGAAACCTGCGTGTCTTAAGTTTAACCAGCTTCAAATGTTTTACAGTGCACATCCTCTACCCAAAGTTGCAGCTGGCTAATACACATAACTCCCAGGTTTCTCTAATAGCACAAAGCCGCACCCCTTGGTTTAACAAGGGTAATAAAAAACACACACACGGGCATCGACACAGCATGTGCTCTCTGCTCAGAGCAGCACATGCTCAGGTGTCATCCTCTCCACACTAAAAGCTTCTGTGACCAAATCATCATTCCGGCAAAAAATTGAATTTGTTTCACTGTTTTCCTCGTTCAGCTCAGTTCGATGAAAATTCTCAGAAACCCTTCAGGTCAGAGTGTTGGCCTGTCCACTGTGTCGGGTGTGTGTGTGTGTGTGTGTGTGTGTGTGTGTGTGTGTGTGTGTGATCCTGTCTGGCAGGTCCAGCCTCGGTCAGAAACACACACAGCGATATTTCATGTGCTCTTTTCTGGAGCTTTACAACTGAAATCCACAACCATGGAACCCAAAGAAGTATGCTGCGAGCGTGTCAGGAGGATCTGGCTGAACATCACACAGGAAACTGGCCTAGTAGTCTCACACACACACACACATACAGACAGACACATACACTAGTGGGAATTACAGAGGAAAAGGAGGATTTAAGAAAAAAAAGGGACGGTTGAGTGGGGGAGGAGGAATAAAGGAGGATACAGAGAACGCAGAAAACAAGCAGGAACAAGAGAGGAGAGATAGAGCGTCTACGTCTGCAAAGGACTTTACAGGCTTTGCAGTTATGCTGCCACGTCCACACGAGACAGATAGCCCGGCAACATCAGGGTGAAGAAAAGAGGAATCTGTCTTCTCTCTCTCTCTCTCTCTCTCTCTCTCTCTCTCTCTCTCTCTTTCTTTCTCTCTCTGTGAACAACAAACTCCCTCTTTCTCTTGAACGTCCGCTCACCCAAGCACAGGCTGCTCCTGCAAGAATATTCCACTGGAAGCAGGAAATAGTTCACGACCTCAACAGGGAAAATTGCCACTTGGACTTGCCTTAAGATTCTCTTGCATCCTCCAAACTCTCATTTTAAAAACATTAACTCGAATCAAGGCAGCGTGTTTTTAAAGCTTATTATTTCCACATGAGAACAATCAGGTGAGGATATTATCTACTGTCACAGTCCATTACAGTGTAATTCATACAGTGCTTGGTGGCTCCTCGCACACATCGTAATCTGCAGTCAGGAGGGGTGTGTGTGTGTGTGTGTGTGTGTGTGTGTTAGTGAGATTGTTATTTCTTTCTGCAGAACCTGACATTATTTTATCATTATTTTTTTGTTGCTGTCTCTGTTGCTGAAGTTTTTTTGTCTCCACATGTGTGAGTGTGAGTTTCTCAGGTTTCTTCCTCAAACCCCTCATCATGTCCTGCACCATGTTAAAGGAGAGATGGAGCCTCACGCTTCCTGCAGGTCTGCTCACGGGGCGGTGGTGTCGGCCCAACAGTTGGAAGATGATGTGAATCACTTTGCACCGTCAACAAACCCAACAAATAGAATTTGGCGAACACCACTTTGATGATGTGCAGCGTTCCCAGCAGCCCTACGTGTGGTTTCATGGCCGGCTGAGCGTGATGAATAGAGACAAGTTAAACTGCAGGACTCAGATGCAGGGCTGCGAGTCAAGATGCGTTTCATTACTGTTTTAATATATGATCCGTTCGCAGCTGTAACAGCTGAGAAAACCCCTAAATAACGTCTTTACAGCATGAAGTTTAAAGAGTTTTCCTGAAATGACCCAGCCATTAGAAAACGTGAAGCACTTTTTTCACAGAGCTGTAAATCAGCGGGACACAAAGGCTGTATTTAGGGTTTTTTAACAGAAATCTATATAAAATATATATCAATTTATTAACTAGTGATGATACAGGGTTTATAGGAACTATAAAGCAGAACATACACACACACAAAGTTGTGCTCAGAGGACATTGCATTGACTTACATTGATTGAGACTTACTCCAACCTTAACCATAGTAACTACTTCCCTAAACCTAACGTTAACCTTAAGCTAACCTTAAATTAACCTTTAAACATGTCTTGACCTTAAAATTAAATGATTTACATCATGGGGACTTGCTTTTGTCCCCATAAGAAAGACAAAACCTAATAATGTGACTGTATGAACAGTTAGGTCCCCACAACATGAGTAATACCTGGATCACACACACATGCACATGCACACAAACCTTCCATAAATAATTATGACAACATGATACAGACAAAATATATAGTGTTTTGCAGTAGAAATGAGTGGTGCAGGACTGAATACATAATCATTCTCACTGAATAGTTTTTCCAGAGCTCAATTTCATGTTTTAGAATTGCTTGTTTAGTCTGATCAACACCCTGATTTGATTAATTAAAAAATAAACAGATCTCTGTTGGTTCACTAATTGATTATCGGACTAATCATGGAAGCACTTGTTTGATGAAGTTTTAACTGTGATCAGTTTGGAATGAATTAGTTTTCTCCATCAGGTTGTAACTAGAGCACAGTCAGTCATCAGTGTGTAAGTGGTGTATCAGTGACAGATATGTATTTGTTGACACTGCTCAGAACACATGCTGCACAATGTTTCATCCCATCCAGTCTAATGACATTTGATAAAACAAAAAAAAAGTGTAGTTATTGAGCTACTGCTGTTTTCTACCTAAACTTTCCTGAGCAGATCCCCAGCTCCACTGTGTTGCTCTAAATTCACTCCATGCTGATGTTATGGGCCCTGAGTGACTCGCTCAGACCTGGCAACCGAAACCCCCCCCACCCCCACCCCTGTGGAGGACGATTCCCAGTGTTAGTCCAGGACGTGATCTTCTGGCTCCACCGTGTGGAAACGATAATGCACTGCAGCCGTCAGTCCCCAGGGCTGTTTAAGATATTAAATGTTAATGTTAAACATTATTGATCCCCAATGGGAAGTTTCTCTTTTCATTTGCCATGCGGGAGGAAAATCAAAAGGTCAAGTTCCGGCTGCAAAAGAGCACCCACGGTGCTGATAATGGCTAAGTGTCTTACTAAAGGACACTTCAGGGGGGGTGGGGAAGAGTGTATTTACTGACACAGGTTTCAGCCTCTCTAACTCACTGGTTGTCACAGAGAAGAGTGAGTTCTGTGCACGTTTGAATCGCAAACAAACGCCCACTGATATGCACACGCTGCTGCCAGGTCTGTTTGGACAGAAAAGATGCGACTCTGCAGAAAACTCCTCGGCCTCCTGATCCAGCCTCAAACAGCTGTACCCCAGCATGCACTCACCGATGCCACCAAATAAAAGCTTCTGTGAAAAGCCAATGATCAGTTTGTTTCCTTTGTGGGAAGGAAAAAAAAAATAATGTAAAATTAAACCTAACTAAAAGCACAGATTTCATTTACTGGGAAGGAAGATTGGAAAGAGTCAAAATTGAGGAAAAACAAGGAAGCAAAACGAGGAAAACAGATATAGAATTTATTTTTTCAATATCCATTGCAAAGAATAAGAGGTGACACAGCTTGAAACAGATAATATAGAATTTATTTTCAACCAGAAGTAGGAAAATACATAGGTAGGTGTAAAGGAAACAAGCAGATCCTGTAGTCAAACGGAAAAAAAGTCAAAATAAAAGAACAAAACTACTCCAAAGAGAATCGAGAGGACGGCTAAGGGGTACAACAGAAAGCATTGTTTACCATTCAGTTTCTTTTTAAAACAGTATGTGTTGATTTGAAAACAGCTGCCTTGGTTTCTCATCTGGGTTAATGGACATTCTACAACATTGTGCAAGTGTTTCGTCTTTTTTCGTCTTTTTTTTTTTTGCTGGTATTTCATGAATGGTAAACAATAGTTGGTCCAGTGCATAAACACAGTGACACAGATCAATATATGTACTCAGCTGACTACAGATAGACAATCCTGATCATTGAACAACTACCACTAGATCAGCAGGGAGGAGGATATGAGCAAATATACAAGATGGATGATGAAAAGGGGAAAAAAGCTCGACTGTTATTGAAACAAATGAAACAGAGCGGGAAGGTGAAAAGTAGCTAAAAAGCCAAGAAGAACAGAGGACCACATATTAAAAGATGAAAGCTACATTTTCCAGATACAATTTTTAAAAACCCATTTTGATTGCGTGTGGATATTATTGCCAAGGTTTCAGAAAATAAAGAGTGTTGAAGTTGATGGGTTGAGAAAGCAAACTGCACCCAGTGACAAGGATGATGTTTGTGTGATTCAAGGAAAAGGACCAAAGTACCTTGCTTTCCTCACAGCCCTACATTTCATGAAGACTATTATATGGATTCAAAATGAAAAGATGCGATTGGTGAATGAACTCGTCCAACGACAAAAAAACTGAACAACAAGCAGCTTTGGTGTGCACCATTACAGAGATGCAGCCTGGGGTGAAATAAAACGAAAGATTTGACGCCTAACAAAGCCAAACTATGAAACATACTGCTATAGTGAAAACGTAAAAGCCAACAATGTGAACACTGGCTGAAGCTTACAGGGTGACATAACTCAGCTGAGTCTGTGGCATAACAAGTGGGTGGTGAAGAGGACAGGGGGGAGGCGGGGGAGTCAAATCGGTGACTATCACTAGTAGCTAGCTAGTTTAACAGGTTTAAACCACTGTGACGCACAAGAACAGAATGAGATGGACTATAGCGGTACTCAAAATCATCACAGGACCAGTCTAGCGACCAGCGGCACGACATTAGCTTAGTCTTACAAACACGTTTCACAACCAGTCAGAATAGTGACTCTAGTACTGAACTGCAGCCACTAGTAAGACAGCTCTGCTGCCCTAACCTACAGGCACTAGCTCTCTCCAGCCAGTGCCACGCAACATCCAAAAAATAAAGCTGAAGATTTAAAATGAAAGAAAAATAGTGAGAAAAAGTTTGAATATCCCTGTAAGCTTCATTCTACAAGCATCGCCAGGAACATTCAACTTCTCCAAGACAACGTCTCGTGATTTCTACAAGGGATTTGGTTTGTGATGGCAGAGGAGTAAAGGAGGAGGGGTTCGGGAGTTGGGAGCAAAAGGGGGAAAAAAACAACGTAGCAAACATATCACCATCATAGAATTCATGATTTACACATCAACAACACAATTCAATATCTTTTTAGAAAGGAAACATGAGATACATCTTTTATTCACACTTTACAAAAAAGCTAGCCTTTAAATCTACTACAATACTAATGCAATTCAGAAAAAAAAAAAAAATGCAAACTGGACACGGTTTCCATTGGAAAACAACTTAAAAAACAATGTAGGGGGCAAACAAATGGGACAAGAGAACTCGATCTGAGGACTAAATTTATATTTCCTATTTACTTGCTTCCCTCTTGCTTTTAAAAATGTCATTTCAACATATACACTGACGTAATAAGATCTTTACTCACTAATATGAGGGGACAGGGAGTGAGGGGAGCTGCATCTGTATCTACTAAGTGCTCGTCATCAGCTGTGTCCGTGCGATAACGTGACCGTTGGCGTAATCGTCTCACCACTGACACAAATCTCTCTCTCTCGCGGCGATCTGGGGTGTACCAAATTTGATTCATAGCAAAGTGATTGCCTGGCCTTCGGAGAATAAAACTGCTGAGCTCACTGCCCCTCGTTCATTCCAAAAGCAGCTTTCCACCTCGTCCCAATGCAGAGGTAGGGGTCCACAGATGGCACTATAGCTGCAGTGACAAGGGGAAGAGAACTATACAAAGTGGTTGAGCAAAAGGGGTGTAAAAGACACAGCTTGAGTAATATAGTGGGTAAGTAAAGTCTGTGGTTGGGCAGTTCAGGGTTGAGGGGGGGGGCGGGGTATTCGGGTGATGGACACAAGCTTATGGAGATTTAAAATTCATGGGGAGGGAGGGGAGGGCTGGGTATTCTGGCGGGTCTGGGCACAGAGCTGTGCTTAGGTTCAATGAGGGAGCTAAACAATGTGAGAGCGGATTCAGATAAGACAGTCTACTAATGTTGGTAGGGGGAAGGGGTCCGTGGGGGGGGAAAAAGCATACCTGATTACTAGAGAGCTCAATGAATAGGAAGGATATTATACACATCATCATAACATTGTCACAGCTCATAAAAAAGGAAATCAACATTAACAAGAACCAAAAAAAAAGGACATAAAATCTTCACAAATGTCTCAACAGTATTTAAAAATAAAAGCAGAAAAGGTTGTTCAGGCGTTCGTCGAATGTAAATAGTGCAAGACGACAACTGCTACAGTGAGGCACGATGTTTTGAGTGGTGTTTGTTTGGGATTTGTTTAAAATCGGCCACACGTCACCGGTGAGAGCGTGTGTGAGATACGGAGATGAACAGATGTGGAGTCGGTGGTGGGCTCGGACTCGCGTGTCCTTTAGTCTGAACCGATGACAGCAGTGTGGATCGATGGCTTTGTAAATGGGCAAGAAGCAACAGGCAAGAGTTTAACCAGTGTCTATTTACAATTATAGCAATGTGCCGGCAAATCAAATCAAGGGCAGAGAAAGAGCGAAAGGGGGGGAGAGGGGAAAAATTAAAATATTGATACATTTATTATAGTTAATCTCTAGGGAGTGCAAAATAGTGAGAGCGAACGCCTTGAACAACCTTTTCTTACGTCTTTTGTACAAGCTGGTAATATCAATTCATCTTACATTAACTGGATAAAAATTTAGCCATAGTTTACAATACAATCTTTTTTTCAAATCTGATCATAATTTACTTAGTACAAAAAACGCCAGAAAACAGGTCTTTTGTGGTTCATATACAATCATGTAAAGACTGAGTCTAGATTTCTATTCTGTACAAACACTTGTGAAAAAACCACTGCTTTTGTGTATGGAATTTATGGCTGGGGAAAGTCACTACTGGCCTCAGAGATAGTGCTACAGATCTGCCTTCAAATTACTTGTACGTGAGTGTGTGTGTGTGTGTGTGTAAGTGTATGTAAGCTTGCATGTGTGGAGTTGGATGGCAACTCCAGACAGTGAGAGGAATGCTGGTTTTACTCCTGGTATCAGCCATTACTCTCTCTCTCTCTGCTTAAAAGCAATCGAGATAAAAGGAAAAGATTTGTAATAGCCCCTCCATCACATTTTCCATCCGCCTAGATCCCCTCGCCTCATATGAAGGTGATAACGTGGGTCACACGAGCTCCTAAGCACAAGACTAGCCTAACAACTATACAAGCTGGGGGTGAAACAGTCTGCAAACAGGATGGTAGCTGCTCTAAGTCCAACATTCCTCCTTGATAAATTAACACTAGATATTGCCCGTGTGTAATCAGGTGAACGTAGTTCTCGGACGTGTGGTTCTTGAGGCGCCTGTAGGATGGTAACTAATGCACCAGGGCCGGGGTCCGAGGTGTAGACTATCTTGTAGCACCACGGAAGGCCATGAGCACACAAAAGGCCTAAGCACCACAGAATGACAGCAGGAAATCTCACCTCGTAGCTGCCCTACATCCACCTGCAGGGACGCACATCAACCAGCTAAAAGCTGCTCTGAGCCGGCCACATCTGAATCAACCGATGTGTGTGTATCCGAGAACGATTCAGGAGGCGCCTGCCCAGAGATACAGGGGAGTACAAGCACAAGCCAATATTGGAGGTCTGAGACTGACATGTCCGCTGTCTTTGCTGGTTTTAGATTTATACAGGACAGACGGACAAGCAGACCATCAGCTGTGGAGCTTTTCAGGTAGATTTCATCCCCCGCAGCCACTACGAATCTCCCACAAAACAGCGCCCCCATGTGATGAATCTGAATAAGCTACCATCCCCACTAGTTTGGATGACAGAAGCAAAGTGGGTGGGTGGGTGGATTTTGAGGAGGAAAAGGACCCAAACACAAAATATGACGCACAGGACTGAATCGAGCGGTTAAAAAAAACAAACCAAAAAAAAGAAAAATAGAGAAAGAAAAAAGAAAAATATAGAATATCTATAACATTATACGAAATCCCTGTCGGCCAGACCTCACTGTACGAATATTTTACAGGTTGTGGTTTCTTTTGTCTTCCTCCTCCGGTGTGGTGGAGGGAAGAGCTGGTAGTGGGAGGGAGGAGGGTTGAAAGGGAGAGGCTGTGGTTGCAGTTCCCCCTGGCGGTGTGGCAGGGACTCACTACCTGCGTGCAGGCAGATGGAGCCCATTGACCTGGGGGGACAAGTTGGGCAGGAGCAGCTCCAGCTGGGCGAAGAGGGAGAAGTGGTCGGAGGGGATGTGGGGATGTGGGCAGCCGCTGACATTGTTCTCTACGAGCCAGTGGGGGTCCAGGGGGCCCAAGATACCCAGCACGTTCAGGTTAGGCTTGGAGTAGAAAATATAGTCAATGACACCCTGTGGAGAGAAGAAGATAGGGGGGGGGGGTCACCTCTCCAAAATCAAGTAAGAACATGATAGACTTCCTGCAAAAATAATCAAGCCCACTATTTCTATTGTGCATGTATTCTAAGAGTCTTTAATACAACAAGGTTCATGTCTGTTACTTTGTTTACATTTGAACACAAGACTTTTTCATGACATACATAGGTGGGAAAGCACCCTAGGTAAATATTGGTTTGTATGTTTTTGACCACTTTGCATATACACAGAGATTCCGAGAGTGCATACCACCTCTAAGGCCAACACCCCGTCTTAACATGTTTAAGTGAAAGAAAATTCCTAGATCTGCTCATTTATATGTTCTTTCTTGTCATGCTCCACCCCTCATCAAAACAATCTGTTCTTTCATTTTTGTGTAATCCTGCTAACTAACAACTGACAAACAAAAACGCTGATGAAAAAATAACCTCCTTGGTGGAAATAATCATTTTTTGTCCCATCAGTAAAACCTACCTTGAAGTCAAAGGTGTAGTTGGTATAAGGCATCAGGCCGTTCTCGTAAGTGCTCTTCAGCTTGAAGCCATGGGTGATCCTGCCGTTGGCCGTGCTGCTCTTGCCAGTTGCAGTTAAATTTGGTCAGGCTGTCGCTGTAACGAAGCTCCTTGAAGTCCTTGTGGGTGCAGTCCACTCCGCCAGTACTCAGGTACTCCACCACGCCTGAACAGAGGGGAGAGAGGAGAAAGAGTCTTCATCAGAATCGAGAAAAGTCAAGTGGCACTACAAGGTCCCAGCATAGAAACTATTTTATATCTCCTTCACTCTTCTGGCACAGTTGCAGGGACACATACACCAACATAAATCAGTGCAATACACACAGAAACATAGCATTTAACAGCAGGGGCATGTTAACACCTTTTCAGATCAACTCTACCTTCAACTGCTGCACCTCAAGGAGATGGACATGTAAAGGAAACAGGATCATGATGATATCTCCTCACATAATGGGATTGATGAATGTGGGGCAAGTAGGTGAGGTAGGTACATCTTTTGATCCAACCAAATATTGATTGACTACCACATTATGAGGTTAGTGCTGAATTTATATTTATAAGACTCTACAACTACATAGAAGCAAGAAGATGACTGTGACTAATGATGACTTAAATCATCAATTAGTCTGCACATTATTTTTCCATTATCTGAAAATGGAAAAAACATGGACCATACAATTATCGATAGATCACGGTAACCGTCTACAAAATACCCACATGACAAAACCAAGTGTATTTCAAAGAAGATAAAAATCTGCACAGTCACATTTGTGAAGTAAGAATAAGTCAGTTTTGTTTAAGGACACCAACACCCAGGAGGAGATACAGGAAAACAAGCGGTATCATCGTTGCAGCAATGACAGTATTGTTGTATCTGTAACACACCAACAGCTTTATTCATATCGCTCACTTACCAGAGTCGGGCAAGGAGTTGAGGTCAGCGCACAGCACCAGTGGAATGGCATTAGTTTCACCAGAGACAGAGGACAACTTGAGGCTGCGGTTGGCCTTGTCCACTATGTTCTTCACCTCCGATAAGAACATCATGGTCTGGACCAGCTTGACGTCAGAGTACTCTGGGTCCCAGTGCATGTGGGCATTGGCAATCAGGAGCAGCTGTTTCTCCATACCGTGCAGTGACTTTCCAGCTGAAAGGAGGGGGAAAGTTAAGCAGTGAAAAGTGATACAAAGAGGACTTAAGAGAAATGAAAACATTCTGTGATAAGGAGTTAACACTTAACATCTATTGTGCTGTAACTGCAGCTTCACGAGTCAGTTCAGTATGAGATGGACAAGAACATCTTAAGACAAAACATGCAATTCCAAGGATCACAATCGTGTGTCTACTTACAGGAGAGCTCCATCATCTCTTTACGGACTTCAAGCAGTACAGCGACTCCGATGTTGTCCTTGGTCATCACCCTGTTCAGCATAGCCTCTGAGCCCTCGGAGTTAGCCATGGCCAGCTGGTTGAACTCCACTGTGTGCTTCTGCACTGCACTGAACCTGGAGACAAACGGAGGGAAACAAGAGAAGAGAGAACTTAACGACTTCTGAGAGCTGTAGTGGGCATGGCATGGGTCAAGCACATAATTAACTACTTGCAGCAAATAGACAGAGTCCTGGATTCCAACTCTCACACAGACTAACATCGTTGACAAGTAGTACAATCTTCAGAATCAAAATGATTGCAGCCGTGTCCCATAGGGGCTCAAGAGGGATAATATTTGAATTATAATTTCCCCAACTAACCACTTATGATTTTAAACAAATATTATTATTTCAAAGAACGATCAGAACTCCCCATTCATTTGGTTTATTTGGTGAAATTAAAATGTTTCTCGCCATCAGAGCAAATGGGACATTATGTAATAATGTTCTAAGGTAGAAGAAGCATTACTGTAATTAAACTAGACAATTGTATATTAGTGTATAATTACAGTTACAAGTATTTTGTATTCATTTTAATTATAAGGCTCAAGTGACTTTTTAGCTTCACCAAAATACAGAGATGAGAGCTGGTGGGGTTTTTAATTTTAAGTGAAAAACATGCTCTTGTATTTACTACAGGCAAATGCTAAGCACACAATGTTGCACTGCTTTAATTCCCCCAACTCAAAATTGTATGCATTAGAATAATGCTTTTTAGGAGGGTTTAAACGCATCTATTAAAAAAATAAAAATAAAAAACATCCTCTTTTTTCCCCCCCATCTTGTATTATTTAAAGTACTCCATTGATTTAGCATTGCACTTCTACAATACAGACTCACAATATACAGTTGGGGGATTGATGCAGCAGAAGCAGGTCACTGTGTTTATCCAAGTATAATTCTTGCCAAACCAGTTTCCTATATAACAAAGAGCGACTTGAGGCGTGTTGTGCTAATAGCAGTTAAAGTGGCCTCAAACTGCTAACATCAAGCAGGCATGAGGACAGGGCTGCAGAGGTCTGGTAACTTTACTCCTTTCTATCTTCACACCCACAGAAAGCTGTTAGACTTTGTGTAGCTCCATCAAGAACCATGTACTACTTTTATCATATGAGCAGCGGTACACCGCAAGCACTTAATTATTCCCTTCAAGTTCAATCGGTTATTGCAGCAAATTTCAACAACTAATCATATGTCCCAGCAATACGTCATGTGTGGTCTGATGAGTACTTTAGTCTGAAAGTAGCTTTGGTAGACTCAAGCATAAGATCCAACAACCTCATTCATATAATCATATTTTTCGCCAATGTTTTCTCAAAATGCGAGAGAGGTTAGAGCTCAGCTAAGTGACACGGTATTAACAGTGACAAACGTCTTGTTTATAATAATTTGTATCCAGTCTGAAGCCTAGGGTTTGTGTTTGGTTATAAGTGCAGATCCTTTGTGGTTTTACAGTTCCTGAAACCTTATTAAGCGGGAAAGCACAGTAAACATACAGGTTATAGGAGGTCATCTTTACCACGACGAGCAGAATCAACGTTGACACGGTCTGAAGGCTACAACAAAAACTGTACAGGCCTGATAAGCTTTAGGGTAATCTGACCGGTTTGACAGGTCAACGGTGGTACACCCACTCAACAAAAACAAGGAACATACAAGACACAGCAATATAAATTTTTTTAAAAGCATTGGTAACAGATTCCCAGTATTACAGAGCCTCTGTGATCAAGATGATGTTATTGGAATGAATTGACACTCAGTTCAGCAAATATTGCCTATGTTCAGTTTCTGGGGAAGTATGAAAAACTATAAAATCCCCCAAAACTGTAACTCTGAACTATCTCTAACAAAATAAAACGTATTTTTAAACTACTCTGATCTCCTTTTGATAACTAATATCATTTGTTTTTTAAACTCCATTCACCGAGCAACCCCTGAAACCCACTTTAAAAACCTGTGTGATCTAATAACTCTTTGTTAGTTACTGTATCTGTTTAATGATCAGCTATAATTGAACAACAATTAAGCTAAATGTTAGATGCTAACTTTTTTGTGGCTCTGATTGTCTTAGAGCTACAAGCCAGTGATTGAGTGCTTTTGAAAAACAATTAAAAAGTAGGTTAAACTGTAAATATTTTAAACTATATCAAAAATCAAACTGTAAATACATACTTATCTCCCTTGTAGAAAATTGCACATCCGTCTACGTGTTTACGGTCCGACTCTGACATAGTCCTAGCTCGTGACTTTGGACTGAAGAACCCTTCATATCCCTGCTCCTTCAGCTCAGGCAAGAAGAAATTGTAGTACTGCTCTGTCTCAACTTCCTGTAATCACCAAAAAGAAAAACACAAAAACACACGTTAGGATGGACATCATCATCACAATCATGTAAACATAAACACTTATTCCAAAAAGAGCAGACAGACAACACATAGAAGCAAGAAATGTTGAAATTGCAGAGAAACAGCTAGCAGCAAGTAGCAGCTATAATAGCAGCAAATAAGTCTAAATGATTGGGAGTAATGTTTTTAATTACCCCTGCTCATGTCATGAGGAAATATGTAAAACTAATTATTTTAGACAAACATTTCAATACAATTATCCAACTTTCTCTCAACATTTTCTTGTTAAGAGAAACAAAAACAACGATCCAAATATAAACAAAGATGAATGTTCATTAAACCAAACCAACAGACCTTGACAGCACTGATAAATCAAAACGCAGCCTTCTTAAACACATCCAAACATCAGAATGTAATCAAATCAACTTTCAAGTAGTATAAACAAAATCACATATTTCAGGAAAGAGAAAACAGCCTCACATCAGTGTTAACACAGTGTGAGCACTGAACTTCATGCTTCACAAAGGGAGCATTTATTGCAGGGTTATTGGATTGCATAACAATTTAGAGGCATTTCTTTCATGATGTTGACTGGATGTGTGGCCAAAAATGTCAAGCTAGCATAAGCCAATATTTATTTAGTTGTATTTTTGTTTGATCGGCCTTGAAACACAAAAAACGTTTTGCTAATTTATGTAAATGTAAAAAATGTAAAATATGTAATAAAAAAATCAGGGTCATGTTTTAACGTCTGTGTCTCACCTGTAAACTGATGACGTCTGCGTTGCAGCCCATGATCTCCTGCATGATTGATTTCTTCCTGTATTCCCAGTTGAGAGCCCATGAGGGACAGTAACCATATAGCTGTCGTGTGGCGTACTTATCACACAGAACATTGTAGCACATCACAGAGAACAGTGCTGAGGGGAGAACAGACAAAAGATCACATTTTAGAAATGCTGAAGAAGCTCAGGACTTTTGGGGTCTTCTTGTCTTTTAAGGTGAAGTATTTTTAATTTTAATTTTTTTTGTAGCTGATAACATTTGTTTGGTTAACTTTTTGTATCAGTGCGTGCTCCCAGGTCACCAATTTTCAAAACTCAGTCTGACACTGAAGTTATATACTGAAAATGAAAGAGTCAGCAGCAGAGTCACATTACAGAGCAACTGTCTTATCACATGTTGAGAACAGAGTTGACCAATGAGGAGGATTTAGTGTTAAAAGATAATTCAAATGTTGGATTTTTTTAAGGGTTGACCATCTCAGCAATAGATAGGTCAGTGTGTTTGAGAGAGTGAGGAATAGGGACGATTTCTGTTTCTGTTTGAAACTGTCAGAGCCAGAGAGAGAACCAAAAACAACAGATTAATGTATCCGACAGTCCATTTTTATGGATAAAAGCTAGATTCATATTTATGGAACAGCTAGGGATTCAAAGAGGGGTTTCATGTTTCTCTTACCTGAGGGCCGTGCACGGTCTGGTTCCAGGAGTGAGATCCATGACCGGGCTGGGGGCTGCTCTGTTGCTACTGAGCAGAGAAAAATAGTTTCATATGGGTGACAAGATGAACACAGATGTTATATAGTAAACTGTTGGGTTCACAATGTTCCCATCTACAAATACTGGCAAACCTATCTTTAAAGAAATGTAATGATTGTATATATGCAATTCCTGTGCCAGTCTCAAAATTGCAAGAGAGATGGGGACTCACTGCGCTTGACAGCCCCTGCCAGATTGTCTAACAAGTAGTTGAGCAGTCTCCGCGTGCCGTCAGGGTTCCTGGTAGAGGCTCATAATTTCTTGTGCAAGTGGGTTTCCTGGTGAAGGAAAAGCAAAGTGGCTTGAATTGTCGCTAAGACAACAATGGGATTTCAAGGCTAGAATGGCTACAAAACACATTGATAAGCCACTCACCTTTCAACCCCAGTGTTTGTAACTGAAAGAGTTTCCCCAATTCAAATGGCAGAACCCGCAACTGGTTGTTATTTAAAAGCAGTTCCCTGTGGAGCACATAGGGGGATTTGATTATTAGAAATCAGCCCTGGGAAAACAACCATCTGTGTTACCTTTAGAAAAATATTTACCACATTGCTGGCATGAAAAATATCAATGACAAACGCCAACTTTAGTTTGATTGTATTCAAGGACTTTTCATCTTAAATTTAAAAGGTCCCATACTGTAGAAAGTGCAATTTTCATGTATTGCATGATTATAAAGCAGGTCTAGTAGTATATGAATACTGTGAAACAGCAGACCTATGAAGGTCCTAATGAAAGACACAGAGGGAATGTTGTAAGCCGAGTTCTGCTCCACTGCTGAGAACTGCATGTCCATTGAGGGAATGTGCACAACTTAAACATGAAAACTACTGGTGTTATTCCACAGTAAAAACTTAATGGATGTTTTGACGGCCTACCCATGAGGCAGTATTTCTACCAGTGCTGCTGTTGGCCAGTCTGACAGGGAGAGATGAACCGATGGGTTTGTGAGAGAGACATTGGGGCAAAGAGAGCTGCACACAGCTCTACACAATGAAGAAAACTAAGTTATAGATCCTCTGTTATTATGAGTGGAGTTTAAAAAAAAAAGAAGTTCATTTTGAGTCAGTGGAAAGACTAAATAAGGAAAGGTGCTATCGTCTAGATAATTTTAAAAAAGGAAAAATCTATAGACTGCTCCTTCTCTTGGTAATCAACTCACCATATTTTACTCCTGCAGTCCCAGCTGTAGAATCACCCACCACCCTTAGACTTTGGCTACACAGTTCATCCCAATGGTCTCTGTGGCCATGCACACTTCCTTGGCTGGCCACAACGCCTGCTGGTACAGTGCCAGTTCAACCTGGGGGTCGCGCAACTGTGAACTAGAGGCAGTGGCACCAGGCTCTGCAATGCTTGCACTGGACTGGGAACCAGCAACACTGTGGATAGCCAGTGTGCCCCTGCCACATGATCCAGGGGTTTGTACCACAATTAGACCCAAGGCTGTGGAATTAAACTCCACACCAAATCAAGCAGTAGTAGACTACAACCTGTAGTTTGATCGACTTTGAGTAATTCAGAAAATAGCAAAAGAGTGTAAAGTATGGGACCTTTAAATATTTCAAGAGATAAAACTTATATCTGAGATTAACAGACAACTCACATTGCCATGAGTGAAAACACTGCGCAACATGTGTGGGTGCCAAAATGAAATTCAACAGCAAGCCTGTGACAGCTATCCTTTTGCATTGTGCCCACATTAAGGGGTAAATGTCTTGCCTGAGATCACTCACCTGAGAGACACCATGTTGCCGAGCTCTGACGGCAGGCTTCTGATCTTATTGGATGAGAGATCCAGGTACACCAGGTTGTGTAATTTGGCAATGTCTGGTGGGATGCGTGACAAAGAGTTGTCACCTAGGTGCAGGGCAGTGAGGTGGGTGAGAGACCACAGGGCTGTGCTAAGACTCCTTACTCGGCCTGTAGAGGCAGTGGGAAAAGGACAGACACGCACACAAAAGGAGAATTAAGTCACCTTATCCGAAGAACGTTCCATTCACACAAAAGGAAAAACCAGGAAAAACTGTTTCCCATATGAATGGGTCAAAGTGGGTTAACTGAAGCCACAATGATTAAGATGATGTTTGAGTGGAATTTCGTAATATAACAAAGATCAAATAGAAAGAAACATTTTAGTTTACAGATTGTCGATGCTGCTTTGCTATAAACAATTTTACACTGACTCATTTAAAATCTTGGAACACCTACCGAGGGCCAAGAGCTGCAATGATTAGTTGATTAATCTATTTGTCAATCAAGAGAAAACAAAATGCTGACAAGTTTGATAATATATACTACATAAAAGTTCATTTTTTTTGCATTTGTGTTGAGGTAGAAATGTGATACTAAATTTAATGTTTGGTTTATGGACTATTTGTCAAAAAAAAAACATAAATCTGAAGTGGTCATCCTGGAATCTTCGAAACTGATGGACATTAACACTATTTCCTTTATGTATAAAGGTCAAACAGTTCATCAAGAGAATAATGGGAAGTTAGTTGATAATAAAGATAAATCCTCAGCTGCAGCTCTGCATGGGTCAGATGTGTTCAGCACCACAGTCTAATTTGTGAAAGAAGGTGGCGTTTTAAAGTGGACACAAGAGTCTAATGTGATTCATCTCAATGCCAGTTTCAAAAGGTGTGTCTGAACAATGAACATCCAATAAAACTATTGCAACTCCCTGATAATACTCACCACTGATTTCAAGCTCAGCCCAGTATGACTTCTTCCCGTTTGTTGCTTCTTCGGTAGACATAATTGTATACATCCGCCTGGGATCTGGCGGGTCATATTTTTCCTTGGGCATTCCTATAACACTACAAGAATCATTTGGATTTTAAACGGGAGTCATGATCAGAGCAAACAGTGTCACAAGATGGCATCAAATGCGCACCAATTAAGTACATTTGGCTTGAAGCTGGAACAACTTTAAAACAAATGAGGTTAGAGGTTATGAAAATAGCTCATCAGGTGATCATAATGGCATCGAGTTTTAAAATGCTAACATGTGTACACATGATGGCAAAAGGTTTAAACACAACCCCTGCCAGCGGCAAATACGCGGAAGACCGAAATATGATTAAAGCAATAAGTTGCTTCCAATCGTTTAGAATGCAGATACGATTAGATAACAATTAAACAGCTTTCTATGAGAACTGAATTCAATGGAGTTACATAAGAAGCAACATCAAAATTAGCAACGTAGTGCAATATTTGTCAGGCTACACTTGGCTATTTAAACAGTTAACAACTGACTGGATACATCAGTGACAAGATGAAACAGCAGTTTCTTTATTAATTTGCAGGTAGAGCTAGCTAAGGTTAGCCGATTTTTCCTATCGTTTATGCTAGCTGGTTAGCCTAGCCTAGCTGGACCTAAATAGGCAGCTATCAAACTGTGCATAACATACGCTAAGTGGCTAACGCTAGCTCCGTTGCTAACTAGCAAGGTGGACACGGACAAGCGAAGTGGGTTCGATTAGTCCAGCTAGCGCAGTTTAGCGCCGCGTCCAGGCGGAACGAGATCCACGGCGACATGTAAAGATACGGCACAATAGCTGTTTACATAATAGCAAAGCACCGACTTGCGTATTAACACTAGGCCACGACGCGGCGCATTAGTTAGCCGCAGCTACCTAGCTAGCCCACCAGCAGCTGCAACAATCCCCACCGCGGAGATAAACAGAGGAGCGACGGGGCTACACAACGCTGCCTCCGCGAGCAACGGCAAGCTATTTAGCCTAGCTCGAGTTAGCTCGCTGGCTAAAGCCTCAACAGACACCAAATAGTCGAAACTGACCGACGTCCTGCTCAAATAAGCCGTTTCTCCGGGGAGCAGCCGCGACGGGTCTAAACATCTACACGACACAACGGCGGGACTAGTTCAGGTCCTGGAGGGAGGATTGCACTTTTACCTGCAAGAGCATACCAGACCGCGAGTACGACTGCGTGTTCCCTTTTGTTTTCTAGCTACTTCTCAGCCGTTTCCGCTGCTGTATCATGGCGACTGAGTTTTTTTTTTTTTTTTTTTTTTTGTTCCTCTGCCGATAACGGCGCTCGATCCGATTGGTCGGCGTGCAGGCGCTCCAACCAGCTGTTGAAGCGGAGTAAATACAATCCCTGAGACCGGGGGTGGATAATGAGATGGATGATTAGGATCGCACACTTCACTTCGCCTCACGGAGACATTGCGTGTAGGTGGCAGAATGAGCGGGCTTATCAACTGCAGCCATGCGGGCTCCAAAAGTAATGATGTCATGGTTTCATCGATTCTGCGTTTCATCACAGGTTGGTCTTCGTTGGCTAAAATAACAACACGTGCGTTCACTCCACAGCACGACCTTTATTTAAAAAAATATATACAAAGGAACTTGTACAAAATAAATTAATTCAGGAGCTCCTCTGAGGAAAAATGGGCGCAACGAAGGACATTTCATCAGTTCAACACTGGCAGACATCCAGCAGGTGATTCTGTAGATAGGCGAGCGACTCTTCCACGTGGATTGGTAATGCTTGGCCAAGGTCAGCCCGGGATGTGGACAGGAAGGCGTCCACAGCTTCATGAGTGGCTGACCTGGAAATCTTATCATCTGGCTTGTAGACCATGGTGCTCACCCTGTCCCTTTGTTCACTGACAGAGCTGCACAGGAAGTCTGGGGAGAACATATGAAAGATGTTAGGAGTGAACCAAAGTGGGCCTCTGTGGGAGTCGAGCTAGAATTTGTATTTGTTGTTGAAATGCTTTAATATTCAGGCGTTACATAGACATTTTGATATCAAAAGGTTAATGTGTAAGTCGTGTCCTGGAAGAATTTTCCAGTGGAGTCGATACATATCAGCTTTTAAATGCCAAACACTATCCAAAATTGACTTGCACTTTTATGGTAGCCCAAACATTTTAATTAGGAGTGGACGAAAATCAATGCGTTAAAAACAAAAGAGCAGAGCAGAGAAATGTAAAAATATTTACATTAACATAACATTTAGATTTAAATTTTGCACATTGTGTAAAGAAATAAAGACACTTCTTTGCTGAGATGAATTCAGAAGTTGTCAGTGGGAAAAAGACGAGACTAAGGCCCCGTTAAGACCTGGTATTAACTTCCATCCTGAGGGATCTGATCTCACCGCGTTCAGACATGAACTTTGCGCTGACCACGTGTGATCGGGTCACACAACACAGATGTTAATTCCAGGTAAAATTATTTATCAAGATCAGTCCTGCGATAATTCTAACCACAGTAAAATCTTTGGCTTCACCCTCTTTCCTCTTTCTGCTGTAAAAAACAATAACTGCAGAGTACAGTCCCAAATGGCATCAAAGCACACATTGCACATTCACTGGAGTCTAAAGTTTCCCACAGGCTCCACGCACTGTCTGCTTCCTGGCAGCAGGACACCAGCATGGACATGGTGATAAGATACTCCAGCTCACCAGACTTTAGGGAGCCGGATCATGCTGTATATAACAATCATTTATTGTATTTTATATTTGATTTAGCTGACGCTTTTATCCAAAGTGACTTACAGTAAGTGCATTCAACCATGAGGGTACAAACCCAGAACAACAAGAATCAAGAAAGTACAATTTTCTCCAAGAAAGCCAAATTGTATAATTTCATATCAGCCTTCCACCATCACATCACCTGTTACTTTTGAATATTTACGATTTACAAGAGAGCCATTCCATAGTCACAGCTGAAAATACTGTTGAGCCCTGCGCTGGTATTTGTAGATATGAGGAAACCAAACGTCTCCACGCTTTCCCAAATTCTCACCTTTCATCGCTACGTTGTAGCTGAGCAGCAACATCCAGAGTAGATGGACCAACTCTTCCCACCGCTTCCACCTCTCTGCACCATCCTGAAGAATGAAATGATCTCACTCACACTGCCACAATCTTGTTCTCATGAATTTATAAGCATAATAGAAGTCAGAAATACCACTACATCTGAGAAGAGTCTGGCTGATGAATGTGAAACCAAGAAATGAAAAACCCTTTACACGAGTCTAATATTCACCGTGGGGTCTGGTGTGAGAGTGCAGTTCTTCAGAAAGTGCAGCAGCAGACTTAGCGACATGGGCAGTGAGGTTTTCAGCGGACATGCATAGTCCAACAGATGTTCCAACAGCTTACATGTCAACAGCTTGCTCTGCAGGCTCTCCAGCAGCAACATCCTGAGAGTTGGAAAGATATCAGTCAGTTATAGCTTGAAAAACAGGGGAAGTAGGCATAGTGGACCTTTGGAATGATTATGTAATTCTTCAGTGTTGTATGAATTTGGAATTAATGTGTAAAGTTATTTTAGAAATAAATGTATTGTAACAAAATAAGCTTTTTAAAAATAGATTTTACTTGAATCAGCGAAAGCTTCTCCTGAATTTCTAAATCTTAAATCTCTTAAGAAGCACGGATATATTAAAAGACTGAATGGTTTTGGAGGCTGAGCCCCACAAGGCAATCACATGAGTTCTCACTAGCAAGTCATTACTTTCACTGTTTTGAGCAACAACAAGTAAATCCTCTCTCTTCAGGTGGCTAATGAGAACTCCTGTAACTGCTCTGTGGGCTGAACAAGTTTACTTTGTTGCATTGGTTACATCATTTCAAGTTAACTGTACGAGATCTAAAGAGAAACTAGTCGATGGCATTTAAAAAGTAAAATGTATAATCCAAAATCATTTTGTGACTGCACTGCACTGGAATGGAATTCATCATTTACACATGATACTTTAAAAACGTAGGCAAGGAATTACACCTCGCAGGTGGAGCGCAGAAACTTATTCAGATGTACTACGAACGATGAACCGAGATGAGATGTTTTGTTGCACTATTTGTGACTTTCCTCTTTGAAAATGGGTTTAAATCATTTCCTCAGACAGAAGGATTTGTTTTTAATTTACTGTCATATTTTCTATAAAGGCTGTAATAGAGTGATATTGATTAACTGTAAGTTACTGTAAGAATAACAGAGTTATCTTACAATCTAGCAAACAAGTAGCTACTAGTGAGGTTTAACGTCACAGATTCAAATCTAAAAAATAAACCGAGGCAAGTGCATAAAGTCTTTGCAGAAAGAGCCAGGGCCAATGCAAAATAAAAGTGACATCAATCAGCCTGCTAGCTGATGCAGAGAGCAGGTGAGGACGTCTTCATTGGGAAAATTAAATGTTCTGATATTTGCTCCCAAATGCATCTGCATTGCATCCAGTCAGGAATCTGTGTTATATTTAACATTATAAAAAGCTAGAATTATGCCAATTATATCATGTAATTATACAGTTTAAAAAAACACTTCTCCCACTCTCCACCTCTTCACCTTCCACTTGAAAGGTGAATACAGAAACCTGCTCAACTTGCTTCCTGCTCCTCCTCACCTGCATGCTCGCACAGGCTCACTGCTGATGAGCATATGGAAGAGCTCCTGGGCCAGTTTGATAGAGCTGAGAGCTGGAGAGTGGTCCACCTCCAGAGCTAGAGACAGCATCCTCTGGAAGACAAGCACCATTCTGCAGGAGAGAAAGAGAAATCCGAGTGAGGCCACACATATACATGAGCCTGGAAACCAAACCAATCAGCAAACTCATGTTTATGCACTTGTCCAGACGGTGAATTGGTCTGGCAATGCCAAGCTATACAAACAGTTAGGTGAAGTTATTCACCTGATTTGTTCATCTTTCTCTCTGACTGCTTCTCTACTCTCTCCGTACTCTGTCGATTTCATAATGGCAGAAAACAGCCACTTGATGACATCCCTGAAAACAAACAAACAATAAAACATCACCAGAAGTGTGAAAAGTGCTAGCAATTGCTATCCATGTACTATAACGTGATCACATTAGCGTAGGTTATTTGGTAATGTATATGTCATGTTGTGGCTCACATCATGAAGCATGTTATAACTTTGAGCTGCCTGTTCATGTAATGTAGCTTCAGGACATCTCATACTAGCAATCTAAAATAACAGGTCCCACAAACTGTTTTCACTCTTGATTCTCTATGCAGGAGTTTGTTTTACAGTAAAGAGGTGGAGGTTTTGGCTGTACTCTAAGTAATATGTCACTGTAAATACACACATTGCCGTAACAAAGCACAAAGCTAGGTGACTGTATAGAAGGCAGTGTGTAGGAGAGATCATTCATGTGATCATTTGATGTGATCACTGGACGTCAACATGCTCTGAGGTATTTCTAACATTTTCTTCACCTCATTTATATCAACTAAGGGGGGCTAAAAAATAGAAACCCCTCAAAGTAAAAGGGTACAATTAAATATCTCCACCAACCTGGAAATTATTGTGAAGGCAGAATTGACTGTGTTTCAAAGCTACATTAGTTGTACCAAATAAATTGTAAATAAAATGTATTTGACCATGGTACGGTGCAATGAAACAAAAAAACAAGGTTGAGTCCAACATTGTCCCTGGTTACCAAACTTACCTGACGTGAGGAAACTGCTGATCGCATGACAATGTGGCTTTGGTGATGGAATGATGGAGGGCGGAAACAGAGCGCTTGGCCTGCAAGTCATCCTCTAGTGTCTGCACGACGTACTCCAGGAACATGCGCACAACCTCGCATTGTTTACTTGTACAGTCCTAAGGAAGGATCACAGGGTGTGACAGGGAGACATGTAAATATTTAAACGGTAAACAAATCTGCACATTCAAATTGTGACTATTATAAAATATTTGTATGTTAGTATGATGTATTGAATGGCCTCACAGGCTACTGCCTTTTAAATAAGCGGCCGCTTCTGCATCTTTCTTAAGAAGTACATCGTCACAACCTCCACCACCATTGCCATGTTTGTAGTGTCAGAAACCCTGTTCTCTGTACTGCCCTCTATTGGATGTATTGCTGAGCAACTATCACAACATAAAAGGACACATGGAAGTACGTGGGTAGTGACAAATATATCGTTTGAGAAGGACACATCTCTTATTGTATGTGCAGGCAGCATAAATGAGCCTTTCCTCAACAATACTGATTGTATCAAATACAGATACATCACCCAGCTTTACTGCATAGTCTCATATGTTGCTGCCTGGAGTATTACCTGATTGGCCATGACTGAGCTCAACAACTCCCAGTCCCATGGAACTGTAGTTTTATCAGCCATGTGGTGCCTGCAATCAGACAGCAGCTTTAATCTCTGAATTCAAAGACTTAATAAGAAGAGAGTAGATATAAAAGGCAGATGAAATATTTCTATAAAAAAAGGATACAGATAATATTTTACTATTAACTCTGACTCCTAGGATTTCCTCACCTCTGTGTCCTCATCAGCAGATTAAACGCCTGCACGCACAGGTGATGGGGACGCTGCGGGTTGAGCAGAATGTTGCGCAGTAGATGGGTAGAGATATCTCTGGGGGGATAGAAACCCGGCTGTAGTAGATCAGACAAGAGCTCCAAAGTGCCCTCTGGGTAGTCCTCTTCAATGGTACTGTACACTTGGCTCAGGGTCTGACGGCAGAGCACCTTTGGCGTTCCAAAAGCTTCATATTCCACATTAATCTTAGAAACAAAACATTTCATAACATTGAAAGTAATGAGGGCTACAGAAAATGACATACAAAAGCATGAAGAATTGTCTCTCACCAGGCCCCGGTAGGATCCAGACATTATTTCCCTGAGTGCATCGGGGCACACAAAATGCCTGTCCTCTTCACTGGCTGTCATGATGTTGCTATGAAATCGGTTGTCTTCGTTAACTTCGGCACTTTCGTCTTGCCAGAAGAACGACAGTGGACTGTCAGCTTCCAAATCCCCTCTATACGCCTCGTTCCCAGGCCCTTCAGCCGTGTCCTCGGTTTTAGATACCAACAAAGGAGGTTCACCGGGGATGCTATAGTAGGAGTCAGGGCTGTTTGAGGGCCTTTCGACTTCAGCCTCGTCCGACTGACGTGCAGATGTGTTTTCGGCTGGTGTGCGTTCGGACGTGGGAGGTGGATCGACTTGAGGTTCGCGAGAGACCGGACTTCTGTGTGGCAGAGGGTCAGGTTCCAACAGCTCAGAAGGGTTCAGTCTGGTGGTGGGAGAGTTATGGGATGTGTGTTCAGCGAGGTAGTGTAAATGTGTGCTAGAAAATTCATTACTGTTCTCCTGCTGTTCCTCTATGATAAGAGACTCAGCGACCTTAGGAGAAGACTCATCAAGTGAAGGCTCCATGCATTGAACATTGGATGCTGTAATCATGGATTCTGGTGCACCACAGTTAATGCCCAGTTGTTTAAAGCTCAGTGACATTTTTGTACAGTCTTTGGTTAAATGGACAGAAGATTTGGATGTTTCCAAATCTCTAACAAGCGCTTCGAGAAATGGCAGTCGTCTCAATCTTACTACTGGTGTGTGATCACAGGGTTGTATGACATCGTTCTTCTTTCGGTTTCGAGTCTGAGGATCCAAACCACTCAGCTCCGGCTTCAGGTCACCACAGTCCTGCTGTGGTGCAAAAACAGTTGAATCTCTCAAAGAGCTTTTCTCCAAGTTAAAATCTTGTTTGATTGAGGGTTGATTTTCAGTTCTCATCTTTTCTGTCCCATCACATTCAGTCAAGTCTATCACTGCCAAGATAGTGTTCGAATTTTGTCTTTTGCACTTTCTCCACCTTGGATCCGTGAGGTCGATAATACCCTAGAAAAGCGAGAAAAATAAAGAATTACTAATGTGGATAGATACATAATCACACATATTAGTAATACAGTTTCTGGTTCTATTTATTTACAAGGATTGATTTATGAACACGTTTCTCAAAAGATAACCTTGGATAAAATGTCAGTTGAAGTATTGTCTTTAAATGGACCATGGCACAAAGGAAGGTCATGTTTTCAAGTTGACTGTGTTGTCCATGGCTCCCCCGTCAAACTTAAATAGGAAGCCATAAAAGGAATAGCCAATGAGATTAAAGTTACAGAAGCCCTGGAAGGCAAAACATTTTATTTTACCAGGAACCTTTTTTAAAGTTTTCTCATGTTTTTATATGTTTGTTTGTTTGTTATTTAGCAAGATTACACAGAAACGATTGGAAGAATTACCACAAAACTTGGTGGAAAGATGCCGTACGGGTCAGGGAAGAACCAATACAATGTTGTTGCGGATCTGGATCAGAGGGCAGATCCAGTTTTGACATATTTATCTGAAAAGTATTACAGTGTACAGTGTGTACTGTAAGTAAATACTGCAATATGTTACAATTAGCAGCGCGGACGTTGTAACAGGACGAGTAGCCGTAGCTAGCATTCAGCTAGGGGATTAACTACAGACTAAAACGCTTATTGAAATATAACAACCCCCCCCCCAACAAAAAAAAATACAGGGGGGAAATACCCTCGTGTCTTATCTGAATAGGAACAGTTCGAATGACGTGTCATACTTACCACCTGACTGAGGATGGCGCTAGAAAGCAGGTTGTAACCGTTGCGTGCGAGTGAATTGCGGGTGAATAGAGGAGGAGCCGTTGCCATGGTAACGGCAGGAGTAGGACTATCTTACCGTGCCGGTGACGACAGAGGAGAGGGGCGGCGGCCCGGCCGAGAACATGGAGCCGACGATCTCCACATCCGAGTCCTCCGAGCTGACAGAGATCACATCGTCCATCTTCTCAGCGTCTCACGCCCACACCACACGCAGCTCTCTGCGGCCACTGTTCGCTAATACATCGGCTAGAGCGGGCCGATGGCAGCCGCCATGTTGTGTCGAGAACACAACACAGCTGCTCCAGGGAGACATGAAGCCACTGGATTTAGTGGCATGTCTTAGTTAGTCTGCTGGGTCCGACCAATTCACGATGCTCCGCTAGTTCAATACCTCAACACTCAGCTACATCCAGAAATGCGTTATCCCGCATCATGGTGTGTGTTTGGTTTGGCACATGACGTTTGACGCTTCCTGGTGTTGGTGTTCGCTCATTCTTCTTCTGCAGTTTTACAGATTACAATCACACACTGAGTTATTTTGTCGCCACTTGCAGGACTGGGGTGAGACATATCTGTCACCATCACTAACAGAAGGGCACTTCTATCCTCCATAAGGCCCAATCGTAGACTGTATATAACAACAGAACCCATAGTTATACTGTGCAGAAGAAAAACTCCCATGATTACTGACCGGTTTGTTCAGAGTGTGTTTCCTCTCTTGAGAGAACCCATGGACCTGCTGCAGGACGACCCCTCTACCGTTGAGTGCCTCATTTTACAGTTCAGAGAAGTTCTAGATCTCTAATCTACAGGGCTGCTGTATCTCTGTCTCCTTCTCCGGCTCTCTGAGGAACATTCCTCCACAATCATGAACATCAGTAACCTAATATTGATGTTCTCATTTTCTGTGAAATCAACAACAATGTAAAGAAAATCCAATACAATCATTGATCATTGATTCCTGCTGTTGTGCTTGTGTGGAATCATTATAGTTATTATTATTTAGTAAATATAGTGTATTTTACTACTAAAAATCACTCAGATGATGAGCAGTCATTGTGAGTAAATATGAAAAAGAATAAAAGGTTGTTCCTAAACCACCTTTCTTTTTAAGGTTTAAGGTATTTTTTCATCTTGTTATTTACCAAAATATTCAGTCACAACAACAATTGAGGAACAAATAAGCAAAGTGAAACAAATTGAATTGTTTTAAGTGCAGATTCCCAGTGTGTGTTACTTCAGTTGTGTATGCAGCACAGATTCATGTCAATGTTGAACACCACATCTCCCAGGGAGTTTCTGTGACAATGTGCAGTTTCACTTATCACCACTGGAGTGCACTCATGTTGTGCAACAGATTTGGGAAGTTGACAGATATTGTCCATATCTAGAAGCCATCACACATCTGAGTGCTCTTCATGTGAATTTCCCTGAAAGTGAACTGTGAACAGAACCAACACAGCTCAGTGTAAAACACACCACTCAAAGAGACTCTGCATCCCTGACTTTTGTCTTCCTATGTCTCTGATCCCTGGGGATGACTTTGTGTGGCCCCAGTGGACATGGACCAAAAACAGTGTCATTGAAACCCATGTGTAACAGTGATAGAAACACACAGTGTCCAGGGCGAGTAGGCTACGGGAAATAGATGCATACACGGTAGCTTCCAAGCCCAGATGAGAGCATTGAGTGTTTTATTTTGTTTGTGTGGTGCATGGCGTCACTCAAAGCTGCTTCCTTTGGATACAGTGCTGTGACACATAAACACAAACTGGTGTTGATTTGATAAGACCACTGTAATTGTGAAAGGCACATTGCTTAAGCTGGCGAAAAGGGGACAATGAAAGGTTTTTCAGCTTTCAGCCTTGTTTATAATGCCATTCTATAAAATGCAATTTTTCTTTTTCTTTTTTTTTGTTTTTTATCCACGTATTGTGGAAGAGAAAATATTATTCAGTAACTTGTGCTTGTTTTTCAAGGAAAGGTAAATTGGATGAAAGTAGCTATTAACCTCAGACGGCTCCAACCATTACACAGTGATGAAAACCAGGCAGGATGAGTCATCAGACTCAGACGTTCTCAAGCTCCTGACACCTATTCAGCGATGCAAATAACTTTATCGGGATGGTTATTGAGAGAAACAATAATAATATGTGCACGTAAAATGCTTTGTGCGTTTATGTCTGCACACTGGTGTCTGAAGTTTGAAAGTCATCCTCGTCTTTTCCACTCATGTCGTGATGCAATGGAGGTTTCAGCTTGAAAACAAACCAATTATTGTTATTATTGTTATCATTATTATAAAGGGGTTCAAATATTAACGCAGTGGTTAATGCCAGACCATTGTCAGTCCATGTTGCCAGGTTCAGGTCTTTAGAACACAAATATTACCACAACATCAAATAGCTCAGAAGCAGAACGTGGTCCAAGTTAAATGAGAGTGAGAGGGAGAGCTGCAGAGATGTTTTAAATCCCACATGAACCTCCTTACAACTCTGTTGCTGCCCGTACAAGGACACGGATTAAGGATGAACCACTTCATCAGAAACAGAGCACGCGGTTTCCTGTTTTTAAAGGTGAACAAAAGCATGTCTGTACTCATTGGTAGTTACAATTGCATTTGGAAGAGGTGGTGTCTAATATAAGGCCAGCTGGCTTTAGATAGAAATGATTGTGGAGCTCCATGAATAACATTGGACTTAAAATAGAAGGGGGAAAAGTCTTTGTTTTCAAGGCAGGCTGTGAAATCCAAACTGTGCCTGCTGTTTGTTCTTCAGGTGTTGTATTGTGATAAGGGCCTCACTCTTTATAAATGCAAAGTAACACCTTTTCTGAACTTTCATCCATCCATCATCTGTACAATTTATCATGTAAGGGTCGTGGGTGAGGGAGTTGGAGCCAATCCCAGCTGACAATGGACGAGAGGCGGGTAACACCCTGGACAGGTCGCCAGTGTATCACAGGGCAGATCCTCCATGCTACTAAACACACCTAGTTTCCAAGAACCTAATCCCAGTCTGTATGTCCTTGGACTGTGGGAGGAGGCTGGAGTAGCCGGAGGAAACCTACACATACATGGGGAGAACATGCAAACTCCACACAGAAAGACCCCTGCCAATAGGGATTCAAACGTCTTTCATGTGAAATGACAGTGCTAACCCCTGTTCCACCGTGCCGCCCCGGAAAAAACTTCATGGTAAATAAAAAAAATAAAAAGAATAAATGACACTTTGTGGTTTCAGACTATTGGACTATTTTGTGGCTCGGCACATTGACTTTGTGATGTCTCCCATGGTTGCCTGGCAACCTCATAATGACCACAAGTTGCATGGCCAAGAAATAGTCGTGCACATACGGGTGTTGTGGTTTAACACTTTTTTTTTTGTTAAACAAAGGAGATACTGTATATTGTGTTGGTGCTGAGTGGTGGATGTGGTTGTCTTTGTGCTAAGCTAATCCTATCCTTTAATGAACCATGTGAAGTGTGGTAAGGACCTCTCATCTGACTTTCAGGAGACAGAATAAATAAATGTTAAAAATGTTAAACAATTCCTTTAAATGCTGATGCAATAAAGGAAATAAACCAAGGCACTCTTGCTGTGGAAAACATTGAAAACACTTTTTTTGTGTGCATAATGATTGGCAAAAATGAAAAATGTACCTTTAGCGAGACATCAGGGGGACGTCAGGTCGTCTCAAACACTGTATGTGTTCAGAATGTAGGTTTCTGTCTAACTGATTATTTTCCTCTAATCTGAGTAGCCTGCGCTGTCTAATGAGCCACGATATTATTTCCTGATAAGTATACATGTCTAGTTGATTCTTCCATTCAAGGCCAGTGTGGTGCAACGTGTAGGTGCATTTTCTTATCTCCATGAATTAGCCACATGAATAAAGGCTTTTTATTTTTTTTCACAGCAAAAAAGCCTTGATTTATTTCTTCCTTTTTTCTTGTGTATTAAAAATTGAGCACCACAGAACATCTTGTGTGGGTTATTTTCCATCTGTTTTTCCAAACAGATGTGCTTCTAATTTAAAAGAAAATGTACTGTACTTTCTCATACTTTTTTATTAAAAATTCTCAAGGTGTCACTTGAATCTTTTGTGTCTCAACTTTTGATTTAGGTCCTACTTTACATTCTCTCCCTTAGGCTGCAGTGAAGGGCGGTCCAATGAGAGTCGGAATTTGCTTAAGTCCATTTACTGCTGCTCGCCGCCTATTTGTTGAATGCACTGCACATATATTGCCAATGACCAGAAGCTCTCTGACAACAACACAGTCGCCTCAATTTGGATCCACTTTACCTGAAAATAATAGTATTCCTCACACCACACTAACAGCACAAAGAAAACAAATAGTATTTTCTTATTTTCTTTTACTTTGGGCTGTCTCAGACAACATCCTCAAAAAAGAGCAAGACAAAACAAGGACACTCACCTGAGACTAACAGCAAAGCATGCTGGGACCATTCATTATGAGTGTTGCAACACCACAAAATTATTATTATTATTTTTCTTATCTTAATGTTCCAAGCCTTGTATAGAACAGAAATAGGAAATGGATTGAATTTGTCAGGACACATAGGAGCAGAGAATAAACTTAATTTCAGAGAAGAATGTAAAAAGAAGTGCAAAAAATAGAGGTGAAGAACCATCAGTCAGTATAACTGGTAGTTTGTTAACAAGGACCAAGTAGACAACTGCATGTGTGTGTCGAGGAGCTGACACTGGGTTTGTGACAATTGTGTTTATTATCCCTTCCTGTCCCAGCCAGACAGTCAGTTCTCTGTGACACTGACAGAGGAGTTAGCCAACACGTTCCGCAACAATAAGTCAGAGGTCACATCTGCTGTCTTGTCACATTTAGCAGATAATGAATAATATTTAAATAAATAACTGGTGAACAAATATCTTCAGGGGGGAAAAAAAATCCAAAAAAGAGTGTCCAAAAAAAAACCAGTTGTTTTGAGTGTGCTATCAGCGTCATTAATATTTTGAGACAGGCTGCCTGACAGATTTTACGTAAATCTTCAAAGGGCTATAAATAAACACAAACATTTTGTTGCAAGGACTTGGCAAAGAATGAAAGTAGTTTGAAAGCGATGAATAATGATTCAAAGAGTCTGTCGGAGTGAGGGTTTTTATAACATTCTTATTTTTAGGTGAAATATTGGAGAATCTGAGGAGGCACGGTGGGCAAGAAGGTTTTCAGTTCAAATCCTAGACATGCTGATTAGGGTTCGGTTTGTCTCTGTATGTTGGTTCTGTGAATCGCTGGTGACCTGTCCTGGGTGTACCCCCCCAATGTCAGCTGGGATTTGCTTCCTCCGTGACCCTCAAAGGATTAGCAGTACACATAATGGATGGGTGATACTCTGCCTTCTTTGTGCATTCAATAGTTTCAATGAAACCAACTCAGAGGTTTAGAAAGGAAATATCTTAATTGGTGGAACTGCTCAGAAAAAGTGCCCCCTTTCTAATGGTTTGTGTCCCACTCCTTTCAACTCAAATAGTGCAATGTTATTTATAAGATTAACATGGCAGTTTTAAACTAAAATATGAATTTGAATACTAATGGATTGGAGGGTCATGGAGTTGAGATACAAATACAAGTGGCACAAAATGGATGTGCTCACACATTAATACTTGTTTCAAACACTTTGACTTACGGTTAGGTAAATTGCAATCATAGTTAGTCTAATTGCTACGGTTATCTGCAGTCTAGCACACTCCTCATTGAAGTGCAGCTGTGAACGGGATCTTTGTTCAACATACTGTACATAATAGACACCCCAGGACCTTTTAGAAAAATGGCCCAACCAAGATTTGTAATGTTCTTGTTAACTTGCTGAATTTTATTTCACCCTTATTCTGAAAAATACAGTCCTTCTGTGATATACCAAGACTGCAGCTCTGCAAACTAATGTCACCAAAGATGCACACTTGAGGATCATACTTAACTGACTCTGCCTACCAAGTACATTTTACCAGGATGAAAGTAGATGTTATACTTTGATTCTCATGAAGGGTGCTTTGATCTTTGGACCTGGACACTGCAGGGCAACGTGGCAAAGGAGGTAGCTGAGAATCCCAAAAAGCTGCACCAGATGGTCAGGGCAGAGATAGTCCCGTCTCATCGAAATGTGACTCGACAATTGGAGGCAGAGAGCGACAGGTTTGGAGAAAGAACCAGGGGTGAAGTGAAACAGCGGCTTACAGAGCCCACAGGTGTCAGCTGTCGCCACAGGAACATGAAAGAGACGGCGAGAAAATGGGGTCTGACAAAGCTCGCCAGGGATTGGTGACAGAAGGACGCTGTCTGAAAAGTGTCCAAAAGCCACCTCCTCAATTTTCTGCCATGCTGTCCACATCCATGTCATGCTCCTAAGCTGCTCAGAGGACGCCTGCCACATGTTCTGCTTCACATTGCCATCTCATTCAGGAGTATTTGAGTGAGCCCAATGACTCACTCTGCAATCCCAGGATCCTCTAATGGACAAATATATAGCTATGAACAACTGGACCCAAGGGCACAGGGCAGAGCTGGCATATGCCAAAACACACTGAATCATATAAGCTGTTATGTGTGATTATGAAGATGCTTATTCTGCTGCAGTGCAGCGTCTCTTGTGTGGAACATCCTCCTGTTCCTTTGTTGTGGCTTTGATCAAACAGTCTAAAAAAACTCCCAGCATAGATTTCCTGAATGTTTGAAGCTAGTAAGGTATAAACTTAATTCAAGTGGAAGCCGTTAAACATCAAAAGCCTCAGATAAGAAATAAGGTGAGAGCCAATCACGCCCATTATGTTCTAGTTTTTGGTTTGTATCCAACAACAATTTGTTTGTGATCTTTATGGGTAGTTTATATGGAAATTTACTTTCAACTAATAGGAAAACACCAGTGAATCGATCATAATAAAAAACTAAACATTGAAAATAACAGAAATTATGTCCAGTATGTGACAGAGCAGCATTATGTGCCTAGAGAAATGCTCATGGGTAATAGACCAAGATGTTTTCTGTGATATCAAAAGGCACAACTGCTCTACACAGGCTGACTATAAATGAACAGGGAACGAGGTCAAAGTCAAATTCTAAATTAATGTTTTAATGAGTATTTGGCCTGGTGGTTTGATGCGTAGGTACACCCTGAATACTAACTGTGCACAGTGGTTAGTATTTGAACACAGTCAGAAAGGAGGATTGTTAGCATGAGGCCCATAATCTAATTCAATGTCATCAACTGTGGATTTTGTGATGGAATTGCATCTCAAAAGGAATAATATAAGCCTGTCTTCTGTACATTTTATTCTGTAAGTATTTGCAAATGGACCCAAGGTCAGCAGTCTGCACAGCGAAGCGCAAAAAGTGTTCTGTGTGTGTGATTCTTGTAAACATAGTAAGCATGTACTGAAGCCACTGTCAGAAGTAACAGCTCATAATTTCCGTTTCCTGGGAGTGATCCTCCCTGTTCCTGCAGCTGCATGCCAGCCTTGACCACAGCTTTCTGTTATCTCTGAAACAGAGTCCAGCGAAAAACAAAACATGGAGGACTGAGTCAGCGCTTCCCTTCCCCCGCTTCATACTTTTCATCATTTCTGCAACCGAGAGCAGAAAGATCAAGCAGCTTGAAAAAATACTTGTTTTTGTCCATTGCATATAAAATATATTTATAAGAGATTATTCTACTTTTTCTGTATCTCTTCAGTGTGAAAACTCTTGCAGCTACGTGATTTGAGCACTGCCATGCTTTGAGCTAAATGCAAATATTATCAGGGTAACATTATATGCCCACAATGCCAATACATTGTGATTTTTAGAGGGTGTTAAGTTGAACATACTCACCATATTTTGCAGCTCAGCCATTTGTTGGTGCAATATAGACGGTTTATAAAAATGGACGACACATCTCTACATCCTCCCACTGCCCTGAAATGAAGCCAAAATCTCCAGGATCCGTCCTGCCGATACATTTGGTTGACGAATTGTCTCAGTCCTCGGCGTCAGTCATGTCATGTGATAGGAACTCCCTAAGACAGACACAGTGTTTGAGGAAAAAAATATTTATTGTGTACTTTTGCTCAGAATCCCATTGACTAACTTGGAGGATGAGGGATTTATAACCTATACTGCAGCCACCACTAGGGGGCCATTGAGACAGTAGTCCTGTCGTCCATCTTTATTCACAGTGTATGTTGTAACCACTATCGACATTTACTGTGCACTTTCCTCCAGACTGTGGTGGTCAGTGCGCTGGGGGGAGGTTTGTCAAATTCAGATGTTGATGTAGTTTTTGATTAGTAGTGGTGGTTTGTGTGCTGGCAGTCATGTGGTGAGTCAGCCATGTATCTTCCTGACAGTGATGATCTCCTGATTTGTATTATTGAGGCCATCACCAGGTCAAAAGTTAACGTATTTACTCATTAATCTATTTAGACATTAATTAAATCACACATGACCAAATTCCCTGCGGGCGTATGAAGCACGGATTCAATTTTAGTGTTGAGATGTCCTTTCTCTGCTCAATGCATTTGGGCAGATACAAAGGACAAAGGTGAGGTCCTTTTTTTAATCTCTTGTACCCTCTCACGTGCATTTAGCAGAAAACAGAACAAATACAATCACTTGAGTCAAGCATTCACGACGCATATATCATCTAAAATCGGAGTCATCACTGAGCTGTGAGTCATTGCTTTACCGTCTCAAAATGAAGCAGATGAAGGGATTTTAAGTTTTGAGGACAAAGGATATTAGATGGAAGGACTTTGCCAGTCCTGAAAACACAGTGAGTAAACCCCACAACTGAGGACCGTATAAGACTAAAATAGCCACAGGCCCTCAATCCATTTGTTGCCTCTTAATCCTCATCCATTTTCTCTGTAGTAGCAAAAGACCCACTGTGCATTCAACCAAACACCTTGAGCCACTTGCAAGCAGCTACAAATGTGTTCTTTCCTTTAAAATGAGATGAAAGAACTAGTTCGCTCAAGTGTTTTTGCAGGAAGTCTATTCTCTCTGGTTTTTGGAATTGAATATTTAAAGCGGCTTCCTCTGCTGGATGTGTACAAAGTCATTACTGCTCTTATTGAAGATGAAGCCCTTTAAACCACATTCAAATTCAAAGAGCAGCTGATGGAACAAGTTGATCAGTTCCTAGTTTAAATGCATTAAAAAGGACTTGAATTACCTTCAATAATTACACAGTGTATTTGTCAAATTTACTTGTTATCGTCCGTCCCAGCCTGATGAGGATGGTGATGATTTTGGGTCCGATTCAGCCCTTGTGTTGATTGCAGGGGCTTTGCCAGTTTGAGTCTGATCTGAACAGATTATCTGGCCGAATGATGCTGTAGTGTGACGGTTTCACAGACATGATCAACAGACAAAATGCCACTGACTGAATCAGAGCAACATTTTTGATATTTATGATTTGAAATCGAGGAGACTGGTGTAGCATGAAAGTAGCAGCGATTTGGCGAGTGAGCAGAAACCTGCAGTAACCAATAAAAGTGAGCTGACCGTAAGCGTCACCATATGGATGTTTTTATTTTGAATCGAAACATGGCTGCCTCTAGCGTAAATAAGAGTTTTGTTTCATATACCAGGTGGACAGCGTAAAGGAGGACAAACTTGTAGAATTCAGTGCTAAATGATTGCTTTTATTCTGAAGTTTGCGGTCCTGCGTCACCACTGAATCATCCAGCGTGTAAGTTCTCACGATAAAAGTATTTTAAAAAATTGTTACGTGTGTTGTTACGTCTGTGGTCACATTTTCAAAATCAGTTGAGATTTGCAAATCCTCTCGTGTGCAGCAGGCAACAAAAACTTCCCAGAAAAAAAAGCCCCATCCAGGACCTCGACTGCTGTGGCTTCAATCAGGGAATGTGCTGACATGTCTGACCTTCAGCGTTCATTAGCCCGACCACTGACGCTCTCAAATTCCAGAGTGGTTTTGTCCAAAGCTGTGGAAAAAACTATGCGGAAAATATTATTTTTGGTTGGTGCACAACAAAGGTCAGCAGTGATGCGTTCATCTAGATCCGCCAAGCCCACTGACAGCAGCAGCGTTGAAGAAGGTTGGGTATGTGGAGGGATGTGAGCTCTCTGTAAAAAAGAACAGGTGAATCACCGTGTAGCTGTGACATACACACAAACACACACAGAGTCCCTTCCCACTCTCTTGCACACCATCTCACAGAGGGATGCACAACAAAAGCAACGGATCTTGCAAAACACACAAGCAAATAAATAGGCATTATATAGTATTATAGAAAGAAATCCTGGGTCACGGTGGAATTTCTGCCGACAGAATTCTCTGAAGACAGTGTTTACTCTAACAAATCACCTGCAACCTGAGATGAGGTTTTCTCGCGACACCTCCAGTCTTTTATTCCTGGAGCATTACATAACGCGGCAGTGGGTTTCTGCTCACATCCAGCCTAAGCAGCCAGAAGAAAACAGGAAGGTACGAAGGCAGCTCAGCTAACACGGCCATCAGATGCTGCTCTCCCAAAGGAATCTATTCTGTTTATCTGCCTGGTCGTGTATAGTCAATAAACAGTGTTATCAGCTTCATCTCACTGTATGTCAACATACCATACTCCTGACACCGCCTTCACCTGCAAAGGAAAGTCAGCCTCTCCTCTGGTCTCCTGTCGAGCTCTTCTCCACCATGTTCTGTTTTAGTTGCAGCTAAAAAGCACCCACAAGTCCATCAGCTGTCACCTCAGAAGTGAGAACAAGTGTGTGTGGAGCTTATAATAAGTACAGAGAAATTGTGTTCATGGACCATTTTAATAATCACTGCTAAATGAATAATTTCTGGGAGCAGTAATTAGCACTAAAGCCTCATCACTCAACACATTACCTGTTGGCAGAGGGACAAGTTGTTAAAATCACAGTGCATAGCTAATGATTGATGAGTTGACAAGATCGAGTGTTTGTGAAGCTGTGGCTCCGGAGTGCTGCTAATATTCCCAAATGCCACAGTAGATGAGTCTGGCTTTCCGCTTCGCAGAGGGGTGCTGCGTGTCGCAAAGATGTCAGACATGTCACACGTTACGCAGATAGCATACGGATATGGGCCGCTTCAGGCAATGAAGCCCCACTTTAGGCTTTCTTCTGGCACAGACACAATGCATTTGAGCCTAAAGTAAAATAGCAAATGTGGCCCAAGTATCTCAAAACAAATGTGGGCCTTTTTCGGCAAACACGCAGCGTTCTAGACAAGGTGTAATCTGGATGTGACCCTAAAGTGGCCCATGTTGTAAATGGTGTATGTGGCCCAAATAGCACAAAAGAAATTCGGGTCACCCTCGGTTGACATGCGGTATTACTATGACTTACTTGAGGCCCAGATCTGGCAAATAGGAGCCGACCACCCAAGCGCCATTGTTCCACGTGGTATGTGGCTGGAGCGACAGTGGGGCAGTGTGGGCCAAATCTGGGCCACAACATTTTTGCTATGTGTGTATTTGATGGGGGAGGTTTAATCTTGAGTTGAGGACACATTTGATTTGTGCAATTTGCAATTTGTGGGAGAACCGTCACCTGTATATCCATCTCTGATTCACAGCGACTGCACAACAGGAAGTTGGAGCCAAAGCAACAAGGTTCTGGGGATTGTTGTATTACTGGGAATGAAAAGTAGGCAGAAGGGTGGAAGGAACATAAGTGTGATTGTTACATTTTTTAATTCCATTCGCCGAACACTGTCTACACACATACTAGTTTCTTTTATCACATGAGTTGTTTCTCAACACAAAACACAAACAGTGATACTTTTTGTAGGTGTGTTAGGACCAGACGACATTTTGGCTAATCTCCATTAACAGCTACCTGTGTATGAATGCAGATAAATTAAAAAGCACATGCATTACGGTCAATGTGTTCCATCTCTTAAATGCATGCATACTCAGTAGGATTTTTCACGTGTGCATTTTATTCTCCTTTTCTTTCATTTCTTTCTCTTGGGGCACGCAGCACATAGATACAGTCTGCATATTTTTGTGACACTTGAAATTAAATGGAGGAAAGTGTGTGGGTGTGTGTGTGTGTCAGTGCGAGTGAGTTGTGTATTACCTCACACACACACACACACACACACACACAGCATATTGAAACGTCTCAAGAAATATTTTGTACGTTATGTAACCGAAAATTCTGCATTCATCAAGTTTTGGATGAGAGAAGACAAGAGCGGTGTCGAAGAGCTTTGTTCTTCCTCTGTGGAACGTCTTGTTGTTGCATTAACTTTACTTTCTGCTCAGAGCGCCGCAGACGAGTCGTCTGCAACAACAAGACGAAACGTTTTGTCAACACCTGCCAAAGGACAAAGACGAGAATCTTTGCATAATTAGTTTTTTCGTCATGGTTGAAGTTACAGGTGCGGAAAGTAGCACAGTGCGTGTTGACTTTCACAGCTGCAGAGACTTTTTGTCTGCTCTCTCCTTTTGCAGTGGAACTAATCCATACATTTGTAAAATGTCCCTTTCAATGTTGAGGAAAAGCTCACAGATGAAAAGCAGTAAAATGTGTAATTTCATCTTCCAGCAGAGGATTGCGTTACATGACTCGCCCACTTGTAGTAATTATAATTGGATTCATTTCTTGGATTGCCCTGCAGGTTATAGAGTCAGACACAACAAAACCTTGCTTTTCTGCGTGGCTGTGTTGGAGGTCACTGGTTACTGAGGTCAGTGTTTTTCTCCCTCTGTTGTTCTGCAGCAGGTAGACACCTAAGGGGATGTCGACAGGCCACTGATGTATGATGACAGTCACCCTTTAGATGATCTTCACTGTTTTTATGTTCATCCAGGGGATTACAGGGAGAGAGAGAGAAGGAAGAAAGGAGGAAACTAGATAACGTGAGGAGCGTTCTCTGTGTTCGTTTTGCAGTTGTTATTATGTCCTGGTTTTCCTGCCTGTCCCCATTTGGTTTCGGCACCTGTGCCTGTGTGCCGCTGGCGGGACGGGGTATCCAGATTTCTGATCTCCCGCCAATACTCCTTCACACTTGAGCTTCATTTCTCTATCTAGACCACAAGACTCTGCTTTATGTAAGAACCACCTGCCAGAGCTTCACTCACCAGAAATGCTTCGACACAACCTCTCTGCATTTTTAACAGAGCTTTTGTTACCTTGCCTGAATCTAACCGCTGCTGTTTTTGTCTGCACCCAGGGGATCATACCTGCTTTGCTTTCCACCATCACCTCGAGCTTACATCCAGACTCCTGTCTGCTTCTATGTCAGCACACTTCCACACGTGGATTCCGATTCTCAGAACACTAGAGGTTGGAGTATATTGGAACCAGAGACTCTCACAAGACACATTATTATGAAATTATGAAATGATTTGATTTATTTACCTCCACCAAGGAGGTTACGTTTTTTGCCCCAGTCCATTTGTTTGTTTGTCAGCAGGATTACATAAAAAACTACTGAATGGATTTCCATGAAATGTAGTGGATAAGTGGGATGAGAAAGGACCAAATCGACAAGTGTGTGCAATGTGGTGCAGCTTGATTGAATTTAAGGGGACTGTCAGGCCTTGGCGGCTGTATGCAGTCGACTGAGTGCCATTCTACTTCATTCTGTTTATCAACTTGCACATTAAACCTTTTAAACCTATTCCTGTCTCCGCTCCTGTGCTCTGCTCTTAGAGTCCAGCCATTACCTCAAATCCTAACAGATAGGCAGTCCAAACCCTCCCCCAAATGTGACTCCTTCTGTGTTTCATCCCACTGCAGCCACTAAACTATGTTCTTTCTAAGCCTCCAGAAAACTAATTTTTAAGGATAAACACAGTTGCACACACATACACCAACATTGATGCTGGCATCCATCAAACAGCTTTAACTGGACTGCAAATCCCATACTGACAGGCTTCCAGCAGATGCTATTTACTTTATAAATAGACCTTTTTTTTCCTAATCCAAAGTGAGTGGCATGTGTCTGTCGGACAGAGTCACAGTCTGCTCATCAGCCCAAAAGCATTTTTTCTAAATCTATATTTCACAATGATCTGCTGACCCTGGCCATGTGTGTGTCTTTTTCTCAAATCATTCCTGACTGGTAAATGTCCTGCTGCACACAAGTTGTATAACTGAACCTCCAGAGCAAACAGAGCCATTCAGCAACAGGTGTCATGTCACCTCCATCTGTGTCACCACAGAACAGTTCCAGATTACAGTGTGAGTCTATGCCTCCATCAGAGAGGGGGACCGTGAAAAATGTTCCTCTTTATTACAGAGATAAAGTTTAAGAGCAGATCATTTAACAGCTGCTTCTCACTTTAATAATTGTGTCCTCGTATAATTAATACACCTGCAGGGAGGATGAAGTCCAGAGAAACCTCTGGCTGTGCCGTTTTACCACCAAACGCATCACTGACTCTTAATGGCCATGTCACCCTAAATACCTCCATCATATCATGTCAGTGGCATGTAAACGTTACAAAAAACATTTTCAATGATGGGGCATTTTGTTCTGCAAAACAACATTGTGTGAGTTTACAATATCAAACACAAGCAGCTCGGGGGCTCATCTGAAGAGAAAACACTTCTACTTGCAGAGAAATCCCAAACCCAACTGTTTCTCTCTCTCTCTCTCTCTCTCTCTCTCTCGCTCTCTCTCTCTCTCTCTCTCTCTCTCTCTCTCTCTCTCTCTCTCTCTCTCTCCCTCTCTGGAGTTGAGACATGGGTTGGTCCTCGAAGTGATGTCACCTCACTCCTGTATGGGCAGTCATTCCACCAGCAGTGTGCACTGCAGCTCCAAAGCGATGCAGTTCACCAAAACACTAGAGCAGCATTACGCACGGCGATATTGGAGGAGTGACTATATTCCCGGATCATTGGATTGTAATCTCTAGTTTTTCTGACATTTCTAATACATTTGGAACTTGCTGTGCGCGTCGGGACTATCTGGACCTGTGTATAAGGGTTGGTTATTCGTGGGAGAGTATCTTTGTACTGTGTCTTTCGTGGGCTACACTCTGCTTTGCCCAGGAGTATTACGCGCAGCGCGTAATCTCCGTACGTTGGTGGGTAGCAGCTCGACGCACCCGGTCTTGTCTCTTTAGGAAAGACAAAGGGTGCAAAACAACAAACATGATACGAAGGGACAAGTTGGAGGCAGAATGGATTTAACCCAGTTAAATCTGTTGGGGGGAAACGTGTCCAACGATGAGAACAGCACGGACGCACCGCTTTCCTTTCCCCACACACAGGCAGGCACTGCACTCATCATCCTGGTGGTTACTGTGATTATATCGGTGACCATTGTCGGAAATGTGTTGGTGATTGTAGCGGTGCTGACCAGCCGCGCTCTCCGTGCGCCCCAGAACCTGTTCCTCGTCTCTTTGGCGTCCGCGGACATCCTGGTGGCCACGCTGGTCATCCCCTTCTCCCTCGCCAATGAGGTTATGGGGTACTGGTACTTTGGAAGTACTTGGTGCGCATTCTACTTGGCTCTGGACGTGCTGTTCTGCACCTCATCCATCGTGCACCTGTGCGCCATCAGCGTGGACCGCTACTGGTCAGTCACAAAGGCGGTGAGCTACAACCTGAAGCGGACACCGAAGCGCATCAAGTCCATGATCGCTGTAGTGTGGGTAATATCTGCGATCATCTCCTTCCCTCCTCTCCTCATGACCAAACATGACGAGCGGGAGTGTCTTCTGAACGATGAGACCTGGTACATCCTCTCATCCTGCATGGTGTCCTTCTTCGCCCCGGGTCTCATCATGATCCTGGTTTACTGTAAGATCTACAAAGTGGCCAAGCAGCGCTCCTCCACCGTATTCGTGGCCAAAAACGGTCTGGAGAGGCAGCCCTCTCAGTCGGAGACCTGCTTCGTCAGGAAGGACCGGACTGAGACAGAGAGCCCCAGCAGCCAAGACTCTTGCAACCACCAGCAGGGCCAGGGGGAGCTGGATGACATTGACCTAGAGGAGAGCTGCTGCCCGTCGGACACCAAACCGCGCAATCATCGCTTCACCAAGCGGAGGAAGGTGGAGGGGTCGGACTGCTGCCCGCCGCAGAGCTGCCGCCTCTCGTGGGCATCGGCCCGGGCGTCGCAGCTCTACCCGGAGCAGAAGACCCAGGCGGAGCGACCCCAGGTGGCCGCGGTCAACAAGACCAAAGTGGCCCAGATGCGGGAGAAGCGTTTCACCTTCGTGCTGGCGGTGGTGATGGGGGTGTTTGTGCTCTGCTGGTTCCCCTTCTTCTTCACGTACAGCCTCCACGCGATCTGCAGAGACAGCTGCTACATCCCGGTCGCACTGTTCAACCTGTTCTTCTGGATTGGCTACTGCAACAGCTCCGTGAACCCCATAATATACACTATTTTCAACAGGGATTTCAGGAAAGCCTTCAAGAAAATTGTATGCAGGACTCCCAAGCGCACATAACTCTAGAGGAAGACAATTATTTGGCCTCGAATGCCTCAACAGTGCTGGGAAGGAATTATATTATCAAGACTCAGTGCTCTTGGCTATAGT